>JAWWEV010000001.1:94352027-94400013 GCA_035583235.1 Hafferia zeledoni
AATATTACTGGCTAGAGGATGTCAGCTGGTAGCTAGCTCAGCCCAGCTTAAGTCACCTGATAATTCCAGGCCTAGTCTGAACTTTAAAACCTAAATTTAGGCCCACTTTGCTAAACCCATAACAGTATTTTACAATTTAACTCACAAAAATTGAGGATGAATATCATTGTGTTTGAAGAAGTCAGCTTTCTCTCTTGCTGTCATGAGCTCCCTTGGAAAAACAAACTCAGAATTCTCTTTAAAATTATTTTAATAAATTGTTCTTGCAACATAATGCTTAAAAAATTCCTGACAGTGCTGAGATTACTCATTATTACTGCAGTGTTACTTCAGTGATTCTCTTTAGACCTATGGAGACAAAGGAAGATAAAACTCCAAAACTGATCAGGGCAAAAGTCCATTCAGAATAATAGCCCATTTCTGATGTTAGCCAGTAGCTGGAAATATTTTTCCCCAGTATGTCCTCCCCATCTCATTGAGAAGCACAGGAATTTCCCAAGGTAAGCATCACAGTCAAATAAATAAACTATAATCCAGCAACATATGTATCCTTGAACTTTTCTACATATCTTTAATTCTTTTCAAATTTTATTGCATCCTGTAGATGATCCACATTAGATGATTTAATTAAACACCACGTTGGTTTTAAAGAGACGATGTTGATTTAGCTATGTTTTCCATAGCCTTTCTTTTGTGAAAAATAATGAATGATAACTGCCTTCTCATCTTTCTGGATCATCTGTAAATTTATAGTCTTCCATTCCAGTTCAGTTACTGATGCCTGTCTCAAAACACTTCATACATGAAACCTAGATGACTAGTTGGACTACATTTAAGCTTACTAAAATTAAAGAGGATTAATCCTATCTTTTACTGTTCTGAAAAATATTGTCTGAATTTGGCTAATATTTGAACACTCCATTAATTTTCATGATTTTTTTGAATTTCATCCAGGCAATGGATCCTCTTGATATTTTGAGAGCACTGCAAATTAACATAAGGTTGGATACCTACAAGCTGCTACATATGGTATTTACCACATAACTAATACACTGTATGTACAGACTTATGCATTCAATACAGAAATGTGAGCTTTTTTAGAAACATGACCTTTTTTCATAGTAATAATAACAACAGAAATACTGTAGAAAAAACCCAAACACCGCTCCCCCCCCCCTTCCCCCACCACCCCCCCCCCCCCCCCCCGCATTCTTCATTATGGAAAAAGAATCACAGAATGGTTTCTGTGGAAGGGACCATGATGGGTCAGGTGGTCCAACCCTCCTACTCAAGCAGAATCATCCTAGAGCACATGGCACAGGACTGCATCCACGTGGTTCTTGAATATCTCCAGTGAGGGAGACTCCACAGTCTCTCTGAGCAATCTGTTCCAGTGCTGTCATGGACACATTAAAGAAGTTCTTCCTCATGTTCAGGTGGAACTTTCTGTGCATCAGTTTCTGCACATCATCTCTTGTCCTATTGCTTGGCACCACTGAGGAGAGCCTTGTTCTATCCTCTTGACATTCTCTCTTCAGATACTTACAGACATTGAAACCTAATTTCTAGCTTATGATATAAGATATTCTCGATGGAAATCCAAATTTAAGATTAAATCTCCTCTGTCATCCATTTAGAAAGACTTAAAATACCATATTAGAGCTACTGTGGCTATTCAAATAAGAGGAATGCGTAAACTTCGTGTCATCTTTGCTCAGTGTTTGTACAAACGACAACAATTCATAAAGAGACAGACTTCACTGCGGAGCAGAGGCACATTTTTTTTATTGGAAGCTTTGCATAGCTCATTACAGCTTCACTAGAATGCCCAGCATAGAGTACGTGACCTCTGAAGTGTGAGCCAGAATGCCTTGTCCAACATAACAGTTCCTTTCAGAAGCACAGGCTGAGCTGAGAGCCTCCAAGCAGTGACCTAAGCAGCTCCAAACCAGCCCCTCAAGGCAGAATTCCTGTGGGTTTTCACACGGGGCTGTGTTGTCCCAGTATGTGTTGCACAGGCTTGTTACTTGAAGACCAAGAAATTTAAGGGTTTATCCAGCAGCTGGTACACCTTTAGCCATATTAAGCATCATCACCTACCTACTCAAACTGGGGAACTTCCCAAGAATCTTGGAATTCAAGCTGGAAGGCACCTCCAGGTTGGGAGGGCTACTAGAAAGGGGGAGCTTCAGATGCAATACTAGACTTCAGTGCCTCAAGTCTGCCTGCATTTCAGTTTGTCCCTGTGTGCTTTACTGAATCTGGCCCTTAGTTACATAAGTACCTCAGAAAACTCAGAATTTTTGCATGTATTTGCTCCAAAGAAGAAGTAGGCCATCACTGACAGTCTATAAGGAATGAGGAGACATTCTGCTGGGTGCAGAAACCCAAACTGATTAAACGCATCCATGAAATCCAAGAGATCTATAGTAAAGATATTAAGGTTGGTTTGAATGGACAGTGAATGGCACATCTGAGTGTGGAAGGAAAATTAAGGAAAACCAGAAGCAGGATTGTAAAAGTGGCAGGGGTTGACAGCACCCAGACATACATCTTCCCAGAACATCCAGGCAGAGAAAGCACCTAGACTTAAACAGAGGACAATTCACATTATGAGAAGATGACAGAAAAATAATGGAGAGGACTGGAGTCTGAAGACATAAAGATAAGGAGCTAGAAGGGTACAAATATTAAGTACTTAAACAAGTGGATTAGGAAGTCTCAAAAAATCACAGTTGCTGTCTGTTCCTAAAAGGTACAACCTAATGACCTGAACTTGTTGACCATGTGCTGAAGAACCCAGGAGATCCAGGAAGTAGAATATAACTGGCACCCTTCATCCTCTGCTCACACCAGACCCTCTGCACATACAGCTTGAGACTTGTGAGTAGCGAGACATGAGTAGAATCAGCTATTTTTAAAATATTTATTTTTTAAAAAGGCTCATGATGAGCTTTGCTACAGTCTCTTGTGGATTCTGCAAGATACCACCCCAACCTTTGGACTGGCCTTCAGTTGCTCTCTTCCATGGTAGCTATGGAAGTACTGAAGGCCCTTTAATTCCTTTGCATCTGCACTTCAACCCACATTCTTCCAAGGTAAATGGTGAAATAAGGGATGAAACTATTCACAAAGCCAGTCTACCTCATAAGGGGAAGTACATATCTCATGGAGGGGACAAATTATGGAAATTGTTCTTAGCTGACAAATATGCAGCTATCAAGTCTCCAATTTTGGAGGTCAATTGCTGGGAATCTGGTAGTTATTAAGAGTATCCACAGTAGATCTGCCAGCTGTTGTTAAGGTACTTAGTGGACCTAGATAGTTTACACTTGGGAGGAGCTGAGGTGATTCTTGTTTATCAAGGATTGCACTCTCACTTTAATGGAGATGAAGCACTGGGTCAGTTGGTAGTGACTGCCATTGCTCTGTGGCTGTTTAAAAGCATTACATTCATAATTCCTTCTCTGCACTTCCCCATGAGCAAGTTAAGTGTGTTTGTGTACCTAGGCTGTATTTCAGCTGAGGAGTGCTATAGGCACAGACTAATGGGAAAATAGTCCCTGAGCCTTCAAGTATATTACCTGTGGTAAATTAATAATTTAATATAGGTATACATTTATGTAATATTTGCCCAAGAGCTGCTCTGGAATTCTGTTTGAATAATACACAATTAAATTTAAATGTTTTCCTCAATTTTCCTTTCATGAGCATATTTTCCAAATTTTCTCTGCTAATTCATTCCATAAATGCATTTCAACTGGTTTGTAAAATTTTACTAACTCACAAAGATATAATTTGCATAGAAATGAAATACAGACAAAAATGCTGAAGAAAAGGGAAGGAGATTTAAACTAAGCATCGCAAACAATTTCTTTCAAAGGTGCTTTCCAGTGCAGTTGGAAACAGTCATTTAAAAGAATACTATCAAAGAACATGCTGTACCAATCCAAACAGCCACATCTAAATTCCACATTCATATGAATTGAATGATTGACTGATTATTACTGGAATTTATTTCACAGAAAGAGGGTAGCTTAATAAATGTGTATTATTCAGTCAATGGTGTGCTATGATGGATAAAGAGGTGAAAATCACAAACATTTAAATCCAAAAAAAAAGGCAGAAGGCAAAGAAAGTACTGGAAAGGAGCAAATAGAATTCATTGCTAAGTGATCATCTTTTAGGCTAGCCAATTGACAGTCTACTCTAGAAACCAGACTGAGAAAACATGGAAAACTGTGCCTGGGACAGAACTTACAGACGACTCTTGGGCAAAGAAAGAGGAACTGCTCATTCTTTTTCTTTCTGCCTATTGCATACCTGCTTCCATTGGTCTTTACTTACTAGCAAGATAGGTCTTTGTTGATTAAATCTTGTGTGGGCTTCCTAAAAGCAAATAAAATTAGAGCAAATGTTGGTCTTACATGTCAGGGAGCTGATGCGTACATTAGCATCTTGAACTATATAAGCCAAAGGCAACCTTCAAACAGACTCTTAAAATCACTTTTTCCACATGCAAAATTCTTTATCTCACTTCGCAGATGAGTCCAGAACTTGAGATGTGCTCCTTCTGGGGTCTCAAACTACAATCACTCATGGCTGGTCTGATGATTCACAACGTCTGTAGGTAGATAAGCTAAGGCTCTCACCCAGACCTTCATGTCACCTGGTGTTCACATAGGAAGGGGCTGACAGTCACAGACATTCCTTTTCTCCCAGAAAGTGAGCTGAAGCCCTTGGCAACTACCTTTCCCACCCATCCCTCCTTTTCCGTGAGCTCAGCAGCAATCCAAGTGCTGAAATTCAAGTCCCTGCTATAGGGGGAGCCCCCAACACCAAGCTGGGGCGCTGGACTGACGGTCCGAAGAACTCAGGCACAGCAATCATCAGAAGGCTTACAAGAGTTTACTCAAGATAGTTTCACAGACAGATCCTTATAGCTCATAGTAGTAGTAATAGAAGTAGTAGTCATAGAAGTAGCTAAATTCTCAGTAACACCCACACCTTTTATATCGTCTCAAATCCAACATGTCATGACATTATTGGCCAGCCCATTCACCTCACATACATCAAGGCATCTCATTGGTCACAGAACCACACACACATTCCAGGTAGCTCTCTTTGCTTTAAGGGAGAACTCTAAACTGCTTTCCTCAAGGGATGCATTCACAGTCACCCCCACACCTGCAGAGACCCATCACCCCTCTTCAGCTTCTACCTGTTCTTCTGCCTATGCCCCTGTGAGGCCCAGAACCAAAGCACGCGAGACAATGAGGGAACAAGATTAGAAAGTAACTCCCCTCGCAGCCACTCTGTGCTATCTCCTGTCGGTACTGTTTCACACCAGCCAAACTGCGCGCTGCAATGCCAGTGCAGGGGCTTCTTCCTGAATGCCTGTTACCATGGTATATATGCACATTTCAGATGTGTTTATCACAAGTTATCCACAAAGATATATAAAAGAGACGAATCATCTTATTGACTTTAAAATACTTGCTAGTAAAATTTGAGGATGAGAAAATAGAAGACTTGGGCTGCAAGGACGTGGTATTCTATTATGCACCAAGGAAGAGATCTAGCTCAATTGCTGAGAAACACCTCTGTGTAGCATTCATCACACACTGCTTTAGTTCAGCCTACCCTTAAAGCACAAAGAAAACAACCTACTCCCGTCTAGAAAAAAATATGTTAAATAGTTCTTTTGAAGTGAATTAATTTTTAACTGGGGTTTCCAGTTATAAAGAAATCCTGTTACACACACACGACAGTTTCTGAAGAGCAACCACTGATCTTTTGCCAGACCATAAATTATACATAAACTATGCTGACAGGTCAGAGTGACTGAATGAGCTGCAAAATGCAGTTCACATAAGTCCAGAAGTTTGCACAGTTCTCAGAATTTTTCTTAAAGAAGGATGGAGAGGATTTACTCTACTTTCTGCTTATTACTATACTACAGTGCTTTCTCAGACAATGCTGGTACAAAGGTGGTTTGGAGGCCAGTTACCTGAACAATGCTTTACAAATCCTTCCTAAAAATTGCATCTTGCAAGTCTAACATTCAGTTTCTACTCAGACTTGTTTCAATGTCAAAACAAAAAGACATGCTAGAATTAAGCAAGTGAGTTAAGTGAGCAAAAAGCAGTATTCGTCTTTGTATTTCCAGTTTCTTCTATCTTTAGTTTTTAAATATAAACCACCTTATCAAATCTTTGGATTTTTTTAATTTTTTTTTTTTTTAAAAAGCACCTTACAGGACATTTCTCATGGCAAATGAATAGGGCTGGGAATGGTGAGGATGGCAGAAACTGATACAATTGGCAAACTCAATTGCTCAAGTTTGGGCTCTAAGCATTAACAGTCCCCAGTACTAAAAAAGATTATTCTGTGTATATCCTTGTAAAAAACAAACCTAGCAAAGAAGTCCTGAAATGCATTGCCAGGTGCGTGAATCTTTGAAATAGTCCATTCTTTCACCATTTTCTGGATATAGGACAAGTATTTGGAGTTACCAAAGAGTTTTAGTTAAGCTTTTTTCCTGTCAGCCTTTGCATTAGAACAAAAGGTTGGATCAGGTGATCTTTAGAGGTCACTTCCAACCTGTACAATTCTATGATTCTATGAAATGGTCATAGTATATTGATTTCTTTTGCCTAATGGATACTGATTTGGAAATCACTGCCCTTTGTAAGCCTCATTTTGGGTGTAATTGAAAATTTGGTGCCTCTTTGGTCCTCACTGGAACAGCAGGTATATGCCTCATCTACCCATTCTCTCACTGCAGAGGGGTAGTGTTCAAACTAGGTGTATTTTCTGATTGCACTATTAAGTCCATGATAATATTTTACATTTGCTTTTCATGATAGCAAGTGATCCTACTCTTCCCTCCACCAAAAAAAACCACACAACAAAACACCAAAAACAAAACAAAAAATGCCAAACAAACAAACAAAAACCCCACAAACCCCAAACAAACAAACAAAAAACAAACAGAAAAAGATCAAACTCCATAGGGGTTCTTATTAACCATAACTAAGGGGTGTGTGAACAGGGACAAACTATTTCAGACTCTTGCAAGTTTTCCATTAAGTTTCTCATGCTTTTATTATACAGATAATTAAGGTCATAACATGAAGCTGGAGTTCTCAAAAAATATCTGAGGAAAAGATTTATCATAGTCTTTGCTCTTCATTCAGGAAGAATTTAGGATCTTGGATGGACCTGAAGAACAACTAGAAAAAGCAATATTTGATCACAGGCTGCCCTGTGCACCCTGACTGGGAGAACCATTTAGCAAATGCTGTAGATAAAGCACTGATTGACTTTGCACAAGGTCCAAAAGGAATATTATTGCATACAGTATTTTTCTTCTACCTTTATTGCCTCTTGTAGTTGACCATACTTACTCATACAACAGATTCCTTTTTCAAGTAATGCTCCAGTAACTGTACTATTATCACAGGACCCAGAGAAATCATACAGTAGTTCATTTTTACAGACCCAGAAGTACAGCAGCTTCTTCACCTGTTTAGATCTGTAGCAGTAAATTTAAAGAAAAATGCACAGTCAAGGCTATGATATTCCATAAAACATGCATAAATGAAAGCACACACTGGATGCATTTTTGCCTACTAGAAATTCTTACACTATGCATATCTTAAAATTATTCAGAATCTCTAAAATTAGCATGCAATGTTCATGTTCTTCTCATGTGCTTCTTTCTTTATAACATAACTCCATCCTATTCCATGGTAGGTGAGCAAAAACCAAGGAACACACCTGGCAGCTTCAGAATGATAAACTCATATATATTTATAGAGATATTTTTTTTTTCAGATTATGTAATAAGAAAATAGATTTTCTTTTCTAACAGTGACCCACTGTAAAAGAGTCATTTAACATAACTAAAACCACTCAGCCCTATGAATTAAAAGCCACATCAGAAACAGATCCTACAGGAATCATCAGCCAACAGTATTTTAGAAAAAGCAGGAAACACTAGAATAAGAAGGAACACCTGAAGGTCTCACAGGCCAGCAGCCAACACACAAACACCTTCAGGAAACAGTCAAGTAGGGACAATCATGTTGTAGAGAGGCTGAAGGACACCCACAAGAATGCTTAACAACAAGGGAAAAACTAGTCCCTCTCAACACCTGGCCTAACATTACAGGACAGTAGAAGAAGCTGAATTCTGCTCCTGGGCAGCATTGCCTAAAGTAAACAATATTTAAAAATGTGCAGAGGAATAAGGACACCACACACCAGACCAGTGTGATCAAGCGAATGCCATTTATTACACACTGCACACGGTTTATATAGGATTAAAGCTATGTTCTATTGGCTAAATTGAACTTCACACCATCTAACTGCAAATCCTAATTGGCTATAGTTCATGTCTCACAAGTCCAGTGTTTTGGTGAACTCATCCTGACTGCTTTCAGGTACACCTCCGGAGTCCTGTGGGAAGCTTGAAGAGTTCTCATGAGGAACTTTTGGGGAGTAGCTGAGAGCTCCCAGGGAGTGATTTCCTCCCTACCACTCAGCAGCAGCTGTGGCCCTGTTTATTCTTAGCTGGCAGCTCTTTCAGTCCTGCAGGGTCCATATAGATCTGAATTGTTCACATTTCATTTCTCAGTACCAACAATTGCCATCACCCTGTGTGAGGATAAACAAGCAGAACATTGCTAACAGGTAAGGCAGGAGCATTTCTCTTCAAACTACTGTTCTTTGTTGGGCTTTTAGAACAAATGGGCAGGAAAGAAGGTGAAATAGCTTCTTCTCAATTTGCATTGCAACACATCCCATGAAAGTGAGAAATTAAATAGGAAGAAAGAAATGGAAGCACATACACATGGAAAGCAAGGATAGTTCTGGAGATTATGGATCTGGCACTAGGAATAAAAAGGAGAATATTTGGAACCACTGAACAAGAAAAGCTGTGGGAGAATAAGAAGATGAAAACAGGAAAGCCTGTGGAGAGATGGAGAAAAGACTAGTGTAAGGAAAGATCAAAGTTGTCACAGAAGAGAATAACAGAAGAACACATGCTGCCCATGCACAAAGCTGAGGAATCCTACCACATCTTTGTGGCCAGCAATGCACATAAACCCCTCCTGCAATCCCACATCCTAACCCAGTGCATCTAGAGAGCTACAGCCTGCTGCTGTTGTATAATATTGGGTTTGTTCAATGGAAGAAGTTTGGATGGTGAATGTAATTTTTACTGATAATTATCTATTATTGATTGCAACTTAATGTCGCCCTCTCTCACACATACATATATAGAATGAAAATATGTGCTTAGCTGTGAAGTTGCATACATTATACTACAAGGAAGTTGAAGTTGCCTGAAGCACCTTTGTAAGGCCTCCTTGCATCTAAGCCCTTTGATCCTACCTTCCATCATCACAATCTAAGTATCATAGGACCCAGGCATATGCTCTGCCTATTCCATTATACTCTGTCTTTCATTTCCATGTACAGCATCTTGAGATCTTCACCATATCCCACTCTCATGCCAACCAGCTACTTCTGAGACTGCCTGCTGCCCCACTACAAGTTCAAAACATATGTTTCATCTAGTAGAAGTGTCTAAGCAGCTAACCCACCATCTTTCTGATCATCTGGTTTAAGACATTGAGAAATAAAATAAAGACAAAGAAAGCTTTCTAAAAGAGAAAGAAAAACAGGCCAGGAGTATTCATAGTTTTAGCACAATTATTTTAGACAAACTGGTGTCTGTATGTGTGTGCATATGGAAGGAAGCCTTGTTGGTCGTTGTCTAGGAATCAGATGTTGAAATATTTCACATATTTTTGCATCTTGTTTTGTTCAAAGTTGTTCCAGCTCTTTTACTGAGATGCTATGGACATTGGACTTAGGTGAGTTTTAATATCTGTTCCTCTCTGAATGAACACAAATCTTGAGAAATTATGAGCAGACTTCTCTGCAACACCCAAACCATCAGGAATAGAGGAATATCTGTTCCCACATGTGAGAACAATGCATCCTGATAATGACAAAGTAAGAAGGAACAGCTACAGATTCCTGAGAGAATGGATGTTTCAGTGCATGAAATGGTCCAATTTTAAGCATGTGATCCCTTGCACAGCTAAGGGTCTCTTCAGTCCCTCACCCACCTTTTCCAGACAGCCATGTTTGGCATGTTCCACACTGGGGGTTTCTCTCTGGCATCCATTCTATAACACTCCACACCTGGACTGCCCCTTAATTGATAATGTAATTATCAGCATAGTCATATTACTTCACACTAAGCATTTTCAACCATTTATCACAATGTTGATCTTTATTTTAAATATAAATCAGGCAATCATTTATGTCTTTTATGTTCTTTGTATTTATTCAAGAATATTTAACTGTAGACAAAAGGTGACTTATTCATTATTCATCCTGAACAAGGCAAGTATGGCAATTTGAAAAGCCTGACATTTGAGCTTTTTGCCAACACTAGCAAAATTATATCCTTCCCATTGTAAATCAATGAAGTAGAATCATTGTGCACAAAAGAATTAAATTGCCTTGTCACTTTAATAAGGCCACCTTATATACAACCTTCAGCCAATGCCATTGTGCAGAAAAAGGGTGCATCCTTTGCCTCAGCTGTCTCAGATCTCAGTAGGCTTTCCAATTAAATGAACATCCTCTTAGTCTTTCACTCCACTCCACTCTTTCTCTTTTTTGAGAGGTGATGTCAGAATGTCATAGGCACAACTTGCTATCAGTGGCATGCACACATCAATGAGAATTAACTTCCTCCAACTCCTGCTTCCTTTTGGCAGCCTTTTTAACTTGTTTGTCAATTCCAAAATGATGGAACTCCAAGAAAGGGGATTTTTTTTTAATTGTTTACTGAGCTTGGATAAAAGCTGCAAATAGCTATCTGCAAACCAAGAAAACTATACAAATGTGAGGATCCTTTGCCGGCAATGTAAATAATGTAAAATGGCAAAAAAAACAACATGTCCAATCAAGCAGAACACAAGTGGCACACACCAGAAAGAGAACAACTTCATGTGTTCTCACTTCACAAGCTAGGACCCTATTATTACAATCAGGCCTGATTTTTCCCATTTAACACCCCTTGGATGCATTTTACCCTGAGAGTAGAAACCTTTAACCAGCCATTTCCAGGCTTTTAAATGACTATCCAGAACAGCTATTTCATAATTCAACAACAGATGGCTGCCCATAATAGTCCTGTGCCTGTCCCTTCCTTTCAATCCTAGCATGCAGAGGTTGAAAGAGTAACTGCAGCCTGGATTTTTCTCAGAATCAGAGAACTGCAAACTACTGAACGAAACTACACATGCCAGCAGCCAAAACTCAGCAATGTGAGTGAATCTTGATATTTCAAAACACGCTCAGAAGTCTGCACCTTTACAATTGTTTTGGAGTCTCAATATTTTGTCCTATTTTGATAGTTAACTGAAAGGTGGATGCTAAAGAAAAAACCCATGTAAGTATAGAAACAGTGACAATATTCCTGATATTAACATTTTGAGTTTAGTCAGAAAATGTTAATAACAAATGACCTTTTTCTGAAGGGTATTTAAAGGAGAACAAGCAATTTTCTGTAATGTGGTTACCATAGTGATTGGCCCTTTAAAAAGACCAGGGAAAAAAAATGTACATCTGTAATCAACCAGCTACTGCAACAACAAATGGTCTGACAAAGCAACACTTTGAGTTTAATTCCAAGCTGGAAAGATACTTGCTTTTGAATTTAAGTATAAAAGAAACTGTTTATGGTTGCAAAACAGGTCATCTAGTAAACTATTGTAGAACATTTGTGATGATTCAGAAGCGATTTTCCTTGAAAACTACATTAGTACGCAACAGATCAATTTTTTTCTTAGAAACTACTTCATCATCTGTAGTGTACTGAGTCACTCATGAAAAAACACTCAGCAAGCACCTGGTGATGGCAAACAGGGACCACGGCCTCCTCCACCCACTGTCTCTTGCCATTGCCAGAGCACACCTGGAAAATAAGCAGTTAAAAGAAGTGCTACAGTTTTAAACATTTCTGCTACTAGACTTACAAACTAACACCAGAAACATTTTCAGCCTACCTGTCTGAGCAAGGTTGGTGTATTTAAGGACAGGAACTTCAAATCACCCATTAAAGAACATACACCTTGACATACAGACCCAGTGTAAGAGTTTTAAAACTTCAGCCACCTTCCTAATCTTCACTGCTGCTTGTGAAACCCATGAACATGTCACTTGTCATGGGCAAAACCCATGAACATGTCACTTTCCATGCTAAAGTTCCCTGGAAGGCTAATATGACAAGCCTGCCCTTACTCAGAGAATACCTTGCCATGGCAAGATGCTGCAGTCTGAAATCATGTAATGCCCAGAACCACACCTTCCTTTGTAACCTTCAAGACCTGGGACATGTCTAGCAAACCCCAGGACAGCAGTGCCAAATAGCAAGTGATTTTTTGCTTTGTTTTAAGGCATTTTAAATGAAATTACAAAAGCAGAAGAGAAATCTTCTAGTAGTTAACAACACAGCACAGAATAATAAACACAGCATAGCAGTTCACCTTCATGGGTAGATGTTAGGCTAGGTCTTAGCTGGGATGACCCAGAGCAAGAAGGTTGAGGCACATCTTACCTTGGGAAATGAATTCAGCTCTTCTAACTTGGTGTGGAACACCTGGAAGTACCATACCCAAATCTCTTTCTCTATAACCAAGGCAGACAGATGTGTATAGAGCACTTTTATCTGACTAGAAATATTCTGAGATACAATCAGTTAGATTATAAAGCTTCCCTATTCACTCACAAAGGAGCAGAGCACAGAGAGACATTGGCAGTCAGAGGCAACCAAATAGTACCTTGCTGGACTCCTTCAAGGCCCATCCAAGGAGCATCAGCCCACCAAAGACCCAAGTTCACAAGTTCACAGGAGGTAAAATGGTGAGGGGGAACAGAGAGACTCAGGAAAAGGCAAACCTGGTCTTAGGAATGTCCCAGATGATCCTCAGCCATACTGCCCAGGGGTCAAACCCAGCAAGATAAGTCACCACCTGAGCACCTTTTGGACTGAGTGGGACCACTGCCTAGGGGTGGGATGTGTTATGGAATACATGGGAAAAGTATCTTAGGATTTCCCAGGAATTACTATGGAATGTTTAGGGCAGAAAACAAAGGTGGAGAGGGGAGGCAGCTGGGTGATATAGGGTGGAACAACATGATAAAACAGAAAGATAAGCAGATTAAAAGGGCTGGATGCACTCAAATAGGGAGCTGGTTGGTACACTTACATGTCCATGTCCCTTGCCTGACAAATACAGTCTGTTTAATTCCCAAATTAAACTCCTTTCTCCTTTCCTGGGTGCAGGCTCTCTGTTTTGTCTGTACGTGTGTGTTATGGGGTCTGAGTGCAGCAACCAGTGTGGGACGCAGGACCCCAAAGGGACCCATGTGTCCATGGTAGACAGTGAGTGTGGGTGTGCTAGTGAGTGTGTGAGCACAAGCAGAGATACCTGAGAGTACATGAAGTAGTCTGGGAGCCAGGCATGCGTGTGTCTGTCTCTAAGGTGAGACCACAGGAGGAACCGGTTATTGGTGGGACCAGGAGAGTCGCACCAGCTGCCAGAGTTGGTGGGTTCTGGGAGTCTCTAGGAGAGAGACCCACTTGTGTTTATGTGCCTGTAAGAGTGGGTGGTAATGCCTGTGGGCCTAGAAGAATCCCAGCCATCTTAGGGTGGGGGATGAGTGGGGGGGTCTGTGCAACTACAGAGGGGCTGTGACCTCAGAGGATCATATGTCCAGGTGCCATCAACTGGGACTAGACAGGCAAGCTATGGGGCAGAATCACAAAACAGTGGATGCTGAAGGGCACTCCTTGAAGACTGTCAAGACCAACCTGCTCAGAGCAAGACCATCTAAAACACATTGCTCAGAACTTTTCAGCTGGGTTTTTGAATGTCTTCAAGGATGGAGACCCCACAACCTGTGCCAAGTGCTCAGTCACCCTTGCAGTAAGGTCTTTTCTTACATTTAAAAAGAATTTCCTGTGTTTCAGTTTGAGCCCACTGCCTCTTGTCCTGTCACTGAACTCCACTGAAAAGAGCCTGTCTGCATCCTCTTTCCACTCTTCCTTCAAATATATACACACATGAGAGACAGCCTTCTGAGCCTTCTCTCCTCCTGGCTGGACAGTCCCAGCTCTCTCAACCTGTCCTCATATGGAACAGGTTTCAGTCCCATGGTCATCTTTATGACCTCCTCTGGACTTTCTCCTGTAGGTCCTTATCTCTATTTTATTGGGGAGCCCAAAACTGAACATAGCAAACCTGAGAACACCAAGACTGTTCACAGCCCCACAACTCACAACCCCAAGTATTTCCAACACCCACAGAAGATACTATAACCAAGTTCACAACTTCTTTCCCCATCTAGAAATTCTCAAAAATGATTTCTGGAATAAATAACCATTTCATTCCATATTTTCATAAATAATTAAAAAAACCTCTGCATTTATGAGTACTAAAGGTCCATAAGGAGTTGTGTCTTACCACAGGATCAAAATCACTAACACAATTCTCTGAAAAACTCCAGAAAACTTTATGAAATAGGATCACTTGGAAGTGATGACCAGTACCTTAGAGGCAAATGCCTTTTATGAATGAATAAAGAAAAGCAGAATCTTTTTAGTGGGTTTTATTGGTGTTAGGAATATTTTAGGAGCTAGGCAGATGGCAGTCAGTGTGACAATTTTAAGAAGGTTTAAAATTCTGATGCATACATTTGTGCTATATGTAGAAGTAGGATTTAGTCATCAGTGGAATTTGGAACATATTGGTTTTATTCTTCCTAGATCATCTTTCGGCCTTCTGCCAAAAAAAAAAAAAAAAGGCAGCATTGTTAGAGGAGTGAGCCTTCTCACTTACCTTTGCTTCTATTACTTTTGTGTAGAGGAGACCAAAGTGAGCTAGGACAGCTGTCTTCAAGCAAGAACATGGGCTGAAGACTATTTGAACCCTCAGCTACAAGTACAGGCCAAAGCTAGACAGAGAAATTGTCTCCACCTCCTCAGGGGAGGAAATGGCAGGATCAAGTTCCACTAATCAGCAGAGTAATGGGATCCCAGAGCAAGGTTCATCTTACCTCCTAAAGCAAACCATAAATGGTTGAATGGTTCTCTAGGCTGCACAGACTATAAGGAGAGCTTAGATACCCGGCACGGACAGAAGTGACCACATTTAGATGTCTTAATTGCAGCTGAACTGCACAGCCAGGGCAGGATCCAGCTGCTTAGACAGCTCAGGCCTGTCCAAAAGGGCACAAATAATTTTTCCTAAACCCTTCCTTCAGTGAGATACAGTTATAATCAGTCTTTCATCCTTTTTCCATGCCTAAAAGGAGTGAGTCACATCAAATCACCATCTAAGCTTATAGGGCATGATACTCAAAACATCGTTGTGGCTCACCATACAGCTTATTCACATGCCCCATCTTCATTCTGTATTCCCTGGGAAGGCAGCACAGACATTTCTGAGGATTAAAAAAAAAAAAAAAAATTCAATATCTGTGAAAGCCCCTATAAACTCAAAATCAAGTTATATACAGTATTAATTCAATTTTGGCAAAGTCAATAGAATTACATTTTCTTTACAGAGTAAAAGTACTCACCTGCTGTATACATAAATACAGTGAGGATGCCCAGGATAAGTATTATCAAGCTGGTGAGCACTTTCACATAGGATGAAAAATAATTACACTTTGTCATCTACAACTCCTCAACATTATTTCTCCCTCTTCTTTTAAATAATGATGGCAGCAGTCTGCAGATTACATTCAGGAGTGGCACAGACAACACACATTTGTGGCAGGATTAATATGAGGTATCACTGGAACAGCTTTTCTCTTCCAACATGTGACACTTGTTCACAAGTTAGAGACACTTATAGAACAGATATGAGCAGTTTAGATCCTTAATTGACTTTAATTTTTGTTAAACAAAGAGTCTGATCTACACCTTTGACTTACCAGGGAAGTAACTTGAGCAAAATTAAGAAGGTTCTGATTCCTTTGATACAGACTCAGAAAAAAACATGCAGAGAAATCATGATTTAGGATCTTACAACATTTTAATTTTTTCCTGCAAGCTGAAAGATAATTCCACCTTTGAAACCCTCCATAAAGTCATACTTTATAGCCTTGCTCGTTAAGAAAGAATCATTAAAAGTTTATGCTAAAAGGTAAGATGCCAAATAAAAAAGCCCACAAATGTATCTCTGGAAAATTTTAAAAGGCTGGAGCTTGACTGATGAAACACTGGCAAGGTCACAAAGGCACCTTAACACACATTTCATTTACCATGAAGAAATCAAGTCCCTGCATATCTTTGCACTGGCACTTAAATAAAATGGGAAGCATTTTAGTCTCCTATGTCTATGTACACAGCCAAGATGAAGGGTCAAAGGATTCCTATCCCTGCTTTACAGACTCACTGGCATTGGGACAAAGAAGGTTTGAACACTGCATCCCCACTGGCCGATAGATTCCCCAGTTGCTGGGTTATCACACAGTAAGGAAGAAAAGCACCACCACATCCTCTCTACACAGACAGGACCTGCACTTCTCTACAAACCCACCCTGAAGCACAGTAATGTTTTATTATGGGTCATTTGAAACAAATATTACAAAACATCATGTATTTTCCCCTCTTTTGGCCAAAACTATTCACTCAATTCAATCAGGATGTGAAATTCTGAGGAGCCTCAATGAAGCAGCACTTTTTGGCAAAGAGATTTGTATGAAAAACAATAGCCTTTTCTCTTTGCACAATAGTTCTTTCAGCAAAGCCTTATACTGAATCTGAGTTAAAGGTGCTCTGTGCCAGAAGAAGCAATACCACACACTATCTTCTCTGCAGTCAGCATGAACCTGCCACTTCAAGGGTAAGTGAAAATAAATGGGGAAAACTAGAGAAGTAAATCTTACACAACGTGCAATAACCCAATTCTCAGAAAAGGGTACCGAAGCAAGTACATAGACTTATGTGTGTGTTTCATGTTTGTCTGGTGTTCCTGAACTGTATGTCAGAAACCTTTTTCTTCATTCTGAAATTAAAATTTGTCAAGCAAAGATAAGCTCCTCATTTGTGAGACCCTCCAGACTGAAGAGTTACAGGTCAGTAATTTTCCCCTCTTTGAGTTTCATTTTACCCTATTACCCACTCCCACACAGATACTGACTTCAATTTAGCATCCTTTAAAAGAAAAAAATCCTTTCCTATCCATGACTTGACACCTTTTTATCTTTATTCTTCATTATTATTTGTCTAAGCTTCTCACATTGATTTGGTGAACTTTCTCCTCTTCGGTCAGTCCAGGCGGCCTTTATATAAGAAAACCAGACATTTACAGCCACAAGAGTTTTAAGAGAACAGTATTTCAAGAACCACAGAATTGCATAAATACTTATAAGCACACAACCCCCATAGGAAAAGGTATAGGAAAACCATCTATCTCGCTTCTCTCTGAAGGTGCTCTTTTGCAGATTTCTCCTTCCTTCATAGAGAAAACATGCCTGCTTTACATTTTTGCAAGCCTCTTCAGTAATTTTTCTGAGCATACTTATTTCTGCCCCTTTAGGCATAAAGATCTTGTTCTTTTCTCTAACATCTCCTTTTTGCCCTGTGGCTTTATGGGAGGAAGCTGAAACCAACCCTTTACAATGCAAGTACAAGTCAACTTATAAACATCAGCTTAAGTTTTGGACAGAACTGAAACACTGATCAATCTTTAGCTGTCTCCAAACAGGCTGATTTCTCAATAATTAACACATGTATCATGTAATAACATTTTTATAATGAACATTTAAATAATTTTAATTGGAATCTGGGTATTATTCCTGCAAATTCTCCTCCCACACTAACCACATGGTTGAGGAAAGTTCTCTTGGTTCATTTAGTAACAACAATGTGGTGCCAGTCACCAGAGGATGCAGGCACATAAGGGCACCAATAACTCAAAATGAGAACAGAAAGATTGTGGCGAGCTTCCATGGGCACAGGTCCATCTCTTTCTGCCCCAGACATGAGTACCACAAAGTTAGTCTGTGAAAAGATATAAATTCTTAAATTAGAAGCCAAGCTGGACATCTAAACAATGCCATTTTTTAAAATACTCGCATGGCATAGTTTTTAGATAACCATCTTGCCCACAGAAGGAGTAGTCTGTGGTTACATATACCTCCCCTAGTACTTTTTCATCTTGTATTTCATGAGCATGAAGTTCAAAAGGTACAAAGTAGAAAAAAGAGAAGAGAAAAAAATGTAGTGAATTTAACATTAGCTTTTCATTTAACTTCACTACAAGTGGCTGCATTATCTTCCTAATCACTGAAAGTGAAATCTGTAATATATATGTAGAATAAATTAAAGTTTGAAGCAAACAAAATAAAGGCAGAATTAACTATTCACAGCAACATAATCTTCAAGTCATAATACACTTCAGTGAAAGAGTCTTGCTGACGCCAGTCTGAATAGTCCAGCATAACACATGACAGACTGAATACAATAGAAATGTTGAGATTCGATTTGTAATATATAATTATTCCATATTTTACTGTATTATAAGTTTAAATTATCCACATCAGAGTTTTTTGGTATTTCAAGTCTGTGTAATAGAATAGAAAATTTTACTTCCACTTTGACAGGAAAGGAGGAAGATAATGAATATGTACTGCAAAAGAAGATTAAAGAAAAATATACCAATTCTGTGACTGACCAATTTCAATATATTTACAAGTAGTTCAACATTTTAATCAAGAAAGCTTTTTATAATATAAAGTGGAAATGGGATTGCAAAATGACTACAACTAGAAAAAAAACTAATAGCAGGGGAATGCCATATGCTGGCACATTGAAAGGCTCATATAAGACACTGCCTGCACCAGGAAGGACACGCTGAACCCGCAGCAGGGGACACTTCCCAGATGCAGAGCTAAAATTAATGGAACACAAACATTAATAGGACAAAATTTTAAAAGCATTTTGTCTCAACAGAAGCCCTTTGGAGCTGTCCCTTTGAAGGTGTCTGTGGTCCAGAACCATAGGCAAGAGCTGCACACCTCCTCCCAATAACCACCAAGAAGGGAAGGGGAAAGTCCATTCCCCATTTCAGCAGTACCGTAATTCTCAAAGGCGGCATCAGAACAAGTCTGTGTCAACTGTTTCCATTAACTCTGTCCCATATAGCATTTTAAAAATTACATATATTATGGAAGTAGAGGCATTGTAATGCACCACTATCTCAGGGTTCTCTTATGCTTCAGTACAGAATTTGGTTGTGGTATAGGAGTACATACCCTGATGCTCAAAATGAAGCATGTGAAGAGAGAACCACATTGTTATTTGAGCTAGGACCAATGCCAGCTACACTGCTGCATTGGAGATCTGCCCAGTCTACCTGTAATCCAGCTGTTTTGAATGAAGTTCTTCAGCAGCACCAGCAGCACAAGACCACTGGGTTTTCTGTTTTGTTTTGGTTTTTTTGTTTTTGGGGGGGTTTTGTTGTGGGTTTTTGTGTTGTTTTTTTGTTGTTTTTTTTTTGAGGGTTTCCAAGACCTGACTGGACAAAGCCTTGAAAAACCAGGTCTCAACTCAGAGTTGTCCCTGCTCTCAGAAGAAAGATGGCATAAAGACTTTCCAAGGTCCCTTGCAGCCAGAATGCATTTAATCATATACCTAGCCCACGTCAAAGCCTGTGCTGCTTTAGCTCATCCTACCATCAGTGGTCAAGTGGAGATGATGATGTGGTCAAGGTCAGGTTTGTTCCTCTGCCACAGTCAGAGCCTATGAGCTCTGACAGATTAAAAGACCAGCCTGCTCAGTCTTTCTCTCGGCCAGTGGGGAGAACTTTTTTCCTCTGCTCAGTACAGGTACAGGTTTTCTGCTCCTCACTACTAAGACCAGAAGCTGGTTCCAAATCCCAGTTCCAAATCAGAATAAAACCTCCCAGTAGCTTTCATCACCACTTGTTGGGCTGCAGCTATCCTTGATTGATGATATCTGCAGTAAGTAATTCAGGTCCCCTTTTTGGGAAAATGACAGCTATGGTGACAGAAACCACCACATGAAACCACAGACCTGCCAAATACTGAGGACTAACAAAATAAATTCCCACTGGAAATGGACAATGAGCATGCAGGAGGCTGGATCCAGCCAGATAGAGTCTCTGGAAACCTGTGAAGTATCTGGAAGGTGTACTTGGTTTGGCTGTAATCTATGGATTTGTGACAAAAGCGCTGGTAATGCACTGTTATTGCTGAGCTGGGCTTGCCCAGCATTAGGGCCTTTTCTGCCTCTCACCCCAGCAGACCAGCACAGGGGCTGGGGTTGCACATGGAACTGGGAGCGGACACAGCTGGAACAGCTCACCCCAACTGACCAAAGGGATCCCCCACGCCATATGGTGTCATCCTTGGCATATAAAGCCAGGGAAGAAACAGAGAGGGGCAGAGGGGTGTAGGGAGAGACACCTTCGGAGAGATGGCATTTGCCTTCTGAAGTCATCATTGGGGCTGTGCAGAACAGCTTTCCTGAGGATGCCTGAACACCTGCCGGCCCCTGGGAAGTGGTGAATGAATGCCATGTTCTGTTTTGCTGGCTTTGCTTTATCTGTTAAACTGTCTTTATCTCAATCCACGAGTTTTATGGCTTTTACCCTTCCGATTCTCTTCCCGTGCCAGCGAGGCGCAATGAGCGAGTGGCTGCGCGGGGCTGAGTTTTCGGCGGGGGTTAAACCACGAGAAGGCAGAGAGCGATGACAAGGAAGAGGTTGTTGTGGTTTAACCCCAGCCAGCAGCTGAGAGAAAGGGTTGTTTGGGAGGATTTTAGACAGGGTCTTGTTTAAAGCCCTCTTTTTCCCTGCTTGGCGCCGCGTTCAGCGCGTGTGCCGCTCGCAGGGCCCCGCAGAGTCCCCGCTGCCCGGCCCGGCCCGGCCGGCAGGAGGAGCCGCTTCCCCGCCGATGCGGCCACGGCACATGTGCCTGCGCCGGAGGGGAAAAAACAATACGCAGTGCAAGTCCCACGGCACAGGACAGGCTGTTCTCTGCTTTCAAAGAGGGGTAAAAATACACAAATAGGAAATCGCAGTGACAAAAGCAGAGTGGGCCGTTTCCTTAGCCCAGAGTGTTGAAGCCACTGGTGTGGCATAGCCGGTGGGATTTTACCAGATTTGCAGGAAGATGGTGCATGGGAAGGGATCTTTCTGGAATTCAGAGTTGCTTAGTGCCATCTGCATTTAATTTGAAGGCACCAGTAGGGACTTCGTACACATGATGCTGCTTTGCTGCTCCTGATGGATGTTGAGATTCCTCCAAGTACTTACTGCCCTCAAGTCAAGCACATAAAACCCTGTTAAGAGCAGTTTCTTCTCCATCCCTTGGGGACTTATCCTGAGTTCCCAAAATGCTTCTTTGTTCTACTTGTACTCTGTAAGCTATCCTTAATTTACTCCTTCTTGCTGACCTTTTTCTCTTTCCACTACTGCTCGTATGTGTCAGTGCTCCCAAATGTTGTGTAGAGAGGAAAGACCTTGTTGCAGTTACAACTTTTTTATGAGAGGAGGAGGAGGGGCTGGGCCTGATCTCTTCTCTGTGATGACCAGTGACATGACCCAAAGGAATGGCCTGAAGTTGTGTCAGGGAAGGTTTAGGTTGGATGTTGGAGAAAGGTTCTCCACTCAGAGGGTGGTTGGACACTGGAAGAGGCTCCCCAGGGAAGTGGTCACAGCACCAAGCCTGACAGAGTTCAAGAAGTATTTGGACAATACTCTCAGGCACATGGTGTGACTGTTGGGGATGGTCCTGCACAGGGCTGGGAGTTGGACTTGATGATCTTTGTGGGTCCATCTTGGCATATTTTGTGATTCTGAGAAACTAAGTAATTCGTACACTGGTTAATAAACAGCCATGCTTAAAGTCACCTCTTCACTGCAGGCATTTACAGAGCCATAGGTTGCACTTTAGAGGATGAAGGTATCCAAGAGCAGGTACCCAGGTAGCAGAGAGCATTATCCAGGAGCTGTGTTTAGAGAGTTCATCCACATTCAGTGCTTCCAGGCATCAGAACAAAACACACAATTCATTGTCTACTGCAGGCATGACCAACACGATGTCAGGGTAAATATAAATGAAAGAAGAGAGGCTAGCAGACCTCCAGTTCCCCCAGCCTGTACTCCTGTATCATGATTTTTGTTAGCATTGCACTAGTTCCAAACTTAATACAGTATTTATGACATGATCCTCTGGATTTGCTTTTCTTTTTCTACAAATCTGTGTATACTGAAAATGCATTATATAGTATTGTTCATCAAACCACACAATCTCCTTAAAATACAATGTCCAAAATAGTGCACAAAGATAAATTAGACTTTGCTGAATTTTTTTGTGAACCTTACCTGTCCATAATATTTCAAAATACAGTAAATTGCACCAGACTTGAGAAGAACTCGGTCTTTGCCAAAACTCTTGCCCTTTCTGTTTTTCTGATGAGTACAGGACTGAACTGCAACATTACATGTTTGAATCCTGTTTATTGCTTTACCACAGTTTGAGGTAGTGGCATGACTCATTTACAATATGCACGATTTTGTGGTGAAGTACTAAAATATTGACTGTTTACATTTCAGAATTATCTCTCACCCAGTGTGCTTTTTTTCTAGCTCTGAAGACAGGTTGTGGCTTCCCCTGTGGCCCCACATAATGAAAGTAGATCATTTGCTCTTCCTACTCTAAGCATGTAAATCCGAAGTAAGTATTTTCACCCAAAGCAGTTTGCTTTCTATACCACAACTTCTGAAGTAACATCATGTCCTCTTTATCACTATTCAAAGGCAAATACTCCGAAATAACTTATTTTGAGTAATTTCTGAAACCTGGCAGGAAATGAAGTTCATGGGATTGTCGGTCACTGTGTTTCAGGTACATTTCCCTTGGCTTCACTACCTTATATTTGGAAAAGGAAATACTTACCTTTCTGACAATATCAGCTACAGCAAATGACTAGGTTCAGCCTACCAACTTCTATCCCTCAAGTATTCCCTTTTTGCAGTTTTCACTTGTACAGGTAGCACTTCCAGAGATCAATCCTCACAAAACAGGGACTGAGTAATCCAGGAGGATTTTTAAGTTTTGTTTTACACAACTTTTCATTTCTGTCTCAGCCTAATGTGAACAGTCATGTTGGTTTTGTATCCATTAAATCAAATTAATTTAAAATATTTTTCTTTAAACAACTGTAGCAACACATACAAACAATGTCCTGCAGTTACTGCTCCAGGACAGCATCTAAGCAGCCAGTGGCAGTGTTTGGATCAGACCACAAGCTTTGATGGAGAGATGAAGAACAGCCAGGTTCTCAAAGAGCAGATCTGATCGGGGCTGCCTGAGGAATGGCCCTTGCAGAGCCATGGAGCTGAATAAAAGATTGCCCAGAACCCCATCAGCTAGCACAAAACTCATGAACTCTGCAGCCAAAAGCCAGTAATCAGCAGGGGAAAGGATTTGATGGAAGCAACAGACCCTGAGCCATGAGCAGGAAGGAAAATGCACCAAAGAGACAAGAGGGTGCATCTGTGACAAGCTCACAGAGTTGGGTTTTGGTGCACAAGTTTAGTTTGGCTCTAGTCACCTTTGCTCAAGTTGCAGACGGTATCTGTCAGTGGCTTTCGCTCAATCAATATTTCTCAGTGTTTTATACATATGTATTTTTCTTCAAATATCCATAGTACTACTTCCCACTGACTACGGGGAAAGAAGTCCAACAACAACATCCCAAAATTGTTAGGCAGCTGTTCTTAAAATAGAACTTGGCAACTAAACAACAAAGCATTACCAGCTTTATAAAGGGGTTTTAGGCAAAACTGCAAACATCTACATAACCTTCTGGCTGCCCACAAGCACAGCCTCCAGCAGCTGGCAGGCTTCAGCTGTGCTGAGCAGCAGCCACTGCTGCAAAGGCACCCACATCCCAGTGCTCCATAACATCATAGAAAGGTTTGGCTTGGAAGGGATCTTAAAGATCATACAGTTTCATCCCCCTGCCATGGGCAGGGACACCTGTCACCACACAAGGTTGCTCAAAGCCCCATCTAACCTGGCACTGAACACTTGCAGGGATGGGACATCCACAGCTTCTCTGGGCAACCTGTGCCAGTGACCATAGCAGCATCTTATGTAGCCCAGCTCCATCACATTATTTACAGTCATTTACAATCTGACAATAATTACATGTTTCATTAGAAGTCTGTACACACTGTTTTTACTTAACTTCCCCAAGGGACCTACAAAAACTAAAAAAGCACATGGCCTGCTCCTCTGCTTTCCATACTCCCTCTAAATCTAAACAATATCTGAACCTCCTGAGGTATGGACTTCAAGCATGTTTGACAAAAGGACAGAGTTCTTGAATTTCCCATCCCCAAACCTCTCTAAAGTATTCTCCTTAAATCAACATAAAAACAAATTCTACCTTATTAAGCCTGATCATGGAGCACTTCAAAATGCTGCAAGACACAGTCAAGGGCAAGAGGAAGAACAGCCTCACAGCGGCATGTTTTTACTTAGGAACCAGTAATAGCTTACTGAGTAGTTTAATATATGAACGTGCACAGTTGTTGCCTGCACAATGCATGAGTTCACAAAGTAATCTACATCTCCACTTTCTAACCTTACTGGGAAAGCTTCCCTATGGACAGTTTTTCGATCTCACCTGAACACAGGTAGTGAGTTCACAGTTTATGATGATGCATGACTTAGAGGGGAAGGCTGAGCCTGGAAGCTGGAAAGAAGCTGTGAGGACTCAGACTAATAGAAAATGCTTCTTTGTGGTACAAGTCTGCTGTCTTTGCAACGCTACGAAGAAGAGTTTCTGGAAAGCCACTGGTTCAGTTGGAAATGAAGCAGAAAAAAGGCACAAGGGATTCTAACATGGCTGAGAAAACCAAAGCATTCAGTGCAGCCCAGATCTGTAGCTTCAAGTTTAGGGGAAGAAGCTTTAACAGCTGCTCAGGACCTGCATTCCATCCTTCTTTCCCCACAGTGTGGGCTGATTCTTAGTGGGTCACACAGTGTTCCATATAGCATCGTAATTGTCAGCAGATGGACTTGAGAGGCATAATATAGAGGAGAAACAGAGCAGAAAACAGCACAATGAGGAGCTTATGCCCTTTGGATGAAAAACACCCCAAAATTTCCAGCTCATTGTCACAGCCTTTGAGAGGCAAGCAGGACTGAAAACACTGCAGACAACATCAAGTTGGGTGGGAGTGTCGATCCACTGGAAGGCAGGAAGGCTCTGCACAGGAATCTGGATAGGCTGGATTGATGGGCTGTTAATGTTATGAGGTTCAACAAGGCCAAGTGCCAGGTCCTGCATTTGGGTCACAACAGCCCCATGCAGTGCTACAGGCTTGGGACAGTGTCTGGGAAGCTGCTTGGCAGAAAAGGACTGGAGGATGCTGGTCAATAGTTGGCTGAACATGAGCCAGCAGTGTGCCCAGGTGACCAAGAAAGCCACTGTCATCCTGGCTTGCATCAGCAATAGTGTGGCCAGCAGGACCAGGGCAGTGACTGTACCCCTATACTCAGCACTGGTGAGGCCGCACCTAGGCTAAACCTGTGTTCAGTTTTGGGACCCTCACTACAAGAAACACATTGAGGTGCTGGGGCATATCCAGAGAAGGGCAACAGTGCTGGTGAAAGGTCTAGACATATGAGAAGCAGCTGCGGGAGCTGGAGAAAAGGAGGCTCAGGGGGGACTTGATTAAGTAAAAATGGTCAGGGAAACAGCCAGCAGATATATGGAACCAGGTCTGGATGCTGAGGCAGAAGTCCTGCTGAAGATCTGATGACAGGGGAAATTTCTTGAACCTGTATTTTCAAATGAATTATAGAATCGATTGGGTTGGAAAAGACCTCCAAGATCATCAAGTCCAACCCTTGGTCCAACTCCAGTCCATTTCCCAGATCATGGCACTCAGTGCCATGTCCAATCTCAGTTTAAAAACCTTCAGGGACGGTGAATCCACCACCTTGCTGGGCAGGCCATTCCAATGCCTGACGACTCTCTCTGTAAAGAATTTTTTTCTGATATCCAACTTAAATTTCCTCTGGCAGAGCTTGAGACCGTGCCCCCTTGTCCTATTGCTGAGTGCCTGGGAAAAGAGACCAACCCCCACCTGGCTAGAACTTCCCTTCAGGTAAATGTTTAGCTTCAAGTTCAAGGTAGTCACGGTGCTCTCTCAATGCATTGCTCTTTTCCTTTCCCAGCACTGTTAACAGTCCTGTGACATAAATTCTCAGCAGAAATCTCACTAGGTAAAGCAGACAGTGATGAGAGTGCAGCGGATGGAAGACCATGCATTGCATGATCCCAGTGTTTTCTTACCTCAGTCTGAGAATGGAGATTTCAAGTGGGAACCAGCAAAACCAGTCTTGTAGTACTGGATTTTTTTCAGTTCCTCTAAAATTCTGCCTGCTGTAGATTAAAGCCAGAAATTAAACAAGCTAGTGATCACAGCCCAAATCCCTTGCTTAGTTTTGCCTCATAGTAAATCTAATCCTGTTTTACCTCCACACTGCATTGTGCTGAAAGAGCCCTTGTGATGCAGAATGTACTATGGTAAGTCACGCGTGCCATATGGAAGTGCTAAAAAAATCCCATACAAATCCCATGCACACAGCTAGGTCAAATGCTACATGAACACTTGGAACTGTTACTGTCTACTTTTGTTGTACAGGGCAAAAGGTTAATAGACTGTATTTCCTGGAGTTTGAAAAGCAGCTCCAGAATATACAAAAAACTAACTCCAGTTGGTTTCAAAAGAATACAAAAGTATAAATATTAACAAATTCAGGGGAACTGAGTAGTTTCTGACAAAGCAGAAGCTAACACGGTCCCCTGCTGGAAAAATACTGTAAAAACATGCTATTTCTGTATCGTTTGTTTATGTCTACCGCACACACACAGCTATCACAGGCTGCTTGACTGGCAAAAGATGGCCAGCAAAGCCTGAGTGATACACTGGCTAAGAAAAAAAATAAACTGAGGAATCTCACTAGACCTACCTATGACATGAGAATAGACATTAGGAAAAGGTTTGTCCTGGTTTCAGCTGGGACAGAGTTAATTTTCTTCTGAGTAGCTGGTACAGTGCTGTGTTTTGGATTCAGTATGAGAACAATGCTGATAACACACTGATGTTTTGATTATTGGTAAGTAGTGCTTACCCTGTGACTTTTGTCTCACACTCTGCCAGTGAGCACATGCACAAGAAGCTGTGAGGTAGCATGGCCAGGACAGGTGACCCAAGTTGGCCAAAGGGATATTCCATACCACAGAATGTCATGCCTGGGATATCAACTGGATGAGTTACCTGGAAGGGGGCAATCACTGCTTGGGGACAGGCTGGGCATCTGTCAGTGGTGAGCAACTGTATTGTGCATCACTTTTCTGTCTCAGATTCTGTTATTCTCTCTCCCTTTCCCTAAAATTACAGTTATTACTATGAATATTATTTCTATATTTAGGATCACTATAATTATTAAAATATTTTGTCATTCAATTGTTCTTATCTTAGCCCATAAGGCCTACATTTTCTTTCCCATTCTCCCCAACCCAGAGGAGTGGGGTGGGGGAGGAGTGATGGTACTTAGTTGCCAGCTGGGGTTAAACCACAAGGTTCTTCACCAAGAGGGTGGGTGGTCAATCACTGGAACAGGTTCCCCACAGCATCAACCCCGTCAGAGTTCAAGGAGCATGTGGACAATGCTCTTAGTCATCTCATTTAATTTTAGGTGGTCCTCCAAGAAGCAGAGTTGGACTCAGTACTACGGGTCTCTTCCAACTCAAGACATTCTATGACTCTGACATCCCAAATGTCTCCCAGGGCATGCCACACATCTGAGACAGTTGCATAGCAGTAGGTAAAAACTTTCTCAGTGTCAGTATCCTCTGCCTTTTAGATGTTAGCCTAAAATCAGACTCACTGCTTACCCAGACAAGCAATACACAGCAAAATGTACCTAGGTCCTTACTTGCCCAGGCTGTTTAGCACTGCCATGTTAACTGGAAAGTCAGCAAATATGCCTGCAGGTGTGCATGGCACAACCAAATGGGGGACAGGACAGATCCAGGGCCACCCAAGACAGTTCTTGGGGAAAAAACAAGAAGTGAGCTCTGCCAAGCACAAAGGATAACCCGAGCATGTTCAGCAGAGAAAGGGAATGGTATCAGTGAGAATGGTGAGGAACTAGTGGGAGCACCTGAGCAAATTTTGGACTGTGAAAACCTTCACTAAGTAACTGGCACCACAGTTGTAACTGTTCACAGTAACTCACTGAACTGTAGCTTTTATTTCCTCTTAAGGACACAAGAATTAGATTTGGGCCTGGGCAGTGGCTTTAAGGCAGCCACTCAAATTAATGGAGAGATCCAGAGATTAATTTCGTTCTGAATCCAGGTTCAGCTCCCCTTCCAAGATAAAATTTGATTCACATGAATTAAAGAGAAAGCTCAAGTGCAGAGCACACAAGGTGAAATATGGCAAGCCTACATCCCTTTTCTGGATGATGAAGCAAGCCTTGCAGAGCAAATTCATCTCAAACTTTGTCTCAGCATTTCTCCAAGGTGCAAACTCTGCATTTCTGGGACCCTTCACCATCAGCACTGTGGGACTCAGTACATACAGATACACACACACACATTTCACCCACTCTCAACCCTGACTGTTTAAGGCCTCTTGCTCCTATAATCAACAGTGTCGCATGCTATTTCCTTTCCCTTCTCATGACCTATCACAAGCAAGCAAAGGCTGCCTACTGTAAGTGGGTAACAGCACGCTCTGCACCTAAATTTATTAGCTTGCCACACATAGCAGCTCTAATGTGATGTAAATTAGATATCCCCTGGAGAAGCAGGACACAGATAAGCCCCTTAGACAAAATGAAAGTGCCTTGAGGAAAATGTATTTTAGAGTGCAGCAGTGAGGAAAAATTGCAAGAAACAGTCCTGTGAACACCAAGGTTGGAGAAGGAGGGGAACAAGGTGCTGCAGGTGCTGGAGAAGGTTCCCCTGCAGTCTGCAGGGAAGACCATGGTGAAGCAGGATTTCCCCTGCAGCCCATGGAGGATTCCATGCTGCAGCAGCAGATGCACTGAAGAGACCTGCAGTCTATACTGAGACCACACTGGAGCAGGCTCCTGACAAGAACTGTAGCCCAGGGTGAACCCACACAGATTTATCCTTGAAGGACTGCAAGCCATGGAGAGGACTAACACCAGAGCAGAGAAAATCATGAAGAAGAGGGAACAAGAAAGGAAGTGTTACGGACAGTCCACAACCCACACTGCCAAATCCCTGTGCTGCTGAGTGGGGGAAGAGGGCAAGAGAGGGGAATCAGAAATAAAGGAGTAAAGCTCAACCTGGGAAGGAGTCAGTAGAGGAACAGTGGTTTAGTTTTTCTATTTGTTCCTTACCATCCAACTCTTTTTAAATAGTAAGAAATTCGTCTTTTATCTCAATGCACAAACTTTTCCATCGTATTTCCTTGCCCATCTCCTTCTGAGGGAGAGGAGTAAAAGCAGCTAAGTAGGGGTCTGGCAGCTAGCCATGGTCAGCTCACCACAATAAAATACAAAAAGAAAAACCTCAAAATACTTCTGATGACAAGTAAATGATGAGTTCAATTTATGAAAAATATCTGTCTTTACAGTGATGAACATAGAGACATTGGAAAATGAGGCTTCTGACAATAGTTATAAACCACTACACCAAGTCCTCTGTTCTTCCAAAGTGTATCTCCTTGCTAAACTAAGCTGGAATAAATGTATCATTTCACACATCTAAGCTCAGGCACTAATCCATTCAAATGCCTTGTCCAAAGACTGCAACTGTCTTTTCAAAAAAATGACCATCTCCACTTTCCTTAACCCATCTCATCATCCAGCATAAAGCAATATCAATGATTTTCCTACCATAAAAATCATCCCATTCCCCTATTTCAGGCAGCACCAACCACAAAGCCCCTACAATGTACACTTATCACAAATTTCAAGTCTTTTCAGATAAATCATGCATGTAGAAAGTATTTTACTCAATTTATGTAGTTTCTATTGTTTCTTGCTTCCTTTGCTTTCATTATCTTCCATCTCCAGTGTCCTCCATTTTTTGCATTACCTGAGAGCACGTCAGGTTGCCAAAGAAAGTGAAAATTCCTCAGTGTAAGAGTTAAGATCACCCTCCTCAGCCCTCTAAACATGCCTGTTTTGTTTTTCAGGCATGAATTTACTATTATAAAAGGCCATGAAAAAGGTCTTTCAAGATAGTATAGCAACTCTTGCAGAGATTATTATTTATATGAAAGACAAAAAAATTAAAGCAATTTACCTTCTTAATCTCATAGCCCACATATTAGATGAAGTGTAACGCTTCAAAGGGTAAGGGAAAAAAATCATGGTTTAATTACAACAATGTAGCATAAACGCCTTAGTAGTCGATACCGGGATATTATTGTGACATCTAAACTAGAGTTCTCCACAGACATCGTAAACAGACATTCCCTAAATGATCAGCATTAAGAAGGTTTATACAAAAGCAGTCAGTTGTTCAATCTTTAAGATGCCATGACATGGTGAGACAAACACACATACATCAGTAAGTACAGAGAAATGTTATGCTACATTTTGGACAGTTCAGAACTGAAAGTGCTTCACATCTATAGGATAAGAAATGGCTTCATCTCATCCCTAAATGATGAGAGCAAACAAATAACCTTTAATAGGTTAAATAAACAGTGTCCCATTTATCCATGCTTATATAAAGTTTCCAACAATTCAGAAGGTCCATGGTGACATTTACAATTTATATACAGTGTAAAAAATTGTCACTGAAAAAAAGTTGATATTCCTTAGTTCCCAAAAGCCTGAAGCTGCTCTCTGCACTAGAGGAAAAAAGCTATCTACAATATTAGGTTGAGTTTTTTCCCCCCACCCCTTTTTTTTTGTGTGTGTGTGTCTTTGTAAAAATTAAGTCACTCCAATTCACCTTGAATAAAATCAGTCCCTACATCCTGGTGATATTTAACAACTGCTTAATCCCAGTGTTTAAGGCATGATCATTAGATGTCAGTAGAGGGGTACTGTCAGAAATCATAATAATCACAGGCACTAAGAGTCAGCAGATTTACACAGCAAAACCACTCTTCACAATACAAGGTAAAACAAACTGTCAGGAGGGAAGATGTTCCTGAGTCAAATTTGCTAAATGCTGCTAAGGTTAATGTTTTCCTTTAATACGTCTTCCTCTGGAATGTCCTTTCTCATATGCTCAGTGGAAAATTAAAATTCACTCTGTAAATTTGCCTGAATGTCAGAAAGTAAGTATGTTAGCAAAATCCTAATTATATCAGCATTCCCAAACCTAAATTTGGCCAAGATACCATGAATTTGCATGGCCTGGTATCATTTAGTTTTCAGCAAGAATATTTTCTCAATGTGAAGATAAATATAAATGCCTGTCCACATTTCTGTGCAACTGCAAACATCAAGAAAAGATTTTGGTATCAAGAATTACCATGAGTTTAAAATTCTGTGAATATACGTAACTCTGATAATGTAGACATTTTTCATGTTTTTCTCCTTCATAATTAAAGGAAAACATTTTTAAATTGCAGGAACACAAAATACCTACAAATATATTCAGCTTTTTAAAACAGACAACTTGTCTATTCAGATTATCAAGTATCCATTCCCACAGAATTGTTTCTCAAATATGTAATCATTGACATAATTTCATATTTTAAAAAAGCTGTTCTTGGCTGAAAAAAGTGGTAGCTTTAAAAATAGATTTTTCATTAGATTCAAAATGTGCATGACAATTCTTACAATCCTAATCACCCTTGTTTCAACTCACTAAAGTTCATATAAACATTTGCTCAAGTCTGAGAGCTACATTTAACAGGAGTTAAAGGGCACTAGAAAATCAGGATTGCAAAAGATGCGACTCAAGTCTGTGCTGTACCTGCACTTCTGACTGTCAGCTGAAGAAAAATCCCTCAGAAAACTACACCACCTGGCGTTGAATCCAAAATTTAATGAAATCCATGAAAAAAAAAATGAGCTTTAATGGGATTAGTATTTTAAGTGCTCCATTTGAAGCTCACTGTTTGCAGCGATGTAGCATCTCCTATTTCAAATACAAGAAACAGCAGTAATTTTATCTATCAGATTAGGGAATTAATGTTCCTTTATGTATTTTCAAATCTGTCAGCAGTCCGGAGTAAGATTACAGTATGATTTAAACCAAAAAAAAAAATCTTACTTCTGTATTTCTTTCCATTCGAATCCTAGTAGGACAGAAACCAGCAATATGCTGAGAAAACAGGGTGGACAAGGAATGAGTGCTTCCACAGTTTGGGAACTCCAAACAGAGTCCTGCAGTGGTATTAAAAACAAAGCTCTGAATGAAGCTTGGCCTAGCCCGTGTGTCTTACGAACAACGGTTAACCAAAATTTAATTGCTGATGACCATAAAATATAAATAGCAACAATTTATTCACAAAATTCTGGATTAGATTGGTTTTTTTTCTTTAACAAACAGTATGATCCATTAAATTATCAGCCAGCTGTATGTTTAAGCACAACAATATAAAATGTAGTACACAAACACCTAAAAATCACAGTCATAAAAAGCAGGCAAGTACATCAGTCTTTTGGTGGCCAAAGCACAACGGATTAGTCGGCCAAACAAGGGTATGTGAATGTAAATTGTGGGCATTAGTTTTGCTAAAATTGTTTCTACTGTCAATAAACAATTTTCTGTATTTTAATACTGTTCTTAAGGAATTGTAAACTGTTTAAAATGTACGCACAGACAAGTAACAGTGAAGGATTTAAATATAGTGGTCAATAGGAAAAATAGGGGTTTAAATTTGCATGTATGATGAGCGGGTAATTTGGAACTAAATCATACCTTTCTTAGGTAAGACAGTACTGCCATCATTTCTAACACTTGTGACCATTATAACAACAGGAGAAAAAAAAAAAACAAAGCAAACATCTCAGCCCTGATACATCAATCACATATGCATTCAAAATTACAGCTATTTACATGAAAATATATATTTAATTAAAAAGCCACTGAAAAACATGGACTTTTAGTCAGGTGCTGCACTTTTCTGCAAAATGAGGTAATTTAGATGCAAACAAATTAAGTTTAGTAGAGTTCAGGATCCACAGTCTCCACACTTAAAGTACAGATTTCTTCAGTAAATGGCTTGACTGTTTCTGTATGCTCAGAGGAAGAAATCACTAGCCAGTTAAATCCTGTTTTGTAGTGCTCTTCATGCAACACTGACTAATGTCAGAAGGCTTCCCAGCTTAGTTTTACAACTGGTCTTTCAATAGAAAGAAAAAGGGGAAAAAAAAAAGAAAAAAATCAATTATAAGTTGGTTTCATCCCAAGATGGATCATTCATGTTCTTTAGAACTTTTCTAACAAGCTTCTCCAAGTCCTTGCGAGCTCTTTGCTCCTCTTCTAATGATTTTTTCATCTTCTTGTTATCCTGTTTAACAGAGACAGAAATATTACTGGTTTGTTTTGGGGGCTTTTAACAGATCTTTCCTGACTACACATATATTGTCAGCTACAAACTCTGAAGGTTCTTCTCAGTAAAACAGGTATTAGCTGATTGAAAGCAAAGCTTCCATTAAAACTTCCCAAGTTACATGTAGCTATTTCATACAACGCAACAAAACCCACCAAAAGGAAACTGAGCTATACTGCCTGTTTATATTTAGGGGGCCCTTATACTAACAGTGCTAGTAACAGATGGCAAACAATCTTGAATTCTTATGCTCAGATCTGATCAATGAGGAGTAGAATGTATTTGTTGTTAATGGAGAAGGGAAATGTAACAATAAGACGACTAAATATCTCCTTTAAGAGCCTCCTGTGGTTTTAACTAGTTTCACAATTTCAGAAAAGCTTCTTAAAACTTAATGCAAATTGACTTGCTTCATTAGGAATGTAAATAGTTGAAAAGAGTATCCTGAAAACCATTATGTTCTCTGGAAAGCATTTTGTGACTGAATTTTAAACTAGAGATGACTACCAGCAGTCTAAGAGAGAAGTCTGAATTTCAAGGAACACCATCACTGTGCATGTACATTAACAAGTGAGTTCTCACTATGAAGCACCATCAGGCAATGTTGAAATAAATAAACAGGACCATAAAGATGTCACTGACCAATCCACAGGAAAGCTTACGCTGTTTAATCCTGTACAGGTCCAAGTGATGCTGCCAACAGGAGGGAAACAACCAGAACATAACATTGAAATAAGGCCCCAAGACAAGTATACTGGTGTTTAACAAACACAGGGCTGCAATGCAGGGGTCCCACTCTCATTTACAGACATTTCTAGAAATAGGATGGGATCAGAGAATCACAGAGTATGCTGAGTTGGAAGGGACTCATCAGGATCATCCAGTCCAACTCCTGGCCCTGTACAGGACACTGCAAGCACAACACCATGTGCCTGATTGTTGTCCAAATGCTTGACACTGTGACCACTTCCCTGAAGAGCCTGTTCCAGTCCTTAACCACTCTCTGGGTGAAAGACCTTTTCCTGCTATCTAACCTAAACCTTCCCTTACTCAGCTTCACGCCATTTTCTCAAGACCTGTCACTGGTCACAGGAGTGAAGAGGTGAGTACCTGTGCCTCAAACTCCCCTCGTGAGGATGCTGAAGAACACAATGAGGTTTCCCCTCAGTTTCCTCTTCTCCAGGCTGAACAAACCCAGTGACTTCAGCCTCTCCTCATAAGGCTTCCCCTCCAGACCCTTCACCATCCTTGCGGCCCTCCTTTGGACACCCTCCAATAACTTAATGTCTTTATTATGTTGGGGGGCCCAAAATTGCACATGGTACTCAAGGTGAGGCCACACCAGCGCAACATAAGAGTGAGAAATAACTTCCTTTGACCATCTGGTGATGCTTTGCCTGATGCCCCCAAGGACATGGTTGGCCCTCCTGGCTGCCAGGGCACTACTGACTCATATTCAACTTGGCATCAACCAGGACCCCCAGGCTCCTCTCCAGCCTCGTTTCCTTGTCTTTATAGGCACAACCAGGGTCTGTTACCTCATTAATTCCATTCCTTTCTCAAGTCTGTTGAGAAACTTGGAAATTTCACTATTTTCCTGTAGTTACAGATTTAATTTATTAAGTCTACTAATTCAGTACTGTAGTATTCAAGTGTAGTGCCTATGGAGCAATAGCTATGAATAACCTCTGGAAGCTGCTATGAGAGGGATCCCACTTTGCAGTCTGGTGTCTTCACCAACCAGTGTGCTATGTACTCCCAGAGAGCCTTTATCCATGGAGCCAATACTCATTTGGGACCTTGCCAGCTCAGAGATTATTTCTACCAGTTCTCTGGTTGGCAACATCACAGCAGTGGACCATTAAATGCTGCTAAGATGAGATTCCTATATACATGGAAATGAACTCAGGCTTTAATATGTCTTGCCTTTGGAAGATGTGAGATTCTCGAGACCATCTCTCGGGAAAGGTACCAGAAAAAAGAGCTGCTGCTTGAAGCTCAGAAGAAGGTGACTTTTTGTTTAAGGGTCACAGAGATGTGCAGAGCCGCAGGGAGGCTGCACGTTCATTCTTTGTACAAAAGCAGTCAGGCCACAGGAGTATTGGTGGGCTATTGCTGCTGCTTGTATTATGTGAATGGTATTTTAAAAGAGACTCAAATTTGCATCCAACCTGGGATACTTATGCTTTATATGCTGAACCCAGCAGAATTTAAGTATGCAAGACATCAACTGCCCTATTTCAAGGAACATGCATGACATCCTTAGAAATACTGGGCATGCCTATAAGATGGGCAAAGAATTTGAATTCATGTTTATAGCCCAAAAGCTAAAGAAATTTGAATAGAAATCCTTTTTAATTAAAACAGGAATTTTATCCAACTTTCTGAGTCAGACTGGTTAAGGTCAGTTAGCAAATTCACACACTAGAGAGTGAGGAAAGTTCAATGCTTTCCTTACCCATACATCAAGCAAAGACTACATGTGGCAGCATTAACATGGTTTAAACACGCTGTGTCCTGACAAGAAAACAATATTTTTAAATATCTCATTTTGGACACCTCTAACAAGTGACAAAGCAGCACCCAGAGCTAACCTGAAGCCCACATTTAAAAAAAGGCTATATGATAGGTACTGAAAAGGACTCTTATCTGGAAATGACAGGTTTTAAGAACTGATTCATAAAAGGTGTTCAGGTTGTTAGTTAAGGTCTAAATAGATCTAGATACTCATACTACTAAAAGGATACATTCTAGGGCAAATACTATCCCTCAGTTTCCATAAGCTTCCTTTGCTGGTGATACAGCAGAACTGAATTTGCTTAATGCTTGCACCATTTCACAATTTGCAACATCCAAGAAGAGCTTAGTTATTCACCTCAGAGAAACAATACTCAATGCTGTTCTCAAAGGACTGACAACAAACCTAACAGAGGGTGCTTTTCATCAACTGATATTTTAATTTTAAAAGTGAATCTAGTCCAAAATTTGAGTTCATTCCTGTCAAAGTGAATCAACTTACAAGCCACGTTTGTTTTTATAATAAGCCTTCCATCTTTTTGTTCTCCATGTTGCTATAAATGCAGCAAGTTACCAACCTGTCTTAACTCCTGTACTTCATCCTTTAATGCATATACTGTGTCAACAAGGCTTCTAGAACAAAAAAAGAACATGACCTGTTATAACAGTTTCCAGAAATACATGACTAGATCTATATTAGACAAAACTGGTAAATGAAACAAAAAAAACCCCAACAAAAAACACATAATCCTCCCCCCCCCCAAAAAAAACCCAACACAAAACCAAAGAAACCAAACCAAAACCAGAAAAACACCCACAGCTAACTGCTAATTTCAAACCTGTATTGAAACCCAGCCAATCAACAAACCAACACCCCTCTTATACCAATTTATATTCAGTAAGGCAAGGACTTGTTACCACTTTCTGCAACAAGAAACACCTCTCAAGCACTTACAGACCAACATACACCGTATCAAAAAAGTAGAACGATGCCACACACTAACTAGCAAAATGACACCAATTTAATATTGAAATCCAACAGCACTTGGAAAAATTATTTGTAAGTGAAGGGTATCACTTCTAAGCATAGGTGGAACAAGTTGCACAGCATATACAAAGAAACCAGATATTTAAATGAGGGCCAACTAAAGGACTGGGAGCATACTCAGCTCTGTTCCCTACTATAACCATACAACACACACACTACACGATAATGGGAGACCGAAGGAAGAAGAGTGCAAAGTTTACTACTTTAATCCATCATTCATTAAATGTTTTCTTACTTCTCTTCTATAACAGTCTGACCATTACTTTTAGTTTCTTCTACAATAATTTTTTCTTCTTCTGGAAGCAGGACTTGAGGAGCCGATTCTTTACGGGAACCTGTTGCAAAAATAAATTACAAAATGAGCAAATCACAAATATTGCTGGGGCATTTAAAGATTATTCTTTCACTCACTGCATGATACACCTGCAGGACTAAGGTATGCCACTTTCTATTTCCCTCTTCCCTCCACACACAGAAGTTACTGGCACATTTTTTAAATTTGAAATCAAAGCCTTAAAACAACAAAAAATTGTGCAGCGTTCCTACCCTGCTGCTGATATAACTCTTGTGTCATCGAAGGGGATGCTACACCATTCAACGAACAGTGCACTACTCAACCATCAGTAAAAGCTGTACAAATTCACTATGGCAGACTGAGAAAGAGATAGCTGTGTTTAAGTAACCATCATTGAAGCCCTAAAGGGAGATTCTGATTTTGCACTGGTACAAATCCAAGAAGCAGTTCTGCTCTAAACCCAGTACTCTGCCGCTAAGGAGCAGAATAGTGGTATCAAATGACACAGTAATGAGAGAAAAAGAAGTTAAAACCCCTTTCCCTGAAACAGTGTAAGCACCACACTTCTCTGTGTGTGCACACACATATACACAGATACACTTACAGATAGCATTTTGGTCCTAAAATAAATTCCCACCAAATGAAACACACTCTTTGTATGTAATAAATGTTTTTTAAAGCATGTCATAGCTTGATGATAAAAACTGAAAACATTCCAACATCTTCAAAACATTTTCCACACTCATTACAATTTATAACATCAAGGTAAAACATCCAGATTAGAAAGAATGAGTTAAGTGGAAAAATCTACAGCTCAGGTATGTGCATCCATTCATACATACATACCGTATGTATTCTAGAAACTTTCATTAGGCTGCAACAAATTACAAGCTTTTTTTTTTTTTTTAAGGTCTGTAACTGGTATCTAAGCATTTATTCAGAATTCAAACACTGCAGATAAAGCATTAAAGTTCTTGCATATTTTAACTAAGGTAGTGATTTTAACAAGCAAGGTACACTTGCCTACCAATTCATTTTCATTAAGCATGAGTATCTTACATCTCATCCAGTTTGAACTGACAACTTAGTACTACAGAACACATGCCTGTTCACAGAAATTAGTTGCTGAATAGCTGCTTGGTGATAACAGTGCTTTCCTGTTACGGTTTATGGTAAAACACATAATCTAAACAAATAAAAAATGGAATAATTCACAGTCATTATAAAATACTAACTTCACAAACAGATGCAGTCTTGAGTTCTAAACAATGATCTTGTAGGGACTGTGCCTTAGCTGTTTAACTATTTTAGCAAACAATGACAAATGTCTTTAATGAAGAAAACAATTTCTTTAAGCTTACAATAAATATCTAATGTATCAATATGTGGTTGTCAACATCACATGGAATAAAGACAACTGCAGATTTGAAAAAGAATCTTGTCCTTGAAAGCTGTAAGTTCTTAGAGAGTGAAGATACCTTTTAAGGGTTAATACACTTCTACTCCCACTTATTTGCCAGGAAGGACCAACCTATAAAACAAACACATCCAAACGCTGCAGGGAGCTCAAGGACACTTCCTTGTTTGCGCTGTCAATCTCTAACTGTAAAAAGCCATCTTATGTTTATTTCAGTTAATTTTTTTATTGCTCTGCTTTATTAGCTACACAGGTAACACAGAACACAGAACACAGAGATAAATGTTACACTAGGAATTAGTTGGCAGCAGCTGCCATCACATTTTTGGGTCTCTGGACCGATGTGGAGCACCTCAGCCCAGCTCGCAACAAGCAAGACACTGACCAAAGTAAGAGAACTGTCATGCATGTCTCATCCATGACTCCCTTTAATCAAATGGAGCCTGTGTTATTCTCTTTGCACAGAGCTGCAGCCACCTGTCTGCCTGGGCAGAGTAACATGGCTCCTTGCAAAGCAGAAATAGCATGGTGTAGACAGCCTGAAAACAAAAGCGTTCCAGCTGTTCGGTTACATACACACATGCATATAAAAGAGATGCTGACATCAGCATATCCTGATGTATGTGAGGCAGAACACAGTAAACAATACTGTCGAGACACAGAAAGCAGTTCACCAATATTATAAACAAATGGAGACCTCACACTACACATACACATACAATGGAAAACTGCTGCTGTGAACACTGACCTCCCTGTGCCACAGAACATTAACAACTATGTAATTCAAGACATCACAAGTTTCACTCTTGCCTTCATTGCTCCAATACCCTTGTACATACAACTCTTACTTGTATCTCAAAAATTGTGCTGCTCTCACGGTTTATACCTAAGCAAAATCCTCCACACTTTCTCCTGGATCTTGGTTTGCTGTTTGTGAGCTGAGGTGGGTTTTTCTTTGTTTTTGTGTGCTGTTCTTTCCTAAACCCCACAAGCACTTGCTGAGTACGCCTTTTGCTAAAGGCAAAAAGAAACTATTTTACCCTCCTGCTTTTCTGCACCATTTATGCCAGCAGGTTTTCTTTTTTTAAGATGCATTTTCTGGCAATTACACATCTAAAAGAAACTTCAAGGAGTCACCTCAGCACTGGCACTCAGCAAAGGTGCCTCCACCACATTCTTTATGCTTGTTCTCTGTATAACCATTTCTCTCCACAAAAGCTACAGCTTTAGGACATGAGTAGAGTGTCATGTTATAGTACAGTGGGTATTTCATGTTGAGTTGTACTAAAAACATGATCTAGGAAATTTCTGCAGCTCAGATTATCCTTTACACCTTTGAGACACATTCCACATTTTCATGAAGTAGGGCAGAAGAATCAAGTTACTTCAGTTTGTCACATCTGCCACCCCTCAAGCCTAAACATCCAAGTTTCACACTGAATTTTATTATGAGGCACTACTTGATCTCATTCAAACAGGCCAAATGATTATATTTAAACTGACTTCCAACAACTCTGTACCTAAATAACCTTGAGATGATATAAGCAAAAGTACTAGTTGGTTGGTTTTGGTTGTTTAAAGACTGACACTTGCCACCCTAAGCTACACAAAACAGGGTTACATTTGGTTTTCTTTTTCTTTTATTTTTCTGGGGAGACAGTACTGGGGAAAGTAAGGTGGATAGGAGAAAAAAGGATATTTGGCAAACTCAAACAGTGACTTCAAGATTAGTGAATAAATATTAAGGCCAAGTAAGTTGCCATAACTTGTCAATGAGGAACTCCTAAATCCAGGGTCTTGGAAGAATGACTCCATTGTTTAGAAATGCATTGAATAATTAAGGTAATAACTGACCACTATGATCAAGATTCCACTAAGTTTACATCAATTAAATTCCATCACATAAAAAAAAGGTATCTATTCAATATCAATATCTTTCAGCCCTAGAATGGAGAAGAAAGAATTACAATGCTTTTTGCCAACACTCTACCCTAAATTATAGGTTATATAAACTAGCAGATTTGCCTCCAGATTAAAGCCAGTAACAACATGGTCCATTCATTCAGACCAGGGCTACAGTCCTCAGCAGCACCCCCTACATAATGTGGTGCAACACCTGAAATACAATAGGCCTGTGGGTAACAGCACCCTGCTTTCATTTTTCAGTGTCTGATCTCCTTTCCAGCCTCATCAATCAGCCAAAGACAAGCAAGCAATTCTAAGCATTTATGCAAAAAAAAAAGGAAAGCTGAAACTTGTTTGGATATTTACATGGCTGAAAGACTTCATAATAGAAGTTCACTTGATACCTGTCTGAAACAGGTAGAATGTCACTCCCAGCCCTGGAGTAATCTCATAACACCAGAATAGGAAGATCCTACAGCAAAGATTGAATGCCACAGTTTCTCAGTGATGTGCAATCATAACTCACAACCCTTTTGTTCACTCTCCTCCAAAAGGAGCTTGACATCTTACAAAATGGTTGATACAGAATCACAGAATGGTTTGAGTTGGAAGAGACCTTAAAAACCTGACAAAAGTCTGGTCCTTTGTTCTGAATAATTTAGAAGACACATGTGAAGGAAGACCAGAGGTTTTGCAGGAGGAAGGTAAGAAAAAGGGTATGAAATTCAGACACCTTTTCACTTTAACTAGATACTAAGTCTCTGCCTACGTTCAAAGACTGTCTGTTCAAGAACCACTCAAGCCAACACTAAAATGGAGGTGGGTATCCACATCATCTGCTTAAAAAAGCAGCTAACTTCAGGGCCTCAGTTAAAAGCCAGCTTCCTCCAGTCAATCAAGAACATGTTTCCTTCCTCCAGCTGGCCAACTGAAAGGGATGGCTCATGGTCATAGAAGACTATGAGTGTCCTAATTTAGAAATGGAAATTACATGTGTGGTGATGGTGGTTAATTTCGAGAAGTGCACAGCATAATCTGAGGCCATCAGTAGTGACCCTCTCACACAGCATTTAAGTATTGCTGTTTTCTTCACACCTTTACTGTGCTTAGAACAGGTAAGGAGGGGAATAAGGCAGAGATAAAGGTCAAAAATTAGAAACTGTATTTGTAAATACACAATTCTGTGTTTCACCTACATTAGTAGGCTCTCCTTGCAAGCTAAGAAGCTCTCAGAAATTAAATTTGCTTGAGCTTCAAAGACAGAAGTCTGACCTGCCACTAAAAAATCCAGTGTGTGCATACAAAACTGTTTAGATCTACCATTGGCCACTGGCACATACAACCATGCACAGTGCCCAGTGAAGCAAATGATAGACAAAAAAAAAGTACTTGTCACTTACAACATTCAGTGTTTCACTGCATTTGTTATATTAAAGATGTTAAAGTGGATAAGCAGACCTGCCAATTTAACCCTTTCTTAATGAATTTTTCATGAAGTCCTAATACAAAGAATTCTAAAAATGGTGGTCCCAGATTCCGTGTATGTTGAGAATTAATGACTGGAAAAAGCAATCCTTCATGCTACAGATATGCCATAAACAAAAGGGTGCTCTTTAATATTTTTGTATAGAAAAAAATAAATCAGAAGCCAAATATCAGACTAAACTTTAGAACACTGTTTAAAATACACCATTGCTTGCAAATTCTTAGGAATAATAAAAAAGGTTTGGGCATGAAGTTGTTTTGTGGGGGTTTTTTTCTACCTAATAGTGATACACAAACAGGAGAAAACCTCACATGACTCAGATGACCGATCTGGGCAACTTACAGCAATATGCTTTGATGAATAAAATGGAAATAATAAAGTAGACTGAAACACAAGCCTTAGTCACATAAGAACAGAATGAATACTTCAAAAAGACAAATACACCACCTGATGAAGAGGGATGTTTCTAAGACAACATTTGGAAAAGAGCTATCCCCCTAAACTTCCTGTATTTCACTAGCCAATACAAAAACTTCCAGCCAGAGGGCTGCGGGACTAAAACCAGAATTGCTACAAGCACAGCAAAACAATGTTATGACCTTCTAATAGAAAGAGGCAATTATTTCATTTATTTTGATGTACACATTTTAGCATGTATATTAGCTTATTGCTTTATTTAAATCCACTCATATATGAACATCTTTCTACTTAAATGATTAAAGATAACTCTTGCTTTAAAAATAGAAATGTTGTAATTTTGAATCTTGAAAACACATAAGGTTATATAAACCACTAGCATATTCATAAATTTCTGTCTGGTAGGACCTGCAGAAGTAGGTTTTTAGACTGTTCTAGTAATTCAGCCCAACTGAGAAATACACCAATCAAAAAAATAATAAAAAAAAAATAAACAAAAACCAACCAAACAAAAAAAAAAACCCCACAAAAAACCCAACCCACACACACAAAAAGGAAGAAAATAAAATCAATTTAAGGGGAGAGGGAGGCAACAGAGAAACATTCTACAGATGGTAACATCCCTGAAGTTTTTTTAAAAAGAGAAGATAGAGAAGAATACATACTTCACATTACATTGAATTTCTTGTAGGTGTCAACTACATTAAACAAAGATTACACACTTATGTCAAAAAAAGTCTTTCACTTCAGCATTTGATTCTTCTGGGAAGATGGAAGGAAGAGAAAGGAGTCATGGGGAGAAGAGGATCTGTCAAGTTACAAGTTATGCTGTCCTTTCCCCCTGTATAATAATTAAATATTAAAGTCACAGTCTAGCAAATGCAAAATTTATTTCAACTGTACATAACAGATGTTCTTTTTATAGAAAACAAAACAATTGATATATGCAACCACAAACAATATGCATACTGTACAGTACAATGCAACATTCAGATATACATCCATTTTGCATTTTCAAAAGGCAGTCACCTACTAAAGATGGCTTCTCCCATTCACAAATGAAGTGCACAATATATATTATCTTCTCTATGTTTTACGTCACTATATACACATTACTGTGTTTTGGCAAGATTATGCAAAACACCCAATTATTATTGGTTGGTTTCAATTTATGGCAAATACTAATTTATGGTAACACTGCATAAGCCATGTGAAGAGGGGCTGGCAATGGCTTGAACCTACCTTCCAATTAAGGTTCTCCATCCTTCCAGTGTATTTGTAACTGTACACATACAATTTACAGAATTGCATAAACATAAGGTACTGTTATCACCATGACTAAAGTTCCACAAAAATAGAAACACTGAACCTTTGGACTGAATACCACCATTTCCACATTTGCCTTTTATGTTTGTTTGTTTGTTTTAAGCATTTTGCATTAATAGTCTTGATCAGTTCACAATAGTTCACAGCCTGTAACACTGAAGACATAGAACGGTTTTAAATGTGCTGTGATGTTAACATGAGGATACATAATATGAGCGATCCTAATTACGATAATACTTACTGACTTAAATGCTACAACAATTAATGGTGGTAAACTGTCAAAGCTTTGGTGCATAGAAAGTCAATAAAATCTTCGGATCTGGATAACAAACCTTTCTGTGTGATAAGGAAATTTCAAGTGCAACAACTGTATTACAAACTCATATTTACACTATATAACATGAAACAGACATACAGGAATTATCATTTATCCAGTGCAGAAAACATTAGTCAACTAGAACACCACAGCATAAGAAACAAGGCAAAAAACAATCCATACTTTCCATATATGTTAAAAAACCCAAACCAAAACAAAACAAAAAAACTGACTGAACGGAAGAGGGGAGTGAAGTGTGTCACAAATGTGCTGTGAAATGGTATGGAGCACACATACTTATGTTGTTTCTCTAAGCAACACTCCTCTATTTAAAAAAGATTCAACATACACAAGTTCCTGGTCTTTGCATTAATATATGACCAGTGGCAAAACATACCCCTGAAAACCCTCCTTGGTAAGCACCACTGCTTTCGTTAGCCACATTACCGAATGCCAGCAATAGTGAGAGAGGATAAAACAGGTGATCAAACAAAACTGAATGCAAATCTGAAGACATGAGCTGCTTTGAAATATCTTGTCCACACTGACCACCTTCTGGAATCATTCATGTCCACCAATTACTAACTTTCTGATCATGTAACCTGCAGAAAGGTATTGATTATCTTCTAAACAGTGTGATCAAGTTCCCAGGCTGCAGTTAACTGCATCATGATTTTTCTGAACTTGTTCATGGAGTAACATCTGAACACTGGATAACATACTTATGTGAAAAGGTATAAGGGAGTTGCATTTGGGAACCCCAGTGAAACTCAGAACTGTTTCTGATCTCTCAACACTTTCATCATACTTTTCCCTAATGCTAAAAAAGATTTAGAAAACATGAAATTTTCGTTTTGATGCCAATTACTTTAGCAACAGGACAGAACACACACACACACTCTTCACCCCAGCAGTGCCCCAGGTGCAGGTTTGAGACCTTCAGCTGTGCTTAGCATGTCACAGTTCTCTGAAAAGCCAACACGACTAAGTGAAGAGCTGCTGCTGAAAACAAACCTGCTCATGAGAGAAGTTACAAGACACAATAAAATCTGTCACAGACATGCTCCAAACAGTACAACCCAAAAGTCAAGCATTCTATTATTCAAAACTTCAAACAAGCCAATTTGAACACAGTTGTACCTAGAGTTTCAGATGCTGAACACTGGAGCCTCCATCAGGGGAACCATTTTCATCTCTTGTTTTCAAGAAGAATAGTCAATTGAGAGTTGGCAGCTGTGTATTTTAACAGGCAAGTAAACATCTAAACCCTGCTTTCTGCCACGCTACTGCATACAGTAAAGTGACAGTATGACCACAGGTAACATGAGATTATTGAAACACTGCATGTAATGAGCATGAACTGCCAGGTTTTCATGACAATTGCCAGACTGGGGTTGGGGGAGAGCAGTGAGGTCCTTCATATAAACGTTTTAAGCAATGAGGAAAAGACAGCAGCATAAAACCAGAATTTCTTATGGATTAGGAAATGCTCGTCCAAACAAACAGGCCAGATACATGAATATCTGAATGATTCTACAGCTCTTGTACTGCTTATTTTTAAGCTGCATTTTTCTTACTCTACCAGCTTTTTATTTTGTTAATAATATGTAGAAAATCGAACCACTACCACTAAGGTATTTCCATATAGCTGGTACTCAGTTCACAAATCAGTATGGTTTCAGTACAAAATATAAAAATGTGCTGTATCCAAAATAAAAAATTTTAAAGAAAAAAGAGAAAAGGACCTGTTACTACACTAAGTCAAAAGAAAAAAAAAAGACCATTCAAAGCTACAAATTAATATCTGTCAGTTAAAAAAAACCTCAAGAAACAGCATCCTTAACAGGATACACACTTTTAAGAAAGACTTATTTGTACGTGTATTGAACTGGCAATAGAGCCTTCCACCAGGTATAACTGAAGTTTCAGGAGCTCCCTCAGAAGTTGTTAAAATATCACATTAAAGAGACAAGGAACAGCAAGAAAACATCTAAGAAAAGCAGGCTGTGATACAACAAGCATTTGTTAAGAAAAAGCTCAGAAGTGCATTAGTTCTGGTGAGAGATATATGAGCAACAGCTCTTACGAGATGTAGACCCCATTCTGTAACTATGGGCTGTCCATATACTGTCATAGTCAGAGTCTTCTGAGAGGTCTGAAGGCTCCAAACGAGAAAGACTACTGCGACGACCCAAGGAGTCTAGACTTGATTGGTCATCATCAGCCAAGACGTGATTATGCATCAGGTCAGTGCCTTGCCATGCTAAGGATGTACAGGTGAAATGAAATGGTGGATGTGGATAGGCAGAGGTGGGATGAGGAGGAGAACGTAAGGAATAGCCACAACCAAACACATGAAATAAAAGCAAAAAGGTGATGGGAAGAGAAGGAAAAGAGAAAATATTGTTAAAAAGACACCAAAGTTGCTTTTTTTATTTTTTTTTTTTTCAGATTTGTTTGGGGTTAGGTATGAATTACACTCAGCACATAATAATGTTTGAACTATTACAATAAAATTTTGAAGTGGTTTTTAAGCTTGTAGGCAGACTCAGTTGAGAATTTTGAATAACAAAATTTTTTGAAGAGGAAGTTAGGTTCTTTTGAAGTACAGAGTCAGTTCTGATCTGGGGGGGAACTGACTGGGCACAGAGCAATAAACACATTAAGCCAGCATGATCCAGCACTGATGTGAAAAGCAACAGCCCCTTCCTCATCACACATCTGTACCTCCATCCTTTCCCTCCCTTGCAATGACACAGTCTTTTGTACAGCTGCCTCATGAGTCAGGTCAGGAAACACCTTCCGATAAAAATCTTTTTGCAGGATTAGTTTTTTCAAGCAGGTGATTCTCCCACCAGCTCACAACACAGCCACAGAAGTGCTTGTGTCACCACTGTGAAGAGGAAAATGCAGGGGGAAGAAAGCAAAGGTTCTCATGCAGAGCAAGGCTGCTGGCTTCTAAATCAGCAGCATCATCTTGCACCCATTGAAGGGGACTGCCAAAGTACAGTTTTTCTGTGCCTATACCCCTTGCTGGTTTTTGAAACCATGTGGTAAATTAAGCCACAGAAAAACAGGACCAAGAGGCTAACAGCAACACAGCCTAGCCTATTACAACCCCTCACACACCTCTTCCTACACACTTGTCTGAATTCATCTTGCCAATTGAACACTGTTAGATCTCGAGGGTAGTTGGTCAAATACAGCTAAGGACACTTTTTTAAAGGCCTGGCAGTATCAAAGGACTGAAACTATAAGTAGACATGCCACCATACATATGAAGAGATTTTAAGTCTTCATTTGGAGTAGAAACACAAAATGAACTCAGTAATCAATAAGCATGACAAAGTAAAACCTCGCTCTTTCATTTCCATCTGTCTTCCCAAATTAAGCTCAAAATCCTTCCCACACAAACAACTTAAAAAATGTTGTTCTGCTACATCTAATGCCACACCTTACTAGTGTGCACTGGTGCCATAGCTCTGCTGAGCTGCTGCTGCCAAAAGCAGCACTCCTTGGCCTTTGCAGGTAGGAGAATAGCCCAGTGAGTGCTGTGAGGGACAGGCAGAGTATTAACATGAAAGTAAGAATGGAGAATGT
>JAWWEV010000001.1:94400113-94427875 GCA_035583235.1 Hafferia zeledoni
TGCAGGTAGGAGAATAGCCCAGTGAGTGCTGTGAGGGACAGGCAGAGTATTAACATGAAAGTAAGAATGGAGAATGTAAAACAACAGCATACTTCACAGACAACAGGCAACCCTCATTCTATTACTCTACACTGACTACTGCTCCTAGAGAAGCAGTTCCAGGCTGATTGGTTCTCCCCTCTTTTCAGTTCCAGTCTACAAACACAATTTCTGAAACCTAAAGTCTTAGACAATACTATTCTTTTCAAACAAAACAGCTCTGTGCCTAACCAATACAAAAAATCTTGTTTCTTGCTGCAATTAAGAGCAAATAAAAGCTGTCAATTTCTGATGTATGCAATGATACTCACAGCAGTATGTATATTTCTTAAATATACATAGAAAGGAAAAAATAGGCAAGCAAAAAAAATCATATCCATTTTATATTTGCACACACACACTACTGTGAAAGTGCAAATGCTTTCTCAACCATTTCTTGTCACATTATCCTCAGAAATAAAAAACAGATCACAGTTCAGCTGTTTAAATGGCAATCATCTCATTTAACTTTGTTTGGAACAACAGTATATTTTCAGAAATTTGAACACATTCATTCCCTTTTATCCAATTATCCAGTTAAACACACTACTGTAATGACTGCATGGCTATAAAGTAGATTAATAAAAAATATGCAATAGTAGCTACTTTTATCACCTTGATCATCAAAACAGAAGAATTAAAATGAAGGCTTTTGCTGTTACTTCAAAAGTTTCTACAGTCTATAGAACTGCAGAAACTGACAACAGCCATATTCCCACTTTAAGTTACACAGGAATATAAAGTAGCTGCATTCTTTTTAAGGTCATAATGGTAAGTGAACACATAGTAGGAAAATCCATGAACTAAGTGTGCAATTGCATTTTGAGGCTTCTCAATTGTGAGCATAAAGTGCTTTAGCTTGGAAGCAAAATGGGCCCAGAGCACTGTAGATAGCAGTGATTAATAGTGCAAATTTAAAGAGCTTTAGTGGACAAGAAGTTATGATGTCCAGTTCCTTAGTTTCTGACAAGAGCAAAACCAGCCAAGTGCTTAAAGATCACTATACTGTGTTCCAAGGATCTACAAATTAAATCTGTATTCAACAGTGCAAAAAGGAACAAAGGCAACAGCATTTTCTCCTCTCTCGTGTAAATGGAGCACATGCTGGTGGACTCCCCTGCTTTGCGCAATGTTTTACTTACAATACAGAGGAACTCCACATGGCAACCTTGATTTGGATTAAATGAAGTAGGACCCCAGAGGCACGTTACAGGTTTTCAATATGCTAGGTATTGATCTGAGAAACTAAAAATGGCTTTAGGCAACACACATAGCTGAGAACAATTTCTCCTGAAATTATGAGATGGGGTTAAAATTTGTAATTAATACCAAAAACAACCAGTGGCAGTAAAATGAAGGAAATTTTTATAGGTCTAGGTTACTTCTCGATAGAGAATCTCTTTGTTAAATAGAACACAATAAAAACATAGTCCTCCAAAATTACAACTTCTTCATTATTCATCTCTACTTACCAGCTTCTTGAAATTCATTCAAAAGCATCCTGATTAACTGTCACATTCAGTTCACACACCTCTCATTCATTGGTGAAGGTTTAGTACAATTTTAAACTCTTTTTAAACAATTTTAAACAAGTAATCACTTTTGGGTTATTTTTAAATACTGAAAGAATAATAGTCTCTAACCATTATCCTTGCCATCCAATATATAAACACTCAGCACTGATGTTAAGTCAGAAACAAGTTATTATTTCTTGCAGATCCAGCTTGTCATTTGCAAAGGCCTGAGGACACACAGTACTCTTTTTTGCAAACTATCTAATTCGTGGTTTAGTTAGCCATTTCTGCACATTTGACTACTTTCTAACTTACTTGAATTTAGTGTTTGACGTGTTTTGGCACTTGTGCAATATGCTTCAATGACTTTAAGAATTTGTGCATCTTCTTCTAAAGCAGCTGTACCTGGAATCAATGGGAAAAATAGAATTTTAGACATGGTCATTTTTCTTAGTACAGAAAAGCCTTTGCAAATCACTACATTTCAGTTGAGTCCAAAGTTCAGTCTAATTAATTCTTCAAAATTCTTAATCAGATCATTTTAATCAAACTTCAATAAGCAAAGTAACAGTTTTAAAACACAAATATTATTTTGAAATGCTTAGGAAAAAACCAAGTCTGAGTAACCACTCACACATTCAAGAAATTTTCTCAGGATCTTAAGTTGCACAGAATGGGTTTTGACGTATGAACACTCTGGTTCTAAAACAATCATTACACTGAAAAAATATCTGCGCAAAGTAAAGTTAATAAACTTCTCAGACCTTAAGGTAGAAACAGCACTGTTAAAAAAAAAATCTAACTATTCAATCTTAACATGGCAAAATTTTCCTGAAGGCAGAGCTCCAGACCAAATCTTCTCTTTGGGCAACTCTCTAAAACGACTGTCAAATTTTTCACTTACAACAGAGTGAAATTCCAATCAATCTGAAATCTAGAGGTACCTCTAACCATTAGTTTAGATGGAACCAGAAGCTACGTGCAAGGCAAGACTTGTTTTACAAGCATTTTTCCTGTGTACCTCCTAGAAAAAAATTAGGTATGAACATTTTCTACTACATGAATCAAAATGTAGTTGTAGTCTCTGCATACTGTTAGTTTTTGTGATTTGTTATCACCAAAAGCCAACTGTCCAAACACTTGTCAGAATCAGCTGTCAAGCTTCTAGTCTTGCAATGTTCTCTCTGCTCCAAAATAACCAAACATCCAGATTTTGACCCTTCTTTTCCTGTACATTCGTCAGAGTCCCTCAGTTCAGTGTTGTTCTTCGGACTTTCAGAAGTATAAAGCTCTGCACTTTATTTAGATACAGATACAAGTGAATGACCTTATTTATAGGAGGTTAAAAAAGACTCTCAGATCTTAGAAGGAGTAACTGTGGAAGCAACTCATCTTCAACTCGGCAGCAATAACCAGCTTTTCAATACCAAGCTCAGCAGCAGCTCCTACCAGGATCAATTTAAGAACATAGCTAAAAGTATTTGGCAAGAGTGGTGTAGTATCTTCAAATTGTTGTTTACAGTAATAAAAGTCAGATTTACCTTACCAAACTTTATGTGGCTCTACAGTCAACCTCACTTCCTGCTAACAGACAGAAAGAGGCACTTCACAAACATACATCCACTCTATCAGTGGATCATAATCAGTAAAGCTCTAGTAAGCAACTAATGCCACTGTAGCATAAGCACCTATGATGAATAAAACAAACCATCCTGTGGAGAACCCATCCCTCTCCCCTGACATGAGAGAGGAAATGAGATGACCTGCTTGCACTGTATATTTAACTTTCACAGAATTTGAACTGATATTAATTACAGCATTTGTGTAATGCAGATATTTGTTTAAGACTCTCTTACTTTTCCTCAGAGCAAACTCTTCATCGGATGGCTTCCGTTCTGGCTTGCGTTTGGGAAGCAGCTTTTTCATGGTTTTAGGGCTTTTACTGAGATCCTAGATGGGGAAAATAAAAAGAAACAGAGTAGAGCTTCTCTACAGTATTTCCAAACTTTAACCTCTAAGATGCATACAAAAGTTACTAACTAAAAACCTTTTAACAGCACCAAAATTCAGTATTCCAGGGGGTTTTGCCACCTTCAAGTTGCTTGAATTGGCTGATTTCCACTCTAACCTTCCTCCAACTATACACAAAGTCAGGTATTTTATATGCTCTATTAAGAGAAATATACAGAAAACCTGCTGCAAAGCACACAGACTGTTTGGGAGCTGGAGTGAAAGGAAGAGAGAAATACATTAACACAGGGTTTTTTTCCTGAACTATTGAATAGACAACCCATTTCACTTGTCTACTTAGAAACAGGTGAAAAAAAAGGACCTAACAAGGAAGCTTGACAGGCAGTATACGCTTCAAAGCCAAAAAGTTTAAGTCTGTTCTTACAAAGTTCTTAGCAAAAAACCAACACAAAACACACACACGGAAAAAAAAGCAACACCAAAAAAAAAACACCAACCAAATAAAAAACCCCCACAAACAAAACAAAACACCAAAAATCAAAACAAACGAAAAACAAGACAAAACAAAAAACAAACCAACCCCAAACTAACTAAAAAAACCCCAGCAGCATTTCTGCTCAAAATGTCATGATAATTTACTGGAACAGAAGGAATATGCTGGTCTTATCTAAACTCATAACAGGATATAAGACATCTTTACAAAAATACAGAAAAGGAAAGTAAAAAGGTGAGTAATCAGGACAGACCAAAGAAAATGAAGATAGGTTTTGAACATCATTGTGAGCTAAACACTGTAAAGATGATTGAAATTTTAATACATCAGAGAATTTAGTGGCCTACACATGAATGCACCAAAGGATTTTAACTTAAATTACAAAATGAGCATGTAGTACATCCAAACTAATACAGCAAAACTAATAAAGCCAAACAGAAGAACCTTATAGCAACTAAGCCTCAATACTAATCTTGCACTGCAGATCACCTATCACTTTCTCCCTGCTGTTTAGTGGAGTTACAAAATAAAAGTCACACACACACACAGCCACCACAAAAAACCCCCAAACAAACAAACAAAATCAACCAAAAAAACCCAAAAAGACCAACACTGTCAGGCCTCATTGGGACAGTGTTTAGGCTACAATTGCTAAGAGTCTGCAATTTACACATCTGCAAAATAAAATTTTGCCCTCAACATCTCATGCTTGCAGGATAAAATGTTCTTAGGCATAACTGCATGATACTTTCTGGTCCCTGTTGCTCTACACTGAATTAGTATCATGAGAATGCATGACAAAGACACAGGAGATGTCACCAGGCTAGAAAGCAGGCAATATTCTCCTTACATATATATACTCTCAACATAAATCTAACTCTTCTTATTCTTGACAAAATCATGCAAAATGTAGTGGAAGGACCGAATTAACCTACCACGTGGCTAAAAATACTAATTTCTTTTGGAACAGATTCCTGTTTTATAATATATGCTATTAAAAAAAAATTTGAACAGCATGTTGAAATCTAAGCTTGTTTTTCCTGCTAAGAGTAACATTAGCCATCAGATTCTTTTGAGTACAGAAACATTACTTATATTTTGACAGTTACCAATCTTCTTTTTAAGAAATTTTCTATTGTTACCTAGTAACAGTGGTAAATACGAGGAACCAAGAGTCAATTATACCACCACAGCTCTTTAGAATGATTTGATACAGCACTTGAAGCACCAAGGATCCCTTATCCCAAGTACTTTGTGGTGTGCTTAGCAAATAACTGAGACTGTGATAAGCCTGGATGATCAACATAATAAATTAACTGTTAGTTTAAAAAACAAAACAAAACAAAACAAGCCTTCCTATCTTCTGAACCGTAAGATTAAACTCCTCTTTGAAACAAACAGCACTCACTGATATATTACCACTGATTCAGCACTAGCTGTCAAATCATCTTTCTATCATACATGCTCAAAACTGTAAAGTGGAGATGTGTGAAAAAGTTAAAACTTGCCCTTGTAGCCCTGCTACAGTCCTATTTCTTGGCTGCTGCACCTCACCTCTTTATAGCACAGAGCTGCTGAGGGGCGCAGGGGGGGCGCAGGCCGTAGGCAGCTCAGGCTCCAAGGCTTGGGCGTTTTCGGAGGTTCCAGCGGTCCCCAGTTTATCGTGGTATGTGGAGTCCCATGATGTGATGGATGAGGGAGAGTGTGGTATGCAGGAGTCAGTGGTATAGGCTTGCTGTCTGAATGCTTACTGGAGGGTGTTACTGGATGGGAAGGAAGCTGTCAAAAATGGTTGGAAAGAAAAGAAAACATATTATCATAACGATGACACAGTATTATCAAGGACTGGTAAAATAATCTCACTTAGTACCTAGCGCTTCTGTTTATTACAGCTGACCTTTGAAAATTTTTACAATAAATTATTTGAAAAAATGGAACTTAATTTTTTATTGCCTACCATAGACAGAGCAAACACTAAAGAAAGAATAGCTACAAGCAGCTCTGCTCCCACTTCTCTCACCATTGAGGATGGAGATAAATTTAGACCCATTCACATCTAACAGCTCAAATGCAGAACCCAAGAGAAATTGCTACAGAAAATTGTTTCTCCACAGCCTGTCAAGTACATCACCAATTAAAACCTACTATTTTAACTATACTTAAAAGATGGTAACGTCTTACTTGGTCAAAATAGAAAAAGTAATGATAACGAATTTTTTTACCCCAGTAAACTATTACCCCAAGATCTAAGCATTTTATTTTTTGTTCACACAATTAAAAACAGAATGATCTCTTGACCCATTAAACTACAGTCACAACATTCAGTTCTTGTTACTAATGGCTAAAAGAAATAATGCTTTCCACTGGGGTATATTTACGAGACAACTTAATTCTGCTCATTCACGTCAATCCAAAGGCTCTTTCTTACCGTGTGAGATGGCACAGAGTGAGGCTTAATGGTGGGATTCCCAACAGTTGTGACTTTGGTTTGCCTCTGCAGGTGATCCACCCATTCATGCAAATCCTGTTGGTTGTTACAAGAAACCAGTATCCTTTCAATCATGTTCCCTAGGTGATAGATACCAGAAGACATAGGAAACCATAGAAGAACAACTTGGTCAGTGTGACATAATAATAAAAGACACTCATTTCCTAAAACATTATCTCCTCTAAGTACTAAACAAAAAATTTTAATGTGTATTTTCAGTACAGCAGGCCCCCCACATCTGCACAGGTTTTAATAAACATTGCCTCCATGCAGTTATCCTTAGCCAAGCAAAGGGGTTCTACTTTTTTCCACAGATTTAGTAACTAAGCACAACCTTTAATGTCAAGAAATAGATGCAGGAGACAGGCTCAACTAGCAGTAGCCTTACAGCTCTCCTTCTTCCCTAGGAAAGCCGACACACATCCTAGAATGTCATTCTTGAGTTTGTATGCTACAATATAGGGAAAGTTACACAACAGAGTTCACTGATCTTCCAGAAGGCAGCATAAAATTGGTCTCAATCCAGTATTAAAGTTGAGACAAAAGTTACTTGGAAATGCAATCTTAATAAAAAATTACTTTATTTTCTGCAATTAACTCCATTTAGCCCATCACATTCTTCTTGAGGTCAGCTCCACGGCATTATCTCAGAAAAACATGCACCATCAACAGTTGTTCCCCTTGTGCCTCACGGCACTGATATGATACTGTTGGCCACTTAAGAGGGTCAAAATTATTTGGCTTAAATGCAACCTGCTTGGAGGCAGAACTGATGCAGGAAATAAATGAAGGTACAAAGCTCTGCCATGTGGACCCTGCTCCCACTGTCCTTTAAATGGCCTCAGGACATATGATACATGATGAAACAAATGACTTAACAGACAGAAATTACCCAAAATAAGCATAACAGCAACCACCGTTAGTATCAGAGATGCTAAAGGTCTCTCAGGAAAGAGCTGGACTGTTTCTATAAGAAAGCTCTTGCTCAAAGATTTTCCGAAGTCTCTGGAATTCCTGTTCTTCCAACGAGTAGCATACTGTGAACTGCTTCATTATAAAGGACCTTCTCCAAGGCTACTACCCCCATTCACTGAGACAGAGAAATTCCTGGATGAAACCCATGCAAAGATAGCTCCTCAGCTGCCTAAGATAAGCAGTAAAAAGCAGTCTTCAAGTGAGGCTCTGGGTAGCTGCCTTACAAAACTTGTATAATCACAGGATGACTGAGGCTGTGAGGGACCTCTGTAGGTCATTCACTCCCATTGCTCAAGCACAGATGCCTAGAGCTGATTTTCTGGGATCATGGCCAGAGAGCTCAAGTACCTCCAAGGATGGAGATCTCCCCAGGCACCCTGGGGTGCTTGGTCACCCTCACAAGGAAAAATTTTTTTCCTCTGCCCAAACAGAGCATCTCATGTTTGAAATAGTATGTTCTAGAATAAGTAGTAAATAAAAATATTAATGGGCAATACCTGATATTTCAAATGCATTTTTATGGTTTTCACTGTCTTCTAGCTTTGTAATAGTCATTCCGGTCATGGGCAGTTTTCCCTTAAAAAAAAGGGCAGTAACACTGAAGTTAAATCCAAAACACACAAGCACATTACCAAGTAAAGAAAATACTAACTTTAAGCTCTGAACAAAGACATTCATAGTAAACTGACAAACACACACAAACTGTTGGATTTAAAAACATTTAAAACTTAACACAAACATCTCATCTGAGTTTTTCCTATGTCCAATTTCTGCAAATGACTATGCAGGATATGAAATCCATGCAAATGTAATAGTGGATCACTCCTCATAGCCTCAGGTTCTTGAAACTGGGACCTCCAGGGTCAACCATATTACATGATTAGAGGCAATGGTGACTTTCCTTTAAGCACATTTATTTGCAAACTGTTTGATTAGCTTTCAAAATAAGAACTGTAGAACCAGTAAATTTACAAAGAAAGATTCCACTAAGCAAATGCATCAATTATTCACTGAAGAGTTATTTCTCTAATAATGCCACTACTAAATTCACTCACAGAAGTATCTTGGGGGAAAAAAAGAAGTAAACATCTTCAAATTTGTAACATATCTTCAGAAGAACATATTAATTTTGCAAAAGATATTTTAAGTCAAGCAGGGAAACAAAAGTCAGTATAGGATAACTTTTTGACCCTTTTAAAAACAGAGAACAATAAATAAGATTGAATGTTTTCAGGATGAAAGGCTTTACCAAAAATGCAACTTTAATAAAAGTTCTTTAAGACAGATCCTGTATTCTCCTGCACAGAAACACTATTCAGCACACGCTGGTGAAAGAGCAAACACTATTGTACTGTGGAATTTTGGCTCCAACAAGAGAAAAGAATGAAAACTAACTTGATTCTTTCTTCTTTCCTAATGACTGTAGAGTGGACAAAAGTTTCTTAGAAGCTTGGAAATGAAAAATCACTTGTATTCCATATGCACAGAGCATGCTCAAGCCCAAGATACCAAAGAGAAAGGAAGAGTTTTCTTGCAGCAGCTGAAGGAAACATGGTGGTCACGTGCACTAAAATGCAGCTAAAATTTGCTCTTTTCCCTGTTTTAACCTGTTTGCTGGTTCATGAATAACAGCATACAACCACAACAGGAGACTGTGCAAGAACTGCTGATGTAGGTGGGAAGGGAACATGGGGGTACACCAAACAAAAGACTGGTGACAAAGATCACCTGAACCACATGGCAAGAAAAAGTACAGTCAGCAAAACACAGAGGAAAATGGAACTGAGCTTGTAAATCATTTATATTCTCCTTCCTTCAAAAAACAGTTGTGCAGTCCCCTCCCTGTGAAGTAGGGTCTGTGCTCCTTGCGACTTCAGTTTAGCACTGCTAAAAGTTCTCTCTGTTAGCTCACGTGGCAGATTTCAGTACCGTCAATCAGAAAATTAGAAGCTTGCTGACAACTGGACTACTCAGAAATGCAGGGAGGGTGTAATGAAGGATGCTGCCTCTGGTGGAATAATTTCTGTGGGAACTACTGAGGGAACTGCATCATCTTCTGCACACATCCATCCTGACTCTGGAAAATGGACCTCAGAAAAAAACGTCCAAGAGGCCCACATTATGCAGTCCAGACATGGCTCTGAGTCACTGTCTCAGATATAAACAGTGCTGAAATAATTTTACCTGGCTGTGAACATGTAGTCAGTAAAATGTGAGACATTCTCAGTGAATGAAAAATCACATGAAGTTATAAGAAAATTAAAAAATTTTTATTCAACAGAATGTTGGATGGCGAACACCAAGAAGGGGTTGTGTCCATTCTGAGTAGAAGCTGAAGAGAAATGCACAGAAAATTGCTTATTTATTTGCTTATTGTGCACCTAGGGAATAAGGAGGGAGGGAGGAGGAAGAAATAGGAGAGGCAAAATAAAACCTGATAGATTGTTTTATATTTTATACTGCTTGTTAACACACCTAATTTCCGGTCAGTTTACTTTGTAATAAGTACAAAAGAATTTACCTTCATCAGAAATTTGAATGTACCACTTGGAACCTGCCTTTCCTAGTATCTCCATCAACACTGGAATAATTAGAAGTAGCACAAAGCTAACAAACTTGACTGTCCACTTAAACCACCTAAGCCAACACTATTTCAGACAAATCCAGCTACTACTGTGGCAGAAAAGGTGGGAATCCCAACATGAATATTGGAATTTAATTGCTCTTAATAAGAAAAAAAAAATAGTCACATTTTGTGACTGACTGTGGTTGATCATGTGGGAACACCGAATGACTAAGCTTCAGCATTCCTTAAAGCAGGCAAAGCACTGCTCAGAAGCAAGGAATGAACAGCTCAGGTGCCTGATTTACAGAAGCATTTCTAGCGGGTGAAACCTCTGGCTCCTTTTAGAACTTGGCTGTAGTTTTTCCCTTGCTTTTGGTGCTTTACTGTGATGCCTCAAATCCACATGGCAATACTGAAAGAACATCTATAAAGATTTCAGGAAATCACGGACTGTGAATTTGCCTCTCAGGAGTCTTGAGAACTACACAACCAAAATGTCAGTGCATCTGCAAAACATGCCCTACAGCTACAAGGGAGTTAACCCAAACGACACTCATCCTAGAGCACAGTGGTTCGATCTCTGGAACAGGCTTGTGGCACAACAGCCACAAGTGTTCAGCAAGGAAACTGGATAGAGAGCTCAAAGACTGAGTCTACCAGCAGTGAGCAGAGGATTTGTGAAGGGAAACACCCAGTGCTAAGGTCCCAAAGGCCACATTGTATGCATTTCAGGAACTGTCACTGCACTAGCCCGAGGCTGGGGCTGGGGCCTGAATGTCAGCCCATGTACTTGATCTTCTCCAGCAGTCAGGGTAGATCAAGTGCACTTTTGGAACATGCCTTCCAGTTCAGCTTCAGCCAGAGGGAATCTGGTCTGCGAGCCCCAAAACAACTTCTACACTGCAACTCAACAATCATTACACAGAAAAAAAAAAAGATTAATTTTAAAAGTGTTCTGCTGATTCAAAGATAAAACACTAAAGTAGATGCTTAAACAAACTGATGGTAAAAGCCGAACTCATAGCATGGAAAGCTCAAGTGGGCTGTGTAATTTTGTTAAGATTCAAGCAGCAGTCTGTCTTGGGTTGAGCTGGCAAAATGCCAACTGCCCAATACAGTCAAGGCCTCCCACCACCTGACAAGAAAAGAGAGGAAAGAAAAAAACCCTTGAAACTCAAAAGAACACTAACAAACCTATGCAACAGTGCAGTTTTCCTACATAGATCTCAAAAGCTACTGATACTTCTTCTCATTAGCTACTACAAAAAGGTAGAAAAACCCCCTCCTTGATGATAGTCACAGCTGGGGAAAAAAACCAAACCAACAAATCCTGGGCTCACAGTAACTACCTTTTATCATTATAAAAGCAGAAGTTTAATAATCTTTCCAAGTTTCCTATGAAATATTGTTTGGAAAAACCACACACCTCAGCACATTTACACATATATGGACATGTATTACTTTACCTGATAAATAAACCCACTCATTCTTGGGCTGGCAGACAACATTAGCAAAATGTTAGGGAAGAGAAGAAGATACCTTTCATTCTTTTCCTTGTAAAAAGAGAAAATAAAAGAAGTAAATACAACATCACAAGTCCCTCCCTCACCATTTTTGCATTTTATATTATTAAAAACTATCAACTTTACAACTCCATTATTACACCACAAATATTTGCTTGTTGCAAAATTACCTCTTCACTGAAATCAGAAAAAAAAGGAAAGTAAGGAAAGAAGACAACAGAATTATTTATTTTCTACTTGAAAAGTCCTACTAACACATGCCTATAATTCCTGGAGAGTACAGCCAATCATTTTAAAACAAAAATTTTAGTCTGGGTGAAATATTGGCCTTGTTTAATACAACAGCCACTGTTTGATCAAATACAGCCAAAAAGAAATTAACATATTTGATATATTTCTAAATATAATTTAGATGGATGCTGTTAGAGTATTATCATGACTGTGGTCTCTCAAATTGGAGAGATCAGATTTTTAAATACCGGATTATGCCCCAAAGTAGAAAAAGCAAAGTAATAATTACTCTAGTCACAACAAAAGAACTCATGATTTTGTTCTGGTTTTAATTTGATATTTTCATGTATGAAATTGTCCATTGTGGTTTTGTTTTGGGGTATTTCTATGGAAGGAGCAGTAAGTGTACTCAATCTATTGCTCTAGCCAACAGAAGGGACAAGCATTAAAGTATAATATTATGACGAAACAAATAAATCCATTGACAAAGCCACTGTCTTCATTTCAAGCATCTTTGCTAAAATACAAATCCTTAGCAAGTTTTAATGTTCCTGTTCTTCAGTAAACATTTACAAATGTCTGTATAATTTTTAAAAACACAGAACCAAACCCCATTGCTGTTACATACATGAAGCTGTTCTATATCTACTCAAAAAGATGTAGTGCTATGCAAAAACTTCCAGTAGTCTATTACATTTGACATTTTACCTCATAATGAAAGGGGGGCGTGGTGATTTGATTTGTTTTGGTTTGAAGACTTCAAAAAGAGACATGACTGCAGAAGATGCACTATCAGTTCTACTGAATCTTATTTATTTGCTTTAACACCTAACAAAATATCTGAGAGAAAAATATCAAGTGACCAACTTTTAAATATTCAGTAGCATAAACCTTTTTCTTTTTTTTCCATATTTATGGACATCTCTGTGCTAAGGGAGAAAGCTGACTGAATGAGGTTGCAATTCAAAAGCCCCCACCAGGTTCAAAGTTTCATTGATTTTTCAGAGGAACAGTAAGCAGTAAAAACATGTCAGTAACCTGTATAACATTTCCTTTTTGTTAACACTTGCTTTTAAGCTTATTTTAACATAGGTAAAATGTTAAGACAAGCTTTTCTTCCTGTGTTTTGTTTGTTTCTTTGGTTAAAAAACAAAGCCAAAAAAAAAAAAAAAGGAAAACACCCCAGACTTTGACACTTTTAACTTTGTAATGTATTTTAATATTCTATTTCAGAATCACAGAATAACTGAGTATTTCAAGCTTGCATTTCAAAATTCACGACTTGAGCAACATGCTCAAAACAGCAAGAAAAAAATGTGCCTCAGACTCCTTACAACATAAAACTTGAAAACATTTGCTCTTTAAAACACACTGTAGTATCTGTGATGCAAAATGATCCTATAACATAACTACATACGTGAAAAATCCTGTTTTATCATGCACTTTGGAAACAGTCCTGCAAAAATCCTCTTACAATGTTTATAACTGCTGTATTCAGCCACTTTTCAGTAAATTTTACAGATGAGACCATCTATCTTCAAGGGATTTTTTTTTTTCAGGTTTTGTAAAAAAGCCCTTAAATCAACAGAGAAAGATTTCAGCTTAGATTAGCATCTCTGAAGCATTCTGCTTATTTGTTGCATAATGATTATAATAAATTTTACTTAAAATGCAAAGACCAACATTAAAGATGAGAAGAACATTACCTCACTTCCAGCACACTGAATCATGACCTGGGACATGTAAATCACATTGCCTAGTGTTTTAATATCCTCTCCCTCCCAACAGCGGATGGCTTCTGTCAGTATTTGCAGTTCAAGTTCTTTTCGTTTCCGTACTTCTTGACATTGTGCCTAACAAACAAAGGGACAAATACCACCTCTATTAATTCCATCAGTTTGGAATGGGTTAAGGATAGAAAGAACATTACAGTTGTACTTCATGGCTAAGCTTCACAAACGAAGCTTTGGGAAGGGCTCTCCCCACGCGGCTGTGCCCTTCCAGCCTGCACAGTGGATTTTTTAGGTGAGGCACAGCGTGCGCAGAACTGGCCCCACCGTTTAACTCCTCAGGTTCATCTGCCACGGCCAAGTGAGCTTGGACAGTGACAGTGAAATCCTCAGGACTAGAACCTACAGCCCCCGGTATTCCCAGGACACCTCCCATTCAAGTACTAACTGGGGCTGACCCTGCTTGGCTTTCAAGATCTGACAGGATCGGGCGTCAGGGTGGCATTTAACTGCCTACAGTTTATTTACTGCTATGCTTGTAGTACAGAGAAGACAGCACCTTACTTGAAGCATTTTCATTTAGATGACTGTTACCAGTATTTTTTATGAACTAGTTGTGCTAACTTAAATATTATCACTTTCCCTTTCAATACGCTGACCTGAATTACCACTTCTAATTCAGTCATAGCTGTTTCTCAAATTTCTCCTTTCTTTATATTGCAAATTTTGATATGTTCAAATATGCTCAGCAGAAAAGAGTAACACAACTTTCAGAAATACATGTCAATATAACAAAGCATCTTTCTTCACTAGAAAGAGATACACCACCTGTGTGAACCACGAGTGTGTATAACCTTGTGTTCTTATTTTAAGTATCTCCAACCTGCTTCTATTCATTGGAGAAATCAGAAAATCTGCTCATTTGTTTTAAGAAGCCCCTCTCAAGGACACTAGTTATGCTAGCAGTAGTAGAAAGGGAGATGAAGCATGATAAGAGGGCTTACGAAGAGGTGCAGAATGCTTTGTGCAACTCCTACATCAATAGTCTATTTGCTGTAACTCCCCATCCTAAATTACCATCTTTAGCTCTGCCCAGAAATAGCATCAACTTCCAAGCTTTCAGAAATTTACTATATAAACATTTACATAAAAGCTTCACTTTTTTTAAGCAATAGAGGGAGTTCAAATTAGAAAACGTTCCACTTAAAATATATAATCTAGTCTTTTATGACTCTTACAGAAAGATTTTTGAAGGCAGTCATGGACTTTTGAATATCTGGACGATCCGGATGATAATCCTAAAACCAACAGAGAAAACATAAACAACAAGTTTAGTTCACGTAGAATTAATTTAAAAAATGTTAGAGGCTTAACTAAAAATAAATTAACAATTCTGAAAAATTGAATTGTAGACTGATCTGCTCTCCATTCATGACCTTCTTACATCAAACACTGGTGGGTCTTGCCTCTAGTAAAATTGCCAAGTTACTTATCACATTTCAGTTTTACTTAAAATGGAGCCACAGAACTTTTACAAGACCTAGTGGATAATAGATTTTGAAATCCTAAGAGGAGACTATTTAAAGAGTTTTATTTGGCACCTTAGCTTTGTCACAAACATCATTCCTTACAGCCTAACTAGCATGTTGGGTTCTCACTGACTGACAAGCCAAGTTGTGTGACAAGACAAGACCCCTATATGCCTTCTATTTCTCTCCTTCGTTCACACTCCAAACATCTAACCTATCAAGTTCAAAGCTGAAAACAGCTCCTCGAACATCTTCCTGTATTGTAAAGATCACTTTTGGACAGTGTTCAGTGGGAGTCAGAGGGACTATTTTGGTGATGTGCTCAACATGCTGAGGTAAGAAGCAGCACTCCTACAACATAGTGGCCCCTCAAGAAGTATGCAGGAGACACATTCAATGCCAAGTCAACCAAAGACCCTGATAAGACTGTTCTAGGAGTGATGACTAGCTGCTCTGGACAGTTTTACTTCAAATGTTTAGCTTATACAGGAAGCTTCACTGCACTGAGTTTTAAATAAACCATTGCAGCCTGTACTTCAGAAGGCTGACAGAAGAGCAAACAAATGTAATTTTGGGTCCCATCATGTTTGACATGTACCTTTAAAATAATTGTTGTCAAATCATCATTAAGCTGGAACATAAATGCTGATAAGATATACCTCCATGTGCCTTTCAAGTTCTTTGAGTAACGTGGGGTATTTATCCAGACGCATAAAAGGTTTGCTGAGGCCCGTGGTCAGCACAAGGATCCCAGGGCTGTTGGCACCTTTCACCTCCATGAATTCTCCTAGCTCCTCACTGTGTACACAAGATATTTAAGCAAATTAAGGTTAAATTATCAGGACAACTACAATTACATTGGATTCTTGACTTCAGTCTTTCATCTACAATGAAATATGTCAATAAAACAAGGGGATAAGTGAATCGAAAAGTAATTCAAGTACAATTAAGCACTGTGATCACCTTGCGCATTAAATAAATTACAGGAACAAAGCCATCTGCAGATTTGGGGTCCATCCACGGAAATACAAATGTAGGAGCAAATCCACCATTCTAGATAACCCTTGCTCAAAGACAATTCCTAAATGCTACCCCATCCAAGCAGTGATTAGAGAACAAACCCATTTGCACTATATTTTATTGCTCAGCTCATCTAGTAAAATGACACAATTTTAGAGGTGGTTTACACAGGTAATATACAAGTCAATGGCTTTTTATTCAATAAAAATTTGGCTTTTTTTAGGTGTTAGGCACTACTGAGAAGATACAGATTGTTTCAGAACTTGTTTCCCTTCCACACTTACATGTTTAATAACCTCATCTCACACATCCAAGATTTTACTGCAAAAAAACTAATGAACATCCATACAAATGGCAGAAGTAATTACTGTGTAATCTATTCTCAAATTGAGTTAGAGTTTCACTAAAGGTGTACTTAACATAACATACTTGTTTTGACAGCAAAGCAGCTATAACAAATACACGCTCTTCAAGCATCACGGATTCCTACTTTCCCTCTCCAGATCTTTTCATATTTTAATCACTTACAAGAAGTAGCCCAGGCCCCCAACATTTTACATTAACTCAGTTAAAAAACAATGCAGCTGAGAATTTCAGCTCACTTTGCTATCAATGTAACAAAATAGCTACATCATCACCTTCCTTATAAATCAGAGGTTTCAGAGGACTATGGTGAAGGAGGACTAGCTTTTCAAGAGTTTAAATTACCAGGAACAAAATGAGCCTCCTCCTTGGGGAAAGGAAGATATGGCAGCACCTGGACTGATTGCCAGGCTTCATAAAATACAAGTTGCAGAAGGACATAGGATTCTAAAGACAAAATCTAAATAAAAGAACTTCAGAAAGTCAATTATCAAAAAGATAGCATCTTACATTCAAGTATTCTAGACATCTGCAGATGAGGTTGCTCATGTTTTGAGCCCTTATTATGGAAAACTAACTAGTTCTCAGAAAAACCACACAAAAAAACCCAGTATTCTTTTGTGACAATCAAGTAAATTCTACTCTAAGATATTCTGAAAGTCCTTACTTTCTACTATTCGATAGCATTAAGTTCTCATAAATCAGAATTACTACCTAATTTTTTTCCTCCTCCTCATTGGCATAGTCCGATTTTTGAATAAAGCCTTAGCCAGCTATCAAATTTAGTACTTTCAGAATGTGTAAAAAAAAAAGTATCAAACAGCAATAAAGGACATGTACACTTGTACATTACAGTCACATTAACAAAAGCGAAGGGCAAGGATCTCCAAACCTATGGGATTGTGTCTCTATGCAGAAGTGAAAGCAAATCCTGACCTGCTCAATTTCCCTGGGAAAAAAACACTGATAAGACACTGCCATAATACACATTCAATTATCAGTGAGTCATGCTATATGAAAGTATAGGTTAAAACAAAACAGACCCCTGTACTTCTCCCAACACACACGCACACTCGTTTCAGAACAAGTGACACTGCTTATTAATGTCATTTGTCCAAATAAATTAAGACAGCAGAACAAGAGTATGAACATGGTACTTAGGGACATGGTTTAGTGGTGGACTTCGCAGTGCTTCCTTAACAGTTGGATTTGATCTTAAAGGTCATTTCCAATCTAAATGTTTCTACAGTTCTATGAACTGTGACATTCCCACCCCAATGTAAGTGCTTTACCCACCATCCCACACTGATCATTCACCTCCCAGATGCCAAAGCTTCCCCAAGTTCACTGAAGAGAAGGGACTTTTCCATATAGTTTACTTGTCTTCAGATTTGTTAATCGGTATCTACTTACACTACCTTACTTATGTATATCCAGCACTGTTTCTGAACTTTCTGGTCCAGCATCACCTTATGCCATCTCTTTTTACAGCTCACCACCCCCATCCTAACAAGGCCAGGCACTCCTCAGTGCATGCATTTGTGCAATTTCTGCTGCACTCAACTGCAGAGTCAAGAAAGAGGGTGAGGGGACTTCCCAACACCTGCTGTGCATTTTAAAGATGCAAAGAGAACGTCTGGGAACATGTAAGCAAGACCTTGCTACATGCCTGTCAAGCAAGATGTATCAACAACTCCAGGCATTCTAAAATCAGCTTGCAACATAATCAGGTTATAATCAAAATTGAAAGGCATTATAAAACCTCCTACAACACCTTGCAGGAAGAATTATAATAATGCAACACTGATAAACCTGAGTACTTTTCAAACTTAAATTTAAAATTAAGTAAAGCTGGCCAACTCTGAATACCTAGAACCTGAAGACCTACTTTGCCTAATGCTTTCTTAGTCCCAGCCCTTGCTCAGCATAAAATCACATGAACTTCAGAACTTGACAACTGATTCCAGTGGCACCCTAAACAAGACTAAGGATTTTGACTGATAACTATGTCTTGGTTTTACAGGGTTACCAGCTACTTCTTGGTCAAGTACTCAGGGCAACTCACTGAAACACCAAGCTGCATGGCTATGGTGTAGTGGCACGTCCTCTCCTCCTGACTCAGTTGAAAGGAAAGAAAGTATTTCCAGTAAGTAATGAAGGTATGACACTCAGTTTCCACAGGAACTTTTTACCAAAGTCCACCTGTGAAAGCGCTTCTGCCAGAAGACTCCTGGTAGTTTTAAATTTCAACTCAGTATGTGTATGACACTGATTGTGTGCATGCCACTGCTTTGTTTTATCCACTAATTCCACCTGTAAGCACTCCCACCCATGTCAGCATCATCAAGTTTGGTTATATATAGTCCTTGGTACTTCATCTTTTTGAAGTGAAAGACACTTGTAAGAGAACCAAGAGAAAGTAGCTGTTTAAACTTACTTGTTATATTTTGTTTGCTTCACTGAGACACACAGTCTCTGCTGTATAATTTTACCAACTCTGCCTCTTTACATTATCTACTATTCTTGCACATTTCAGGCAGCACAATTCATACAAGTATTATGCAGCTTCTCTTTTCACCCCACATAGCAGTATGTTCTACAGGACATGCCAATCTCCAATAGCACAGGCCATTCAATTTAACATTGTTCTGATCAGTGCTAATTTTTGCCCTTAGATTGCAGAGGTGAAAAGCCCATTCCTAGTTACTTTGGCCACCTCCGTGCTGTCAGGTGCATACAAATGCATTATATAAATGGCATTTGCTGAGCTACCCACTAACACAATGCTTGAACGTGTTTGTTTGGGTTTTTTTAATTTATTGCTTCTACAGTAAGAACATTGGTTACCATTTCACCTACATTCACATTTCTAATTTTCATTATCGTTGTTCCATTTTTTCTTGACTTCAGCATGATGAAATGGACATGTGAGGAAACAGGAAAAAAACTCACTGTAGCCTGAGTTAAAATCAACTAGACAGAAACTTGAAATAAAAACCTGGTATTAACTTGGTTTTGCTATCTACTCTGCAATCTCTTTAACTAAACACACTCTTTGGTTATGCCATTCACTGCTCAAATGACACTTTGTTGTTTATCATCACCTTTTTACTTAATCACAGTATAGGGAACCTATGGAGCAAGTTTAAACCTTAGCTCAGTTGAAATGTACGCAAAGTCCTGAAAAACAGGCTTAGCAACAGCATCATCAGGAAGCCTTTTACACCGAGCAGTGCTAATAAGTGTAATTAAAACTAAATGACGTAGTTTTCCTCCCAACGTTCCCAGGAGGACAATGTTTTCTTTCATACAATTCTGCGCTTCCCTCTGACAAGTTCTGACATGGCAGCTTGGTCAAGCTCTAGTCTGAACACATGCACACACTCTGATAACACAACAGTACTCAAAATTTTGTCTGAGCAGTTCCATCATGCAGAACCTGTTGTCATTCTACTCAAGTTATACCAACCTGCCACCTCTGCAGCTTCACTGACATAAAATACTCATCAAAATGTGGATGCTACTTTAGCTCAAAGCTTAAAGTGAGTGTCTTTCATTTAGTCACAAAGACAAATACAGTACAGAACATAAAAGAAGGGTTTACTCTCAATAACATATGACTGGGTTAAGATATCGTTCAAACACGAAAACAGTTCACAACTGGCTTTTAATTAATTGCAGCTTAAAAAAAAGTCAGTCTCAGCTGCTTTGCCGAAGACAATAGCTCTTTCATGTCACAATTTCAATTGATGACTGCAAGTACCAAAGTCTCCTAGGCAGCATATGCTAAACAAAACTCCAGTCCACAGCTACAAAGTAAAAAAAAAAAAAAAACCCAACTTAAAAAAAAAGGAGGTATCATTTAGCTGAACAGGAAAACCTTCTGAATGGTGAAATCATCAACTCAGTCACAACTGCCTAAGTAAGCTGCTTTTCAGAAAGAGGCAGATGAGACTTTAATTCACTCCTTACGTCATTTTACACAATAAAATGCAAAGAAGCATACTAAAGTGCTGTGCTTCATTTATTCTGACATATCAAACTGAAAAGTACTCTCCACTCCAGAACAGAGTTAGTTCACACTTGAGATATTTTAAAAGTCACCATGAAAAGTGTCTTTAAGCTCTATTAATATATTTAAATCTTTTGTAGTACCAGCTGCCTCAAAAGCTGCAAATCAGACTGGGGGAGGAAAGAAAACAAGTTCAGATGTGCCTACAAGTAACAGAAGGCAGAAAAGTAAGAAAAAAGGCCATTAAAACTTGAGGAAAGCAGATCCAGGAAAATAATTTACTTACACTTCTGAAGGAGGTCTCTGTTTGTAATAGATGGAGCATGAGCTATCACTGCTGAGGGGTCTAAGGACTGAACACAGGCACCGCATTTTGAGAGCGTTGTGACACAGATTGGCTCAGCAAACCCCCTAGTGCAGTTTAATTTCCTAGAGCTAAACTTCCCAGTCAAGCTCCTCTCCCGAGGACTGTTGCTTGCCGTATGACATCAGCCTGCACATTTGCAGGCTCAGAGATCCTCCAAAGTGGGGGAGGCACAAAGAGTTTTCTGACTCAAGCTGATCTGTATTCTATGCTCCAGTTACTCAGAGTAATTGTGATGTTTCAGCTCCACAAGTTTTATCCAGACTGGTAGGTCTGTGATGCAAGTGCAGAATATGCTTGGGACATGTTATCTAAGAGAACAGAAGAATCTAGCAAAATTAATGTTTGAACAGCAAAGATTTGTGAATAGCCTTTTTGCTGCTGAGAACTGGCTTGATACTTGTCACTTAGCAAAATAAAAGAGGCAGGTGTGTGTTAGTCATTTATGGATGCCTTTTCATCAACTTAAATTTTCTTTTGGAAACATTTTTCTTTTTTTTTAAATAAACACAGCACTGTTTAAACAAAGTAAAAAGAACTTAACACCCCACTGCACCCCTGCAAAAATCACACACCACCTAATGCTGGTTATATTGGGACCGTACTGTTCATATTTCTTCAGAAGAATTTTATATCCACTGGTCAGTGAGGGCTGTTTTTTTATTATTATGCTATCCACACTTCAGTAAGTTCTATACTTAATTATCTTTCCTCTTGTCATTTTTGGATACAGCCCACACTAAGTGCTCGTCCTAGCTTTCACCTCTTCTTTTTCTTTACTGGACTTCCTCTGAGCATTGAACTTTGTAGCTTGTGATCTCCCCCAGGCAGATAACACTTCATGTTCCTGACACTCCTTACTCTGCTGTAATTACCCACTTCTGTACTTTGTATCCAACTGCGTTTCTTAACCTGAGGGAAACTCACTCTTTTACGCCTTCAGTTGCTCATTCTGTTCCTTCCCTTACTGGAAGGCAAGTATATGTCTATGATGGGAAGCACAGCCAGGAACCACCGCCACTTGGACTAAACACTAAACACTACGCCCTCAAGACAGGACTGCTCTCACCAACTAGCGAAATTCTCTCCAAAAACAAGACCATATATTGGATCATCTACCCTTGTACTTGAACTGGGATCTTCAAGCAAACTATGAGATATGGAAACACACCTGATACAACAGAGACAAAAAGGTATGATTGTTACAGCACAGTGCAGTGGCACTGCAGCCACTGTGAGAAGGGAACAGTGCTGGGCACATCGAAACATGGCGCTCTGCCAGTCACCACTCGAGTGTACCTGGCCAGCTTCACCTCTTCAGCTCTAGCCAGTGGCTTAAGACACAATTACAAGATATGATGACAGGTCTGAGGAAAACATGACTTAATCCTTCAAAATTCTTGACTTATTACACAGAAAGAATTTAAATTCTAGGGAAAAAAGTATGCAAAACTATCACAATCTGAAAGAATTTCTCAGACAAAAAGTACCTGCCAAATTTCAACACAGTATAAAACTGGAGAAATTATGTTGTGTACCAAGACCCGGATAAAACTTACAAAGCCACGCCTGGAATCAAGAGAGTCTGTTACGAAACTTCATAGAAAGATTTTGTTGTTGTTGTGATTAACAGAGGCAAATACAATCTCAGAAACACATAGCTCTGGAACCTAAACTCCTTATGGGCTGCATTAGGTTTTATTCCCATTTATCCACGATTGCATACGTTCAGGTCCCTGATGATACCCATTTTAATAGTCTATTAATAATTTAACTTGATGAAATTAAAGATGTTTGTGGCTTTGAAGATTTGAACACAAAAACCTCTTATTTTTTAAATAATGTAATTAATTCCCTTCACGTCTGTGTTTTTACATCAATATCCATGTATGTGAACATACATGCATACCTATTCCTCTATTCTGTATTGATTAAAAGCCCCCATGTTGCTGCTGCGTATGATCAAGAAACAAATGACAAAGAGAAAGATGAACAGACTGCCATTCATATTGTATGACCTTTTTTAAAAAAGGGAAAAAAAGACAGTCGCATTCCAACTAAATGCCCTTTTTAGATCTCCAATCCCGTCCCAAGTACTGCTATTTAGAATTGACTTCACAAAAATGCTGTTCTAAGAAAAAGTTTTTGTCTAGAAGTCCACAATAATTCTGAGTAACTTAATATCATGTTTTATCTATACATATGCTACACAGAGATGCTTTACCAGGTGTCAACAACATTTTAACAGTATTTCAACACTGCTCAAATAGCACTCTTGATACCACAGCAAATGGCATTTAAAAATCTCGTGTATTTAATACTACCTCGACCAGACAACTGCATACAATTTCAACATAACAGTGATCCTGTTGGTTAAAGAAACAACACAGTTAATGCTTCAGTTAATGACAGCCAATTTTCTTATAGTTGTTTTTAGTCAGGCACAGTGAAAAAAATCAATAATGAAAATAGTATATTTTATAGAATAAAAAAGCCCAAAACCAAAATAGAGGAAAAGTTTCTGAAGTTTCACCTAGGGTAACTATCTACGAGAGTCTTTTATTTGTTTTTTGTTTGTATGGTTCCCAAGTAAACTGCAGAAAACATCGATTTTGTGATGTAAGAATTTGACTTAAAATTATTTGCTAGGTTTTTTGTAAAAAGGCTTTCAGAGGTGCATTTAATGTGTATATGTTCATTTTATGAAGTGGACAGAGCTCATGGCAAGAAAAAAATCTTCTGTAGACAGTAAGAATTTATGTTCCAAATCAAACTGCTCTGAATTGTTCTTTTTTCCTCTCTCTAAAGTACCACTACATAGCACAGCTGCTACAAACAAGATATTCAAATCCAAGTATTCCAAAAACACCTATTCCTCTGCCTTAATTTTTGCTGGTATTAAAATACATGGAATGGTTTTGGACTTTCTGCTAAAACTGTACTGCAAAGACAGCCAACAAATATCTTTTCTTAAAAGCCTTAAACCTTGGTCTTTTATCCAGTATTAACTGCATTGTAGTTGTTTCATCATTACCATCATGACTATCCTCAAACCTCATGGCAATTTTTACATTAAGGTTTATAATGGATGCTTTTACACACTAAAAACATCTCAGTTAAATAGACAAGGAGACAGTTCTGACTATTTTCCAATCAGTTTGTTATTTTTCTCTTTCCCCGTACTTTTAAAACAATGTAATTAAAAGTTTTCTGGCATTCTGAGAGGAAAAGGTTCAGAACTGCTTAAAGCCAGCTTCTGATTTCCTCATGGCAGCCCTCTGAAGCAGAATATTTATTCAAGCCACTTGCTACCTACAGGAACATTGAATAACAAAAATTAAGGGATTAGAGTAACAAAATAAGGGTAATTAAAAAGAACAGGATTCAATTCTGTTGACTCGTGCCTGGCAACACAACAGCATTAAACAGAAAACTGTCTATCACAACTTCTCTCCCCTTAAGCTATCTCATACGAACAACACAATTGCTCTGAACATACTTCTGCATCCAAATCATTTAATGCCTCTATGATACTTATATTATCTCGACCAGGATTTGATATCAAGCTGACTTACAGACCTGAAGCTGAATTTGTCTTAGTACAATCTATGCACAAAGAAGCACGAAGGAGAAGAAATGCTTCTCTTCTCCATTTGCGGAACAACCAGGTTTCCTCCCTCACGTTTCTGTCACCATTTCTCAGAGTTCAGAAAGTTAGGATAATCCTTTACAAGTATCTCCAAATCTAAAAAAATGTAGATGATCACTTGGTTGTCACATGCCATCTCAAAGGCAAAGCTAAGGATATACCATTATCAAGTTAAACACATACAGACATACAGGCTTCTACAGTGCACCAACTGCCTAGAAAGCCTATTAGTAGTCATGTCAATTATGTCATGATTTCACAAACTTGTTTTGATCTCAACGTTTTTAAAACAAAGATGACAACCATAAAGTTTGGTTTACGTATTCAGAGTCTAGCATGTGTTCTCTTAAAGAAAAACATCCTTTCAAATACTTAATAACACAGTGCCAAAAGTGACAAGCTGGTCCTGACCACATCAAACAACTTTGTGTTGTAGGGCTTTTCATACTTTTTTTTAAAGAATTTTTTTTTTCTTAAATAAAATCTATCCTACCCAAAAGAGACACCACAACTTTACAACACAAGTTTATGTTATGCACTTTTTTGTATCAGACATAAAAGATAACAAAATAAACATACCTGTGTTCTGTGAGAACATTTACTGCTGATGGATGGTTGGCACAGTATGTAAGGTATAAGCTTTTCATTTGTGGCATCAGATTTAGAAAACATCCTCCAACCCTCTGCTGAGCTTCAGGCAACCTAAAAACAGAGTAATGAATATGAAAGTACTGTAATACCAACCAGACACAGAAATAAGTTATAGCCTAGAAAAGCAGTGTATATCGTGTGCTAGCTTTGGATGGGGTGCAGTTAATTTTCTTCACAGTGGCTGGTATGGGGCTGTGTTTTGGATTTGTGCTGAAGACAGGGTTGCTTATAGAGATGTTTCTGTAATTGCTAAGCAGTGCTCGCACAGAGCCAAGGCCGCTTCTGATTTTCACAGTGCCATGCCGGGGAGAGGGAAAGGGGGGAAAGGGAAGTTAGGAGGAGAGACAACCAGTACAGCTGACCCCACCTGACCAAAGGGATATTCCATACCACAGGACATCGTGCTCAAAATATAACACTGGGGGAAGAAGAAAGGAGGGGACACTTGGACTTAGGGCGTTTGTAACCAAGTAACCATTGTGTGATGGGGCCCTGCTCTCCTAAGGACAGCTGAACACCCTCCTGCCCATGGCAAGTGGCAAATGAATTCCTTGTTTTGCTTTCCTTGCGTGAGTGGCTTTTCCTTTTCCTATTAAAAACTGTCTTTATCTCAACTCATGAGTTTTCCAGCTTTCACCCCATTCCCACTGCAGGCGAGGGAGTGAGCAGGTGCACAGAACTTGGCTGCTGGCACAGAACCAGGACACAATACTGTTTGCTTTTGTTTTGTGATTTTCGTTTTGTTGTTATTTTTGTTTGGGTTTTTTGTAGTAAAAACAAAAGACGGATTTCTATGGTCACTGACCAGCATCCAACAACTCTTCTCCTCTTGCTTTGCCACCACAGTATAGGCAGAATGTAATACATATCTCTAAGACTGTCATTCAGCAAAGTATTTTCAAAAATTAGTGGTAATTAACATCTTCTTTTAAGGAGTTTGATTTTCAGTCAGTCTACCCATTGTTATAACAGCTTATGATCCACTTATATATGCCATGACAAATCTTAAAAGCAGCATTTCAGCAATTAAGACTGGATAGAGAAGCAACAGGATTCTGTCCCTCTACCCTATGCCAGCAGAGATGATAGGCTTTAAATACTCATTAAAAGATCCAAGTACCCTATAAAGCTCTGATAACACAAACAGAAGCAGTTACAATGCAGTAACAGGCTATTTTTACAAAACTGTCACTCATCTTCCTTTATCAGGATCATAAAGCACTTCTGTGCTGGTTTGTAACCAGGGCAAGAGTGCTGCTTTACCACTACCAGTGCAGAAATACTTTCTACAACTCATACTTTCTACATCTTTCATGTTCAAATTTAAAACATTTGAAACACCACATTTGCTAAGCAGTGGAGGAAAATTTCACAATTCAGTTCAGAAGAGCTTATTTTGCCTAGCACAAAATGGTGCTTAAATAACAGCAGCCCAAGTGACTTCAAAAGGAGATGACTCAGCAAGAGAAAGACACTAAGAAGAAAAGCTTACTTACACACACATTTGGTAAACTTAATCAGTTTTGATCAGGTTTGCCAGAGAAATATACATATATTCATATAGTTAAGGGAGGACAGGATATTTTCAAAAGTATTTTCAAAAGTTTTTAGCAGAAACTGTTATCGCAAATTGAAGCAAGAAAATATCTGGAATATAAAAATCTGAAGTTGGCTGTGTGGCACCAGCTTAGAACTGGTACCATGAGCAGAAAGCACAAGTCTGACTTCTGATTTTTGCACCAGTATAAGCTGAAGGGGAGGGGCGGGGGGAGGGAGAAAAAGAAAAGTGCAGCTCTTCCAGTCTTATTATCTCCCTTAAACTTATAGGTCAGATTCACAAAAAAGTGCATTCATATACTTTTTTAAAATCTAAAATAATTTTCAAGTTATACACCAACTGATGGAAAACAGCATATACTCTAACCAGCCACCAGCCATGTATCCTTACTTTTCTGAAAACCACTCAAAAACATACCTATACTGGGCTGCTTCCTATATGAGAAAGAATTAACTGAGCAAACAAAAGAGAAATATAGTAAGGGTGTTAGAAGGGATGAAACTCATCTTTTCTTAAGAGCAACTCCCACTTGAAGGACTAAGCCTCTTCAGCAGTAGGCTGTATGGCCAATAGCCAACTGTATAATACACACAGAAAATGGGACACTAAGCTTTCAGCAGTCCTAGACTACAAACTTGTCCTTGACACCTTGTATAAACCCACTGTACAACATGTGCAAGATGAAATGTTTCAATTTCTCCATGCACTTGCTCTCCTTGCTTAAAGGCTGCATCTCCTCACATAAGTATGCAGAGACTTCACTTCTTTGCAAGATGAGACAGCGGATTTTGTTGTTATCTATTTTACTGGGAGGTCCCGTGGTGTAAAGGAGAACACTCCGGACTCTGAATCCCAAGGACCTGAGTTCGAGTCTCAGTGTCCTGAGGACTTCACTGTCACTGTCTAAGCTCGCTCGGCCATGGCAAATGGACCTTAGGAGTTAAATGGTGGGGCCACCTCTGTGCACTCTGTGCCTCACCTAAAAAATCCACTGTGCAGGCTGGAAGGGCACACCCAGGTGGGGAGAGCCCTGCCCAAATCTGCATT
>JAWWEV010000001.1:94427975-94448053 GCA_035583235.1 Hafferia zeledoni
GTGCCTCACCTAAAAAATCCACTGTGCAGGCTGGAAGGGCACACCCAGGTGGGGAGAGCCCTGCCCAAATCTGCATTCGCGAAGTCTGGCCATACATACATCTATTTTACTACTCTTAAACCCAGTATTTTACTCTGCTCTAAAGCTAAATGAGTCCTCAGTAATACTCAATAGACATACTGGTAGTACAGTCCAAGGGCTTCATGCTAAGATTAGTTCCTACAATTCTCTCTGGAAGAATACTGTTTTTCTGGAAAAAAAAACCCAAACTGAAAAGGCAAGATTTTCTGTAGTTATCCTGAACATGTACACTAAGTTCCTAAACAAATATTGAGTATACTCCCTCTGGAAATAAGTGAGAGATGCTCCAATGAACCTCAGTACAAACCATTCAGCTTTCCAGGACACCCACTCCTCCAGGTGAGGATGTTCCCGTCCCACTCAAACACAGTCATCCTGTCCCACTCCTTAGGTTTGCTAATAGTAATCAAAATTCAAAGTTCATCCCAAGAAATACTCTCCCAAATTTCAAAACACTAAGTGTCTCCTACTAAGCTGTTCAGTCCCTCAGCACAGCATGGGAAGATCTACCCCAAAGAAAGTAAAAATTGACTGTAGAGATGCTCAAACTGCAAGGCAGGGGAAAAACACTTCCTGATTTGAAAGCAATGTTCATTATAGACACCTAGAAAATGACAGTTGAATCCCCAGCATACACATCACACATCCTGATGACATTATTAGTATTCCTTATATATTAAAGGCTGGTGCTCCTATTTTACTGTCTGCACTTCTATTCCACTTGCAAAAAACAAAACAAAACAAGGTTAAATTCTAAAAATCAGTGCTGCTGAGCAGCATTGATTGAGTGGCTGCTTTTGCAGGTGTTTGGGGGAAAATGAGGGGCATTCCCCAGTATAGTAAGGGAATGCTATTCTTACAGCCTGCCAAGCAGCATTTCCTGCCCAGCAGCTGCTCCCCTTTAATAACTCTAAGCATGAGTTAATAACACGTTTTTCGAGTAATAGATGCATCCAAAGTCTCAAACTCTGAAGACATACTCAAGGCATGTAACTCACTATTAAAGAGCACGATGCTCCAATAAACAGTTGCTAAAAATGGTTAAATTCCCATTTTATACTGTAACGAGGGGGGTGGAGGGTGAATTACGGCTGTTGGCACCAAGCAGACATCTGCGTCTTCTCAGTCTGCTGTTCTTCTAGCAGAATCAAGGACTGACATTATTCTCTTTCATGTGTTGCACATGCACTGCCACTTTATACTGCACATTCTTTGTGAATTAAGGTAATTAACAGACTTTATAAGTGGGTGACAACTTATCCCTTTTGACTTTTCTAATCCATGCACTATTTGCAAGTGTTCTACTATTTTTAAATGATAAACTATCTATATCTCCTTTAACTGCTCAAAGCCCAACAATTTAATGACTATCACCACATCACGTAAATCTTTTAGCAATTAATGTGTTCAATGAAGAGCAGTTATTTTACAATTAATTCTGAAGTCATCAACCCAATATTCTTCTCATATTTGATATTTAAATTAAAAAGGAATCCCATATAAGTATTTATACATATATGTATATAAATTATAACAACTTCAGTTATAAAAGCCAAAGGAATGTTTTAGTTCTATTTACAGATGTAAGAGAACCATAACAAAGCCTCTGCTGTTGTACGCAAGCTGGAGGAATCATCATATGACCATATCTAAGCTACCCAACATTATCTGCTTCTTGCAGTTATATCCAACAGCTATTAGTTCTGTTTCTCCAGACTTAAAGGAGGCTCCCACTGCCTGGTAATTTAAGTAAAGAAATAAAAAGTAAGTGTGATTGAACAACAAGGTTAGTTTTAAGACTGATTAAAACAAGCAATCACAACTGGATTAAAGCCAGACTGGCAGCTGACAGAAAAAAGGTGACAATACAAAATATCTAATCTTCTGCACCCCCGCTCACAAACAGCAGAATTTCCTGCCCCCCTTTCAGCCTCTTGAAGGCTGTAAAAATTTTTACAAGATAATTGTGATTAATGACCTCAAGGAGTGCAGTTTGTGAAGAAACATAAAATTGAATGTTATTTCCTGACACTTCACAGGTAACAAAGTTATGAAATATGGGGCCACTTTCAACTTTCTGAGCTACTGTTTGCATAAATTGAGGCACTACTCAACTCATTCACAATCCTTCAGTCTAATTTTCAATGCTCTCTTCAAAACCACACTTTCACTAATTGTCTATTTGCCTTCTCTCTCAGACATCAGTTACTGTGTGTGTTTGTTTCAGGGTATCTAAAGACACTGTGTTCAAATGCACTTAATATTGACGGTCTTGTTTCTGTTGACACTCATGATAACCAAAAGTAAAGGATGATACTGGAATTAACTTGATTTTTATCTGCACTCCAAAACTAAACCTGAAACACTAATTAGTTTTGGATCACATTTAAATAGTCTCCCTCATACTCTGGCCTCACCCCTCTTTCCCGTCTACCTGCCCCCCCCTCCCCCCGCCTCCCTTTTTTTCTCTTTGTTTTTTTAAGTTCCATTCCACTTCAGGAACAGAAGTATCTGCTTACACTTAAACACAGAAACAGTTACTGTGATTGCAAGAGCAGGGAATGAGGGAGAGAGGGCAAACCCCACCTCTGGTTGCTACAGGGCAAGGAGATAAGTCTTTGATACTACCTGTAAGACTTCAATTTGCTAGAGAGGACATCATACCTAAGTAGTTCATGCAGGCTGGTGTGTTATGTGCCATTCCTTACTGAGCAGTACAGTCATAGACTGACAGCTTCTGTTCACAGGTGAATGGAAGAATATTTTCTGGAGCAGGAAATTAAATCAGGCTCAACCTCCTGCTACAAAAATACCCACAGAGTAATAATTACAATAGCAATCATTTAGATCAGTCCAGAGACTACAAAGGTAGAAATAACCCCAACCTGCACAAGCCCAAAGAGTACAAACCTTTAACAATGAAGCAGAAGAGCTTCATGATTGTGGGCAGGGTTGGGGGGTGGCACTCAACTAAATTCAAACCACATTCAAACAACTATTTCCCTGTAACACACTAAGTACCCACTACAGCATAATATGTTCGAAAGAAAACCCACAACCCCATGTTTAACAACACTAGGATTAAATAAACCAAAGTGGTGCAGGCAAAAAGAGAAAGGCCAGGAAAGCTTCTGTCTCTCAAGTACACACCAGGATTTGTTAAAAAGAAAATTCAAACGAAAAACTGCCTCAAGGTGGATGTGGAATTCAAAAAATGTTCAACTCTCATGCTCGAGAACACAAATTTGTCGAGCAAGGTAGGCTGGCAGCACAACAACTGGCAGGACATTGGCATTTGTTCATTCTGACAGGTCAAATTAGGAAAAACACCACAGCGAATGTTGCAATATGAAGTGCCTCAATGATGGAACTGTAAGTTCTCTGCCAAAAATAAAATACAATGATAAATCTATTTTCAGCATGGGAGCTGGTCTGAGTTTACAGAACAGGTGCACCAGCCAAAAACACATGGCAAAATGACAAAAACAAAAAAGGCAGCAGAGCAAGCATTCTTCTACTTGATGGGAATCACGATGGGATAGATTCCAAACAGGGGGACGCTGGATGCTGAAGTGAATGCACTATGATGAGAATCAAACTGAAAATATGACTTGGCATGACCAGCATATTTATGAAATGACAATAACACAACATATTTACAGTAACCCTTCAGTAACTCTAGGGTCATCACTTCCTCTGCTCACCTACTAGCATGCAGTATCTTCCTAGTTTACTACCCAGCCCCATTTCACTTAGCAAAAAGAAGAAATGAAGGACATTATGAAAAGATACTCTAATAGAGTTTAAATCAACTACAGAATTTTAAATAAAGCTTTCTGAGCTTGAAGCTACATTATGATATCACATTAGCCATCATTTCAGGTTGCATTAATATGTTCTACTCTGGTTTTAAGACCACCTTAGGAAAAAGCTTCAAAAGATGACAGTCTGTTCCAAGTAAGGTATTTTATTTCCCTAATTTCTGGTTCAAAGAAACAAAACCATAATAACAAAAGAATGAGGCAACAAAGCACAGTGACAAGGAAAGAAAGGAAATACTTGAGTTCATTGACAAATGGTCACTTTCAGAGATTTAGATACTTAACTGATGAAGTCTAACTTGCTGGAATAAATACCCTTCTTTCTTACACACAGCATGAAAGGCCATTTTAAGTATGTTTCCATTACAATGCTAAATCTGAACTACACCATCCTTGTCCCTTCCCTTCTCTCTGGTCAAAGCTGTCTAGAGGAAGGAGAGAGGGACAGAAGCCAGGTGGTAGGAAGGAAGACAGCAACAGTCCCAGGCACATGTTACTGCCTAGTGGAGATGCAGCTTATTGTTTGTCATGACAAAGCTGCTTCTTCACACCAAGCAGCTCAGAAGAGAGGAGAGAGAGCTCAAAACAAGACACACTTGAGTTAATCTGAAGATCACTGTTGCCAAAAGAGGTATTTTATCCTCCATCCAGACATCAACTCATTTTCAAAGCATACTTAAAGTTGTCTAAACTCAAATTCAAGCAATTCAAATTACTAACTAGGCAGAAACAAAGAAAAAATGGATTAGGGACTTGACACAGATCACTATGTGGTCAGACAACACCAGAATATAGGCAAGAAAAATGAGACAACACAGGTTAAGACCAGAAATTATACTTTCAGTGGAGTTTCAACACGAGAAAATTGTTAGGACAATCCAAATGCAGCACGGTCACCTTCTTTCTAACACCTCCATGTGCTGAGGTAACAAGCTGAAAAATACCCAGTCACCACTTCAGGTTCAACTATGAAAGGACGAGAAGTGTCTTCTTTCCTTTCTTTCTATGCACAGAAGCAGCACAAGCATTGAGGGGTTTTATTTAACTCAGGTTCTTTCTGCCTATCCTGGACATCTCTCCCAGAACCTTCTGATTATCATCAGAAGAATACCAAGTACAAGAATTCTCACAGAGCATCCTTCATCCAAGTGACTTACCTCCTTCACCACTGTTTCACCATTACATATGGTTTGTTCATTCTTCCTCTTACTTTTAAGAAAGTAATGTCCCCAAACCAAACCCACCACTTTCCTACTGGTACATAATTGCATCATGGAAATTTGTAAATTGCTTTTAAACTACATCAATATTTTTACCTCTGCAATTGTATCCTACAGCCAATATCTATCTGTACAAGCAATCCATACATTCTCCAAACATCTATTACTGTACTGCTGTGGCAACGATTTTTAAAGTCAGAGGAACAAAAAATTATGCCCAACAACATACACAACAAATTATAAAAAATATTTGCATGTTAGAATTTCACTATATTTGGTATGCAGAGTACTTACTTGGTGCATTCTTCTAAAGACTGTACAAGCATTTGCTGGAAAGAACTTATTTCTTCCAGGTTTCCCATTAAGTATGAAGTATTTGCCAAGCTTAATCTGGAGCCAAAGTAAATAAAACATGTTTAAGTTTGCAGTTATTGACTAATTGTGCATTAATACAATCTACAGTGTTAAAAGAAAATGCTTACTCGTTCTTAGATCAAGGACCACACTGTTTCAGTCAGCAAGCAAACTGAATAAAAGCAAGCCCTGCCTCAAGAATCTCACAGCCCACAGGGGAAAACCACACACTGACATTGAAATTTTGACTCTGTTAACCCTCCCCAAAACATGAGAGGTCTCAAGCTTAATGCAAAACACAGAACAAACTCACATACTTTTCACTGGCTTGTAATGGTCGCAGGTAGTTTGAAAGCATTGTTTGTAGCTCCTTAGCATATTCATTTTCTGTTTCTAATATATTTTGTAGCACCTACAATAAATGACAATTGCTAATTGGTTTTAAAGCATACCAAAATTCATTTAATGCAAGAAAAACTTAACTAAGTGTTCCTACATTAAAAATGCCAATTATATTAACCAGAAAGCATTGAATACTATACATCTATGAAATTCACAGGGAAAAAAAAAAAACACTACACAGATGATGAGCCATCCTTCAGCCATATACAAAAAGAGTGCCAAACTAACAGGAATTTCACTACTTAAAAATTTTATTGCAAAAGTTGAGTGTTATACAGTGTTCTTCCAAAGCCAGGGGTAATTATTCCTCCTATGTTCTTCAGAACAGTCCAGATCATCAGAGACTAGTAAAGTACAATAGAAGTTTTAAGAGAAACAAATAAATAATGTTTTCTCAGTCTCAATTACAACACATTACAAGTGTTTATTTATTCAGATGTGCTATTCTACATAGAACATCTGAATATTAGCAGATTTACAAATAACAAGTAATTGCCAACTTGATTTAGCAGTGTGATTAGCATTATTTTTAAATGGGGATGCCTAACCTTCCACTGGGAATATACTACCATGAGAAAACTGTAACAGATTCTGAAGCAAAGCCAAGCATTTATAAAATACAGCATACACTGGGGTTTTGGTTGAGTATAAACCAACAGCTGGAATACCCCCAAATATGTACATGAAAATATTTTACTGGGGCATCTCCTTGGAGCTTGCTTTCAGATATCCTCCAACATATTCACATCAGGTTCTACTGTGCTTCTAGATGGCAAATTAGTTTTTGCCTCCAAAAAGTTAATGGTTTAGCAAGAGAACCAACAGAACTAAATGTAGTTCAGTGATCAGAGCTGAACTTTGAAAACTTCTTGCTATTCACTGGTCACAAGCCACACCACAAACCTTCTCATTTTGCTACATGGCATATTTGTCAAGCCTACAGTAATATCTCATTTCAGCATTTACAGGAATGACTGTAATTGACTACATTATTCACTGGTGTAGTCAATACTCCTTCTTAGGAAATAAAAAAAGCTATTCATTCCTAACTGCAAACCTGATGAAATAACTTTAAATAGTTCAGTATGTCAATGAAGAATTCACTGTTCCTTTCATTGGTGTCATTGATTCTGCTTATTCCTTGAATGCTTCTATTCATTTGGAGGGAGAGGGAGACCAGTTTTGAGTTCGTTCTTTTGTTGCAAAACTGAATCCTGAACTGAAGATGAAAATGTCTCCATTCTCTGCTATACACTGAGGCAGAAGAATGTCACAGGGAAAGTTATGGCTTCTAGCTAGGAAATTACAGCATGCAACACAATATGAACACACAAATTTTAAGAAAGCAAAGGGTTTTTTTGATCATTTAGACCATGGAAATAAAATATTTCCATCAACCACAGTACTAATAAACCCCCATATTCTCATATAAAAAAGGAAGCAAATTGTTAAAATAGTAATATAAAAGTACTTAGCCTCCACAAGGTTCAAAATTAAATGTGACACCAATCTTTTTCAATATGTCTTTTTCTACAAAAATCTCCCAGCCCAAAGTCCTTACACAGCCATTAGTAGGGAAAAGAAGACTGAAAACCAAGGACAGAGTGAACAGTATTAAAAGACATTTAAAGGTAAAAATTAATAAATTTGCTAAAGATCTTGAAAGACTGAACCACTGGTCCATTTTCTCAAAGACTATTTCCATTCTCTGCCATAAAGAGCTGTCTGAAAAGCTTGAAATAAAACTAGTTTCATCTTGGACACACTCCATTATTCTCCTGTGCTAGTTTGGGTTTTTACTTGAGGATTTACTTAGCAATACAGAGAACATGGGATTGGAGGAAAAAACTTAAGCGGGGGTGAAGGGGGCAATAACAGAAAAGCTTAAAAATTAGAATTAGCAACCTGACAGCTAGTGGAAAAAAGGAAAATAAATGCAATGTAAATAAAACTATGTCCCAAAACCAGAGCAACGTACCAGATGCATTTACACTTGCTTATGTTATTCTAGTAGATCACAGTGTTACACAATACCTCAGATACACATAGATTTAAACATTTCCCAAAACAAATTAAATCTATTTCTCTTTTTTTTAAGAAGTACAGTTCCCACTGCATATATTTTTTAATTTGAATATATTTTTTAAAGAATAACCTTGCTTACACACATCTAAAACATTTCTGTGAAATCTCACATTCTTCTTGACTTACCTACCTCACTGAGAAGCTATGAGGATTAAACGCTTGGACTGTGCTTTGAAGTGACAAGAAGTCAGAACTGCAACTCGGTGTTTTGGCACCAGAGAACCCTTACAATGCCTCATATCCACATCTCACCCGCATGATCCAATAATCACCTTTCTTCCCTTTCCTGCTTTCTGCGCGTTCTGGCTGCTGCAAGACCCCATGAGACCTCGAGGACCTTGTTTCCACAACTGCACCACAACATTTGCACAGATAAGACTGAGTACCAAAAGAGCTGCATTGAAGTGGCAGCTTTTGCAGTCCGTAACACTGATGAATGGCAGGCACAGACAACTGAGCTCATACAGCACCAGCTCTGCCAGTCGCACAGCATGGAAAAAATCAAGCATGGTTAACAATTCTGTCACACAAAACCTCAGTCATCTCCCTAAGGCAATAACTACCACCCAAAATGGATTTAAAATTATGTACATGAAGTTGCTCACCTTTCAAATTAAAGGGAAAAAAGGCAGAACACAGATATACTTTGGCACAATCTCTTAGCACGCTCCCATTTTATCATAGTTGTATGGCACTCAACCAAAATATCTCATACTTCAGAGAAGTGGTGATCAGTATCTGATTTTGCTGAATCATGAGAATTTGTAAGATGAACCCTTTGAAACAGTCTCTTCAGAAGGGCAGTGTAAAGTACTGCACAACCCACCGTATTTCAAGGGACCTCAAAAACATTATGAACTTCAGTAGACACAAACTCTTATCCAACTTTAAAAGTGTGGCCTTGAAGTGCTGATGTTCCATTACTTTTCAAACACTCAAAACAAAAAACGAGGTTGTCCAAATACTCCTAACTTTGGAGAAATTTGCCCATTTCTTTATCTGCTTTTAGAATAGCTACTTAATCTCAAGGCAAGTGTGAGTGGAGATAACCTAACTTTATTTTAGACACAAAGTTATAAATTCTCAAGGGATCTCAAGTAAAAATAAAACTCAGAGTAACGCCTGTTCTGTCTTCAGGGAATAACATGCAACAATACGCCCACTTCTTCAGTAACAGGTTACTAAATTACTTCTACATGAAAAATCCTTGATCTGAGTCTGGTTTATATTACACAGTGCTGCAGACTTGTACCATTTTATGGAGGACAAGACCTCAGCACTCTCTACTAACCTGCATTCCTCAGCCAGGCAGAACGTGCACGTGTAACAAATGTCTGTCTTCTCAGCAACACCAAGTGCAAAGTGCAACTAATTAAGCAGCACACTGAGACTAGAAGGTAAATGGTTTGTATTATGAACTTCAGACAGAGCTCTGGGAATCCATAAAGAACATATTTATAGGGGTGAGAAGAACAAAGGGAAGCAGTGAATGCAGTCTCCTCTTTACATTAAGCACCTTTCCCTTAGCCTATCCCAGTCCTCCTCCCAGAAAGGGAGCCTCTCCTACCATTTCTGGACTTCCTCTAAACTGCCCTTTGATTTTGTCCTCAGTCCAACAAATGTGCCCAGAGGTGCTGCCTGCACCTGCACAAAACCTTTCCCAAGAAAAGCAGCAATAATAAATCATGAGGGTTTACAGGGTTTCAGCACATCCCCATATGATGGGAGATGGCCACTACTCAAAATAGCAAGCAGTCCCAGAGTACGAGCCTCAATACACGCCTGGCTGCCAAGAAAGCCCTCAACACAGATTTTAACACTTACTCCTTAGCTCGAGCTACACCTTTGCAGCTACCAGTTCCCAAAGGTTTAGCTGGAGCTGTTCTGTTTTTACCTCAACTTTGTTATCAGCACACACTGATAAGACTTCTAGCACAGAGAAGTCCCAGCTTACGTATTAAGACAGCACAAAACCTCAACTCACAGGTTTAACCACTTTCACTTCGGAGAATGGGTTTGCTGTTTGTCTTCACTACATTTAAAAATCATACATATTTAATAACTATGAAAAATAATTATTTTATAAGTACACTGCCATCAGAAGCACTTAATATTTTTCAAGAAAATCTAAATGTCAACATGTCTAATTTAAGTTTCACACAGAACAATGGAGTCTTGCTTCCCTGAAACAAAGTGCATGCTACAGCACAGCCTCTCATTTTCTAAATAAAACGAATAAAATAGTGAGCTAAGAAAAAAAAAAAAGGTATTTGTTATGCTGTGAAAAAAACACAAGGCAATTATCCAATTCACAGCAGACAGATTTGAGAACAGCACTCTAGGGTCAGTGCTCCAATTTACAACATTTTATATATATATTACTATTATTATGAACTGGTCATTTCAATACCCCACAATGTGCCAACACTTAGTAAATATCTAGAAGTCAAAACAGCTGGAATTTTATTACATCAAGTGCACGAAGAAAGTTGCACCTGAACAAGATAAAAAAATCCCTAATTCCAAGAGTGGGTGTATGATGGTCACTAGTTTTTTTGTTTGGTTTTTTTGTTTTATTTTTTCATTAAACAACTTTAAAAGCCAGCTATAGCTCTATTTCCCAAAGTAAAGAGTACCTTGAGCCTCCATAATTATAATGGGTTATCCAGGGAACAATTCTGAAATTCTCAAAAGCCAAAAGTAATATTTCAAAATTGTATGGTATATTATAACTTTGCTACCTGAACAAATTCAAACATATACATTCTATTATTTTCACTGAAGTACATTATCAATCCCCAAAATGGCTTGTATTACTCCTACAAAGTAAAATATGTAACCACAGGACTCAATTTATTTTGGACACAGTCAAGCTTTTGTTAAGTCCAAATTAAAGAGCTGTAACCCTTACTTTTCATCATACTGAGATCTACCAGGAAAAAATAATATAAAATTGTAAATGAGGCACGTATTTACCACTTACTTTAAATTAATAACTAAATTAAACCAAACCCTTCAATCCAAAGGTCTGATGTTCAAGCTGCCAATTTATTTTGATTAAAAACTCAATATAAATACAATTTAAACATAAGTAAGAGCAGTCTTCTACCTAGTGAAGGAACCAAATCCTCTCCTGTCCTACATTCATTTCAGCTTACTTGCATAGAAAATCATAGGTTTCAACATCAAAACAACAGAGAAGACAAACATATTTTCTACTACACAAACAATTTTAGAAAGAAAATAGGCTGTTAAGAGACATAGTGAAAACAAATACAAAGGAAAACTATCCAGGGTTTTGTCACTGTACATACCACAGTAAGGTCTTTACTTCCTGAAGAAGGAAGGGTGTGCCTGCACAGGTACTTTCCCTCAGGACTAGCAGGTGTGGGATGCAACAGCCAGAGAACTGCAGCACTCCCTTCACCACAGAGTTACAGCCACCGGCAGAGGCAGAAAGCAAACCAGAGGGAAGAGCAGGAGGCTGCTCTGCTGCTTTCAGGTAGGGGACTATATCCAAAACACCTCTGTTCTTCCAAGGTGGTTCGTGTTATTCACGCCACAACCACACAATATGAAAGCATAAAACTATTCTTTATGATCATTGCTAAAACCAGACAAATAAAATGAAAAACAATGGCATGGGCTCAATGAAAAGGGAAAGAAACATTGTGGTTTGGTTTTACACCAGCAGGGAGCAGTGCTTAACAAAACCAGCAAGATGTTTTTTTGCTTCCAAATGTATCTGCTTTTAATAAATAAATGATTCTCAAAAGGCTTACAACACACTTTGAAAAACAGAGTTTGGTATCTGTCTTACATGTATCTAAAGGGATCTGAGTACTAGTTAAGAATTGCTGGGGATGTGTTAAGGGCTGACTCAGCTGTACTGCCTCGCTGTGAAATGTACCCACCACTGTAAGCCAGAGGTTCCTAAAGTTAATAACAGACTTGATTTATAAGCATGAATACAAAGGAAGCAAACAGTTTCAAAATGTTCAATCTCTTATTCAACAAAAAGGACAAAAGTATTCTTAATCATATTAACACAGCAGAATTTCAATAATTCACAGAGATTGGGGAACACTGATTGCGCATTTGCGAAATGGGGAGAACAGGGAAATTAACAACTAGCAAAGCAAGTAAAATTAGCATAATATTACATAAATGCCTATTATTCACTTAATTTTGACTATAATTTTGCATCATGTTTAAGAATCTGTACGTGTGATATTCTATTAAACTAATGATGATCCTGTTTATGAGACTTCACTAACATCCCTATCTAGTTTTGGCACTTTCTGACAAGACTGCATTTTAGTTTTGTGCAGATAAGAGCATTTAGTTAAATTACATTCTACGGTATAAAACAGATCCCATGGAGGAAAAATGATCACTCACCACATTGTAATAGCTTTTGTTTATTGCAGACGTATCAAAGCCTTTAGGCGGACTCTTCAATGTACCTGATTTGGGGGAAACTGGTTTTTCTGAAATGTAAAATATTTTGGGGTCAATGGGGTGCAATTTCACAGCTCAACGCTAGAGGTCAAACGAACTGCTTTAAAATATTTAACATAAGATACAGTGAAAATGGTGCTTCACTGAGAAACATACATAATTGCACTTGAAATTACTGGCAAAGATTCAAAATGGTTCATATGTTCATAATCAATGAAATTTTAGCCTCAACAAAGGCAAGCAGAAAAACTCCCTTTCTTTTTCCTAGAACCAGAAAGTCCATTAAGAATTTTTCCCAAATTATTTTTAAAAAACCAAAATGTTGTCACAGACTGCAATTAAAAAAGCCAAATAAACAAAAAACAACAGGCATTTCCAAACTCTATATGCACTTTTAAACAGAAGTAGTATTAAGTTTAAATATCATTTTAATGAACTCTGTGAAAGCAAGTGAGCAATTAAAGGCTGAATATACGAGAGATGAGATATTACACTCACTCTGGTTGAAAAGAGATTCAAAACACTATACTAGTGAAGAAACTTACCTGATGCCTATCCCAGAAAATCATCTTTTAAATCATTTTTTGCTATTAATGAAGTGAAAAATAAAAATGCTTATGCACTTGAGAACAGAGTTCTTCATAAGAATAAAGGCAATCCCTTCCTATAATCCCATAGGGAATCTATCACTCACTAATGTATACTCTTCCTAGAAGGACATTAATGTACAAGATCAAAACAATAGTCCTGAGTCTTACCCAAGTACTGACTCCCAGAAGACAGAGGCACAGAAAACACACTCCCAAAGCCTCCCCTCCCACCACTACCACTCCTCTAAGTCAAGCACAGAGAAGCAAAGATGACATGAGAGAAAAATCAAGTGTCATGCTGCATGCTGGAGAAACAGCCAGTAGGATTTACAGCATCTTTTTTTCATCTGTCACACTTGACTCTGCACTCAACCAACCTGTGAGACAGTATTTATCAGGACATTACAGTCCTTTGGTTTGTTTTTTTGGGAGGGTTGGGTTTCTCTTTAAATAATCAGGCTTGTCTAATATGCAATTTTCAAACACACATTTGAGTAATTTCTATCCAAACTATAAAATGGCAAGTTGTCAACCAACCCTTCCCGCCATACCCTCACACCAACCAAAAAACCCATCATCAAAACATACCTACCGAAGTTTCAGCTTTATTTTAAAAGCAAGCTCCTATTTCAAATGCATTTTAATAAAGATATATGAATAATTTAACTCTAGTTTACCTGATACCTCAGGCTAAGAATAAATTATGCAAGTCTCAATTATGCCCATCTGCAAGCCCATGGACGATGCCATCTCAGGTGAGCTGACTACAGATGAAGGTCACTCTTTCAACTCCCACACCAGGAGTGCCAGGCAGGCCGGCAGGACCTGAGGCTTTAGCTAATGGTCCGTAAGGTGCAGCTCATGCCCCATGAACACACAAATGCTAATATCTTTAAGGGGCTTTTCTATGTATTGCACTGGAACTCTTCTCAAAAAAGCCAATCTTAAAATAAAACACTGTCTTAAAACTGTCGAACATGAGCCAAAAGAATTTCTCCTTACCAGGTTCAGAGATGACAGTAAAATCCTTTTGGTTAATATCCCCCCCGCCTACCCACCCCAAGTCAGCTCTAAGCCGACAGACAGCACAAAAACTATTAGACCCAGCAGTTATCCAGCTGGGAACACTGATGTGCTCAGCACTAGCCCTGCAGCACATCCATGCTCTTCTACAAAGCCAAGTAATTCCAAATGACAGGACTCCTCCCATCCCCTTGGCCCGAAACCGTAAACTTGAGCGGATTTGCCATCAAACACTCAGTGTCAAAGAAGAACCTAGAATCATGTCATAGGTATGGCTACTCATTTATACATTCGTCAATAATGCTACTCTTTATGGGACAATTACAATTCATTTCTTTCTACTAAATGATGAAAAATGCATCATTTACATGAACTTGGTAATTTGCTTTCATGCTCTGTGGAAGATTTTGACTTACCCTCCAATTTACAGTGACTTTCAGGTTCACTGAATACCTAAAGGTTTGTTAATCATGTGCCAAAAAGCACAAAAGAAGAAACCAGAGTTATTTAAGGATAAAAGTAAATACTTGTCACTGAGTTTATCATTACACAGATGTCTGACCATTGTTAATCTGGAAAAAATTGGCTGGTCATAGAAATCTGGCTCTTTGTTAACTTAAAGGCAGTAAAAATACACCTCTCCTCTTAAGCTGCTGAAGAAAGTGGGAGATTTTTTTGCTGAAATGTATAATCATTTGCATTACCAGATGTTCAGCTGATTCAGTTATCCATCAGAGACACATACACATCCAAATTCAGATTTAAAAACTGGACAGAAAAAAAGCATCTCACATTCAGATCATTTTGCCTGAACAGCCATAATGCACATTTAGCTTTTAAAATGTAAAGGCCACTTCTATTGTAGGAACACAGAATTAAGACATAGCAAATTAGTCCAGCTGTCTATCATGTCTGGTATTCTGCCTTCAAGCACTGCCTTGCTTCATGAGGAAGAATAAGAAACACTCTTGTTGCAATTAGCTTATTGCACAATGCATTACACAGAAGAAAATCCTGATCTTGCACATAAGAAATCACTTTCTTTGTTTATGCTAAGTTAAGTGCTATTTATTATCCTTGTAATAGAACATTAAGAGTACTTTTGCAAACAGAGCGTATTTCATCAAACACTTCAAGCAGACATCACCCCCATTCAGCATACTGGGAATATATAGAGATCTTAGAGGCCTGGATGTCTATAAAGTCCACAGGTTTTAGAAACATTAGAAAACCCTGGCACCTTGCCCACTCCAACATAGAGGTTCTGTTTCTCAAAGCACTGGAAGAGAGCAACCTGAGCCAGACACCAATTTTTCCAACATAGAAGATTCCTACTTTTTTCTAAAACACAATGTGAATCTGTTATGCTAACACTCAAAGCACCACAGTGAAAACAGGCACAGCATATGATCAAATCCAAAGCAAACAGGCATCTGCTCTGTTACTGGAAGAGACAGTACCCAACTGACGACTGAAACCAGGAGGTAAGTTACCACTATCACTTTCTTCCATGATCAAAGCATAACATTCAACTGCCCTCAGCTACACTTGATAATGCTTTGAAGTGTCTAGTGGCAGTGATAAACCAGATAGAAATCACTTAACAGATCATCTCTGGGTGGAGAATGCGGGTGGCACAGGCACAGGCTTTTTAGCATTATTCTTCCAATGATTAATCATCTTCAGTAGAACCAAAACAACTCAAAGCAGCTTTTATAACAACTCGAATGCTTTTATAACCCTGCCCTAAGTAGTACAGAAGATGCAATGAACTCTCCAAAATGAAGTTCTTATCCTTTACAAACATCTAAATGACTGTAAAAAGACAATTTACCCAATTCTTCCCAATGTTTAGTTTCATTCTATTTCAATTTACATGCAAGTATATATTTTACTTGCCTTCAAATTATTTGACATTCTCACATTCTCTCTCTTCTGTCATGTCTCCAGTTTATGTCTTACTCATTTTCATGCAACACTCTATTTCATGCTCTTCCACAAAGCATCTACTGCCTTCAGAACATATTTTAGTGAAGCATTTCAACCCTACTACTGCGAGAACACCACCAAGTTTTTCTGTGATCACTAGGCTACAGTGTGTAATCTAGACGCAAAGATATAATTTCTGCTATTTCATCCTACATTTGGGGAGGAAAGATGTGCCAGCTGGGATACCAAAAGCTATGTGATCTCTATTGGTGAAGTGGTACAAACAAACTCTGTCTTTCCAGACTAATTGCTTAAAGTCCAACACCAGGAGGGCAGACCTAAGTCTGTTTCCAGTTCTCAAGCTGGCTCAGGCATCGCTGCAATGAGCTCCACTCCGAAATAAGGACACTACCAATGCTTCTTCCCCAACAGTACTCACAGGTCCCAGCCTCTATTCTATTCATGCCTGTAGAATAACACTTGACAAGAGAACAAAATACACCTGCAAGTGTACGTGGCTGGCGAGAGAAGAACTAACATTCTTGGTGGCGTTTTATTTATTTTTTCCTTTCCTTGTTTTTTTTTTTTCCCCCCCAAAGCTAAAAGTGCATCTGTCCTTCCCTAATGCACCACAGGATGGAAACAGCTGATGTTTTACTCCTACATTATATCCTCACCTCTTCCCGACACTGTTTTTTGTTTGTTTGTTTTTGGAGGTTTTTTTAACATCCAACCAGAAGAAACATTAACACTGTAATTTTCACTGGGGCCAACCAATACTGACATAACTGTCAAGAAAGCATAACAGAAGTGAGGCTAGGACAGTCATGACACATTAATTTTTGTGAAGAATTAAACTTTGTGACATATCAAATGCAATTTTTCACAAAGCTATATTCCCTTCTGCATAATCTCATGCCATTTAAAGGGATTATACTTGGATTAAACTCAGCAAGCAACCATGTGATTTTTTAAAAATCTGACTAACATCTGACAGTAGCTAAGCAAGTGCATCCCATTCTGGCTAACCACTATTCTTTTCATTGCAAGGGAACCCTCAAAACTGGGTCTCCAAATATTTCTACTTTGCAAGACAGAAACAGCAATATGAGAGACAAGGCTCCACCCACACCTCCACCCCTTCCTGCTCCACTTTATGTAAGGAGAAAAACCTCAGTAAGGCCACACTGTCAAACAGGCTTACACAGTATTTACCTTTTACCCTCTGTCATGTCTAACGGCACAGAAGGATGAAAACAAGTCCTCTCATTTCGAAGTACTTCCTGACTAGTGATCAAAGAACATTAAAAAAGTAAGAAGTTACAGAGTTTGAAAATGGAAATGAAAACATGTGCACAGGGCAGGAGGGAGAGAGAAATGGACCAATTTTTTTGAAAGGCACATACCTGAATAGAAAAATCTTTTACTTTCTTTTTTTTTCCCCCTCCTACTTTTATGTTTGATCATAGCTACCACAATTTCAGACAAATTCTCCTTTTCCCCTCAGATCAGGGAGGGGAAGAGAATCAACACACTCTCAAAAACAAAAGAAAACCAGTTTTCCATCCCAATCAAATTTATTTTTGCCAAAATAGTCACTGACCAGCATAAAAAAACCTAAATGCTGTGCTTTGCTCCATAAACTCGGTATCTGTCCCACACAACCATTCATAGCTGGTCTCATACATGTATTAGGACTTTGTGCTAATATTAATCACTCTGGCATAACTAAACAACCAAGTTACAAAGTGGGCAAAACTTCATGACATTTTAGCTGCTCTGAGATACCTTCCCACATAACATGCTCTGCTTACATAATATATGTAACAGAGTTTACTTCTATAATTTTTAAGAAATCCATATGGTAAAGGCAGTCCCCATTACTAAGCTGTTTCTTCTCTTCCTTGAATATCTAACTTCAAAGACACACTAAAGCTAAGAGGACACATACACAGTTTTCTGACGTCAGAGGATTTTAATTCAGAACAAAAATGCATTTATCTAAACATTAAATGCCTATGAAATTTGTGAGAATTAGAAGAAAAACACACATGAGTAAAGAATTTCTTTCATTTCTTCTGTCATCTATTGTGCTGAAGTCAGGTTACAGCAAAATGAGGGGATTTATTTAGTCAAACTCACCATTTCCCAGCTCTCCAAATAATGCCTCATCAAATATGGTAACAGTGTAAGCTGCAGAGAATTTCTAACTAGTTGCAGTATTTTAAGCCACATTTGAGAGAAGAAAAAAGGTAGAGTAAAACTATGTGTCAGAACATTTTCCAAGTATTCTGAAAACAGATTAGATGTCCATGATGAACAATTTGCTCATTAAGACCTTAATCAAGAGCAAGTATTTTAACAATCCTATCCTAATCTTTTTTTAAATCAAATCATTTTTATACTGACAGAAAACACATTTTGAATTTGGGCTAAGACAGCAAATTCTAACTAGTTTTAAAATACCTTAGGAAAAATAGGACTTGTATGTTTCAACCTTATGCTTAAGTCATGAAGGCACTTAAAATATTTCTGAATTAGGAAAGTCCTGAAGTGAGGTGTATATACTTGCTAGAAGTCAAGAAAAATGGACAGTGCAAGACTATCAACTCAAGGAAGGACAACCCTCCTAACACAGACAAGTGAAAAAGAGCAGGGACACAGGATGACAATAGAGACTTTGAGCCCATACACATAACTTAGATGAAACTTCTCATGAACACCCAACAGAGCAGTTCAAATAACTTCAGAGCTTTGTGGTAAACAGCACCACATCCTTGTTCCAACAAGAATAGCAGAAGAAAGGAAGTCCAGCCTCAGGAGACACATTGACAATCCACTTGGATACAGAAGGGAGAAGAGTTACAAAAAAACTCTCTCTCTAGCACCTTCACCAATATCCATAGACCATAAATAAGTTGAGAATAAAAACATTAATTAAAAAAATGCATGGAAACAACTAATAAAAAGAAGAAAGAAAAAAAAAGTTCAGCAAAATTACAGCAATGAACTTCAAGTAAGAAGAATTCAGTAAACTTTAAAATACAGGTTAAAAAAAAGAACTGCCACTTGTGACAACATAAAGGAACTGTCATTCCTGTGAGCCTTTTCTGCTTAAAAATTAGAGGCATCTCAAAGAACAGGAAAGGCAGATGCAAATTGGCATAGATAAAATATCACAAATACATACACTGACCACAAACACACAAAAATAAGCAAAAGTAAATAGAAAAAGTCAGGTCACCAGTTGAAATACAACTGCCATGGACATAAAGGTACTAGCAGCAAAACTTTCCATAGCATACATACATCAAGGAGTAAAGCTGATCTGCGACTCAGCAGTTATTAACAAACATCAAGAAGCTCTTAGTATGTCATGCTTCCATTTACTACCCTCCCATCTTTCTTATAAGAAAGTCAACTTCAGGCAAGTTAAATACATACCTACGAATGCATAAAAGCAGGTTAAAATTAGTATTTTGAGAAGTTACACAGTACCTGTTGTGCTTATCTGATAGTAACAGAACTAATCTATACTCATATCTGAAACCAGAGAGCACAAGAGAAGTTCCATAAAGCACTGGAAAAGGGCAAACATAGTAATTTTAAAATGGAGAACAGAAAAGGGTAGTGAGCTACAGGTCAGTCATTTTAACTTGGTAATAATCAAGGAAGTCACCTTTCTGAGAAGAAAAAAGCATGCGTACATATTCCCTTCAACAGAAGCAACACAACATATGAGAGGGCGCACCATGAATGTGGGAAATCTCACAGAAGCCCAAAGGGATAAGCTATTGCAGCACAGAGAACACACCTATACAGCCGAGGGAAAAGGGCTGGGGAGAAAATTTTTCTGAGGGCAAGAACTGAAGGCTGAAAGTCAAAGAGTAGAGGCAATTCATCTCAGCCCCAGCGATGAGACACAGTTGCAAGGCCTCAAAAGAATCAAACTGCACTCGGTACTAGGAGCAGTCCTGTGGTGTAATGGAGAGCACTCTGGACTCTGAATCCCAAGGACCTGAGTTTGAATCTCAATGGGACCGTCCCCTGGCAGTTCAAGCCTCCCTGCCATCCCATCCCATCACATCTCGGATGCTCAGCAGGGTCAGCCC
>JAWWEV010000001.1:94474248-94504057 GCA_035583235.1 Hafferia zeledoni
TGCCTCACCTAAAAAATCCCCTGCACAGGCTGGAAGGGCACACCCACGTGGGGAGAGCCCTGCCCAAATCTTTGTTCGTGAAGTCTGGCCATACATACTAGTCTATACACACGCTTAGGAGAGGCTGAGCATGTCAGATACTCACAGAGAAGTCCACTTGCACAGCACAGAGCAGAACATTTCCTGGAGGTCTCAACACAGAACTGGAAGAGGGTGGGAGGGAAGAATGGCACTGCCAATATTAAGTTCACCTAAATTTAGGAAACCTCTTCAGATGTCTGGGTCCATGCTGTCTCCTTTTATAATCCTTTAGAGACATCCATCCCACCCACCATAGGTCATCCTACAGAGAGGCTTCCGTTGTTGACTGTAAAAGGAAGTCTCCATAATTAACATTAGCTGGGATCAATGAGACAGTTCTAAAAGTAAGGGAAAGGAAGCGTAATGTTATAGAGACCTGCAGAACAGACCCTTGGAAAACCCACTTTCTTCAACTACACCCTCAGCTACGAAGTCACACTCTCCCCTTCCCCCCAGTTTTTGAGCCCATCACTCCCTCTGCTGTAAGAAACTGAACTGGCTGAAGACTAAGTCAATCCAGCTTTTTGTCGGGGTAGTTCTCTGTGTCTCAGGGACCTGAACAGCACCAGAGCTGGTCTGCAGTAGCAGCTGCAACAGAGAGAAAATTATCCATCCCTTCCACCAGAGACAGAACTGACATCCAAGACCTCAGGAATCAGCTGACCCTAGGCTAACAACGACAGGAGAGAGGAAAGAGAGACGCAAGTCACTTGGGAAAACATGCAGAAAGGAAGATCACAACTCAAAACCCAAGTGGGAAAACAGAGCCAGCAAGAAATGGAGAATGGGAGAGGAGAAACAAACAGTTGTCAAAAGCTTGGTGTAGAAGCCAAGTAATGTCATCCCTCTGCTATCAACACTTAGAAAACACAGCAGTTGAGAACACACTCATCTGTTCCCAGCTCAACACAAAGAAGAAACTTGAGCTTACCACCACTGGCAGATAAGATGACAGGTGCAGAGGCTGAGCTGGAGAGAGGCAGATCTCCCATAGGCCAGCAAGCTAACACAGGGAGCTTGTTTTTTCCCCTACTTTTTTTTTAAGTCTAGGATCACCTACAGATGATCTGCATGTTCACTGTTCAATAATGTATCCCTCCACTTTGTGCCAGTCCCAGCTCCCTCCTGACCCCTACAAGCAAGCCAATTGGTAGGAAAGAAAGCAGATTAGAAGGGTTACTTCTACCAGCCCACCTTCTCACATCTCACCTTGGAATCTGCCAAGCATTCATGCCAGAAGAGGGATGGGCAACAAATGCACAAGCGACAGCCCATGCTGCTGCTGTTGCACAGCTGTAATGGGTTTAAGTACCCCAGGACCACAGCCCGGCTTCAGGCTACTCTGTGTCATGTTCTCCAGCTGAGGAGCTCTGTCAAACCACTGACACCAAAGCTTGCAGCTCAAGCACTGCAAAACAGAGGTAATACCTCCTCCTTCACAAATCAAACCAAAAGAAGAATTGTGGAAAGCACCACAGAACATCCATACAGCAGCTATGAATTCTGCCTCCAAACTAATATTTAAATCATATCCAAGAAAAGCCTGAGACCATGCAATGAACAAAGGAAGGGCCCTGAACAGCTTTCCAGCTGGAACCAGGCAAGGTTCCTACAAAAAACTGACCAATGACCTGTTACCACAATGCACATACAGAGGGGGGTCAATAATGTTTTTTGGGGTTGGTACAGCAAATTGGTCAAAGCCTCAGTAACATTCACAACAAAAAGAGATTTGAGGAAAGCATGGTGTGCAAAAGGTAGTCCTGTGGCAGTTCTGGTCTTGAAATGCTTTTATACTACAAAGATAAGTATCCCACTTACTTACTTTTAAGCTAAACTAACACAAAAACTGACTTATTTACACGTGTGCCAAACAACCCAACTTACATGTTCTTGAGCATGACAATTAAGAAAAACAGACTGCAGCATTTTAAGTTACAATAGCCTCTCATTTCTATCTCAAAGAGTACTTTCCCAAGACCTGAGAATTTCTGAAGTGCTCTAAAGGCTCATCCACATTTTATTCTCCATTTCCTGACAACAGCAATAAAGAAAACTATACTCATTCACTTAATTGTGAATGCTATATTGATATTTGAAAATGAGATACCTCTATCAAGAAATATTAACAAAAAATTAGGAGATAAGCCACCTTAGTAAGCAAGTACAGGCAGGAAAGAAACCAACTAGCTGACTGGCATCTTCAAAACTGCTGAGCCCTTCAAGCCAACTAATTAACTTAGGCCATAAATAATACCTAGATGTGGTCAATTTAACTATCAGCAGTTTACAATATCAAAGTCAGGTAATTACAACAACTTTGTATTTTAACAATGAAGAATTGCTCTCTCAGTTTTATTGCCAAGTACAGAAAATACTTTAGCTGCATTTATCCATGAAATTTATCTTTTGTAAAATGTTCATGTGACACCAGGGTGAAGAACTAGCCTAAAGCAAAGGGTGTGAAAATGCATTTTCTTGTAATTTACTTTATGCTGCTCACAAACCCACAGGGTGGATGGATTTAAATGGCCTATTCAAATAATGATTAGATTAGTATAGATTAACATCCTATTCCATGTTTGCAGTTCACTTTCCTAAACATTCGGCATCAATTTTTAGGAAAAAAAGAGAGCAATTACCCTATCTCCACATACTTAAATACTTCAACACACACGAGAACAAAGAATTTGATCAAATGACAAAACATGAGGAACTGTATCATGATTTCTGGAGAGGTTTGCTTTAGATAAAACAGTCATCACTTCAAAGTGTACATTTTGAAGGCACTCTATGCAACCAATAAACATACAGAACATGGGGAAAAAAAAGACATTTCAACATGTTTTGAATGGAAAACCTGTTAATTTAACAAGTAGGAAGAAATCTTTGAGCCTGCTCCGCTGATTTAAAACCAAGTGCTTCTAGGCACTTCCTGCTAACAGACTTTAGAATTAGGAACTGTCTTTTTCTTACCTCATTTTTGTTCATTAATTAACAAGTGGGGGGGAGAGTGATAAATTCCACCTCCTCCTTCCCTCTCTGCTTTGTATTGACTGAACTCAAAACACTTGAAGAATAGACTGATCCAGTTAAAAAGAAGGTAAAGGTCTATTTACTTTAGGTTGGGTTGCTGCTATCAAAAGAGGAGGTCTTGGACTCCTCCTTTCTCTGCCGTGTCCTCTGTGCCAGTCACTCAGCTGATCCACTCTGATCCATTTCTGGGGGTCAATTACAATGGAAGGAAAATCTGACCCAGAGACTGGCAGGGAAGTGATGAGCAGTCAACTGGAAGTCTGGCAGATCACATGAAAATAAAGCAAGAGGTGTTTCTGCTCATACTCCTCAGAAATAGTCATGAAACGCAGTGCAAACTCTTCTAGATAATACTCAGGCAGTACACATTTGCTACGAGAGTCGTAAGGAAAGTCAAACAAGGAACTGGTGGATGCCTGGCTAGGGGAGTTTCCATTGCAGATAGCACCAATCTAAACCCGTGTGCTGCCACAGCCTAACACCTCCTCCCTCTCCCCCACCAACCAAACCAACTCCTCCCTCCCTTACACAGACAGATGACGGAGCAATTGCCCATCAGTGGGACTCAAAAATAATTTCTTCTGCTTGAAACATTGGAGCAGGAATTAGATTCCATCCAGAGGAGAGCAGGACTGCATATTTCAGCAGCTACCAGATATCCCTAACTCCTTTCTAGCACCACCCCTGCACAGAGGCAACATGGGCTCACCATCCCATAAGCACTGGGCTTGGGGGAAGCACAATTTTCTGTTGCCCATAGTGGAGTGGGGGTTTTCCCTTCCATTTTGCCTCTTGCAGGAGGGCTGGGAGGAAAGAGGCTGGATTTCAATAGATTCATTCAGCCATCTGGCACTCATGAGAACCAGCACAAAATGAAATGGCCATGGAAGGGAGAGCAGAGCAAAGGTGGCAGCAGACCTCCTCCTCTTCTGGCATCAGCAACCAGTCAAATTGGCAGCCTTCATTACACACAAATTCAGCACCAGTTAATATTACACTAAACCACCAATAATCCCACCATCTACTTTGTTTGTGCTATTTCAGTTCAACTTCCTGGCTTCAGAGGAAGCTGCCTAGTGCACAGCTATGCACAAACCCACTGAACACCCCTTGAAGCACTGCTCTGCCATGCTCAGTCACTGCCAGGCAGGTGGGCAAGGGGAAAACATTTTAACCAGCACTCAAACCCTGCCCTGGGATACCCAGAGTACCCATCCCTCAAATTTTTCAGAGGGGAACTTGATGAAGCCAAAAAAAAGTAAAAAAGAAAGAAAAAAGCATGTTAGTGCTTTCAGCACAGAGACCAGAGTCCTATTTAGACAAATCTCAGCACACTTAAGTCATCCTAAAAATTGAGGACTATTTAATTTGTTCCAATACTAGAAATGCCATTAGAAGAAAAATGCCCCTCACACACTCCTTCCATTCACCTGCTGAGTGAGCTGGATGAAAGAATCGAACCAGTTAAGGCACCTTTTGGAGAGATGGGAGAACAGAAGAAAAAAGGGAGGGATAATTTAACTAAACAATGGCAATGGTTTGTTTTTCAGCAGTATTAACCTAGGACCACTTTTGCAGACACTTCCAGCTAATACTCTCCTAAAATCATCATACAAAACAGCCTAGGGATTCCTGTGTAGCAAGAATGGACATCATATGGAGAAGACTTGATCAGGCAGGAATTTTGCAAGGTATTCAACAAGTGTATGTCTCCTCCTTAAGGAAAACAAGTCACAGCTAGGGGTAGAAAACAAGACACAGGAGAGCATGGAATAAATTAAAAAAAATAAATCTATATATTCAAAATCAGCACTAATGGAAGAAGATCTGTGAGACACCCTCCATGACTAGAAAGTACATCAGCCAGTAACGGCACCTGTTTGTTGGCAGGTGTCCCCACCTCCACTTTTTCCTTTATCATTTCACCATCTAAGGCAGCTGCACTACTGCACTCTACCTTTTGTAGGGCTGGTGAATTAAGTAGCATCAAGGATTTCTAGCAGAGCAGGTGCTTGGCTCAGTATTTAATGGGGTTTTTTTAAACTGGACTCAAAAGCAACAGCTACTCAACAGTTTCTAAATACCTCAAAGAAGTTCAGCCAATTGGATAACACTCTGCATGGTGCAAAACACACATACCAACAGTCAGAAAACTGGAAGAGGTCTGTAACTCCAGCTGAAGTTTGGGGGAAGAGAAATCAATCAGAATTCAATCTGCCAAATACGAGTCCCTAGCCCCAGCCCTTCAGAAAGCGAAGGCTACCTGGAGAACGTCTCACCCCCTCCCTGCTGGTCCCAAAGGCGAAGAGGGCAGCTCTGCTGGGCTGTCCAGACAGGCTCTTCCCACTCCCCCAGCAAAGGCTGCCAGAGGGGCAGAGCCAGCTCAGGACACCACGCAGGCAGACCACCCTGCAACAGAAGGAATATCCCTCTTTCTTCCCAGCCACCAGCGCTCAGGCTCGTGTATTTGCACTTGGCCCACAAGATGGCACTGACAGAAAGACTTTGCACCCTCTTTTTTCCCCTCCCTGCCTCTGTCTGACACCAGGCTCACTATTGGCCCTGGACTGAGTCAGAGGAGGACTGCCACCTACTGAAACATCACCTCATCTTCCCACAGAGCTGAGTTTCCCTCCTCACCTGCCTCCAAGTTGCCCACCCAGCTCGATCCTGCTGGCTTCATCAGACAGGTGGAGTACAGAGGCACACAGCTCAAGGCAGCTTATGTTCAGTAACAAGTCTGAGGGTCCCAACACTACAGTTTTATCCATTGCCAGGAAATTTTCAATGTTTCTTGAAAAGCATAAAGACCTGGAAGAAGCTAGCAGTGTCAAAAAACCATGCTGCTTCCCACACAGGCAGACTCCAATTCTAAATAATACTGACAGTACCAGCACCTAATGAAACATCTAAACACAGTTAACTACAGTGAAATAGAGGGCTCAGGCTGAAACATGTAAGTACTAGAGCTGTTTGTGTATTCAGCTGAGCACACTAAAATAACTTGCCTTAAGGAAAAATCACCGTATTCTAATATTCCTTTTCCTTTCAATTAGAGCAAGGCACTTTTCTCCTCTCATCAACACCACCTTGCGAAACCAAGCCTGTGAAACCTCCTCTCCAGAGCAGAATGCATATCACCTTTCCCACACATGCCAAGATATTTACATGCAAGCAGAAGTCAACAACAGTTGAAAAGCTAGAAGCACTCAAGAAATCAGAGCAAGTCACAAAAGACCTAGATTTGATACTGTATCATTTACAGATAACTAAAGTGATTTATGCTGACTCAAGTTCAAAGTATAACCAAAATATTCTGGCAGGATGACAGGAACCAAAAGCAGCAGCCTGTTTTGTGGGGCTGGACTCTTCTGTGTAGTCCTCATCTGAGGTAATCTTCAAAGCAATCAATCTGCTAGAATTCCTCCCTTGTCAAAATGATGCAACAAAGTCATTGTCACAAAAGGTGAGTGTTTTCCAAGTTCCTGTAGAGCACTGCCATCTGCCCTGTAGCAGGATGGGCTTCAGCTCTGAGGACCTTCTTACTCCAAAACCACAATGCGACATCATTTGGTTTGCAGAATCTTAAGTTTTCTTCACACAATATACCATCACCTACAACCTATTCTCTTGTTCTTTACCTGCCACACACAGGCTTGGGACATTCAGCTGACAACTAATAACAAAATAACTGTGGTCAGTATACACAAGTGTAGTTGTAGAGTGCAAGCTTTAGCTACATTTCTATTTTCAGTGTTTGCCTGCTAAGAAGTTTCTTACAAGTCTTCAAAGCTATTAAAGAGAAGTGCATGTGCGTGTGCGCGCGTGTGTGTGCGTGCACGCGCATGTAGGGAGGAGTCTGAGACATCTGAAGTCCAACTTCACAAGGCATTGGTAAAAACCACAACAGCAACTAACAATACTCTAGTCTTCCTCTAGGAAGGAAAAACGCAGGCAGGTCCTGTAATGCACACAGACTTGACTTCTGAAACACATTTCACTGCTCAGCGCTCACTTCACAGCAGGTGCAACACTGTCCTGATGCCACCTCCATTCCTCTCTCCCCTGTGCCTGCTGTTGCTCTCTTGCTGAGGAGGATGGAGCAACTCACCTGCTCTCCTCCCAAGATATCTTCACACCTGGCATCCTCACCACCCCTGCACAGCTTGCTCCTTGCTCAGAGCTAATCAGAAGTGCCTCCCTTCCCACAGCTCTCAGCCTTCAGAAAAATCAGCAGAAAAGCCCTTCCTTGCTGCGCTTCACAATAAAGAGCTGGAAGGCAGGAAAGCACTGAAGAAATCAGAGAGCAAGAACTCCTTTGACAAGTCAGGAGAACAGTGTAAGTCAGCAAGCAGCCTCTTCTGCCTTTTTACACCTCAAGGACTCTGAAAGCTCTGCTCAAAACCCTCCAGCCTTCTCTACCCATCCTTTTCTCCCAGTTTTCCTAGTTTCCACACTTTCCCTCACATGATTAACTCACCATGTATCACAGAAGCACTGAAATTCTCTTGTGAAAAGTTGGGAGTATTTGAACATGAGTACAATGCAGAAATCTTCTGTGCATTCTCAATTAATAGTGCAATACATTTTAATTGTTAGATGAAGGTTCATTTCATTCTCAAGATTGAAACAAACACCACAAATAAAGCAGTCATGCAGAAGCCTCTCCCAAACCACAGAACAACTCATTCACAAAATTCCTCTGAACAGATCTATTCCACTGTTGTGGTTTAACCAGGCAGGCAGCTGAACACCACACAACCATTTGCTCGCTCCTCTCCCAAAAGTGAAACAGGGGAGAGAATCAGAGAAAAAAGGTTAAACTCATGAGTTGAGATAAAGGCAGTTCAATAGGACGGAAAAGGAAGAGAAAATAACAATGATAAAAGAATATACAAAAGAAGTGATGCACAATGCAACTGCACACCACTCAATGTTGCCAGTCCCTGAGCAGCAGGTGGACACTCCCCAGCCAGTCCCCCCAGTTTTAGTGCTGAGCACAAAGCCACATGGTGTGGGATACCCCTTTGGGCAGTTGGGGGTAGCTATCCCAGCTGGGTCCACTCCAACTACCTATACCCCCAAATCTTCTCCCTGTCAGGGCAGCACAAAAAACTAAAAAGTCCTTGACTTAGTGTAAACATTGATCAGCAACAATCAGCCCGTTATCAACATTATTCTCATCTTAAATACAAAATGAAGTACTATACCAGCTTCTAGGGAGAAAATCTACTCTATCTCAGCCAAAACCAGAAGAACTAGTTAATGTTTACAATGTCACTGTAACTTGCCTTGTACATGTTGGCCACCCAGACATGACTGAAAAAATCTGGATGTATTCTGACACATTAGACTCACTCTCACATATGATCCAATGCAGCAAAGAAAGGGATCTGCATCCATTGTGCCAGACTCTACATGCATAGTCTATACTTATGTGTTAAGAGTATCACACCAGCATGCAATACAAAAGAGCTGGTAGGAATTAAAGTATTCATGGTCCAATTCAAAATTTCAAAATTATTTTTCACTTGTGAAGTACTGAACACGAACCTTAAGAGGCCAAAAACGTACTAGCTCACTCCCCTGGTAGTTGTTACACTACATGTTACAAAGACACACACTTGTAATCCACTTTTGTTACTTGGTAGCTTTTTCATCTTTTTAAAACTATTCCTTATCAGATGCTCTTGAACACGTACCCCAATTAGAATGCATTATTCATATTTAATAAAAACCACTGGAGTCACTTTAGTTAAAAGGCAATAGCAGAATATCATACCACTGGTAATGCAATAAGCTCAGCAGAATCAGAAGAAATAAATTCTCATGGAAAGAGAAAGAAGGTTTAAGTGAGCAGAGAACCGTGTGAGAATCTGAAAAGCTACCATGTACATCTGTGTTTTAGACTGTGTTTTACTGAATAAAACTGTAACAGCTTCTGATACTGCCATTCCTCCCAGTCCAGACTGTAAGTTCCCGCCTCTCTGCATCACCTCCTCAGTTACCATGACACCAAGCATGAATGGTGTGCAAGATGAGGAACTGGCTTGACCTCAGGAAAAAAAGACTATTTTTGCACCATTCTATTTATAAGCCCCTCTTAAAGTAGTATTCAAAGGCTTCTCTTCAACTGGAATACAAAGGATTGTGCATCATATGAACCCTTCATGTCACAAGAAGCCATTCTTATGAAAGTAACGTAAATAGTCAAGGAACAGCATCTTCCTGTCTTAGGTTCAAAAATATGGTAACATGGCATTCCAATCATGCAAGTCAGGGTGTACTTCTCTATTACACACACTGAGCAAAACAGACCCAAGAAAAAAAAACAAATGGCATGAAACAATGTTTTTCAGAATCATCCTTTTTCATGAGAAAAAGAACAGAAACCAGGGTGGGGGAAAGCAGTCATGAGGTCAGTATGTACAAGACAAGCTGCAGTGACACACTGCACTTCAGTATTATCTCCTATATATTCAGAGTAGTTTTGTGAAATAGAAGAAACTGGGGTGAGAATAGGCGAAGGAATAAACACAGCAGACATATCTTAATTAAAAGATACAACTTCCTTGTGCAACTTTTTCCTTTTGAAAAATACACCAGTGAGATCTCAGCCTTCAAATAAAACTTTCCAATGTGTGGTCTGTAAGCAAAGAATGGTAACTTTAAAACACTGATATTTTGGAAAATGTCTGTGACAAAGAATCCTGAAGGTGTTTGGCAGCACACCTTCTGGGATAGAAAGACATTCTATTGGAATAAAGCCAAGAGCAAATCCAAAGAATTTTGTTATTGACAAAATAAAGATGACAGTCTGAACAAGGGCTGAAAGGAATAGGTAGACAATTTAATTGCTACAACATCATCAAAAGACTGGCATAAAACTCTTCAGTACTAGAACCTATTTATTCCTAATTCACTAACAGATGTCAGCCAAGTCCATCCCTGCTAGCAACATAGCTCTACACCTTATACAAATAGCTCTACATCTTCCTTATACAAATAGATCTGTGAAAGCCAACTGGCAAGATACGTTCCCAAATCCACAATGGTAGCAGGATTGTATCCATAACGATCCAAAGAAGTGTGCAGGGCTCAGAGGAAAGAAGCATCACCTAACAGATAAAGGCAATGGTAGGGGTGGGAGTGAGGGAAGCAGACAGACAAGCGTGCTTGCTCCCAAAAGATTAGCTGGTTTAACAGAGGGACAGTAGCACCCCTTACAAACTTATCCCCAAGGCTGGAGATCTATTATAGGCATTTATAGGCATTTGTATATCTTGATTAAATCTTGAGAGCCATGAATTGTATTTCCCAGATTTGCATGCAGTGCTCTGAACCCTAAGGGCAAATCCCTCTTGTACAAAGGATTTTATAATAAGAAAACACAGGATACCTTAGACTGCATAAGGCTGCCAGGTTTACATTATTTCTTCTTTGGTTAGTTTAGTGTAAAAATAAAACCCTAGATTTGGCATTGCTGCCTCTGTATTAAAATGACCATCCTGAAACCCAGAGGCAAGCAGGTTTCCCAGCAGGTAGAGAAAAAGTTCTCAGATCCACGGCTTGTCTTTCATTTTCCAGTAGCCAGTTGCCATCTTGCCCATCAGTATAAAAGCCAGAAATGCAAAATATTTTTCAGCTCAAGAAATCTGTTAACATTAGATACTTGCAGATAAGCAAGTATTGATCTTTTATCTCATTAAAGCCAGCAAAAAACACTCCAAGACACTAATTATGAAATTTGATCATGTAGAAGTTGGTATTGTTCACAGGTTTTATCAAGCAACTTGCCCTTTAAACAGTAGACACTAACACAGTTTTCCATTAACCTATTTTTGTTTATTATTCTACATTTAACTGCTCTCCAAACCAACTTCACTGCTGTTGAACTATTCAGTGATTTCTCCAGGGCCTCTTTTTGGCCCTGCAAGCTGTCAAACAGCTCTGGTCAAAGACTAAGAAAGACTGTATTATATTCAGGAAGCTGGAACTCCTTTGAAAGAGAACAAAACTGGAGTAACATGATACAGGTACAAGATGATTGTGATGGCAAAAATTCTTAGGGCTCAAATAGAAACAAATGCCCTCTGACCACTTTTTCATTTTTGACTCTTCTTCCAGACTTAGATGGAAGATATATCTGCAGTGAGTGCCATCTTAACTATACATACACACCCACACTTCTTCCAGAACAGACTCCATCAGGTACCAAAAGTATCTGGGATCCTGTTTTGAAGAGCAGGCCATGCTTCACAGAGGAGCACACAGTTAAATGTCTTCCCAACCGAAGAGAAAACTGGGGGGTGCGGAAAGTGCCTTTAAATCCTAAATGGCAAGAGCAGTATACAGTATGCCTAAGGAAAAGTTGCACAGTAAGTTGTGAACTGACAGTGTAGGCAGCTATTCTACAGTCCTTTTCATCCATACAGACATTCACCGTCGGCAGTGAGGCTTCAAAGTAGAATAAACTACTCAACACTATAATTATTCTAAGCAAACACTAACAGTTTTCAGAAGGGAAAAACAACATGGAGTTGCAAATTCAGTCCCTAGCTGAGCCCTCAGGAACATTTTTTCATTAATAAGTCTCAGTTTCTTGCATCCACATATTAAAAAAAAAAAATTGTGTTAAAGAATAATTTAGAAAAAAACAACACTTGCAGAACATTATTTTGGTTATTTCTGGAATCATACTGCTTTACCAACACAGATTTCATCTTACAGAAGATAAAGTACTCTCTTTTCTTTAGAACAATTAAATACCAAAAAATACTGGGGTGTGTGGGAAGGGACCCACTGGTTTCCTTAGAGGAATAGCAAGCCTTCTGATTGAAATTTGAAATATCCTTTCTGAATATCCTATTATCTTTCTAATACCCCAAACTTAGTGGGAAGTAAGAGGAAGAAAATAAGAACAACAACTTTCAGATGCCAGAACACTTCCAAAACAACAAAATTTCTCATCTCTGACCCTTATTTTTCAGGTAGGAAAACAACAGTCATCACATCTAATAAGAGAATGCCACAGAGAAAAGCATCTCCAAGAAGCCATCTACAGCCGTGCAACTTTCCATTAACCACAGGAGCTTATCAAGTTCTCAAACATGTCCTAATGAAGTCTCCAAAATTGCAGCCATACAGAGCTTCAGCAAGGCAAGGAGCTCTGATACAGTTTTGTAAAAATACAACACCAATACTTCCAAGAGGAGTTCAAGATGTGGGAACAAAAAGCGTTTGTGAAATGCTGAACTTAGGCTAATCAACCAACTACCGTGGTGTTACCACACTCACAAAATTACACACTGAGAAATCACCTGATCCAACCACAGAATTCAGATTCAACATAAGGCTCAAGTGCAAACCTTAGAGGGTCATGCAAAACTCCTCATTGTGGAATACTTGTTAGTAAAGCACCACATGAGCACACAGAACAAGGTCGTATCTCCCCACACCATTCTGGAGCTTCTTCTTGACACCTATACTGTCCAAATGTTTGTATTATTTAAGGTAGCACATACACATCCACTCATTTGTTAAATATTTACACTCACCACTAACTCCTCGTTAGCCAATCTGCTCTGTCTGAAAACATCCCCTTCACCGCTCCTCACACTCTTCATTCAATGCAATCTCTGAACATGATCACGACTAACGAAGCATTATATGGACGCCGAGCAGGAGAGCAATGGCACCTCCCCAGTTCCCACAGCGAGAAAGGCAGAGATCCATGAGGGCTGACTCACACCTTGTTAAAGGAGGGAGGAGAAAGAGCCCAGGGGTAGCGGATGGCTGAGAGGCCCCTGCCAGCTACTCACTGGTTGAGTCCAGGTTGCCATTCCTCTCATCTTTGGCCACAGGTAGGGGGTTGTAAAAATTAATGAGAAAACAACAGGGAATGGCCAACACACAAGCCATAAATACACACACAAGAGGCTCCACAACCCTAAGCATTTGTGCCCCTTCCTGCCAGGCTCTGAACTCCTCTGGTAGCTTGGGAGTAATTCCTGTTCCAACATGTTGAGCTGGAAGCTACTGCTGCCAGTTACCTCCATGTAGGAAAAGTGTTTCCGGCAGTCTTGCTGAGAAGACCCTGAGGCCAACAATTTGACTATGCCCAAAAATATTCAGGCTCTGAGAGCAAGACCAAAATTATCTTTTCTTTAATAATTTTTCTTAATTTTCTTGTCACCCCAAGGAAAAGAGCTGACAAAAGCGAGACCAAACTGCAATGCTGTAACTATTCCCAGCCTGACAATTTCAACGACTTCAAGCTTTCTCAGAGACACGATGCAGGAAATTAGTAAAGGGGAGGGGAAGATATTAATGATATTTTCCCCCACTTTAACATTTGCAGCAATACTCCATTTATTTCTGCACTGAGATTTGAAGTGCCTCCCTCCCCAGTTCCCTCTAGTTCATGCATGTCTACTACTTGAAATTTGGATCAGCTCTCACACATGAATGTTCAAAGCGTGAAAAACTGAATGCAGCCCTAGAAAAGACAAATGGAGGCACAGATGCTCCAAGGCAGAAAAAAAGAAAAAAAAAAAAAAAGAAAAGACAAAAACCCCAACACTTGACATAATGGACAGTTCATTCTGGAGCCTGGTTTGTGAGTATTTTAGAACTTAATTAGGTTTTTCTCCCAGGAAATTCTAGGAAATTCTCTATGTATTCAGAAGAGAAGGCAGGTAAAAATGTAAGGACTTATTCAGAAGAACAGGGTTTTAGTTAATTTCCATCCTCATCTATGAAGAAACCTAAGATTACATACAAATCCTATAAGTCTCATTCATTTCACTAATGATACTTCACTGTTTAGAAGCCTCAGGAAAGCAGAGTCATTTTTAGTGACACTGGGTTACTGCCTGGCAAAATCACAGGCAGGACCAGAGATACCATAAGATCCTGAGAATTAATTAAGGCAACACTTCAGTAATTTAAGTTCAGAAGCACCAGAAACCATTTTTTCCACCCCAAAAAAATGCCTCTGAGAACTGAAATTACAATACCTCTTACTTCACAACGCAGAGAAGCTGAAACCCATTTTTAATCGCATCAGTTCCTTCCCACACACAAATATCAAGTAAACTCGACAGCAGTATGTACTTGCTATAGCTAAATATACTGGCAATATACAAGTACCTAATTTGCAACCCTGCGAACACACGTTCGGAAAAGATGGCAGTTTGCTGGGCTTTTATGTAACGCAAATTTAAATAGAAGAAACACCACCTGCCATTTTATTCAATTAGCATTTCATTCGGCTGTTGGCAACTTAATTTCTGCAATCCAACCGCGGCGCTTCCGAAGCGATTTTACGAATGTATCGGACACAGCGCACAGGTACCAAGCATTCACTCGGACAGCACAGCAGTGGTTTCAGCCGCCCCGGGGCCGGGCAAGCGCCCTCCCCACTCTCCGCAGCGACAGCGGGCGGGGGCGCGGCCGCTCCACGCGGTACCGCACACCCCGCACGCCGCGGCGGGGCGAGGGAGGTTCGGCCGGGGCGCAGCCGCCACCGCACCGCGTCCCGCGCCTCCAGGGCAGCCCCGGCCGGGGGCAGCGCTCCTCTGCCGCCCCCCGGGCCCGCAGAGCTCCCCCGCCGCCCCCCGGGCCCGCAGCCAGGGGAGGGGCGGCCGCCACCATCTTGTCAGCCGCGTCCCCGGGCACAAAGGGAGGGCGAGAACCCCCCGCCGCCGGCACCCGCCGGGCGCCCCCGCCCCGACTCACCTCCAGGCGCAGGGAGGCACCGCAGCCCCGCAGGAACTCGCGGATGTTGCTCAGGCACTCGCCCTCCGTCCGCGGCTCCGGGTACACCTGCAAGAGAAGAGGCGGGCGGCTAAGCGCGGGGAGAGGAGGGGACCGCGCCGGCGTCCCCCGCCCCGCCGCGCCCCTCACCTCCCGCTCCCTCCGCAGGCGGCAGCGCCGGTCGCTCCCACTGGAGGGGTTGAACCGGGAAGTAAACACGGAGCACAGGAAATGGCGTGCGAGGGCGGGGGGCGGCGGGCAGGAGCGCGGGCAGGGGTGCCCCGGCCAGCCGGGCGCGGTCGCGGGCGGCTCTGCCCCGGCGCGGGGCGGGCGCAGGGAGGGAGGGAGGGAGGGAGGGATGGAGGGAGGTGCTCGGCCCGCCCCGGCCCCGCCCCGGGGCAGGCGGGACCCGCCGCGGGAGCGCCCCGGGTCCGCCGCCCGGCATTTCTCTGTATGTTCAATGGTGCTGCACAGCCCCCGGTGCCGTGACGGGCTCGCTGCAGGGCCAGGCGGGGGTGGCGGGGACAGCCCCGCTCGGGACCAGGAGCGGCCCCGCACAGCGGACAAGAAGCCCGCGGCGGGTGCCCCGCGCCCTCCGTGCGGCTGGCGGTGCCCTCCTCGTTCTGACGCCGGTCCACAATTAAGTACTGGCCTTCTAACTGGGAAATGCATCAAAAATTTCCCGAAGACCTCTGGAAAAAATACCAGCACCCGGAGTTAATAATCTACCAATTCCAGGGTCTGATATTAACAAGCTTTGTTTATCTGTACTTTATTAAACAGCCCCTTCCCACCCCAGAAGTAAAGCAATTTCACAAAGAGGAAAACCTTGACTGAACAGAAGATGAGTTTTAGCACAGCTATGTGCTCTCTGCAGCCACATCCACGGTGCCTTGAGCTCAACCTCTGCCCTGACAGTCAAGGGTACCTCGGAAAGCAGCCAGCCCCGAGGGATGTAGGGACACGGCTGCATCTGCCACGGCTGAGCGCAAATTCTGTGTGCACATAAACATAGTTTCACAATAAATCCTCGTCCAAACTGACCTGCAGTGGACCTGCAGCCTTGGACACGGTTCTGTTGGAAGGGGAAAGCCCAGTGCAGAAGTGCCCTGGCAAGTTGCTGGAAGCCAAGGGGCCAAGGGGTTGCAACACGCCACATCGTGGCCTTTGATTATGCACTACACTCAGAGGCAATTTGTTAAATGCACACCTATGTCAAGGCTACATAACCATATATCCACCTGCACAGCACTGGGGAATTCACATAAGGTTGACTCCTAACATTGCATCAAACTAAATCCAATGTAGTGCCTTCCCATACGTTTATGTGATATCAAAGATATCTCTGACCCTGCAATACCCTAAAAATTAAGAAATGCAACAGCATGACATGGTGAACCTGATATAAAGTAATTTAAAACACAAGTCACTATAATTTTCTAAATGCAAAATTCAGATGAGTTTTAAATCAAAGCCACTACTTTGTAATACAAGGAATTTGGTAACAAGTTGAAGAATTTTTATTTCCTTAAGCAAGAACACACACACACACAATACCCTCCCTCCAATCTCCTCAGCTTGGTTGGTACTATGATAAACCACCCCTGTGGGTTAAGAATAACCCTTTCATTACACTAAAATGTAAAGGGAATGCCAAAGAAATCCTATGCAAGTACAACAGCCTAAAGGATAAATTCAGGAAGTCTGAAGTGAGAGCATCCTGCTGAAAACATTATTCATTTCATCTCCCTTGCTTGATATACTTATTGATTTCTCAATTTACTTCTTAATTCTACTAAGAAATCTCAACCCCAGTCTACCATGCCTACATCCCTTGTTAGAATACAATCCTGAGAATTTTTCAGTTTTCCTGTGTTGATGCTTTTAGTGTGCTCTCACCTACATATTCTTAAGATTTACATAATAATTATATAGTTGCAATTTATAACTGTTTTTCTTAAACTCTTTACATAATAACTGAGGTTTATTTCCCTTTATAGATGTTACTTCCTTGTCTCTTTTTCTGCACCCACCATTTTCTTCTACTTCATTCATCAAGGGTTCTTTCATTCTGAGAAACCTTAACATTACTTCTGCTCTCCAAACATGAATAACCCCTCACAAGAACACACAATAAATCTAGATTTCACTTAAAATCAGCAAATGTCTTGTCTCATAATATAATCCACATTAACACAAAATGTCGCAAAGTCTCCAACACATTAAACTCTGTAATTGCAGCAAACCCAGATATATGTACTACCACCTCATAAGAGGCTGCACAGAGTTTGTAAGAGATTGCGCAATACCTGGAAAGAGGCCAAAAATATAAAAGAGGGAGGGGGTGTCTGGAGAGACATGATTACAGGATGGAAAAAAATTTCAATTAAAGATTAAAGAAACAACAAAGAAAACCCAAACCCTGCAAATTGCTCTCTGTCAGGTCTGCAAGTTTAAAGTACATGTCAAATACACCTCTGAGACCTTAACCCTACCAGCACTTAAATGCATGTTTCCAGTTAAAAATCATCTTCCCTCAAAACAATGTAAGTTACAGTAAATCTTGAGAAATGCCATTTCTTCCCTCACAAAACAAGGGAAAAGACCTCAGGGCAATAAAAGAAGCAGGCTGTGTTTTCTCAGCTCTCTGGCTGCAGTGGCATTTTTATCCAACAGCAGACAGAAGCATATGGGTAAAGGTTTTTAAAATATCTTAGCATTTGCATCCTGCTAGAAATTTCAAGTGCTAATGATCCCACAAAAAGAAGCAAACCCGTTATTTACCTGAGAAATCTTAATATGAGTCTGGGAACCTTCTCCTATAGACGGTTGAGAAACACAGTAAGGGACCTGAAGAACAAACTCGGGCCCTGACAGAATGTTTAAGTGCAGTCATGTGGGCCAAGCCTGTGTTAAAATCACACTTATGGTATATGACAACCTTTACATACAGTCACAGGAAGCTCAGGAACATGACCTCTCTCTCACAGATCGCATTTATGGCCTCACAGGCTGTTCAAAATGTAACAGAACATGATGCAAGCAGACCACGGGCAGGTAAGTCCTCGCCTGCTTGAAAGCCAACAAGTACCTCCAAAGAACAAGGATAAACAAAATAAAAGTAGGGTCATACTCCAAAATTACTCAGCTTAAAAAGAAGTAGATTGCATGTAAAAGTAAGTGAAGCAAGTGAAATAAAGAGGGTACATATTTTCCTCTCCAGTATTTGCTTCATCCTCTTGCTTTCATAGACCAACACTGTTAATTCATTAATGGGGGTTGTCTTCTTCTTATAGGTGCACACAACTCCAAAAAAGCCTCAGTGTCCAACTGGAACCTCTATGTGCTCTAGAAATACAAATATAAAAGGTTAATAGTAATTAGAAAAGACAAGGATTCCAGAGGGGCATGACAGATTCTTAATTAGGGACCAGGGTGCCATGGTGGAATCCAATGAGACAAGTGGAAGGTAATGCACAGAACAACCACAGTTTAAACCACTTCTTTGTTGTTTGGGGACAGGCTCTGATTAAGATTTAATCTCTCAGGGAGCAGTTCTGGAAATCACAGCTAGTTGAATGAGGACACTTACACAATGCACTGCAGCTATCAAGGAGCAAGGAACATTTTCCACCATCCAGAAAAGATGGAGAACAACATGCAATGCAAATAGATGGTACCGAGCTAAATGTTACATCCCTTTTGATCAGTTTAAATCTTTCCTTTTAATCCATAACAACAAATTAATAAAAAAGGGCAATGCAGAGACAGGCTGCATCAGGAAAAGGTATGATAGGGGCAGTCTTAAAGAAATGAAAAAGGCTACCGTAGGTTCATTCGAACAGGGAAATTATATTAGGAAAATATGCAAGGAATGTGTAGAATAATGAGTTTAGAAGAAAAAAAACAGTTCTTTGACTGAAATGAGTAAACATGAGAAATTAATAAAAAATAGGAGGCATCTTCAGCTATATGTATGGGAAATGAGTTGTTTACTTGCTGAGCAAGTTAACAAAATGGGTCAAAGGAAGAGAGGAGTATGGAGTCTTAAATATAAACTGGAGTCTACCAGGAGGACAATAGGAAGGGACTGAATGACAGCAGGGTGACTACATACATGTTAAATCAATCATTTATCTAGTAAAACATGTAATATGTACAACATAGTTTACTATGTGAGTTAGAAGAGTATCTCAGTTACTAGGAAGCAAAAACTAATAGGGAACATAACAGCTAGCTGCAAACTAGACTGGACCCTTTGACACCAGATCCCACTCCCAGCATGAAACAGTTTTCTCTCCAGGTTTCAGAACACCTTGTAGGCACAGAGCATTACCACAATCTAATCTGTTAAAATACCGTAAATGAACAATGCAGCAAAGCTAAGAAAGGGTCCTATTGATCACGTTGAGTCCCACAGCAGTGGTGTTTTGCTTCCAGCCCCTTTGACTGGTCAAGGACAACTGATCTTCCAATAGAGCAGAGCGATGAAGAGCCAAACACCTCCAGCACAAGTGCTGCAGGCTGGGGTCTGTTGACAGTTCAGGGATCAAAATGACACTAAAAACATCACGAGGAGGATGCCAAGCTATTTCTATACTAGCCTAGCTGGTGAAGCTGCAACTGTCCAACAACTCCTGCAGGTTCCTTCCCTCCCCACTGCTCCCAGCTGCACTACCTCCTGCTTGCACCTGCACCCATGCCCAGCAGGGCCCATCCCTTGCAGCATTTGAGCATCCTGCTCTGTCCCAGACCACCCACCGTCACAAATCAAACACAGCAGGGATGGGAAAGTGTGGCTACATAGTTACACGAGGATGTACTCTGCTTCTTGCGGGAGCATCTATTGCTGGGGACCAATGACAGGTGCAGCACTCCCTCCTTAGGAAGTGAGTGGGTTCAGATGACTTTCAGATGGAGCCCCGTGCTCTCCGCAGGACAACAGGAGGCACAGCTGCACTTCAAAGGATCACATCTTCCACATCCCTATGGAGCACTCTGCAGTTATGCCCAACCACTTCGAGAACTGCACATTGTGCTGATGGCACATTAGCAGGATATTATAATTAAAATAAAAACACAGATCAGGATTCTCACAAAGCCACAGTTCTGTTTTCAAATCAAGTGTCTTGATAGAGCACTAGATCTTACCATGAGACTGTTTCTGTGCTACTGTAGCTCTTTAGCACTGACTTTTCCCAACCTATAAAACCTGCTGCCCATAAACTTTTCAATAATGATCCACGCAGCAGCCACAATGGGACAGACACCTGTATTTTGGCTTGAGGGAATCCACACTCTGAAAGCACAGAAGGAGGCAGTCAGATAGATAGTAAAAGCTGGATCCAGTAAAATACCGAAGCTCCTACAAGCCATGCACTAAACTGCCCAAATTCTACATTCCCAGGATTCACCTCAGCTCTGCATATAGTACAAAATGGGAGGGCTGGTGCCTTAAAATATGCCCTAAAATTCTTATATACTGAGAAGGACACCCGGCCATGAAATTAACCAAGACATATCAGAAGGTAAAATCAAGAGTACACCTATATTCTTGATCCCATCCAGGACTTCAACAAAACAGGCCTTCATCTACTTAGTGTCCCAAACTCCAGTCATCTCCTGGACTTAGGAGAGTCCTTTAAGTGTCCTTTGCAAGAACTCCACAGTGCATCCTCTCTGAGATGTGACAGGTGCCCATTTTTGATGAAATAATACAGCATAGAGGTTCCCAAACCTCTTGCCCTTGGACACCATTAATGGTGAGAGCCACAGCAGCAGCTCTTAGATCCCAATGTCTTGCTCCAAAGCCATCAACACAGCTAACCCCACATCTGACACTCCTCTGCTGTATATCCTGCATCCCCACACCAGTGCCTGTACTCCATCCCTCCATCTGTCCCACCTCAAGTCACGCACCACCACTTTCCAAACCGGCAACTCCGATTCCACATTTTAGCCCTACTCTTCTACCACACAACCTTACCCTGCCACCTTTTCTTTACTGTCCAATGGACAACAGGAGCTCATCAGCTGCAGCTCTGTGCGCCCTCAACTTCCATCTTGCTATGGCATCTGAAACAAGGAGTACTTCTGGGTGACTAAAGACTCCTCCAGCTCTTCTGATTTCTTCCCCTGCACATGTTCAGAAATGCTTGTCTGCCTGACCAGCCCTCATTAACAGTGACCTACATTCAAACATACGGATGTTGTGCTTTAGATGCTTCAGTCCTTTATTGGAAATAGCTCTCAAAGCCTAAGTTCAGCTAAGTTTGCAAAGGAAATGAACAGTTCGGTTAAAATGCCAGATGGGTTTGTGGCAGCCTTTATGTACTGGACCATGGAGTCTAATGCAACAATTAGAGCCACTTTTTTTCTTTAATCTGCTCTGCAAACATGATACTGTAATACTGATACAGCTGTTTAAGCCCATCTTTTCAGATATGCACCTTTATTCAACAAGGTTCAGGAAAACAGTACGTTCTTTGCAGTGGAAGTACAGTACTTTTGTCAGTCCCCTTGGACATGACTAAATTCCCATCAAAGTACATATCCAGTTGAACACCAGGAGGAATTTCTTCCCAGAATGGGTGATTAGACATTGGAATTGGCTGCCCATGGAGATGCTGGAGTTGCCGTCCGTGGAGGTGTTTAAGGAAAGACTAGACATGGCACTTAGTGCCATGGTCTAGTTGCCATGGTGTCTAGTCAAAAGCTGGACTAGATAATCTCAGTTTTTTTCCAGACTAATTGATTCTATAATTCTGTGAAAGATTATAACCTAACTCCCAGAAGGCAGGTATTCAACCAAGCCCTAAGATGCAAACAAGTGAGTTAAGGGCACCAGGACAGTCTGTATAGGACTTTTGTTTTCTCAAGTTTTCAATTTATTTTTATATTTCACACAAAAAACTTACGTTAACCCAGATTTAAGAACTGATAATGCCACATACATAAAACTTACAGGACTGGCAGCTGTCTTTGCAACAGCAATTAGGAACCACTCTGTGACTTGGTCTAGGCAGGAGTCTACCAGAACACACGCACAGGAGTATGCTGGATATATACACATAAGAGGATCTAGTTCCAGCTGCAGCAGCAATCTGCTTTCCCATGTTTCCTAAATACTGAGAAATAATAGTCCTAATTTCTGTGGTTTACTTATTTTCTTGTTATTTTAAAGAAAAGGAGGAAATCAGCATGCAACTGTCATCAGCCCCCATGCAGCATCATCAGGCTCTGGAGCTCCCTGGGTGCCAGCATTAGGTGTCTGCAAGAAGATGTGTATTTCCCTGAAGTCAGTGAGTGAAAAAAGCCCAGTGAAGTGCTGCTCCAAGTGTGGGCTTAGCAGGAACTGAACTAAAGGGATTCTGCTGTGAAGGGAGGCTTGTGGGGAGGGATTTTGCACCCCCTCTCATGTAAACCCTGCAGCATTTCCTGTGGAGCACTCCTGTTTTGATGCAGCACAAGCTCAGGCTTCAGGAGTCCAATCACTCAGGGTTTGTTTACACTGGGAGAGCTCTGCTGCTAGATATGCTGGCATCGCTCCTCCGTGTGGATGTAACATATGCCAGAGAGGGAATTCCTCTGCCAGTCTAACAGTACCACTTCCCCCAGAGACATTAAGGAAGCCAATAAAAGCACTTCTGTCAGCACAGCTGCACCAGTGGAGGGGGTATATGATTTTTACTGCTTTCTCCCCACCTCTCTCTCTGTGAAAATATTCCATAGGACTTCCAAAGCCTTACAGTGGGGATTCTCTCCTGGGCAAGCTGCCAACATCATCCAACATTACACTGCAGAGCAGGAAAATGGAGATCTGAGTGAAATGCTCTTAAGACACAAGCAACGTTTCGCAGGCCAGGGGGGGACAGGAGTCTCTGCCCACCGGGTGCTAAAGATTCATGATGAGGAGCAGCACGATGAAAACTTCTTCCAGATGAAGCTGGACACCCCTCCTCAACTCCTCACCACAGTAAGAGTGGTGAGGCACTGGAACAGGTTGCCCAGAGAAATGGTGGATGCCCCAGCCCTGTAAGCATTCAAGGTGAGGATGGAAGGGGCTTTGAGCTACCTGGGCGAGTGCCAGGTGTCCCTGCCCACGGCAGGGATGTTGGAGCTACATAACCATTAAGCTCCCTTCCAACCCAAACCATTCTATGACTCTGTGACTCTGGTGGGGGGTGATGGCGGCAACCACATCATATGAGAGACGTGGAGAGAAAATGGCTTTGTTCTACTGCAGCAAAGTGAGGGAGAGCACAGGAGTGTCACACTGGCTGAGGATCAGGAAGCAAAGCTCAGCCAGCCAAAGTGCAAGACTGACACTGCTTCCATGCTACCAGATCACAGTATTTTTGCAAGCTCTGTTGCGGTTGAAATTTTTTAAGCTCTTCAAATTACAGACACTTTGTAACAACTAATTACAATTGTTATTTAAGCATGATGTATATTGACTTCCCCTCAGTGGTTCAAAGCCACATTTTAAGAACATATATGTATATATTATATATATGTATAAATACACTTACATTTTTATATATATATATATATATAATTTGCAAACTTCAATTTTGAAGTCAGACTTCCAGTTTTTCTAAGGCTTGAATTACAGTCTTACACTTTTTCAGCTGAATGATGTAGTGCCCTCAGCCACTAGCATGCAGTAGTAAACAGAGGAGAGCATGCTGGTGACATCCCCCAGTCCTTTTCTCCTTTTCTCCACACAGACACAGCACTTGGAGGATGGTCTGGCTAGCAGTAGGGCACTTGAGGGCTAAAGAATCACCTTTTACACAGTCCATATTATGCACAGACATACAAAGAACATATCTAGAAACTGTGGAAAGGACATTAATGACTGTAAGACCAGTAAACCTACATTATTCTTCTGTATTTTCTCACAAAAACAATTTAATCACCAACAGTTTGCTTAATTGCTTCCTCTTCTCTTATGCATTGACACGATCCAATTTTCAAGGGAAAAGACAGCAAACAGATCCAAGTCCTCTGCTTCCACAGTGCACACAGGCAGACCATATTTCTCTGGACAATATGCCAGTCACCAGAATTACAGAGCCAGCGCATAGACAGGAAAGCCATGGGCATTGTCCTTCAGAACATTTGTGCATCCCTGCCCTCACAAGGCAGTAAGTGTAACATGGTAAATGACAACTCCATTAACGACCAAACAATCCTAAGAAGCTCAGAGCAACACTCAAGAGAACAGCAAGTATACAAGAAAAAGGCACTCTAACAACTCTGTTTTGGATTACTTTCCCCTGGCGCTTGGCTTGCCCTTGCAGTGCTTCCACACTGGAGCAACAGCCCTTGTACACACACCAGTGTTCCCTGACCATGCAGGCACAGCTGTCCAGCTCAGATTATTCTTGCCAGAAGCACAATAATCTCCTTGGGAGGACTACTGCCAAGGGGAGAGAGCATATGCACATTAAAATGTGAATTTTGCTTCCTGCCTCCCGGGTCTGGTCTTGTCATGACCCTCTGCTGCTGCTGCCATACAAGTATCCACAATACCTTCCCAACAGATTGCAGTGAGCAAAGGCAGGACAGCCTTTGGGTTCAGCCAGGCAGACCCCAATAGCCTCACCTTTGAACTTCCAAAACGTAAGGTTGCTCAGGGACAACTAGCACCTGGAAATTTCTATCTTAAGAGTAACAGCTGCACTGCTGGTGGGATGCTCACCACAGTTCCCAAACTCTGCCTGGGCTCCACAGGGAGCTCACAGCCAGCCTTGCACCCTCTGCAAAGGTACTGGGCTTATAACAGTCAACTCTTGCCAACTCTGGCTCCAAAACACCTTCCCTTTCTTCTTCCTTTGAAACTCTTGAAATACCACATTCAGGTCACACCTTGCCACAACAGAGAGAAGTACTTAGCCCCAACACATCTGTGGGAAATCAGAGACAAGGGAACACAAATCTCCCTTAACCCGAGCCATAGGCACACATGCTCATTGCAAGGGCAAGGCTGGCGAGATGGCTGCTGCACATGGCAGCCCAAACCCTCCGTCTGGAGACACTGATTCTCAGTGCCTGTGCTCATACACAGCAATTCATTTGCTTTGTGAATCACAAAGAGTTAATTTATTCCTAAATTGCAATTCAAAACGCCTCATTTAGCCAAAGACCCCTATCATTAGAAAGGGAATCACACGGATATACAAATACAAGGGACTTGTAAAAAGCTCTTAATCTTTGCTGCCATCAGTCCTGATACTATCCCAATTAATAAACAAATTAATGTCAACACCAGCACACAATTCTCCACAGGGAGAAAGAATGATGTTTCCTTCAGGCATGCACCAAGTCTCAGCCAGCAGCACAGCGTGCTGCCTCTGCTCTCCCGAGGACAGTTCTCCTGAGGGCAGCCCCGCGCTGTCCGTCTGTCCGCTGTCTGTCTCCGCCTCAGCAATGCGGGAGCAGCCGGAGGAAGCGGCTGTGTTTTGGATCAGCCTCCCACGCATGGCAGAGCAGCTTCTGGGTTGTTCAATCCTACGCTCAGTGCAATGGCTGGGGACGGTCTGTTCGACAGAGGGGGGCCAGGGCGTGTGAGCCCCAGCGGCGCACCCAGCTCAGCTCCCCCCTCCCCGCCTCCAAACCCCGACCCAGCTGCTGCCGTGCCCTCCAGGAGCCCCCAGCCGGGGGGAGGGGGCAGTGGGGTGTCAAATGGCTGCTGCAGCGCATCCCCTGATGCATCTCCCTATTTCCCCACACAGAACAAAGCTGTCCTCAAAACGACGCTTTCTTTCGAACAGCTGACCAAAAATAAAAGTACAAACAAAACTTAATGGAGCGCGAAGCCTCATATGACAAGGAAAATTCCCGCTCCAGTTTTGATCTCTGTTTACAACGTTGAAAGTGGGTCAAACTGGTCTGTGATGGAGGAATCTGTTTGGAAAATGATCTCTGTGAGGAAAAGCATCTAAGCGGCCGACAACGGCACTGCAATACTTCCACGGGGATCCTTTCCTCTGCCATCAAAGTAACTCAATTTTACCACGCAGGGTTTAAATACCGTAACTTGAAATTACGGCTTTTCATTCAAATTCCTTGAATTCAGCAATTCCCTATCTTTTAGAGTAGATCAACTAACTAGGGTGTCTCAGTACAGATCTCCGTGCTTTAAAAAACTAAGACATGGATGGGTTTGGACAGGGTGGGGGAAGCTGTTGTGGGGTTTGTTGATTTTGAGGGGGATGGGTTTTTTCTAATAATTGCTCTCACTTCTGTTCCTTTTCTGTGTTCAGGGTAAGGTTATTCCGCAGTACCATCACATTGCCTAACCCAACTATTCTGTTTTCCCCTGCCATGGTCTCTCTAGAAATCTCATGAATTTAGTATCTGTCTTTTGCTGTTGTTCAAGACAGAAGATGACTGTAACGTAAAAAAATTCAGCCAAAACTTCCTGGCAAGAAGCTCTGTAGTTGTTCTGTATATGGACGGTATACAAATACGCAGCAACCTAAAGAACATACTATCCAGGCTTGAAACCCACTCATTTGTTTTTATCGACTTAAAAAATTCTGTTCTTTGACCTTCAAGTACTTGATTACTTTTATGGTCATAAAATCTTTATTTTATTAAAAATCTTCTACTAATTACTCTCAGGGTACCCAGAGGCTTTAAAAAACACAAAATGACAAAAAATACATTATTGCATTCCTGTACATATTGAATCATCTTTCTAAACTATTCTTGAAAAAAGAAGAAATGCATTTATAGCGTTTTCTAGAAAACATCTTAAAAAAAACCCTAAACTTATAAACATTCCTTCATATTTAAAAGTTGTATTTTTTAAATGTTCTCTGTGGTTTTGGTTACTATTTTGTATTTACAGAAAAATGAGCTCTGTGAGTCTTCAAAGTGTCTGCTAATGTCAGATATTTATAGAAAGTTATGATCTCAAATGATTTTAAGTACTGAAACAGTCTACATCTGTGGGACAAACCTTGTATCTTTTAGACTTCAAAAATGTCCAGTTTTGCACTGGAGAATTTCAGGGCAAGGCTCATATTTTAAATGCACTTAGTATTAAAAAAAGTAACATAATGAAGCAAAAAAGACTTGGAAAAAATAACATGACACAGGGGAAGATGTAAAATTTTTATGTCTTTATTAGCAAACAAAAAAAAAGAATAAAGCATCATGGAAATAGCTCAGACTTACAACGGTAGGTGAGAGCACGAAAGAGGGATGTGGTATATACTCTATGTCTACAGACAAAGAATAGTCACAAATGAGTTCGTGAGTCTGTCAGATGCATCTGTCAATTAGAAAGTGCAATGTGAATTGCCAAAAAAATAAGTACAGTTTTCCTCACAGAGATCCTGTCTTAGTTTAGAAGAAAATGAACAGATCCCCTTAAAAATATTTTAGAAGGTTTATTCTCTCAGACTGACAACTAAGTCAAAGCCAGAGGAGACCACTGGGTCAGCAGGAGTCTCCAGGTCAGCCGCCTGTCCCAGCACCCAGCTCATCTCAGGCGAGCTCAGGGAGGTGGGAGCCTGCGAGGCGCCAGCGCTCCTGCCGCTCTGGCTGCCATCCCAGCCCGCACACCACCCGCTGCAAACCCCGTGCTGCTGCACCACGAGGTCCATGGTAAGTCCCGCTGACAGCTCCTCGCATGTCAGGCTGGTGTCGCGGTTGGCTGTGTGGAGCTGTGCCCCTCTGCAAACCCTCCCCTGGGTGTGGATGCTGTGAAGGGACCCCTACCCAAACATGAGAGGCGTTCACTCCTCTGAGGAGAGCCTTTCACTCAATAACCGAGATGTTTCCAAATATACTGCATACAGAGAAGCACGTTAAGTTGGGAAACACTGTTCCAGCACTTATTTCTGTTCTGCTTTTTTGTTTATTTTGTTGTTCAGTAGAGTCTGTTTCCCAAATTGAGTTCAGGACCCCATTTGACTAGGCTTGACATCTACACAAGGGGAAAGACCTTTTCCACCCCAAAGCTCAGAGCCCAAAGTCCAAAAGGTACTCAGAGAGTGTGCCTGGAGCAGCACAGTGGGATAGGCTGCCAAAACCCTCCTTGGGCTTGGTGCCAGCAGGCAAAAGAACCTGGGGTCAAAGAGGCACAGGCAGAGCCTGCCGAAGCCGGTGGATAGCCAGGTGGAGGATCCTCACACTGAGAGGGTCCCTGACCTCAGCCCCACATCACACGTGTCACCCTGGAGGGTGGAGCAGAACATTTACCCGCTTTGGAGCCACAGTTTGTAGCCCAGAGTATGGGACAGCAGTTTGTACTTCACGTACCACCTCTACAAAGCACAACGCTTTGGCAGCAGACACATCCTCTTCAGCACTATTGCCCACACAGCCACTTCAGGGAAAAAGGTAGCATGGAAAGTTGGCAGCGACAGCAACAGTGGCTTCAGCTGTCCCAGCCGTCATGGTGGCTCACACTGCCACAGACACACTGCCCCCACTCTCATCACTTCCACCAACCACCAAGAACACTACCAGCTCCCGTGGGGTTTCCATATCCCCATGCCACCTTCGAATTTTCTCATGAATTTAGAGGGGCAGGAATGACCTACCACATCCTACTACAGTAAATGGGATGTAGTCCAGAGCTGGGACCTCCACACTATAATGCAACACAAAACAGTAACAACCCCATTCAGTGGCAAACTGAAGAACCAAAGGGTGACAGCACAGTCCAGTGTCCTACTGAGCTCAAGGCACTGGTTTCAATTCTGTGGGTCTGCGGACTACTTGAAATAGAGCCACAAAAGGCAATAAAAGGTGAAAAACATGGTGTTATTTTCAAATAAGGAGTTATGTCATCACCATGGCAGATGACCTTCTTCAATCTTCTCTTCACCGCCTCGTATTGGCTCACAAGGAAAGTTTTGTCAATATGTGGGTCTCTGTGTACTACGTTATTGAACATCAGGTGAGACAACGGCACCATCCCAAGTCTTGAGGCACAAATGAAACCCCTCCCCTGCAGCCAAGCTCCGACAGGAATTACGTACGCACACAGAACACATAAAAGTTACCTGACAGAGTACATTTTCTTCAAACACAACCCAGAATAGAGCTGTAACGCGTTTTTACAACCCGAAAAAAAAGATGAGATTTTTTTCCACGGGCTACCAAACAGTAAAAGACCCAAATAACGCTAAAACAGCCTTCAAGAAAACTAAGCATCAAACGCTAAAATGTCCTTCAGAGGCTGGAAGGGATGAGCTGAATCACCTCCCAGGCGAGGTGAGGCACCGGCTATTCGAGCAGTTGCGTAGACAACTTTACAGCCGGTTCGCGGCTCGCCGGGGAGGCTCCGTGACCCACCCCGCAAAATAAAAGCATCTCCCGCGCACACCCAGGACTTCGGTTCGGGGAGGAGAGCGGTTGTGTCTATAAAACACTTGCAGCATCGTGGCCCTCACGGGGAAAGCCCCTCCATCCATCCCGGCTGCCGCTGTGCCCCGGCCCTCCCGCGGGGCACCGACCCCGCTGCGCCCCCCGCGCCCTGCCCGGGGCTGCCCCGGGTTGGCGGGTCCCCCCGGAGCGGCGGGGGCGGCGGGCCCGGCGCACAAAGAGCGGCGGGGCGGGGGCGCCGGGCACTTACTTTGTCTATGGTGCCCGGCAGCAGGCGGTCGAGCAGGCGGCAGAGCACCACGCCGTCCTTCAGGGAGGACTGGAGGAAGCCCTCGGGGTCGGAGATGGTCTTTTTGGGGGATTCCAGAACGCCCAAGGCGATCAGCCACGTAACGGTCTGCTCGGCCGAATTCATGGCGATGGCGGCGGCGGGGCGGGGGTCGCGGCGCCCCGCGCCTCGCGTGGGTTTTGTGTCTGCCGGGCGGGGGCTTCAGGCGGAGGCCGGCGCCGCCCCCATGTGAATGCAGATGACGACGCCCCGGCCCCGCCGCCACAGACACACATGCAGCTGCAGTGCCGCCTCCTC
>JAWWEV010000001.1:94504075-94557593 GCA_035583235.1 Hafferia zeledoni
CGCCGCCGCCGCCGCCGCCGCCGCCGCCGCCCCATGACATCACTGGCAGCGGCGGGGGGGCCGCGCCCCGAGACCCGCGCCCGCTGCCCCCGGCCCGGCCACTGCCGCCCCCTGGCGGCCGCGCGGCGCCTCCGCGGGCGCGCAGCGCGGCGGGAGCGGCGAGAGCCGGGAACGGGGGGAAAAGTTGCGGGATCCGCCGGCCCCTCATTTCCCCCTCGAACAGCGCCGTCGCGCTGGGAACAAGCCCCTAGACGCCTTTGGCGCCAGGCTCGGGACAACTGGTTTCGGAACATCTACCTCTGAGAGCACCAGCAGCGAGTCCCGGCCTGACCGGTCGCATTAACGCGATTTTTGCCTTTGCCCGTCGTTCCCCTGTGCAAGGAAACCCATTCGGGAGTCTCGGCCCAGTGGCCGGGTCGCGGGCTCTCCCCGGTGTGCGTCGCCCCCGCCGTGCGCCTCCCGGGATGCTCCATCCCCAGCGCGCCTCCCGCCAGCGTCCATCCGATGGTCTGCGGCACCAACTGGAAAGCCAACGTAAATACTCAGGTCTAACCAGAAATTAGTCGGTGAAATCAGTACTGTGCTTTTTATTCTGGCAAAATGCATTCCACAAGGCTTTGCTTGGACAGGTCTCTGCAAGCAATCAGTATTTTTTGTTAAGACCTGGCATGGGCTTCCCAGGGCCCCTCTCTTGCCATCAGCCTCCATGATGCAGCACATATGATGGAGGGGCGATGCCACCACAGTCCGTGCTCCATCCCCTTCCCCTCACACCCACCTGACCACCTCAGGGGACAAAATTGCCTTCAAGGCAGTGTTCAAGGGGAAATTGCCAACCTCCAACTAACCTCTGCAGTTCTGTTTCCAGCCTGGCTTGCTGCATCTGCCACCATCACAGCCCCTGAGCAGCCCCTCTGGTAGGTTCTTCTGACCCAGAGTCCCCTCCCAAACCACAGGCCAGCCCAGAAAGAGGTGCATTTGGACTTGAGACAAAATAGTCCAACTGCAACATTCCATCTCATAATCCATAATAGAAGCAGATTTTCTTAAATTTTGACACCTGAGGTGCGATACCTCTTCCAAAATTTGTCTTTCCTTTTGACCCTTGTTTGGTCCAGGGGACAGCACCAGAATGGCCTCTGCTAGTGTTGATGCCCACCCAGACTGGACACGCTTGGATACACAAACTCAATGTGCACAGCAATGGTCAGAAAACATTTATTATCTCGCCATGCCTGGCAGGGGTTCCCCAATAATTTCCTAAGCAAGGTAAGCAGCAAGTGATGAGATGCCTGGCATTACTGAGCGATGGCCCATGGCAGAGAACAATGGGCATGAGTTTATGAAACTTTTTATGTGAGAGAGCACAGGAACACTAAGTGTGATGACTGTATGAATAGTGTGAAAAGTACATGGCTGATTGCAGTAGAGAGCATGACACACAACACATTTTGGGGAAATCCAGCCAAAGCCAATGTAAGTAACAATATATTACGATGTAGAATAGTGATCTTATCAAAGCATAAAAGGTTTCATTATAAGCATAAAGGGTTTCATTATAAGTATAAGCAGTATCTGGGTTATTGCTGTACTGACCTCCACCACCTATCTCCCAGCCATTTTGAGCAACAGCTTCCTATCCAATAATTGGTTAGCTATCAAGAACACAAACACAGCAATTCTTTGCCATCAGAAAGCTGTCTGAATGGCCTGCCCCAAGACCTTTGAAAGAAGCTCACTACATGTAGGGGAACCATTTCTAAATCTTTAAAGAAAAAATTGGAAGTGCCCTCAAGATTTAGGAGCATGCCCTTCCCTTCCCAGCTACCTTCCTTTGCAGATTTTCCCCTGCAAGGAATTTACTGCAAACCACCTGAACTCTCTGCACAGCTCCTTTGTTTTATCTTTTCCTCCTGCATGCCCCAATACTGTCCATTTATCCTGCAAGCTTGTAGGACAGACAGATATTTTGCATCTGCACCATTCAGCAAGTGGAACCCATGCCATGGTGGAAGTTTTGAAGTAGCACAAACAATGAAATACATGATTATTGCCAATCTGCACTTCTTCTTTTTCTTTGTTTCACATTTAAAGATGTTCTGATTCTCTTCTGTCCCACCCTTGGTCCCACTTTTGCTTCAAAATCATAAACTGATTACATTCTTATTCAAGCATCCATTCTAACAGTGTTTAAAAAATCTAAATTCTTTCTGAAGGTATCAAGAGGAATGATTTTAACCTGCTTTTTCTGCAAATTAATTTACAAATATGCAAAGCTGAAAAAGTAATTTTGACAAGGACCCTCATAAACAAAGGATACATATGGAGCAGGTAACTTCGAGGTAACTTTTAGGTCTTAAATCTCTTTACACAAGCAAAGAGATTTTTACATTTTGCTTTGATGATGGGGTTTGCGTTTTGGTTTTTTTTTCAGTTTAATAGTATCTGTATCCTTCTTCGAATAAGAGAGAAAGCAATATTCTGTGAAATACATCAGCCAGCTTTGGCAGAGATATAGTAGATTTAACAGCACATCATTTTCTGTAAGTAAAGATTAAACTGTTGAAAAATTATTTGGCTTCTTCAAAGCTTTTTTCATATTCTTATGAGAAGTTACTAAGGAAACCAGGTAGACATGAAGTAGAAGATAAATTTCTGCCATGGATTAGCGAGTAGTTGAAAGACAAAGCAGCTGGAATAAATTGCTGGTTTTCAATTTGACCAAAAAGTTACCAGTAGAAATACATCCTCTATTCTGCGCTGTGAATTAACTGAAAGTCTCTGAAAGACAATTATACTTCTGTGAGTTTTATTTAGTCTTGTAGCCTGAGCAACAGGTTTTGAAGGAGGGAGAGCAGGACAGGAAGGAAAGAACAGGTAGAGAAACCTGCTGCTTCGTTTTGGATTTTCATTTATCATTTTTTCATGTTCAGCTGTTAATACCTTGTCTGCCTGCCCCCAGGGCAGCAATGAGATGCTTTGGCCAGATACACAAGTCTCTGTTTTCCCTGTGCCAAATTAAGGTCAGGATTTCAGTGAGGAGGCAACTAATTAATTATCAGTGCGGCTTAACAGAAATGGTCCTGAAAGTCTGTAATTAGCTATTTAGGGGTCATACTGGATCAATTGCTGTGCTGGGGTTACTGTGCTATACGTAATTATCTCTGTAGTTTTAGCCTAGGGAAGTTTACATCTCTCTGAAGTAAAACCTCACCCTAACACAACACGCTTCTGTGTTAAACTCAGAGATGTATTTCCATGTCTATATTAACCTAGTTTTCAAACGTATCTTGAGGCTTGTAGAAGAGCTAGTCTTTTGCAGTTTCTGAAACCAGCTATCACAAGTTGAATATCATCAGCTCTCTTGGCTGTTGATTGACTACCCATCAGCTGAAGGTGTCAGTTAAAACCCATATGCCAAAGCTTATGTCGGTGAGCTCGGGAAGGCACATCAATGGTACTCGCACAGATGTCAATTGAGAGAAAAAACACAACAGAGAACCAACTCTTTCATTATCTTGCAAGAGTTTTAACGGGCAGATACCAAGGTTCTGGTCCTGTGAGGCCTGTAAATCAAGCTTAAATAAATGAGTACCATATAGAGTGCAGCTAAAGTGCTGGCACAGAAACGCAAATATGGTACTGTCAGAGCAGGTGTTCAACCAAGGATGACAGCAGCGTGATGCTCAGGGCTGCAGTGCTCAACTCCAGGGCAGTGTGATGGGTGTCCAACCAGGCTTGGGTCTCTCAAACAGGGATCACAGTATGCACTATGCAGTGTGCTAATGCACTGATGTCCAAGCCATCCCCCTGCTGCCAAAAAAAATTGCAAATAAAAAGCTGCTTCTAAACCTCTTTCTTTCATGGAGGCTGCCTGCACCTGTTGTGGGATTTAAGGGAAAACATGCATTCTGAGCATTGTTAGAGCTTTTAGCTGGGAGAGAGATGCCCCAGAGCTCAGCTCCCTGATGCGTTTCTGCTGATCACAGATCTCAAATCTCTCAAGCTTCTAGTTCACTTGCTCTACTGCCTCCTGTGCAAGTGCATTTAGGGTCTATTCAAAGGAAGAAATACTGTCAGCACGTCACTATTTTAAATCAGTGCAGCCTATTGACACCGCACTCTGATTGAGCTCAGAGTCCAGACTTCTGCCAAATCCTTAGCCATCTTAGTCCTAGCAGTCTGCTTGATTTGATGAGGCAACTGAGACAATTCTGTTACAAGCTTTATTGCAGTCACCAGTGCTTTTGTAGGTTTTACTCTGACTATGATCCTTAGATGGGAATGTACAGAGAGTTCTTTGGTAAATCTGCGGTAGTCCAAAATGTAGCTCTACTTCTGTGCTCCTGAGAGCATCAGTTCAAGAGCCACACTGCCTTTGTCTTCTAAGTGCAGGTCAGGATAATGGCATTGATCTGCTATATTCTTGATACTTTCAGAAACCAATAATAAGCATCTCTGCTTTAAGCAGAGATGAATATAATACAAAAGTCCTTGCCATGAAGGGCTTAGTCAAAATCACAGTTGATAGAAGATGAAGGATAGACCTGAGAAAGGAAGAAATTAAGCAGGACAAGAGACAGCAGCACAGTCACACAAAGGCTCTCTTAATGGAAAGAAATGTATTTTAATTGCCATTTCAAAAGTTTTATTCACACTTCACGAGGAATGAGAAAGAAATCAAGGACAAGAATTGAATGGCAAAAAATCAGAATTACTAAAATGGATGAAAATATTTTAAATTTAAACAAACAAAAAAAGGAGCTGAGATTTTCTTTCTTTTTTTATTTTTAATAACACATGCATACTGAATGAACTTGCCAAATTTTGCCCTATATTTTGTTAGCATGAGATGGACTAAGTGCTTTTTTAACATTGCAAGCTGGGCAGAAGCAAATCAGTGGTTCCCCTAGGGAAGGTCTTGGGGGAGGGGAGTTGGCAGTGAGTTCCACCATTTCGGGCCAGACGCAGAGAAAGCTGTGTCCTGCAAGCTGAATTATCAGATGCAGATCCCCAGCTGGTGGAAGTTGTCACAGCTCCCTTAAAGTTGATGTATCAATGACATTTTTAAACAGCAAGCTCTGAAATTTGCAAAGAGCTCTGACCACAGTGGACTAACATGAACACCCATAGAAAAGGCAAATTGCGTTTTAAGATGTATCTGATGAAGAATTTTGGGCAGGGTAAAGGTGAGAAAGAGTGATACAGAGTCATTAGTAAAAATCCATTTGGAATATAGCACAGAGACTTGTACACGCATGTTCAGGAAAAACTAAATCACACTGAAACAGAGTTGTTAGAAGACTGACAGGGGTCTTAACGGGAGCTCAGCTTGTTTGCCCTGGTGAAACAAAGCCTGTGAAAGGGTACAGGAGGGCTGTCTATAAATACATCAGTGGGTAAATATCACAGATAGGCATGCAGCTATTTAAGCTTCAGGACAATGCTAGCACAAGAGCAAATGGATATAAACAGGTCCTGAATAAATTTATGCTGGAAATCAGAAAAAGATATTTGATTCTTCTAGCCATAAAATTCTTCACTACTCATAAGAAATAGTGGGGCAAATAACCTGACTGTTTTAGAGGGGAGTATAATGAGTCGGTTAAAGTATTCTATGACTTCACTGCAGTAGCAGGGACTGGACATTGCCCAGGCTCCATTCTTCAGCAGACTTCGCGTTATGCCTACCAGAATCAAAGTGGGCCAAGCATTCATCATGATGGATAAGGTTTAGTGAGAGAAGTCAAATAAGCAGAACTGCAGTCAAAGCCATCCTCTCACTCTGAGTGAATGCTAATGACACTCGTTCATTGCTGCTTGGAAAACACACATAGTAAACTAGACTAATTGAAGAAAATCCTCTTCTTTCAGATGTAGACTCATAGGGTTGTAAGCTACACATAGTAACCTTTGCATGTATTTTCTATTCAAATTTTTCAATCCTATAAAAGTTTGTGATAAATCTATGCCTCTTTTGTTTTTAAAACCACAGGGATTAGGAAAGCAAAGCAGCATCCTGCTAGTGGTGTCAGTAGCACATTTTACTCCAAAGTCCTTGGCAGTGGACAGACAGTTCTGAAGACACTTCTGAAGTACAGCAAGGATGGAAGGGCAGCACAAGGGATGAGAGAAGGGAAGAGAACACACAGATGACAGAAGCTCTTGGTTGATGCATAGAGCAGGAACAACAAAATGTACATCAGTGTATTTATTAAAAAATTTTCACACTTTGCTCAAGTAAAGAGAATAGAATTGAATTTCATGGGATTGATTAGTTGGTGATGTTTGCAAGAGGATTCTTATTCACAGTTGTGTGAGTGGTCAACATACGGGGTACATTTGAAACTTTGTAAAACTGGATTAGTCCCCATTCAGCAGGGAAATTGTTGTCTCCCTGTAGCACAGCGTCACCATCTGCTGGGTCACCCTCACTATTTTTTGGGTGCGGGGGTTGCACTTGCTGGCATTGATATCAGGGCATGCTCAGTAGAGAGTTTTGGGAACCTGCTCCCCTTGGCACCTGGCCAGAGCCCAGCCTGGCACACAGCAAGGCTCAGTGTAACATCTATTGGCTCGCTAAGGCTTTAAGTGCTCTCCAAACTATTTTTGTAGCAGACCACGTGAGCTGATGAAGCTTTTATTTTTAGTCCTACCGTACGATTTGTTGACTATGGCTGTTTCCTATGCAGTAGGTACTGAAGTGCCAAGGCACTAGAAGCCTTCTAATGAACCATCAATAAATGTTACAGTCAATAAATGTTACAGGCAATAAATGTCACCATCTGCCATACAGTTAGCATCTGCACCCTTCCAGCCCCTATTTCTATTATACTGTATTATATTCATTTAGGTTATAGACCTTTGTATCATCACCAGTTCACTTCAGATTTATTTCTGACACTCTCAATCAGCAGTAAGATGTTCTCCAAGTGCTCCTTTTGAAAGAAACCAAATACTAAATAAACTCTTCTAGCACAAGCCCTGCTAAAAGCTTACTTAGCTTATTGGAGCCTCACGTCCCTAGACTGTAGGTTTTGCAGGGGTGCTGTCACCAGGTACCAAGGGGAGGGTGGAGGGCCCATTGTGGAAACTGCTCCCTGTCCTCTCAGACAGAACACACAGTGTTGGCAACAGCTGAAATCCTGTGCTTCACCCCAGCATTTCTGGGCACATCTGGCTACTTTCTTTTTTGCTGATAAAACTGCAGCCACCCAACAGAGATGGATTATGGTGGTGGTTATCTGGGTCAGCCCTCTGCTTTTTTCTCTTTAAGCTCCCCCTGGTTAAGGACACCAATCTTGTGTATTTTGTCTTGGCTTTTACAGTCCTGTTGTCAGTGGTTATAACTTTGTGCTCTTAATTTTAGCCAAATAAAATTAATAACTATGCTTTGATAAATTAGTAGTCACTTGACAAGAAGCTTACCAAATAAAGTCTTCCAGAGGCCTTGACTCCTAAAGACCTACAACATTATAAAAGCCAATGTGCACAAAGTCACACCAGAGCTGATTAGTAAGGAGGAATAAGCATCACTGACATGCCAGAGTTCTCAAGCTCAGATGACATCATCATTTAGCAAACAAACTCTGTAAGGTCTGCCCTTATAAGCCATATTCTCCCATGCCATATTCTCCTGGCAATCTTTCATATTTGAATGGGAACAGGCTCCCTGGGGAAGTCGCCATCCCTTCAAGTGTTCAAAAAAGGTAGACATGGCACTTTGTGATATGATTTAGAGGATGTGGTGGTATTCAATCCAAGGCTGGACTTGATGATCTTGGAGGTGTTTTCCAACCTCAATGATTCTAGGATTCTGGGTGTAATCCCATTGAAGTAATTACCCATATAAAAATGCCCCTTATAAGGAGATCATCAGGCTTTCACTACTTGGGGGCATCGTGTTAAACCTCATGTTTCCAACAAAGTAATGGGATATCCCTGTTTTTAAACACAGAAACTAGACTATAAACCATTGAAAGAACTCTGGGCTGAAGAGTGTCTGAAATTTTTGTCTCCTTTTTCTTTGTCCGTGTGTCCTATGCTCCTGATGAAGAGTTTCTGTGTTCATATAAAGTATATTTCAAAGACAGCTCTGGAGCCATTGCTGCTTTCGGCATGGCATCTTTCAGTTTCCAGAAGGCATATTCCACCTGCTTATCAGATATAGCCAAAGAAAGGAGAAATATTGCATAGGAAAAACAGTTTATTTGGGTTTTAATTAAGTAAGTTTTTCAGTGTTTACCTTGAATTTTCTAGGGCACCTTCAAAGCACTACACATCTCTATATTTTTAGCATGTTACATGTGATGACTTGATGTGATAGTATTTATAAGCCTGTATTAGATTAATCAGTAATCAATACAATGGATTGACTCTATACCAAGTTATCTTTCAATCTGGAGAGTGTTCAGTCCCATCTCTATTAAAAATCTCTGTCTGATCAGTGAAACAGACCATGATAAAAGCTGTGTAAGAAAGCTGCCTTCTTTACTAATTGGACTGGACTTGGAAACCAGAGGCTTTCCTGGGAGCATTGCCTATTTTCCTCATAATTATTTGTATATTCAGTTCAACAAAAACAAGTCTATAATTGCTCAGTTCAGAAATGAAAAGCTTTCCATCATGTATCTTGGTCAAAATAAAATGTGCAATCACTGCATCAATACCAAATAGTACAAAATACGTAATACCTGAACTAATCTAGGATTAGGAAGTGTATTAAACAATAACTTAAGAAAAAAGGATATTAAGGGAAGGAAATTTGCTGGAGACATTGTTTAATGTATCCTTGTTTGTGCAAGGAAGAAATTTTTCCACTGCTCAACATGTAAATTACATTCACTGTCTAATTGCACCAATTGAGGCAATCTAAGGTAGTTTAACATTCAGAAATGTTTTGTAACCAATTTATATTTGATGTGTAAGTCACAACAGTATTGATATTATCTTAAAATTTAATAATATGGGTGGGATCAAACCTAAATGTGAGCCTCCAGCTTTGATTTCTGATATAAATAATGTACACAGGGATGCCCAAATGCTGCTTGGCTGTGCTGCTGTGGTTTTAATGTCACAGCTTAATGCCACCAGAAAGAAACAGCACCACCAAAATAACTTGATTAAGCTATTTAACCTTCCAAATATATACTAGGAAATGAGACAAATTCTGAAAAAAAAATGTTGTAGTGGTGGTTAAAAAAAAAAAAAAAGCCTGAAATAGAGTGTAGTCCTCACAATTCAAACCCACATTATTGTCTCATAATTTTTTTCCACCCAAACTCACAGGACTGCCTGGACCAGTAATGATTAGTTTGACACCACTACATTACATTATAAGCACTTTTGTTTAGTGGTCAAGTTCTTCTTGAAAATAGGATTACTTAATTAACACAGAAGTCAAAACAGCCAAGTTCATGCTCAAGAAAATTTGCCAAAAGTGACTAGGAGTTTTACATGAGAAAGGAGTGACAAAAAAATTCAAAGCCCACTTCTGGCTTTTTTTCTATCCTAAATTCCGCTACAAAACAAAGGAAAAGTACTGTTCTAAATATAAAGAGTAAAATCTCATTTTATCATGTATTCACAAGCATTACTGCAGCAAATGAATTTCATCTGTGCCAACTTCTGTGGATGAGAATAAACAGTTCTATTAAACTTGTAGCTGAATAATATTTAAAAAGTAAGATCCTATTTTCTTGGGTGCACTTTCCCCAGGCTGAGGAGTTGGTCCTAGAAACCTGTGAGGAATGAGCAGATACACAGGAGACAAACTCTCCCCAGGACTTCTCCACCATTGATTTCAAGCTCAGACAACTCAACAGATGTGGCAAAGATAAAGTTGAGCCACCAGAAATCAGGTCTTGCACAAATGGGATCCTTGTGCCAGTTTCAACATCTTGCTCTTGACATGAGAGCTTGTTCAGAAGTTAACTTCAAGTGTGGTTGTTTTCTAAACCAGCTGGGAGAAAAATGCCATCAGCCACTGCCATGCCTGTACAACTGTACTACTTTTGCTCAAACAAACATAAAAATAGTCTTTGGAACACAACTTTCACACACACATGAAATATTTCAAAGGAAAAGGCAAGCATTGCTGTTTCCTGTCATTCATAATGTTCTGAAATGGCAAATGAGAAGTTAGAGACACTGTCTACTGCTGCTATTGCCTTAAAAGAGGAACTGGATTGTTTATCAGCTCTGGTAAGGAAACACCCCTCTGAATCTGCACTTAACATCTTTCCAGGAAGGATGCTTCTCTGTTGCTACAGAAGACTGATCATACATCACCATCCACCACTGCACTGTCCTGCAGTGTAGAGGAAGTGCTTAACAGTGACAGAAACACTGATACAGGAAGACTGTGTGTTTTCCAGGCTTCATAGCTCATTATGTTGAATACTAAGTTTGATTTTTGCCAAATTCAAAAGTGACGGAGAGAAGTCTGATGGAATCTTAATAGGGATTTTGCTCCTTGTCTCCTACTGTTTTCAGTGCATGAAGAAATAATTCATGTCCAGGGGAAATGGTTTTGAGTTTCTCTGGATTTTGAATATTGATGTAAGCAAAGGCTGGTCTTTATACAGAAGTTGCAAAAAATTTTTAATTTAATAAATGCAACATTGTGTTTGGATCATAGCTAAAAATTTTGCATACATAAAAAATAAGAAGTGCAAATAATAAAGTAATAAATTCTGCAGTTAGTTGGGATGAGGTCTTTATCTGTGCTCTTTCAGCTAGTATCCAAGTTTCTTCAAAGAAAAGGTGTAAGGTTTTGAAGACTCCAGCTGGTGAGAATTATGAATCCAGTAGTTCAACACCATATATACTTATTTAAGCATTACACAAAACCAGACTGTACTGCATTTCACATGAACAACAGCAGCTACAGAGTGACCCCACAATTTTTATTCAGTCCCTGATAAGCACACTGAGATCTTTGCCAAAGCAACTATAAGACAACTGTAAGAGCAGATCTTCTGTAGTAGTAATGAAACATGATTAAATATTCAGTGACAAAGTTGGGGTACTCTTATTCACATGGAAATGGGTTTTACTTCTCAAAGAGACACAGTAGGACTGTTTGAGGAGCCTCTGCTATTCTGTACAATACAAAGATCAAAATTTGAGCCCAAGACACTTTTATTTAAGACTCACTTTGTACCTTTTAATTTGCAAAGCACAACACAGATTATTTGCTTTATTTTAAAGTACATTTTAGGGGTGTATTCATTAAACAGTGTAGGTTTATTTGAAATATACATATACATAACCTAATGAAATTAGAAACAATGGCACATCATGCCTGCAGGACTACAAAGCTGGATATAATTTAGCTTCCTCTTCCAAAAGGAGAATAAAAACTAAGCAAACAAACTTTGAAAGGTTTCCACTTTTTGTAGTCAAATATTGTTCTTTTACTAGGTTTGTAAACACTACAAACTCACAGGAGCAAATTTAGCTTCAGCAAAGGCATTAAATTGTTTACTGCAAATTACAGATGTGTATATTTTGATCACCATTTCAAGCCAAGAAAAATCCTGTTTCAAGTTAAAGGACCTAAAAATAAAATGACTGTCAAGAAATATTCACTTTTAGACCGCAAACTTTGACCCTGTCCTTTAGTCATAAGTCCAAGAATAAATGAAAAAATCCCTATGTGTTACAACTGTATTTCCTGTAACACAAGCTGATGATCGAGTTATTTCCCAAGATGTGCTCAGATGAAATGGAAACTGCCCCTGCTAACAGCCAGTTGAGATCCCAAAATACAGATGAGTTTGCTGACCACAGTGCAACTGAGCCTCAGCTTTCTACTCAGGCAGGGAGGTATAAATACACTGACAACAAGAGTGCTGCAAATAACCTGAATATTCAGATAATAATATTGAAACTTATTCTAGAAGAAAATGAGATCTGCAGACAACTTCCCTTTAAAGGTTTTGGATGATGCAAGCCTGCAAAGGGACCCATGTCCCACGTGGTCATTAGTTACCATTATCTGTTTAAAGACTCAGGAAGTGTGTGGCACTGGCAGCATGAAGAAGTGAAAAAGACCAAGAGAGACATTCAGATTGATGCTGAACTCTAATTACACGCATAAGGACTAAGCAAAAATACTGTTCTGAAGAAAACTCATATAAGCAGCCTGAAGCAAAAGACAAAAACAATTAATACAAGTTAAATCCATGCAGAAATTTTATCTTAGCTACATCAATGCCCTGGTGCCTCAAGCACTCAGACTTTGGCCAGTCAGCCAAGAGAAGTGTTTTTTCCTCTCTTTCTTGTAAGGTCATTTGAGGGCGACATCTGAAGGAGTGCATTCTGTTCTGGGCACCCCAGTACTGGAGACTTGCTAACCATATGGAGCGAGTCCAGAGCAGGGTCACAAAGGTGTTCTAGGGGCTGAAGCACACCATGTAAAAGGAGACACTGAGAAAGCTGGGCTTGCTCCACCTGGGAAACAACTGGCTCCTTGTTATCTCATGTAGAGATCAGACCTGCCACCTGTAGTTCCTCAAAACCCAACTAGACAAAGTCCTTTATAGGACTTGTTTTGAGCCAGAGGCTGGACTAGAGACCTCCAGGGGTTTCTTCTGACCCAAGTTATTCCATGATGCTTCTCTGGGATTGTGTGAAGTAAAGTGATCCAGGTTCATCTTGAAGGAAGCACAGATGTTTCACCACTGGAATCTGGGCATAGAAGGCAAGTACCATTGCACTAGGGGGAAACTACTCAAATTTCACCAGCTGGTAGCACAGGCCATCTAGCTAATTCACAGCCAAATTTTTCTGAGGGGCAAGATATATAGCCCTGCTGCCCAAAGCTGTTTCTCTGGAAGGAATTGCACCAACACAAATTCATCCATCTAACATCCTGAAAACAGGAGAAAATGCAAGGAATATCTTTACTTACCTGCTTCTCATTCTGGAAAGCTGAAAATGAAAATCAGTATTAAAAAAATACCAAAACGAAACATTTAAATTTCAATGACTTAGCAAAAATTCTTGTTGTACTGATTTTAGAAATCTTTAGTCTTTATCAGTATGACTAAAATAATTTAGATTAAATATAATAGCAAGCTTTAATGTTTCACTATCAAGAAATTACTCACTGTGAAGATTCTAAGTACCTGAGGCAAAAATGAAAGAACAATAAGAATAATAGATACATGAGTTAATGAAGCTACTGATAATAGTAAGGGGCAAGTGAGAATGAAAAGCAGGAACAGCAGCATAATACACAAAATATATGACCTACACAAAAAGATGAAGCATATCTTCAAGTAAATATAATGCCTATTGCAAACTATATGGAAATAATGTGGTTTTCATGCCTGCGGTGCATGCAGCAAAACAGAACAGGTTTAAACTGCAGCAACATGAATTCAGGTTGCACATGGGGAAATGTCTTCACAGCTTTTCTGGGGAGGTCCCATAACCTTTGCATTGTTAACAACCTTCAAGAAAACACTAGACAAGTATCTGTCAGAAGGGGTATATCCACACATGTTCCTGCTGGCAACAGAAAGATGCACTAGATGAACATTGATGTCCTTTCAAGCCCAATGATTTCATACAGAAGCTTCTACGTGTCAAACAATAAAACTAAATAAATAGATTAATAAACAAAAAATACACAAAGAACCTCCCTCCCCCAAGAAATCCTAAATCTAAATTACAATCTAAAATACAATCTGAACTAGAATTACATCTACAAATAAAAGATCAGTAATCCATGAATTTTCGAGAAAAATAGCCAACCTTTCCTTGTGATAGTACTTGCTAATGGAAATTCATAGTAATCACCTGGACATAAAAACTCCCAACATATAGGAATAGGCTCAAGACATTTTATTACTCAGTATTGAATAAGCAGAGGAGACAGCAGCCACTTATCTAACAGAATCTCTGTGACAATGACTTAAGATGTGACCTGTTATGGAGAATGTCAGGCTAAATAATCATCATTCTCACTTCTGGTCTTAAAATGCAGGCATAAAACCGGATTTCTCTTTGGGCACCAAAGACCAGAAAGACTGAAACAATGACAATGAGTGCATATGATTTGCCAGGACAAGAAGTTGCTTTCACGAGAATGGTTCTGATTTACTCTTCAAGAATATTCAGGGAAAAAAACCAAAACAAAACAAAAATTCCCTAATTGTTAGCATATCCTTCAAGATAATGAAAACAGCAACTCAGAATTAACCTCTTGATGTTAGCAAGAGACTCTGTGATTTCTTTAGCAGGGTGATGTTAGGCAACCTGCATCTTTTCTCCTTTCTCTTCCTCTCAGCTATTTCAAGAAGTGACCTCATCCAGATATCTAATAAAATCACAAAAGCTGAAAAGCACAGTGTGCTGAGCTCACTGATTTTCTTAGCTCTGTCCCTTAATAGTTACTTTTACAGTGCTTCCCCTTACCAGTAAGATGAGCTCAATGAATGGGAATTAATTTCATCATGTATCTTTTCCAGAAGTGTCTTCTCCTTCCTGTCATGTTGTGGCGATGAAAGGCTCTCCCCAACTGCAGAGTTCAGACCACTGAGTACATACAAATTTTGTCCAGGCAGTATGACTTTTGTCAGTCCATAGAGACTGATTTTACACATACAGGCATGCAACAGTAGCACAAAACCATATAGTCACTATATGATTTTCTTAATGCTGTTGTAGTGTAATTCTCCTGAATTTTAGCAGTGGACAAAGGTCTCTGTGCAAGCAGTTAAAAATAAGTGTATTTGAGGGCTAACCTGTAGTAATTAAATAGTAAGAAATTAAAACATGTTTATATAAAGGTCTTAAATATCCAAACATAAGAAACAATTAATTAAACATGCTAATTTTGTGATTGTTAAAATACAGTTCATAAAAAGAATAATCTTTATCAAGATTTACAGTCAGTGGTATATGAATAAATATTGTTTTAAAATTTCAGCTAAGAAACAAGGCCATTCCATGTTGACTTTTCCCAAGCCTTTAGCTATGTTTATGGCAGTCCTGTTTGCACACATAAAGGCTGTAGTGCAAGCAGAGATTACTCCGTGCCTTTGCGTGTATGAACGTGTATGACTGGTGTCTTCCCTAAGAACATCCGGTCTTATATGTAGCTATTAATGACTTTTATTTAGTTGGAAAGTAACATGGTATATATAAATTATCTTAGATGTTTTACCAAGCATCAGTGCTAGACACCAAAATCAGTAAATGAAGAAAAGGCTCAGGATCAAAGCCCAAGAATGATCTTTCCCACTCTGACTCCAGTTGCATGGAATGTTATTTCCTACTCTCTTTCTTGATGCTCTCTCCCTCCTTCATATTTATTTTTAAAATTTTCCTTGAGGTTTTAAATGTAAATACTTTGTCTTTCTCAACTTATAAGCCAGAATCCAGGGACATTTTTGAATCAAAAATTTTACTTTTATATAGTGGTCCATACCTTTTAGGAAAAAGGACTGCTCACATACATTGTTCAGTCTACCCCTGTTCTTTTATCCCTGACTTCCAGTTGTGTGGTTTCTGACAGGGATTGGTAACTACAGTCACAGCAATTATGGACCTGAACAGTCATTCAGACAATTTCCAAAATGCAAAGACTCTCTACCAACTAAAGAAAAAAAAAACCAGACACCTGTTCCAAATGTAAGTGTTAGCTCACAGGTTACAGTTTGGAAATCAACGCTCCAGCACGGACATGCTGGATCAGCACATCCTTCAGTTGCCTTGGCCACATCCTCAGGTCTTGAGTACTTGCAGGATCTTGATAGCAAGAGTGTGCCAAGAGACTCTGCCAGGCCTACTCCTCTGCAGACAGGCTGCACATGTAACCAGAAGGGCTGCTACTGGTTGCAGCCCGATTCTGCCCCAAAATTCTTCAAATAAGTAGCATAGCCAATGCAGGACAGAGGGCTGGAGGGCACACATTCTGTGTAATGAAGCAACGACCAGCTAGAGAAGTGGGAACAGAGACAGCAACTGCAGTTTAAAAAAAGAAACATCTTGTGATTACTGAATATGGGCTCCACACCCAGACAGGGATGCCTGAGTTTGATTGATCTTTGAGGCCCTAGAGTGTCAGCATGAAGTAATACATGACCAACAGAATCCAAGCAGGCAACTTATATGTCTAACAAATAGCTGAAAATAATAATAAAAATTTGACAGTGTTGATAGCTGCCTATTTGACAGCTTAGAAGCATCATGAAGGATTTCTCAAGTTGCTGCTCAGATACAGTGACAGCATTCAGCTGTCTAGGTCACTCAACTTAGCCCTATCTGCACCATCCTTCAAGAGAGCAACATGAATCCATTACTAAACATGACCCTAAAGTGTCAGCAGTCCAAAAAATGCACTAATCCTTTTGCTACTTTTCACAGAATCACAGAATATTCTGGGTTGAAGGGGACCCACAAGGATCCAAGGAGTCCAATTCTTAAGCAAATGGCACATACGAGGATCAAAGTCACAACCTTGGTGTTATTAGCACCATGCTCTAATCTTCAAGAGCTTCACATTTGTTTGCAAATATTATAGAAATAAAAAAATATTTGCAAAGTGGAGATGGATAGGCACAAGGTTGAACTTGAATTATTTGAATCAACATATGAATAGGGATTTTTATCAAGCTTGCTCTTCCTCTTCTTCATGCAAGCTTCCGGGTCATGCAACACGATGTAAAATAGCACAGAACACACAGTCCTGGTGAAGGGTAGTGATCATTTTTAAGTGGCATAATAAATTTTATACAACCTTATTACATCCACAGACATTTAGATTTTTTTTCATTTATATATACTTCAGCCTCCAACTTCCAAACAAATCTATGGAGTGCAGCATTTGTCCTTTTCAGGACACAATCCTTTTATAAAACCTACCAAGATAAATTTTCCTAGTTTGCAGAACACCACAGAAATAATATCAATACCTTTATGAACTGGCAGATTGTCATCCATCTTTGACCTAGATATAAGACTTAAAAGAACATACAAAACCCAGTTCCCTGTCAGCAGATTAAGAGTAATAGGAGATACTTCTCTGGAGGAACTGCAGATGAGGCTATAGCAGTCAGATACTTTACTTCTAATTTTCATTAGGGGTTAAAAAAAAAAAAAAGGCAAGCTAAAAAAATCATGAGATTGGCTTTAAAATCATGAGATTTTATTTATGAATAAATTTGGGTAATTTATCTGCCATTGAAATTTTGAGCCTCTAGAGTGTGCTCCAGTCATATTTTCAAGCATTTCCTTAGAAACTGAAATGTGTAGATACTTTATTTCCAATGAAAGTGAGATGCATTCGTAAAAGTAGTAATTCAGAGCACAGAAACATGATTTTTAAAAAATCTAAAAATGTACAAAAATATTTTTAAAAATTTCTGAGATTACATGATTAGCAACACAGTAGAATATTAGATATATAACAGAGGAGAAATAATCAAACTTACAGCAGAAGACCTGGAAATGCACAAGCATTTCTGAAAAAAATGAAGAAAAATTTCTTCTGGTGCCAAGGAACACGAACTCCAGAATTTACAGAGTAATTTAGCAAGCCACTTGGGGTACCAGTTCCATTATCCTCTCAATAAGCATTAATAATAACCAACTGCAGCAAAGAGAGACTTTTTACAATACTGAACATTCTGTGCTTTTGCAAGTTCTGAACTGATTCCTCAAACATAAAGAGGTTTGACTTGCAAAAAGTTTCAGATTTGCTTTCCAATGATTCATTCTCATCCAATAATTTATCCTCAGCTCCTCTTATTTTCCCTCCAAGGCTCTTCTCACATTTTTAACATTTCAAGACACTCCAAAATCTAGGGCTAAAAAGTTAACTTTTATTTAAAAGATATCAGGTTTTTAAGCAATAACAGACTTACAAAACAGCTCACATTAGAAATTACCTCAAAATAGTACTTGGCCCAACCTTTCATGAGGACAGTGAGCCTCAATAAGATTATCTAGCATCCTGTGCAATCAAATATTGAAAACCTCTAGGGACAGGGGTTCTGACACTGGGGAAGTTGTTTCGGTGAATGATTGTTCTCATCGTAAAAAATTTCTTTCTTATATGGAGATGAAACCTCTCCTGGTACAACTTCTACCCATTGTCCATTGTCCTCTTCACATGGCTCCTTCTGAAAAGAGAGGCTCTGTCCTCTTTGTAGCCACCCTTTAAGTGGCTGCTGGAATACTGCAGTGATGTGCCCCCCGAGCCTTCTCTTCTCCAGGAGAAGAGACCTGACTCCTTCAATCTTTCCTCACTGGGCAGGTTCTCCAGCTCTTGGATAATCTTTATGGTTATCCTTTGGACCCTCTCCAGTCTGTCTGACTCCTTCTGGAATTGTGTGGACCAAAAGTGGACACAGCACTCCAGGTGTGGCTGGACAAGTGCCAAGTAGAGTGGGATGATCTTGTCTCTGTCTCTGCTAGTCACAGCCTGTGGAAGCAGCCTGGGATCCGATTTGCCATGTCCAGCAGCAGCCCCAGGTCTGCAGCAAGGCTGCTCCCCAGCAACACTTCATTAAACTTCACACCATTCTTGCTTGCTCACTCTTCCAGCATGGCCAGGTCCCTGTATAAGGTGGCTCTCCCTTTTGACATACCCACCTCAACCGCCCTGTTTGGCATCATAAGCAAACTTGGTGAGGGTGCATTCAATCCAGATCATTTATGAAGATGTTGAATAGCACAGGGCCCAATATTGATCCCTGGGTGAATCCTACTTGTGACAGGCTTTCAGCCTGAGTACAAACCATGGACCACTACCCTGAGTACAACCTGTAAACCTGTCTTCTACCTATGTCTCAGGTCACCCATCCAGGTCACTTGCCACTTTGTGCAGGAGAAGGCTGAAGAAAAGCATTTTGAATGCTTTGCTGAGGTCCAACAACAGGCTGAAGTTTTAAGGAAAATGTTTAACATTGCAATAGAACTATGAAGGTTAGCAACTCTGCATCTTCTAACCTACTTGAGTCAAAACTGTCTTGAGGTGGCAGTGCCTGTTGGCTCTCTCAAGTCCATCCTGAGTCCCAACTATTCTGTTTACAAATAAGACAGCAAAATTCTGTATTATGCATTAGATGTGGAACACAAATCAACCATGCCAATAATCTCCTCATTTTTCCAGCAGTTCTGCAATAAGTATGTAGAATTAACCATGGTAACAAGCATAAGTACATTCAATTAATATTTGTTCACTGACACGAAACGTTCGCTCACTGAATGTCTGCATGATAATTTGATAAGCTGGAAGCTTCTAAGTGGGGAAAACAGGCAGGCTCCTGTGAGTGCTGCTCTTACATATTCAGACTCCGATGGCCAGTTTATTTTCTGTGCAGACTTTGCGTAAATCTGAATCTACACATTTTAAATATGGCCATTTTTCCTGCTGTCCCAAAGATGAAGGTACAGCCCTTCAGATTCTCCTCAAGCTTCCCATATCACACAGTGGCCAAGCTTCAACAAGAGTGATGAATGCTTTTGCCTTCAACTTGTCCTGTAGCCCAGTGGCTAAAGCACTGTGATGTGTGTGCTGTAACTACCAAAAAACAATATAGTGAGATTTCTTTTCCTGACCTGACAATAGTATGAATAGCTATCAGATGAATTTTTCTGTAACTTTAAACCTGTGAATTGCTCTGTTAATGATAGTACTATTTGCATTAGATCAGTAAATGAAGATGAAACGCTCTTCCTTTATAAATTAAAGAATAAAAATTTAACACCCCTTAAAAACTGAATAGATTAAGATCTGGTAGAAGGTAATTGTTGAATTGTGAAATATGACTCCTCAATTTAAGTCACTCATCCCTCACCCAGGTAACACATAGATTTGTTCTGGAGATTTACTGCAGTGCTCACTTAGGTATTCATGTTTACAAACTTCACTGTGCAAAGCCATGCTTCCAGGCAGGCTGGAACACAGACTGATTTCTTCATCCAGTATGGAGAGACAGATTTCCCAAGGGAGAAAAACTACTGTCCAGAGTCTGACAAACAGTTCCAGATGCACAGAGGGGTTCAAAAACACGCAGGTGCGGCAGCCAGGCTGGGAGAGAATAATGAACAAAGGCTGGTGAAAATAACTTGGCAGAGATGCAGTCAGGAAACAAGCCCACGTGACAGTAGGACTTCAGGGTGCGTGGCAAATCACTAACAGACTCTTGTACAGAAAAAAAAATAATAGGAAATGGCATTGGCTTCCATTTTCCTATTCATACCCTGCGCAGGGCTCCATGAGAATAGCAAACACAATGCCTCAGCTATAAAACAGTACACAATAGCCCCATACCAGGCCTGTTGATCGCAGAGAGCCTGTAGCTTCTGCAGTCTCTTGATTAGGTCCTTGATGGGGCCTTTTTCACAGTCCTAACACAAAGAGGCACTTTTCTACCCAGAGAGTTAGGCTGTGTCCTCCCTTTTCTTACACCCGCAGTATGTGCTTCAAATATTAGAAAGGGAAGGAGCTCGAAAACACTTCTGAAGCAAGCACCATAATTCAACATCATTGTGGATTTCATTATTTAAATAAAGTGCTGTTACTAAGCAAATCTCACATTGCTCATGAGATTGTGGATCAGCTAGTATTTAGTCAAAGTAATTTTTAGCTGAGCTAAAAGAACATAAAACAGGCTGGTAAATACCAGAAAGCTGGTATTGAGTTCACGGGGCACTTCATACTGGTACAATGTACAAAGAACTGAAAAGAAAACTATATTCTTGTGAAACAAGTAATGAGGAGTGCTATTGAATGCACACTGCTAGTGAGCTCACTTGATGATTGACCTTATAATCACCAACCATAGAAACACATTTATGAAGTCAAATAACACATCCATAGAGAATCAAGTTTTAAAAAAACCCAAAGCACATGATTTTGGCCACTCTGAAAATGACAGAATTTAAAACATCAGAAATGATAGGAAAAAGTATAAGGGGGAATCAATGTGAAAGCAGGATGCAATTGAATCCAAAAAGTATACGTGAATGACTGCGATAGACTAATTCTTATCCCTTAGTCACCTAAAACAGTCTTGATAGTCAGTGAAAATAATTACTACCTGATAGCTATTTCTATTATGACTTTCAAGTGAACCATCCCAATAGCCTCTAGCCAAGCGTCCATGGAAAGGTGCACACACTACTAAATTCTTATTGCATTTGGTCTCATTTCTGCATAAATCCCCTAAAGATGAATTTTCCCTTTTGCCACAACAAAGGCAATCTTTGGAAGTTGCCTGGATGCATCGATGGTGAGGAGTGAGGACTGACTGTTGCTTCTGTTTTGTACTGATTCATGCTCTCAGGGCATAGCAAACAAGAAGCCAAATCCTTCAGTTTCTCATCTCTCTCAGTTTTTTAATACCTGCCTTTGTTTTCCTTCAAAGCTAAAGTCAAGTTCTCCCTTTCACTCATGCAAGAAACACAAATTCTGTAGCTGAGTAGCTTTGACTCAAGTAAATCTTCACCAATTTCACAATGTTATCCAGTGAATTTGTTTTAAGTGTTTATCACAGGTTGCTATGCCTTCATCTAACATATGAGGCAACTGATTTAAACCTACTTGATTTTTAGGTTCAGATGGATAAGAATTCTACACATACAACTAAAGACAGATCATGTGTAGAGTCTATATATTAGTGAGAGTTTCTAGCTGCAGGAAAATGTAGAGCAAAAGTCTTAACTTGGTATATATCATATATCTATACTTGTTGCAATACACGTTTCCTGGTCCAGCTACAGTGGCATAGGTCACTGCCTTTTCCCTAAAAGCTAAGAACCAGTCAGGTTACCAAGCATGACTATAATTAGCCACACAAACTTCTCACTGATCCATCTGATAACATCTGTATTTTGTGAGATGGTTTTATGACAAGAAAAACATCCCTGATTCTCAGAGTTGTTGGCAAATGTGACAAAACCATAAGAAAACATTAGATTTTCTATTAAAACACCTGTGAAATTCTGCTCTAAGGCTATGTAAGTTTATTTGAGCAACTGTACAGCTGATTTGTCCAACTTCCTGAACTAATTCTGTGAAACTTAGCTGAGCCAGAAGCACTGTGTTTTGGTCTTTTACTATGTATTCCCCATAGAAAGAAACCAAAAATGGAGTGACTCTCCCAATATGCTGATTACTTCATGATTTCCCTCTCCCATGCCCTCCTCTAACAACCAGCAGCTCTAAACACTGATGCAACCATATGTTGGTGCAGAATGTTCCTTTATTAGAAAACTGTCCTTTCCTTCAGAATGACTGTGGGCACAGAAGTTCGGACTAAAAAGCTCATTCAACGTTTGTGTCTAGACATACACTCTTCAGCATATTCGGTGTCTATAGATGGGCTTTTGGCTCTCCACATTTCTGACCATCTGTTGGAGGGCAGGATGCCCACTGATAAGTTAGCCAGAATCTGTGCCAGTTGCCAAAAGAAGAAGATATATAGTCCTGCAAGTGACACCTCTTTCACCAGAAGCCCTTTTCTCCCTGAACAATGTTTCTCTTTAATCCCCTTAAGAACAATGTTAAAAAGACAAACTAATGAAAAACCCTGGAAAGTATTGGAAGGGAAGGGGAACATAATGATGGTCAGCATTAGGGTACACTCACAGACTATGCAGAATTCTTTTAGTATTAAAATGATGGGAATATTGGAAGAAAATTGTAGGTGCTCTGGCTACATGGACAATCTCATGGCAGATAAAGTCACCAAGGGATAAAATTAACTACAAAGGACTCACTGTAACTTAGCCCAAGACAACAGCTGTGCTCTTAAAGGGAACACTGGAGGGAAAGACACAACTGAATGTTTAATAAAATAATGCCTTTTCATGTATACGAAGGACAAAAAGAAGAGCAAGTCATTATGTAGCCTTAACCAAATCTTACAGATTCAGTGAGACACTTGACAGTTTGTGTGTCATAGGAGGGACACCAGTGATGCAGGTTGACTGTCTTCTGCTTCTAGTCTTACAGGCACATCTAGAAGCTGAGTCCATAACATAGAGCAAACACTATTCTTATCTGCTAACATTCACGAGATTTCTTCAAGAGAACACAATGTCTCCGACAGTTACATCCCAAACAGACTTGAAAAGTATTACAAACAAATGGAAAAGAGAAACAATGACAAAGGAAGAAAAGAGGGAGAGATCATCAAGGAGCCATTAGTTCTTACTGAAATAGCGAGATGAGATGATTCATTGACTGTTATTCCGGGAATGGTCAATGAAAGGAGAGAATATAATCCAACAAGATACAACACTGATCTGAGAGCACCATTGACTGCATTTCCTGAATCTTTTGTGCATTAAGCTCATACCTCACATGTAGAAATCCACACTGTAGACATCTAAACTTAGCTCTGAACTGGGAGCTGATTCATGTTGTAGTTTGGAATTATTATGTAAATTCTCTGCCCTGCCATTAACAGCCAAGGCCAGCAGTTAACAAAAAGGGTAGTCAACTATGGTGTAGTGGAGAGCACTGTGGTCCCAAGTCCCAAGTCCCAAGTCCACTGAGTCCCAAGGTCGTGAGTTCGGGTCTCAGTGGAGACAGCCTCGGCAGCTGAATGCCTCCCAGGTGATCAACAGTTAACTACCCCTTTTGTTAACTGCTGGCCTTGGCTGTTAATGGCAGGGCAGAGAATTTACATAATAATTCCAAACTACAGCAATTCACAGTCCAAGAGTTCTGATTCAAAAGCAGCAGTGACTTGTCCTGAATGTGTGTTTCATCCAAATCTGTATCTAGGTTAAGGCTGAGGCATGTACTCACACCGAAGAGCCTGGAAATGCTCCTGAGCTTCACAGCACAGAATGCAATATGACCTTTTTATCCATCCAACATCTTGAGTCCATTGAGGATATTGATAAAAGTCCTCTCTCCAATTCCCCAGAGACTTTTGTTCTGTTGCAGCTGTGTCTCAGTTGGAGAACCACTGCTGAAGTACTGCTGTTGGCAGAACAGTTTAAGTTAGTTTAATTTTAAGGTAAAACACAAATTATTTGGGGTTACCTTAATATGCTTGGCTGCAAATTATAGAAATTCAGCAGCTGCTGCACGAGCAGCTGAACCATCCTTGCACTGAGGGTGAGAAACTGAATGTCATGGGATGGAAAGGACAGCTGGGAGCAGGAAGTGTCACAGCTATTCTTAGGTGAGCCTTACTACTTGTGAGTCAGCACCCTCACTGCTCCTACTCTTGACATACTGCTCTTATAAATACATAGTTCTGAACGATAGGGTTTCTCCTTTGCATTTCCAGCAGTACATCATCCGTATAATAGTAACTGTAGAGTCTGGGTAACACTATCACACATATATTGTGCGAGAATTACGTCATGTTAGAAAAAAAGTCATAAAGCATCATACGAACTCTTGACAGTTTGGATTCTTTCCCTTAATATAAGACGTAGCGGGAAACTGAGTTGCTTTCAGTTAAACTGCCTGGTAGAAAAACCATGGAAAACCTGAATAAAACTGAGCTAATACTTCTAGGAAATAGCTAAGTATGTCCCAAATCTAGACTGCTGAATTAAACTCAAATAACAGAACTTATTACACAAGAGCTGCCCTGGTAAAGCTCTTTAGCATTTGATCAGAACAGTCCAGATAGGTGGCAAGAGGTCAGAAACATAAAGTTAGGCTGAAACAATCTTAAGCATTTCCTCTCCCGATTCCCATTTTCCGGAGACATCCTATATGTTTGAGACTCCAGCACTGTGCCCCTTCTCAAACTCCCTTCAGAAGCTCTGTTCCTAAATTAGTCCTGATACCTCTCCATCCTAACATTTGCCAAGTGAATTTATGGAACCATATTGCTGTTTTAGTAAACCTTTTCCCCAAAACTGAAAAGTTTAAATATATTATCTTTTCATCTCAAGCCGTATACATTTTGGAAAGCATGAAGATTCCCAGATAAGGTTCCAAATACACATGGTACATGCATAACTTTAACTTATGAGGTCACACACCTCAACACATTTAGTCTAGAATACTTAAAAATATAAACAGTGGCATGTATCCTCTTTTTTTCCCTGTGATTTTTATTGAAAACTGAAGGTAGAACAGACATTGACAATGAACTGTAAAGATTTTGGTCTTTGATCAGAATCTGACAGGGCAATGATTCTCAATACTGTGGTCCTGCTGCTGCCTTTGCCATTTCTGTTATACAAGGGATGAACTTGATTCCTCAGTCTAGTACCATCAAAAACCTTACACACCTGCTCCACAAACTGATTTAGATGTAGCACTACAGCATCTAACCTTGGATGTTTTTATATCCAAGCAGGTGCCCTGGTTCCTATGTAGTACAGCTTGGAATGGAGGGCAAACCCAAGTCAGAGTGAGCAGTTTAAAACAACAGATTTTTGTCTTGCCTTCCCTCAACAGTGGATGTGGATGTAGTATGCTGAATTTGGACTGCCTGAACTACCCAAAGGTGATGGTAGGGTAAAGAGCATCACATACATTTTATGCCATATGTACCTCTCACACTGAAGGGCCTTACCCTGAGCTCCAGTGAGGTGAGTGCTAGTAATTAGTCATCTACACTGTTCCCTTCCAAAGGCAGCAGAAATACTTCTAGAAGATGAGACAACACACTAGTGCTGCCTGTCCTTTGGAAAACAGATATCACCTGGTGATCGAGCAGGAATCTACAAGTTCAAAGTCACACACTAAAAAAAAAAATCAGAAATATTATTTTTAAAAGTGAAAAATACTTCTGCTTGATTTTGACATACAGGTGAACAAGTAATTGTCTATGTTATGATTTATGTAACTTGAATACAAATCATCCATAGCATTAAGCTAAGAAAACACATTAGTAAATGTGCGAAATATGTGAAAAAAATTTCACACAATGATAAATATATGGAAAGCAAAGAACTATTGTTTTGTATAACTATGTATCACAACTGCCTGGAATTCTTTCAATACTGATTTGCTAATAGCACCAAATTTCGGGGTTAGTTGGGCCAAACGGCTCTTATCCACAGACAGGGCTTTATTTTCCTACCATTTCATTGAGAAAAGAAACCCAAAGCATTTCCCAAACACACAATGGTTTTATATCTTGTACTTTGGTGTTTTAGTTTGACTTTTTTAAATTTTTTGCAGTGGCAGTATGCATTATAAGAATATATTAGAGCTTTAGTATCAAAGATGTATTAGAGAAACTTGAAAGCTTTTGTTTATGCATTTCTATTTCCCTGTGCATTGTAGTAGCTCAGCACTTCACATAAATAATACTTAGCCTCACAAACATTGGGGAATGATGGAGTTCCAGCAGTCCTCCCAGACTTCATTTTCACAATGAATAGGACCTGGGCACAGATCTACAGAAGGTTTTAAGAAAGTAACTTCTATTTGAAGTGGGTTTCAGCTGCTATCAATGGGAGCAAGAAGCCTTTGTGGATCTGGACCAGTATGTCCCAATACGGAGCAAGATAGGAAATCTCTAATAGGGGATGAATCAAACCTTTTCTGCTATAATGCAGGCTGGTATCCCAACTAATTGGATATTCCTCAGCTTCAAAAAGGCTTGAATGTCAAGGTGGATTTGTAAATTTGGTCATCCATTTCATTACTGTGATTAGTAGACAATTATTTCCCAAACAGGGAGAAAATCGTTTATTTCATAAAAGATAACACATTTTAGACACAGTACTATCCATCATTTCAAGACCTGGCATGGCTAAAGATCTTCAACATTAACTTTTATGCCAACATGTGATATCAGTCTCTCATGTCCTGCCTGATTTCTTAAAATAGGACATCACCCTTCCTTTGGGGTTAGACCACTACTTTATGTTGATATAAATAATGGCTGTGGTTTAAGCTTCCTTGTAAGATGCTCCATAAAATTTGCTAGGTCTAATTTCAGAAACTTATTCAGAATAGCAACACCATGACTAAACAAAACACATCTTTTCTCCCTGAAATATCTGTATCTGTATCTGTATCTGGTCAATAAAAAAAGTATCTGCATGTTAGGATACAAGAATCATACAAGAATGTCTCTACTACAGCTGGAGAGCACCAGCTGGAATAAAAACTACAGCACGGAGAGGCTTCCAGGCTAACTCGCTGCTTTGCACTGACTAAAGCTTTTGCTTTCAGGCTAGCATTCACTCTTGGTACTTTCTGCTCAGAACTGTGTTATTTCAGACAGTACTCTGATATGCCTGGCAGACATGGGGAAATGTACTGAAGTTGCACATAAGGCAAGGTCTTCATAGTGACTTTCAAAATAGCTGCACATGGGCTGGAACCGTTTCTTCAGTCCAGCCAAAAAGTTATCACTGGCACAGATTTATATAGTCAAATGACCAAAGTAATTAACAAAGTGAACATTTTAGTTTAAAGCTGTTCCATTATTTTGGTAAGGACAGTGAAAATGCACCTTACTCCAACTACATCAGAACCTGGACTTTGATATAGCAGAAGAGATTGCACTGGGATAAGCTGGTGCCTGCAAGAACAAGGGTGTTTAATAGGTTTTTAGCAGCATTTAGCTGGACATGGTAAAAAATATGCTGTGTTTCTCAAGATTAAATCTAAAGTCTTACAAAAAGGAACAAATATTCACTTGTTATAATACCAAAGTAAATGACGAAAAGAGACAATACTCATCTGAAGGTGATTATCACTGATTAATTTTCCTCAGACTCTCTCACTGTATATTCATTACTGTGTACAACATCTGAAAACTTTTCAGATCACAAATAGAGCTCATTTTCCTTCATAGATTTATGAAATGTCTCTCTGTACCAAAAGTATTTTATTTTTAGCAAATAAAGAATTTACTATTGAAGCAACAGGTTTCAATGAAGTAAATTAGACTTTGTTCAATATGCCAAAGTGGAAAAAGAAGCAGGGAGACACATAGATTCTTTTTTGGATGAATTTCCAGATCATGGTATTACAACATTCTCTTCCAGATTCTGCCATTTAATTATTTCACAATACAGTTTTAATATCCTTTCCTTACTATTTTGTATAACACAATTTCTGATTGCCAACTCAGTGTAATCCTAGTTCACAGCAAAAAAATTTTGGACAAAGGTACCTTTAAGGCTGATCTGCTACAAGCTTCCATAAACAGTGGATGGCAGTGATTTATTCCTAGGGAAAATCTTACTCTACTTCTTGTTTATTAATATGGAAGTGCTGACCTAGGTAAAAAAGGGTATCTATGACTACAAATTCACTTAGCAACAAGAAATTTCTGGAAACAGAATCCTGGTAATTCTAATCAACTCTGTTCAGTTCTGTTAAGTGAGGATACGCTGATGCTTTTCAACAGCTTTTGTAGAGTTCAGACATTAGAGGGAATGTAATACTTAAAAATGTACTCTCTTCCAAGCAGTCCACTCTCACATTTGATCCTCTTCTAACTTCGCTACGTTCCACATTTCTTAGAATGTGTGTTTATTCCCCACTGAATATGTTACAGTTGCCAAAATTCTGCACCTTGATATGTTTTTACCTAAAAAACATTGCACAATTACATCTGTCTGGGATCTGTGATTTCAGTTTCACCAAAGTAAATCCCTGTCTTTGTGGAAACATAAAAAATAAGCTTTTGCTTCAAGTGCCACTCAAATACTTACAGACAGAGGTCAGGCTGTGGTTCCGGATAACTGGGGTGGTTGTCTTCAGAGTTGCACAGAGATTCAATTTTTTAAAAGAAGACTTTGCATCTTGAGAGGTACAGAAACAAGGCAGGTTAACTATGTAACCACTACTATTTTAATTCCTGTATCTAATCCGTTATCTCTCAGCATCCTGTACATTGAAAGACTTACATTACCACATAGCAGCATATTGTTTGTGTGAAAAAGAGCCCCACATATATGTGTTGTCTCTCTTATTGCAGCACTCAAAATAATCATCATTGTCATACCAGTGACTCTTTTGGAAGGAAAATATTTGAATTCACTTGCTTAAAACATATTTCCTAGGCAAGAATCCTCTCCTACTTCTTTCATTACAGAGGCTGTCTCCTTTAGATAGAGAACAGTAATTAAAGTAAAAAGTAAAGATTTATGATTATGCCTGAAAATTATTGCTGTTTACATCAGATCAAACATAACCTTACTGAAACATTATGCCGAAATCTTGCATAGCATGATACGTTTGATTTCCCTACTTATCTTCTCTACCATGGTGCTTTGTTCAAGGAAGTAATTTTCTCAAATAGTGAGATGTCATCTGATTTTTTGATCTTATTTGAGGTGACATTGGAAATAATTTCTCCATCTCATGAAAAATATGCTTTTTTAAAGTGTTCTCTTTAAATGAGGAGAAAAAAAATATCAGTAAAATATTAAAAACATTAAATGCAACTTCAGCTTCTTATTTAAAAATTTGAAAACGTTTCATTTTTGATCCAAAGTTTGGAGCCATTTAATCGTTTTAAAGAAATAAGATTTTCATCAAAAATGTTATACTTCCAGCTTTAAAGCAAAGAAAGCATATTCTGAAGGAATAAAAAATAATATAAAAAATAATTGGTATTCTTTGACTGAAAGTTTTATCAGGTCTAATTTTAATCCAATGGCTCAAATACTTTCCCAAAATATATTTTTTTCTGATGTCTTCCCAAACCAGCTGTAGTAAAAGCTATTACTAATCCTATCTCTCCTTTTCTCAAAATCTGCCTCTCATTCCAGCAGGAATAAGTATAGATCTGACTTCAAACCCCAATTCCAGATTTGCATTTTTGTGCATTCAACTCCGAGGAATACAACAAACATCAAACGGCGCATTCTAAAGCAAGATTTTGTTTATCTGTTAGTTGTAATATGTGCGTAGATTTACCAGAAACTGTAGATTCCATATGTTTTTGTCTTTGAATCAATATTTCAGACAAATAGCAATCAAATAAAATTTGTAACATTTTTCTGTACTTGCAGCAAATGATGGTGATCGTTGGCCTGGATGCTGCATTTAGTTACTAACAATTGCAGCAGGCAGATAACTACCCAAGCTGAATCACACACAAGCTTATCCAATATTATTAGGGAAATTGAACTTTAAACATTATGACTGAAGCTTGTGTTTATAAGGTTTAATTAAGGTTATTTGGTGAGTTTTATTTTTAATGTACTTAATTAAATTGGTACAACCATCAATGAGCTAATCTACATATAATAAATTTGCTGACATCTACTCAGGTTTGTGTGGATTTATCAAATTCTAAAACTGGTAAGTGCCACTGTGTATCAGCAAAGAGGTGAAGAAATCAGACTGATGTATCATCTAAATGTTGTCTCCCCAAGTCAAGTTTGAAGTCCAGGAGCAAAGGATGGGGATACCATGTGCCTGGAATGCATGGAGTTCCCAGGGAACACATTTTAATGAAGATTGAAAAAAATAGCATCACAAGCAGTTCTACTAAGAGTCATATTTCAGAGAATACGTTGTTGATCATAGTTCAAAACAAAAATTAAGAGTGAGGATTAATGCTCTGAGCAAGAGCTCTGAAGACTAGAAAATATTGGGGTGGACTAGTAGTTGGACACAGACTGAACACACCAAGTTTAATACTTTGTGAATAGATGGATGTGCTATTTTAATTCTGAATATCTGGAAGAATTGGAATCTCATAGAATGAAAGAATTTCTCTGAGTAAAAACATATGTAAGGTCATATGTCACTGAGAAGGTAACATTTCTAAACAACCAGAAGGAAAATCATCACAGAGGTATCGATACAACTTTAACTTCAGCTTTTCAAGGCAATCTTGCAGGAACATTTTATTTGCAAAAGAGACAACCACAAGATGGCTCCTTTCATAGGATGCTAGCTAAAATAGAAACCTGTTCTGACAACACAGGCTGTTTGGTCTTTTTCAATCCCTTTCACAAACTGAAATACCAGGCACCATCCTCTGACAAAAAGATGGTGCTACAAGTGCTCTACTAAATCACAGTTTGAGGAGGAGCATATTCCTTTTTAAATGAGCAAGGACTAAAACTCTCAAATACAATCATCTAATCTCACTGAACAGGTTGCAGGTTTCAAGAACACTTGCCAGGCTCAGACACAGACATTACACAGTCTTCACCTTCCTCTGGATTTTTATTTGTTCTCTTTATAAATGGATATGGCATTTTCCCCTTTATTAAATATTTTTCCACTTGAAGATTCCTGGATTATTGAACTGCAAAATTATTACACAATTCATTAACTCCATATCCATGTAGATGCAATGAACCTTGTTGTTGTTTCATTTAACATTTGAATTAATATTTCATAAATGTACCACTTCAAGCATCCATCCAAGTGCAAAACAAAATGGTACACAGAGTAATTATGGCTAAAATGGTTCTTAACACCCCAGAGTCTGGTTTGGTGTGAGAGGCTTGCTATGCTCCTTTACAGAGACGTCATATCAGCAGCCACGAATCGCCACAGTCCCAGTGTGCAGCACCCCATGGTAGCCCCACTCGGGGTGTGAGAGTAAAGGTATTTCACAATATCCTTGGCATTCCTCACATCTCAAAACACCTCAGAGCACAACACACATGACACAAACACGCCGCTTTCTCTGTCACTGAGCAGTGGGCTACAGCATGGCAGCTCCTCAGTGTGGCAGTGGAGCCACCTCTAATGAGGTATCAGGGGGAATTCAAGGAGTCACCATCTGAATTATCTAAACAGGAACTTGAGCAAAACTCCTCCACACATCCATGTGCTTTTTCAGATAGGAGTTACTGAATGCACGTACTCAGCAAGTCAGATTTATATTCAGCCTAAAAGTCTACTTTTTTCTTTTCTCATTTTTTTGGTGTATGTTTACAATCAGGACACAATTTGAAGATGAGGACATTGAAGGACCTTTTTGTTACTGTGGCTCAGGCTCGATGCAAATGGAAAATAGAAATTGTTTGGTATTGATTTCTTACAAAACTGCTTTTTACCACAAAGCTGGTGTTTTTCTTCTCAAGAAATGTTACTTTTCAGTTAAAACTGGTAAGGAATGTGAGAAAAATAAAGGTAGCTTGTGAAAAAGCCAACAATTATAATAAACTCCCTTATCTTTTAGGGACTACACCTCCTGGCTGGGCACAGCCCAGATGATTCACATGTATGAAGAAGAGAATAATTCCGCGGAGGCAGAAGTCTTATGATGAAAAAGGTCACTCTTCCCAGGCTCATAAATTATAGCAGCTTTACAAACGTAGTGCAACAAATCTGGTTTTATTTATTACCCACGAAATCGCATCATTTCCTAAGGACCAAAATTTTTAAAAGGGCTTCTTTATGCATGAGTAAATATTTTTCCAGTGATCTCTTGGTTTGTCTTGCAACCCAACCCTAGTTTATTTAATAGTGAGATCGCTTTCTCCAGGGAAGGCAGTCAGAAATGGAGGATGGGAAAGGGAGAAGTTGGCTCTGTCTACAGGGCACAGCTGCTCTTTGCTACTAGCCTCTAGTGGAGTAATACATCAGTAATTATTTGAAAGTCAGACAGATTCGCTGCTTTCCTTGCCAGACAAAACTCTGAGAACTGAGGACTGGAAAGGAGGATAAAGGACTTTCAGTTTACTGTTTTTCCACTCATGGGGTTTTTTTCCATGTTAGCAGGCTACTGCTGCTATTAATTTTCTGATCTTTGTTCCTCTAGAGGCCTCACATACTATGCAAAGTCAGTTTTAGCACTTGAGCACTAATGCTTCTAAGTTAATGAAATAAATTTTTACAAAATATTTCAGCAGCTTTCCCCAATAATTTGCATCTAAAAACCCCAGTGTTCATTTCCTATTCTGTTGTAGGAGTGATTTCAATAGAACACTTGGTCTTTGCTGAAGAAAGGTGAAGACAGAAAAAAATTCAGATAAGAACAATATACTTCAAATGATGCACCACTCAGCTGTGGTTTAAATTAACCAAAAATAGGAAGCAAACCTAATCTTTGAACCAGTCCCTAAAAATTATGAGTCAGCCTCTATTTACACTAGGAAAAAGATGGAAAGTTCCCACCATTGCTAAAAAAAAATCATGGCATCTAAAGAAACGTTATATTTTCATCACGGTTCACTGAGAGTATCAGGAAAAAAAAAATAAGAAAAAAAAATAAGTTTTGCCTGTCAGAAAACCACTCTCAAAATTAGGAACAAAAGTAGCTATTATGATGACCCACAGACTCAGAACTAGATTCAGGTATAATGTTAGAAGCAGACAGTGACTCTGTGACAATCTCCTCCAAAGAAAAGAGGTTTCATGGGACTCAAGAGCAGACAAAATGTGAGGACCTCCTTATGTGACTGGGCACATCAATGCAAGTGACATTTATGGAGGATTTAAGTGTCAGCCTAAGAATCCTTTAGACTCCCAAGATGCCCGTTGTCTGTGTGCAGGCACAGCAGAGAACTGTGTAAACTGATCCTGTTCTGCAGCAGCAGCTGACAACAGGGATGCACACTCTTGGGCATCTCAAATGGCACTAGAAATGAATGTATGGGCAACTAAATAAAGCCCTGAGTGTTAACCAATGCAAGGTTGCTACAGCAAGAATGGAAGGTTCCATATTCACCCTGTCTGTAAGGAAAAATGGCCAAATATCATTTATTTGTATCAGAATGGCACAGAACAGATGAGCATGTTACAGCTAAGTAACCCAGCAAATACTTTTTCAAAAAATATGGGTTTAAAATAATGTATTTCTTTTTTAAATTTATATTGTTAGACTACTGAATCAAGAAGTCCTCATTTACAGACCATTTTCTTTCTCAGCCTTTAGCCAAAAGAGAACATAAAAACAAACTTAGCTAAAATAAAACCAATCTCTTCTTCCACTCCACTTTGCCTGTTAGCTCTTCCGTATCTTTTTCTGTTTCTCTTTTAGAAGAAATTTAGTTCTGTTAAATGCCCCAACAAAGCATGAAGTCTACCTCCTTGATCTGACAGAAACAGAAAACTTCTCACTTCCCTTAAAATACCAGGAATAGAACTGAGGATGAAATTGATGCAAATAGACCTAAAAATAACTATTTTTTCTCAAATATTCAAGAATGTGTTCTACTAAGTTTAGTAGGTGAACTCTCTGAGTAATAAAAAAATTGATATTGTATTTTTGTATAAATAATACTGTAAGCATTCTATTTATTGGATTCTATTAAATAGTTCTGTTTATAAAACATATTAAATGCTAAAAATGTCTTTATATAAAACAGAAAATCCAAAGAACCTGATACATCATGTATTACTGTGCCCGTTTTTTCATGGAAGTTTGTTAATCACAATTTAACCCTTCACTGTACATTTCCTGAATTATGCTCTGTGCAAACAGACCATAATAGCAGGTCAGGGAAACCAAGTCTATGATCTAGAAAGAAGTTAGAATCCCAAACAGATTTATATTTTATATATTTGATCTTTTGCACACCAAGATTGTTGAAAACCTTTTTAAGATTTGTATTGTTTTGTCCAGAATCTAACCACAACAGTGATATTAAAGTACAAAACAATGAAATTATAATTGAAATACAATGTTAAAAGTTAAAACCAGAATTTCCATGTCCTCAGTTTCACAAGATATGACAGTACAGTTTTCATTTCTACTAAATTTAATCAACTTTTAAAGCCTGTTACCAAAATATTTTAAGGGAGTTGATGGAAATGCAGAATATCAAAACATACATCTTTTCACATTTATCTGGATAATGATTCACAATTCAAAAAATAGACAGACAAATGTGACTTCACAAGTCATATGCCAACTACAGACTGATTAAGGCATCAGTGTCATGTAGAGAGCACTGTGCTTGTCTATTTTGGAACTTTTGCTGTAGATCAGTAGTATGGAAATAAAAAAGGTTGACCTCATAACAAGGAATCTAGTCACGAAACAAGATATACCAGAGTTCAGTTCCACATGCCAAATTCTCACACAGCATTGTTAAAGACTCTTCCCCTCTCTATATTCTGCTTCCCCCTTTCCAAAGAGAATGCAATGGTAGTTGTCTATCATGTATGGATTACTAGAAGGTGAATGACATCAGTGTCCATAAGGGAACTAGCCAGACCACCATCTCTATTTGGTGTGGCAGTTTCTATACCCCATAAGAGGTTAAAAACCACATGCAAATCCTCAATATTAATCTTCTCATGTTCAGGAGTCTTTAAGTCTTGTTAATTTTCACTATAGGCCACATGTTTTTGATATTTATTGCTTTTTACAATAGTTATAAGCAATATGTGAACAACTACGTCCATGCTTATACACAACACTGTAGAAATTTTGTTTGAGTTTTGTTCCCCTTTTTTTTCCTTTCAACAGCTCTATCATATGGGATCTGCATTATTTAATCCCCAAGTGAGGAAAGCTAATACAAAATGTTATTATCTGCCTAGCTGTATATGGAGGGGAAATCCACATAACCCAGGAACAGAAGTGTATACAGGATGACGAACTCAAAGCTTGTGAAAACGAAGGCCAGACTCAACGTAAAAGCAATGGTTTTGTAAGGCAAAGGACAAGGTACTGAACTGAGAGTTGCTGTAACTAAAAGTACTCCCTCCCCTGGCCAAAGCATTTAGCTTTCCTGTGATCAGTGTCACCATCTATAAAATGGCTTATATGTAATTCATGCTCCTTTGCACATCATTTTGAGGTCTACAACTTGGCAGTGTTCTAGAAACCAAAGTAATATTTTATTTTGGTGAAGATATAATAATATATAGGGGATACAAATATGAGCTGCAGTAATGCCTAGTATTGAAATGCCTCATCTGTATATTCACAACACAGTGTTACATTTTTACCTCAAAGCACTTTGATTAATCGAGCTTCTTACCACCCCTCAGGACATGCATTTATTACTCCCATTTTGCAGATAAAAATATAATGAAATAAGCCTCTACAGTTTAAATAAGAAGACAGCTAAGGTTAAAACAATAGTTTCTGAAAGCAAGCTTTCCATCTTAATATTCTATCTTGATACTGCCGTAAAAATATAACCACATTTCAAGTTCATAAGTTTTACAATCTTATAGCCAAATATCTTGATACCAGATTTGTGGTGCTTGTCCTAAGCACAGAGAGCCACATGTTATTACTTGACTGTGCAGATCAAAACAAAACTTTGAGAACACAAGAGAGGTGTTTCATTTTGCTATGATTTTTACAGTCTAAATTCACTGTTTCTGGCTTAGGCCATCACTGTGATATTTTAAGGCAAATCTTAAGCCAAATCTCCAGTTTGCTGTTTCAACAGCATTCTCAAAAGCACCTTCTCTACACATGGGCAGTACAATCCAACCAAGCTCTATCTGCAGCAAAATCCAAAGAAGCCAAACAATTGTGAGGAATGCCTATGCAACCACAGTTGCTGAGAAGCCAGAACCCTTATATTAAGAAAAAGGTATTTCACAACACCTTTATGATCAATTTCAACTGATGTTAAGGAAAAGCTTTTTTAAATGTCTGGGTCTCTAGGTACTTTTAACAGAAATTGCTTTGTACCTTCTTTGCCCTAGAACATAATTCCTGGCTTGAATTGCTTAATAGTGTGTACTGAAAAAGGACAATCCCTTGACACCCCATTCCTGGAGGTGTTCAGGGCTAGGCTGGATGGAGCCCTGAGAAACCTGGTCTAGTGGAAGGTGCTCTTGCCCACGGCAGGGGGGTTGGAACAAGATGGTCTTTAAGGTCCTTTCCAACCCAAACCATCCCATGGTTCTATGATTTTCAGGGGCAGATTTTCCTACACTTAAACAGTTTGATTTTACTATTCATTACCATAAATCACCATCAATTTATTTTTATTATTGTCAGAAAAAGTAGTTCACAAATACTTTGGATAGAAAACAATTAGGAGCAACCAACAATTTTCCTGAAATTTCTGTGGGGACATTACTCAAGGACTGGTTTCTACTTGCAATTCAAAATCTGGCATTTGCCTTTTAATCAGACACTGACAGGTTCTGCTTTGGTTTTCAGTCCATTGTGCAGCACAACCTCGCAGTGATCTCCGAGTGCTTGGAAGCACTTCCATGTGTGAGGGAGCCCCGCGACAGCCGCTGCCCCCGCACAGCCCCTTCGCTCTGCCCCGCGCGCACACGGACCGGCCCGCCCGGCCGGGGCTGCGAAACCCGGGAGCGGCCGGGAGAGAGCGGGACTGGGAGGGAAGGAGGTGCGGGGGAGAGAGGGAGGAGGGACCGAGCGGGAAAGGGAGGGAAGGAGCGAGAAGGAGCAAGCGAGCGAGCGAGAGACAGACAGGCAGACAGAGGGAGCGACAGAGGGAGGGAAGGAGAAAGAAGGAGAAGGAGAAGGAGAAGGAGAAGGAGAAGGAGAAGGAGAAGGGAAAAGGAGGGAGGGAGAGGGAGAGAGAGAACGACGAGAGAGGGGCGGGGAGGGAGGGTAGGGAAAGAGAAGGAGAGGGAGAGAGAGAGAGAACGACGAGAGAGGGGAGGGAGGGAGGGAGAGTAGGGAGAGAGAGTAGGGAGAGAGGAGAGGAAGAGAGAGGAAGAGAAGGAGAGGCATGGAGAAGGAGGGATGTGATAGACGGAGAAGGAGAGGGAGGGATGTGACAGCCGGAGCCCGAGGAGAGGGATGTGCCGGAGGGAGCGGGATGGGCAGGGACAGGGCCCCGCCCCGCTCTGTGCCCGCGCGGGCGGCTCGGCCACGCCCCCCGTGGGCGGGGCCTGGCGCGCGGCCCTCCCCGCTCCCTTTGTGCCGGGGCCGCGCGCGCGAGCCGCAGTCGCCGCCGCTTCCCGCCCGGGCAGCGCCCGCTCCTCCCCCTCTCCCCCTTCCTTCCTTCCTTCCCATTCCCGCTCGCCGCTCTCCCGCTCGCCATGTCGCTGGGAGCCGGCCCCGAGGCGGGCTTCTCCAGCGAGGAGCTGCTGACCCTGCGCTTCCCCCTGCACCGCGCCTGCCGCGATGGGGACCTGCCCGCGCTGTGCGCGCTGCTCCAGAGCTCGTCCTGCTCCGACCTGGCGGCCGAGGATTCCTTCTACGGCTGGACGCCCATCCACTGGGCCGCGCACTTCGGCAAGGTGGGGCCTGGCCGGGCGCGGCGGGAGCGGGGGTGGGTGCGGGAATGGCAATGGGAAGAAGGAGGAGGGCGCGATTCCCGCTCGCGCGCAGCGCGGCGCCATCTTTGCCCCTGGCGCGCGCCGTGCCGGAGGCGCCGCCACCCCCCCCGCCATTCCTGCCGCTCCTCAGGGAGCCGGGCGGGACGGGACGGGACGGCACCGGAGGGGGCGGCCCCGGCGCTTGGCTCCGGGCCTGTGCCCGCGGGGGTGGCGCAGGTCACGGGGCTGGCGGCACCTGCCGGCTCCGCATCACTCATCCCCTCCCCGCTGCCGGCGGCGGCCGCCCCCCTCCTTCCCTCCCTCCCTCCCTCCCCGCAGCCTTCCCGGTGGCGGCCCCGCGCCTCCCGGCCCGGCTTCCAAACGGGCCCGGGGCACCGGCACCGGGAGCCAATGGCGGGGAGCAGGGCGGGGGCTCCTCCCACGCTGCTGCCCTCCGGATATCCCCGGCCAGGCGGGAGGCACCGCCGCGGCGCGACCCCTTCCACGTCCCCGCCGATCCCCGGCCCCTGCTTGACCCCTCCCGGCTCATCTCCCTTCCCGGCGCGCCTCTTGCTTTGTCTGCAGGGCCTGATCGTGGTCCGTATCGTCTTCAGGCTCCGCACCTGGAGACCGTGTTGTTGTGGTGCCCGTGTTATGACGACCGGCTCGCTGGGAGCGTGGGCAGGAGGCGCTCCTGCCTGGGAGGCTCCTCTCTTGCCTTCAGCGTGAAAAACAAATAGCGGTTTATACCTTTGCTGTGTTGGCATCGTTGCAATGCAGAAAAGACCGAAACGTAAGAAGTAGCTATGCTAACTTCAGGTCTTAGAGTGAGGGGTATCTTAATTTCTTGGTTTTTATATAGGTGTTTCTTGTTCCTGATGCAGTGAGTGTCCCAGCCTATGCAAAATTGCAGCCCAGGTGGTTGGGGTTTACTGTTTTTTCCTCGTTGATTTGCCTGGGTTTGGAATTCGAGGGACTTTGTTCGTGTTCTCCCTCCCGTTTCCAATACACTTCTGTTTGTTTGTTGGTTGTGTGCCAGAGGAAGAAGATTGATGTCCTTAGGCAGTTGTCATGGCTTATAAAAGTACATTAAGAGATGGTTTCAGTGTGTTACACGATCGTATCTGCAATGCTTCTTTAATAAACCTTTTAGAAGCCTGGCTAAGTAGTCCTTCAGTCCTAAAACAAAGCAAAACAAAAAACCCTAAGCCCACAAAACCCAAAATGTAAAGCAGCCTTTTATGTGTTCAAAAACAAGCAAATAATCTACACCCTGAAAAAAATGGAGAGCCTTAAATTTTTTTAAGAAGTTCACTCATAGAAAATGTGAAGACACTAATGGTGTTATGGTCTTGTTTCCTTTTTCTATCACATAAGAATTTCTTTTCAGTACGAGCTTGTGGCAGTCTTGCTTTTGCCTTAATACTGTACGTGTTGTCTTTTTTCCTTTATGCATCTCCAGCTTTCTGCTAACCATCCCAGGTTGTGTGAGTTTGTGTGTTCAGTTGCTGTTCAAGAGACTCTTGCAGAAACAGCAAACAAAGGGAGCAAGTCAGTCTGCAATTTGTTGTGCTTTTATTTATATGTGGTGCTTTTATTTGCCATATTCATTCTTAGGTATGGGCAAAATTTGATGGGTGGTGTTACATAGTGGGGAACAAATCTGATAAATGAAACGAGACTTGCAGAGATGACATAGGCTATAAATGGCTTTTATACAATTTTGCAGCATGTATTTATTTTCCTAAAAGTCTTCAGATCTAGGCAGTTTCAATTTCTCAAAGTTATCTGCGTGTTTTATAGTCGGGTTAGGTGGTGGTCCCTTTTCAGAGCCAGAGCACAGCACACTGAAAAAGTTACAGGATCCCAAACCCGGCTTTGTGTTTGTGTGGCATAGTTACACTTTGTTTCACCAGTTAACAGCTGTTGCTGGGAGTGCCACAGTAGCTGCTTTTAGTGGACACACAGATGCACATCTTATATTCTTGTTTATGGCCTTTTTTCCCCCAAATTCACATTCATCAAAGCCAAATCCAGAGTTCTCAAAGTACTGTAGTCTTCAAACGTGAATTTTTGAAGTGTTCTGTCAGAGTTACTGAACAGGACTCTTCACTTTGTTTTTCTATTTTTTTTTTCACATTTGTTTTTTTCTTTTCCTGAAAGAAATGAAATGGTGACAGAACTTCCTGTCTGTCTTTCTGATACAGGGCCATTTAGCAACATGGCCCAGCAGATGTGTTTGTTCTGACTGCAGCTCCGTAGCATGAAAGGACAAAAATGATGAAGCTTTTTCTGGAAGAAGTCCTTGTGGAACAACTCACAAGCAGTGAAATCTAAACCAATCCATACATGTACACACAGCAAGAGTCCAGGTTTTGTGAATTTTACCAGCACAGAGGTCCTTCTTTTCCCTTTGTGGAGGTTGAACATGGAAGATGGTCTGCACTGTCTCACAGGACAGTACAAGACAATTTTACATTGAAGCCGTGTAAAACCACATTCTTGCATGCAGTGGTAGATGTGCTTCAGCAGGGAAGGAGCAGCAACAGTCAGGTCGGTTTTAAAGGAATATGCAAAAGAGAAAAGGTAGTTTATGGTGAGGGGAGGAGATACTGATCTAACACTGGGACCAGTAAAATGGAGTCTCTTAAAGGCTAAAAATGAAAACAAAGTGTTCTTGAATAACTTACTCCAAAACATACTTTTACAGCTTGCAAGTAATAAATAAACTACCAGCAAATTCAATTGGACGTGGTAGTACTACAACTAGTGTTTCTGGTTGTGGTATCTGGGGTTTTAATGACAGCATGGACTTCCTTTAGAGGTAGTAGCAAGTCCAAACTTATTTGCTGTGTGCAGTTCCTGTGGTGGGGTTGCATTTCAGGACATTCCCTGACTGAAGAGAGGTGCTTCTCTCCTGAGATGTGAATTAATTCCCATTAGAGTTACTGTATTGTAATTAGAGTTAATTATATAGTGCCCTAAAATACCCTGGCATTCTGTAGGTTTCCAAGAAGACGGGTCAGAATGTAGAATTGTCTAAAAAAGATACCGGAGGTAGAACATGAATGGCTTGCATAAAAATCAAAGTCACTGTTAATTCACTTTGTTTTGGGCTAACCTTAATTTAATTTTTCTTTTTAATCACTTGCATGTGAATTTTTATCCTCTCTGACCACATCTATTTGCTTGCACTCTTCTGCTTTTATTTTTTTCCATTTGTTTACATTATAGGAAGCAAAATAGTATTAAGTACATTCTGTTTCTTTTGGAACAAAAGTAGTGCAGATCAAAATGCCTGTCTCTTCCTTGGCCAGTGCTGTGCCTGTGTGGGGGCCTGTCCTTCCTGACCAAATCAATTTAACCTCTGCTTTGTCATAACAATACAGTGAAAAATACCTGCTTATTGAATTCAGGTTATTTAATGAAAATGGACTTGTCTGCCCTGATTTCAAGCATAAATAATCAAGGGAGGTACTGGGTTTTGTTATGTTGGCTTTTCCTGTCTGTGGATTTACCACATTCTTCCATAATGTTCCAAGGAGCAGGTTTTTCTGACGGCCGTGGTACAGAAGAGCCACCCATGCTCCAGCTTTTAATGAGTTGAAATGTTGTCTTCATTGTTAAAGCCCTGACACAGAGAATGTTTAAAAAAAAAAAAAGCAAACAAGAAAACCTAATATTTAAAGATGAAGTTGTACAGATAATCATGAATGTAGCCATATTATCAAACATTTAAGCAGTGCCAAGATAGTGCTGGAGAATGAGTTTATTTTTCCCATTTCAATTGATGGGCTGTAATGCCTGTCTAATTATGGAACTCTTTCAGCTCGGTGCCTGTGCAGGAAATACTATTCTTTCCTGAAGCTGTAGTGCTTATCTGAAAGTGTTTTCAAATTAAGTCTCTACAAAGTCTATTGTTTTAAAAACTGGTTGAAATTTTTTTCCACTTGCGGTAGCTGAACATTTTGTTGTAGGTGGAGCTTTTTCCCATCACATGACTTACTAATAATTACAGTGTTACAATTTAATTAGTAATTACTAGGCGTTAACAGGTAGGGGTGCTCACATGAGAACATCAGGGCAAGTCTAAGATTGGCAAATCCAAAACGTATGTTTTCTTTTGGAAAGGTGCTTTGTCTTTGGTAATATTGAGGTTTGTGGAGCTAGATTAATAAATTCTGCAATATTGCAGTTACACTCACTCCTCATGCAGTTCGTGAGTTAATGGTACATCTGTGTCCAGCCTTAACTCCATTACAGTCCAAAAAGAGTGATATTTTATCTCCTAAAGGATAGGGCTCTTATGTGTTTGTTTGAACTGTATGAGGGAAGGAAACAATTGTAGTTACTGACGTGTTCGCAAAACGAGTATCAAATACTTCATTACAGTGGTTGGTACTGTTATCTCGTGTATGTAATTCATCAGGAATTTCCAGGTTAAAAGAGGGAGAAAGAAAAGACTGATGTACAGAAACAGAAGAATGTTTTAATCCTCAAGCCTACATTTGGTGCTGTTTAATTGTTCATTTATGGACAGATGCAGCTGTGGGGGGCTGATGTTTTCTTGAGCTGTGAGAGACTCGTAGATTTTTGGTTATGTGAACCAATGCCCTGAGCCAGTGTGGGGGGTACTGTGTCTGTGTGCAGTGGTGGTTGTTTGTTAACTATAATTAATGGATGCCCAGACTAAACTGTTTATTTCAGTAGAGTACATTCCTTTTCCTTTCAACAAGAAGACAATGTTACTGTGTGACAGGAAAGGAGCGTTGTTTTGACTATTTTTGCAAGTTGATGTCATCGTGGCTGTGGTTTGCCTGGTTTCTACAAATGAGATGCTGTGAATATTTAAAAACAGTATCTGATTATCTGACACTTCTATTTATTATGTTGGGAGAGTCATTCAGAATATAATGTGATGAAATACTGCAATTTAAAAAAACCCTTTTTTTCCTGTTTTGCCATAAACATGCAACCTGTTTTGTTTCTAACAGCTTCTCATCTGTAATAACAGGGAAATGGCAGAAGAAATTTATTCCTTTTATAGATTAAGCATGTTAAATATTAGTAACTGTTAGTATTCATTACTAATCTTCTGTCACTCCAGAAAAACATTAAAGAAATGAAAAAATGTTGTGTGTTTCTGATTTAACCTTCCTTTAAACTCTGAGAGTACGTCTGTGTATCTCCTGACAACACACTCTTGTTTTGGCAAATGTTATCTAATGATGTCTGGTTAGTGTCACGTTTGCTGCATCAGAACAACCCCTTCCCCCTTTTTTTTTTTCTTTTTTGTCTGCTTAACAAAAGTGAACCAAATACCTCTTGTAGTTAGGTCTGAAGAATTTTTAATGTCATCTTTTCCCCTTTCTCAGAAAGAAATGTGGAATTCAGTTTTGGAGGTGAGAAGTACTTTTGAGATACAGCCAAAGGAGGGAGGAGTGAAACAGGAGTGAGAGATACCCTCACTTTCATATTCTGGCTTGTTTTGTATCCATGTTGTCTCTCTAGGAAGTTCAGCTTTTCTAGGTTTTCTGTGTTCATTTAGCACATCTGTGTAACATTCTTGGTTTTATTCCCTCATGTCTTTAAAGCTGGAGTGCCTAATGCAGTTAGTAAGAGCTGGAGCTTCTGTAAATGCCTGTACAACACGTTTTGCTCAAACCCCAGCCCACATTGCTGCTTTCGGAGGACATCCACAGTGCCTGAATTGGCTGATTCAAGTGGGGGCCAACATAAACAAACAGGTATGGACTCCTGTGTATTTCATGTGTGCATAGAGTTGTGGAAGGAGTGTCTTGATCCCTTTTTATGACATGTGTGATCCTTACATTAACATTCGAATACTGTAACACCAGCTGAAGTCAAATGGCCTAATTATCAGCTATAGACCTTTTACATTACAGCAGAGATAGGACTAATAAATGTCCTTTAAGCCTCTAGGGGTTTGGAGGACATTTGTTTTGGGAATTGACATCTTGCTACTTCTTGAACAAAATGGTAATGCTGCTTTGGTGTTGGCAGCATTAGCAAATATTCTGATATTGTAGTGCTGCTTTAGGGGCAAAAGAAAAGGCTACTGAGGAACATAATGCTGATTTAATATGCTAAGAATGTGAAAATTTGCCACCATCTACAGAGCAGTGAGACCTTTGAGGTGCTTCATGATTTAGTCATACATCTGACTAGAAGGATCTGCCATGGTTTATTTTAAGATGCCCATGGTTTTCTGTTTTTTTCCTTTTTAGATTATTTCCAAAGCTTTTCTAGTAACTTCCTGAAAATAGATCAGAAACATGTACTCTACTAACTTTTAAATTTTTTTTTTTTTACTATAATTTTTCATTCCTTTTACTGTGTGTTTGTAATTTGTTTGGCAGCAGAGAGTGCATAAATACAGCAAAATTCCCATTAAGGGCTGTTGTACTCTGGTACAGTAACAGAATCAAGTGCTTAAAATCTATCATTTAAGAAGAAAATGTTTGAAGTATGAATGAATCTATTATGTATGCTGGGCATACATAACATGTACCTTTTTAATGGTAATAAAAAGTATTTTTAATAATATTCTATGAGAGTAATTAATCCTGCAGCATATGCTGTTATTGGAGGCTGTGGTATAGCACAGCATCTGTAAAATGTCTGGCCTCTTAAATGTTATATCATATTTTTCTTAAGATATTTAATGGCCAGGCTGTGTTTTATGTGCAGTAGAGTTAAACTAAGTCTTCTGAAAAACTTAAGCATTTGCTTTTCTAGAGTTTGGTTCTTTTGTTTTTTAAGCTGTGCAAAAATAAGAAATGGGGAAGTTTGTGTTGAGTTTTCAGAAAAGAAGGCTGGTGCATTGAGAACAGCTGTGAGACACCAGGAGAATTGTAGAAACACTGAAGGTGGCTGGATGCAGAGGCTATAGATGGCATCTTCTCCTTGATACCTGACAAAAGTAACTTGTGCAATAAGTTATTGCTGCATAGTGGTAGAACCTTCAGACGAGAAAATACAAGAGCTATAAATGCATCTGGAGACCAGGTAAGAATGTAAAGAAACGGTGATTAGAGAGGAAATGTGGCATGCACAGATAAAGGTGTACACGTAACTGCTAAATGAGAAGAGAAGAATGAATGAAAATGAATGAATGAGAAGAATGAAAGTTTCCAGCTATGAGGATAAAGAGAAGAACTGACCAGTGAGGTTGAAATGGAGTTGAAGAACAAGCTTGCTGTCCTGGAACGTGAAAAAAATCACAGGTAGTGAGTGAGGCTGTAGAAAAGACAGTAGCAGCTAGCCCCCAGAAGAAGAGGAGAAGAGTGGAGAGATCTCTCCATGGGCTCAGGGCAACATGCAAATGACTGTAAAAGAAAGCAGAAGGCAGTGTAGTATGCAGTTAAAAGTGGGCAGGAAACTCATTCCAGCTTGAAGAATTCACCAAGGCAAGCCAGTGATTCAGGAGTCTCTGTATTTATTTGCTCTGGTGACAAGCCATTGTCCTCCACAGGAGAAGAGTACTGTGGTTCTCAAGTTCAGAGAGTGATGATGGTATCTTGCAGACTTCTAAGGGCAGACATAGGTATTGGCTGGCCAAGGACACAACAGAGATGGGTACTGAGTTGACACGGTGGGTGCCTTGTATGTCCCTAAGGGTAGGCTCAAGTTACACTTCAATGTAGTAGCTTTTTTTGCCCCTCAAAATACTTCATTTAACATACAATAAGAGTTATTTCAGACTCCATTTGATGATAAAATGAGATGCCTTTGCTTAATTTAAAATGGTAATGGGAACAAAAACATCTCTCGAGTTCTTTATTAGGATGCAGCTGGTCAGTCAGAGTGGTTTCACATGCACGAGCACTGCAAGCTAAGTGGGGTGCCTTTCGTGATACCTAAAGCAGAGGACTCATCCCACAGATAGCTGGAATGTTTCGTACATGGCTATGTAAAGCACAGTGCATGCTTTGCTCTCCCCAGTTCCTTCAGCTGTTCATTAAATTGCAGTAAAATTCTACTATTTTTGCTTGATTTGAATTTCTTAAATGATCTTGGTTCCTTATTTAAATTGCAAGCACTTTCAGGTGATCATCTAGGGCTTCCACCCACACTTTTGAGCTTTTGGAGCACTATTTCCTGATGTGTATTTTGTTTATTCCTTCCAGCTCGCTGACTGATGCTGTACTCCAAACAGACATAGTCACTGGCTATTGCTTGTGTGAGGACAAGTGTTCCATGGACACTGGATACAAAACACATGCTGAGAAAGATCTGGGAATACTTGATATTTAAACTAGTAAACTTTCCTTCCAAACTGACTCCTGGTTATTGGCTACAGACTAACCCATCACTTCTGGAAAAAGAAAAGGATAGCTTCAGAGGAATCCACTCGAGTCTCTCAGTTTTAACGTAAACCTCCGGTACTCAGTAGAATTTGCATGCACGCTTTCTCATATCTGCCCTGAGGTATTGTATTGTAGCCCATGCTGCCCTGGAGTTTAGGAAAAATTAAAAATGTCGTATCTTCTTGCTGGTGACAGTTGCCCAGGACACTTCTGAGGCAGCAGCAGTGAAGGACAAATGCTGAAAACTGCTTGTCCCAACTGTACTTTGCTTCCCAGATAAGTTCTGTGAGTATATCCTGTGATGCCCAGCCCTCTTACATAACCGTATGTGCTGGCTAGTTCTTCCCCACAGGATCACCATTAAAAATGCACAGGAGGAAAGCTGAAGTACCAAGCAATGGTGTTACTGTTTTTACCCAGCAGTGAACTCAAAAGAATGTCCTACTGTTTGGGGTTTCTTTCCTTCAGTGGGCAGTGCCAGCTAACAGTTCATAGTAATGTGACTCAAGACCTGCATTTGGCTGCCTGCTTGTTCTAGTTCACTGTAGCAGTGCAAAGCAATTATGCTGCGACTTTTCCTGAGAATTTTTTTCTGGTGTTTCATCCTTGTCATGATGCAGATTGATTCTGGGCTGTTGTACATATTAACATCAGACAATCATGAGCAATTTTTGATTCATTTAAGTAATTTTCCCTCTAGCCTCAACCTATTAAACCTTTCTGTTGTATGTTGCCTGTGTTGATGGGCCAAACATGTTGTGTGGCCTGTCATAAAGAAAGGGGATATGAAGCACTGCATCCTTACAAGTGATGCAACTTACTTTTTGTACAGCCAGTTACCATCACGTGACAGAGATGGCAGCTACATTTAGGAGGGTTAGATTACTCATGCTAGCAAGAAATGTAAACACTGATATCCTTGGTGGGGAGGTAGAACACTCATTCTTTGGTTATGTTACAGTTTTACATTTTAAGCAAAATTTTGGACTAAATCCAGGTAGGACTATACCATTAGTTCTCATTTGCAGTCAAAATTCAGAAGGAGCACAAATTCAAAGCATTTTTAGCAAAGAAAGAGGAAAAGTATGCAGTGTGCTTTAGTAACTACTTCCTAGCTTGAGAAAGGGTAGGGTACTGGATCTAAGAAATGTGAGTAGCTTTTGAAAATGGGATCATCTAATAGGACTTGAAATTCAGACAGTTTTGTTGAGGAATGGAGTAATTTGTATTTCTTACCAGGTAAAATAGTGCTTCTGTGTTTTAGTCAGCTATCATTAGTGGAAGTGTTTTACAAGTGCTTGCACAGTGTTGAGGTTTAACCCCAGTAGACACATATGCACCGTGCAGCTGCCTCCTTGTTGTCCCCACCCAGAGAGCTGAGGGGGAGAATCAGGAGGAAAGTGTGAGAAAACTCAGGGGTTGAGACAAAGACAGTTTAACAGGTAAAAAAGAAAGCAAAGAAAAACAATTCCAAGTAAATCTAATAATAAAACATTTTTAAAAACCTCACACCACAACTAAAAAGCTTAGTTGCTCACCACGAGCTGACTGATGCCCAGCCAGTGCCCTGGCAGACTTTTCCCCTTACCAGCCTCAGCTTCTCTTGCTGGACATGATGTCTATATGGTACAGGATAATCCTCTGGTCAGTTTGGATCAGTGGTCTCACTTGTGCCATGTCCCAGCCCACACCTAAAACATTGGTGTACTAAAAAACCAGCTTTGATCACAAATCCAAAACACCTTACTAGCCACTCTGAAGAAAATGAACTCTATCCCAGCCAGCACAGTAGGCATAGTTGAAAGCTTTCAGGGTAAATGTGTGGGGGAGCTTCTTATTTTAAAAATAAATACCTGCTGGTAAGTTGTTCTGGTTTTTGCCTTGGGTTTTTTTGGTGTTTTGTTTTGGTTTGGTTTTGTGTTTTTTTATTTTTGGTTGGTTGGTTTGCTTTGGGTTTTCTTTGGGGGTGGGGGGTTGTTTGGGTTTTTTTAAATAAATCGAAGAGGTGTAAAAGTACCAGTGAGTGAAATTAACTGAATCATATTCAGGGCCTTGGAACTTGGAAAAAATGGGAAACATGCTCTGAATTCACCTGTAAGATCCTCAAGCCAACAGAAGGTTGGGTCCCAAAGAGACAGAAACAGGGAAAGTGGAGTAAAAAATGGCTTTAGACTGAACTGAAAAAACCCCCACATTTAGAAGAGGCCTGGGAATAAGCAAGTTTGAGGAAAGTATTCAATCAGTAGAGGAAATGTCATTTGAGGTTAAGCAGCAAAGTGAGGAAATGCGAGCTGATCAGTCAAGCTGAGATAGATCTTCTGATTAAAGCAAAAAAAGCAAAAGACTCCTCAGCCACACAAATAAAAAGACAATAAAGAAGAAAACCAGATACTTACTCAGTAAAATGAAATTAAGTCAATCTAGTCATGATTCCAAGCTGGAGAGGACTGCCCTTGTCTTTGTGAAAGGATAGCCACACTTCTTCAGGGAAGAGGAGGAAGATGTTCAGCAGGGAGTTGCAAAAAATACGAGTGTCTGATGCTTCATGATTCTTCTTGTCAATTCAGGAGTGCTGTGTACAAAATACTTTGTTCCCACAGAAACAAACGTAATCTTGAATACTTGAGTCAATGAAACTTAATTGGCATTTCTGCTCATTTATTTATAATGCAACTTGTAGATTGTGAGACAAGTTTGGGCTGTTGGTGCAGTGTTAGAAGAGGAGGGTGAATGGGACCTTGACAAGTTCTGCTCTAGGTATGAAAGGGCAGCACAAGTTATTGACGTTTCCCTTCAGGGAATGTTACTACAAAGGGGATTATATCAGACTGAAGCACATACAGGAAATGTGAATGATTTAAAGGATTATGACGTATTGTCAAGGCTAATTAGGAATCTGTAGAGCCCCTCAAAGTAAAAATATCTTCTTTTGCTTCACATAGACAAAGATAGGGAAGGGGTGTCTTACCCATGAAAATGTGCTGGCAAGCTAGACCCTGAAATGTTCTCACAAGCTTATTGGAGAAAACCTCTTAAATTGTTTTTCTGTTTGATCACATCCATTCCAATTGTTGAATCAAAACAAAATTGTTCTGAGGCGCATACAGAGTACTTTTGTTTTCCTCTTTGGATGCAATGAAAAATAAGTAAACATAAAAGTGGGATTTTTTTTTCCTTTTAGTCTAGCTCACAATTCAGAGAATTTCTTAATAGAGCTAAGAGACTAGTTCAGAAACTATTTCAGTGCAAACATATTTGGCCCCTTAGGAGAATTTCAAAGGAAGACAATAGCGATGACTGAAATTTAGGTGCTGTCATTAAAAGGATTGCTATTAAAATCTAGATCTGTGTGTTCTGCTATTTTCTAAGTATTTTCTCAATTCCTTAGCTTTAGACACATGCTTTTCTGGGCCAGTGACTGGAAGCAGCCCTTCTCAAAACAGATACTCTCTTCTGGGATACTAATCTTTCTCTACTTGGTGATGGACTTTTTTAGCTGCTACACGCATAGCTCATTCTTGTAATGTGGTGGTGAAGAGTCCTTTTGCAAAGGTCTTTCCTCATCCTTTTTCTGTTTCCCCGCAGCAAGACTTGATAATTCACTTCTCTAAATCTTACTGTGGGCAGTGCAGTAGGTTAGTGGGGCTAGTAGAGATTTTTGTCATCTTTGTCATATGCATGGCTAGTTGAGCTGACTTTCCCTAAACTGAATTTTATATTGAATGATTATCTTTTAACTTGGGGTTGATCTTGTAAATACTAATGCTGGGGAAAAAAGGTAAATTACTTCTTTTCTATGCTTTTATGTCTTTAACCAAAAGTGGGGGAAGGAGACAACAGAGTGATGAATGAAAGACAACTTCATGATTGGAAAATAAATAAACTAGGAAGAAAATTTTTCAAGATAAATTAGTGTGAAATGAATTTCCATGTATGTTAGTTAATGGAATTGTATTCTCTGTTAAACTTCTGCCTTCCTGTTACTTCAGGAAAAGTTATAAATAGGAGAAATTACATGAACTTCATTGGCAAGCAGTCTTCTATCCATCAGCTACAGACAGCCATTGTGGAAGAAGGGCTGTATGGCTCTTTTCTAATCTCTACCGAAGTTTCTGCTCTTCTCTGATGTCAAACTTCGTCAGCCTCAGCAATTTTCCTTAGTTTATAAGAAAGTAAACTTTGTCTGGTACCATTATTGTTCCCTGCTGAGTGTGCTACGTGTAGTTCTCTGTTTGGCTGAATATATATCTTAAACACTGCTAAACTGGCCTACCCTTGATGAAGTTGTGACCCATTTTAAAAATATTTCACCACGAAATAAAATTGGCAAGTAGAAAAGAGTAGAAAAGTAATTTTGAAGTTACATTTACATGGTCTAAAAGATGTGATTAAATTTCTCAAAAGGTTGTCAGACCATTGAACACTTTGGTACCTTCTATCAGGATGGCAGTATGATTGTATTTTTAATATATTCACATTTCAAATAGAGCTAAAGTATAACCAGAACGGTAGAGTTAGGCATGAACACTGCTCTGTGTAAAGACTGGTGAGTCAGTAAAGGTGCTGTGTTAATTTAATAACTAGTGCAGATATTTTAATAAACAGAACAGGGAAGCAAAACAGGCACATACAGTTAGACTGTGTTTAGTATTAGTGGAACAGACCAGTAAAGTCCATCAAAAGTTTGGAGAGAAAGAAAGAGAATGGGGAGGAAAACAAAAAAAAATTACCCCTTGCTATCCACTGGAAGTGTTGAGGACTGTGATAATTAAATCATGTTAACAAACCAATAACATTTACTTCCTACTTCAAGGCAATTTTTCATTACAGGTTCTTCTCTGTGGTTCTTAATACTGACGGTTAATTGCAAGTACTGAATTTCCTCTGCAGCCTGTAGATCACAATGCATGGAATTTACCTGCTACTTGCTTGGATTTGTAAAATTGCTGTAGATTCTCCCTGTTACTTGTGAAGACAGTTGGTAGGGAGGAGTTGCCTGAAAAGCAATAAACTACTCCCAGTATGTTTGCACATAATGCAAAAAGATAAAAGAATTGGATGTGCTGGTTAATACTAATGGGAGAAAAGACAAATAAGTAGGATGTGGGTCAGTGCTTATGTCTTAGGAGAGGTCTGGCCTGTCCTGTGAACACTGAACGTACTTCTGTTACAGTATAACTGCACACGTGCTCCTCTCCTGCTGAGTGCTGATGGTGCAGTGCAGGACTGCAGTGTCAGCAAGATGTGACAGCTGTACAGTCACAGTCACACAAACTCAGCCTTGCTGCTTCTGAGCTCAGGGGGCCTGCTCAGGCCAACGGTATTGAGAAATGAAAGTGCTAAGAGATAAAGGTTTTAGAACAACTTGTTACGGTGCTACATCTTGTGGGGGTTTTAAACAAGTTTTGCTGAATATGACCGCTGATTGCCTAGTTATTGGATAAGACTTATCTTATGAGTTAAATGTCCTTAGCATTATTTCTTGCTAAATATCTAATGTACATGGCAGCCTACTGCAAACTTTAAAGTAATGATAAAGTTCCTGATGTATTTGCTAACTTACAAATGCTGCTTTTATATATCTGCTTTCTTAATTAAAGTGGGTAATGTAATAGTAAGATTTTAATTTTTCGTAAGATTATGCTTGACAAAATGTAGTTTGTCTTTACAGGATTATGTTGGTGAAACTCCTATTCATAAAGCAGCTCGGTCTGGTAGTATGGATTCCATAAGTGCCCTTGTGGCTCATGGTGCGCAAATAGAGTAAGTGAGGTATTTTTTTTTGTTGTCGATTGTTGTGTGTGTAACTAACTTAGACCAGTAAACATAGATACTAATTTTGGAAAGAAAAGTCAAAACAGCAGACACCTGATTTTATAAAAGACACCTAGACATGTTCAACTGTAATGAAGCCCAAGATGTTTTGCATGTCTAGTAATAAAGATTCTTTTACTTAAATGATAGCAGTGTGCTAAATTATTACTGCATTTACATCTGATACATTAAAATATTTATCACGCTTCTGTCAGATGACCCCAAATTGTGCCCTTTTTTCAGTATGTAGTTATTTTTACAACAAATCTACACCTTGCACTGGTGAATAAATACAGAAAACAATGCAAAAGCAACACTATGTCCAAAACAGAAATTCACACACTCTTTGCAGTTAGTTAATACTGTTTGTTAGTGTATTGTGTATTTGCCCTGTTAACTTCTTTCTTTAAAGGTTTATGTACTGCACAAACATTCAGAAAAGCTCACAAACTTTTGCAGCTTACAGAATGGACAAAATGGATGCAGTTTTCACCTAGAAATGTTGAGTATAAGCTCTATGGCTTATAATAATGTCAATACTTTAGCAATTTATTTTAATTAGAACTAGCTGTATTATCTTAAATGGGAACTAGTTACTGTATTTTAACCTGAAATACAAAACTGAAGTTGTAAGTGAAATAAGAATCATCTAGTTAATTTCTTGTTTTACCCTTTGGTTTCCATTTTACTGCTTTTGTAATGCTGCCCTGATAAATATACCACCAAATAACTCATTTCAGTGGTATCATAGAGTACTCAGGAAATACACTGCCTTTTAAGTTAGTAGTAGTGAACCAGGGATTGCTTCACAGAAAAATGAAACAAGCTGTTTCAGTTATTGACAAGATCATGAAATGAGTCTTAAATTTATAAATTCCCTTTTTGCACTCACGGATATTTTAAAGATAAACTTAGTTTTAAATTTACTGTGGAATTGAGCAAACCTTAATTATCATCATCAATTAGTGTGTAATCTTGTAGTTTTTACAAAGTAGCCAACCAAAAAAGAAGTTGTGGAATTGAATAAACCATGTGAAGTGATATCTGCCTTTGACCAAAGCTATTTGCAGCAGAAGTAGTGTAGCAGTTTTAGTGAACAGGGAATAATTTGAATTCTCAGTTTTTTAACTTTGAATTCCATTTGTGTTTCAGTAGACTAGACATGTTACAAGTTTCATAGGGAGTTAAACATCAGATCCTATCCAGGAAATGGTAAAATCAGAGATGCAAATGCAGCAGGCTTGTGGAGCAACCCATGTTTAGTCACCTCAGAGAAGTAGCTATTGACTCATAGGGGTGGGTGAAGGATTTTTTTTCCATAGAATTCAGTTTCCAGGCT
>JAWWEV010000001.1:94557693-94593504 GCA_035583235.1 Hafferia zeledoni
GTCACCTCAGAGAAGTAGCTATTGACTCATAGGGGTGGGTGAAGGATTTTTTTTCCATAGAATTCAGTTTCCAGGCTCAGTATGTTAAATTAGGCAAAATCAATATATATGCTTTTTGACATTGGTTTATTTTTGATCATCTGGGTTTGAAATGCCCCATATTGATGGTTATGTTGATTTTCTGATCTGTGTAACAAGTTAAAAATGGAGATGTTCTGTAAGTTTTGACTCCTGTGTTTTATGGCTTCAGTTAGAAAAGGAGAGGGATTTTAGCCATAAAATCGAGTTCTAATTTGTATATATTAACTGAAATGATGATTAACTATTTAAGACCAAATCAAGACTATTATTCAGTACAGAACTAAGCACTAGTGCTGATCTGTACTGATGATGATTAAGACCCTTTCATTTTTACTGAGATTAGATCTTCTAATCCAGTTTTTTCTTTATTTCTTTGTGTAGTTACAGTATCAAAATTAGTTTTGTGAAGATGCCGAGAAGGTCCCTTGTGACTGCAAATAGTCAAGTATTCTACTTTTACATGATATTTATAGTATACATCAGAATTGCACCATCCCTAGTTTTTTATAGCAAGTAGAACAGGGATGCTATTACACAAACACCAGTAATCAGTAGTGTAATGTTGCAAGATACACATTTTTTATTAATGAGTGGTTATTGAAATACTGCTGTGAAAATGAAGTAACTTGGACTAGAGTAATCTTGGTACCAGTGTTTACCATATTTCTACTTTATTCACTCCTTTGGTTATATTGGAAGCCAAAGAATGTTGACAATAGTCCAGTTAAAGATAAAAGTAAGAATTTTAGTTTTAACAAAATGGCCTCACTTGAATTGTTCTAGTTTGCTTTATTTCAGGCTTGTTAGTGTATTGCTTTTACAGAGAAAGACAGTATGTTGCACTCTCTAAATTTCATGAAGCTGTTGCATTGTTTTCCTAATTGATGAGAGAATTTGGGTCTCTATTCCTGTGTAAATTTTTAATAGTATTAAAAATAATAATTGTACCCTAGTGAAAATATTTTGATTTTTTTTGTGGTATTTACCTTTTCATTTTAGCTGAAGCATATTCTGTGCACAGTATGTCCTACAGCCATAAAAATGGTTGCTCCACTAACTATGGTATTCATGGACCCTTGAAGAGGGGGAAGCAGGTGGTCACAATGTCCTCATATGAGTGAAAAGGTTTGCTGTGTAACTGACTTTTTAATGTGGATAGTACCTTTTAAAGTATCCATAATAATTGCTGGATTTTCACTAAAAAGCAATTTATGCAATTTATGTGTGGTTAATTGTGTATTATTTATCATGGTGACAGATAAGTGTCCACAGCTTTTTATGGAGGAAAGGCCTTCTTGGTGCCAGGTTTTGTTTTGCTCTTTAGCACTATTTTTTAAATGCTGTGTATTAATACAGTTACATAGATTGCATCACAGCATATATAAAAATATGAAATTCATCTGTAAACACAGGACACTGTTGAATCAAAAAAAGAATAAGCAGATGCAGATGTTAATTATCCTGACTTGAACTTCCCTCATTTCATGTCTGCTTGCATACACTGCACTTCAGCATTTTGTCCACTTATTTCTCAATAAAAATTCTTCTGCAACTGTCATTTAAGCAGTTGTGTATTCCTTAGTGTCTTGATTTAGAGCTATGAGGCAAGTTTCCAGCACTGTATGATCCTGGGATAGAGAGTTGTAACTTGTGGAACAACATGTGGCTTGGTAGGCACCCATCGAATTCCACGTAAAGACTTGCTTGCTTCAGAGTTGTGTTGATCAAGATGCTTGAATAGTGTCATAGGAAACCTTTCTGTTTGCCTGCCAGAAGTCTTAAGGTTTTGGGGAAAATTGGTTTGTATACCATGATGGGTGTTCCTTTCTAGTTTCTTATAATCTGGTCTCCAGGTGTGACATGCTGGGGTGAATATACCAGTACATCTGTTTCTATCAGATGACAGATTCATACTGTGCTGTTGATCTGGTTTAGGCAGACACGTCAGCACGTTCTCATTAAAGCTCTCTGGTGTTCCTTTGACTGTGTAAATTCACTCCTATAATGCCAGAAATGTCCTATTGCGGGGATTAAGTTTTTCAGTCAAAACTTCACTCTCATTCTTTGACAGCGGCTTCATTTTTTTTCTGCTTTGCAAATTCATGTGCCACAAACTGCATTGTGTTGTTTAAAAGAGCATCATTAATTTCTTTTTTTTCTTCTTCACAACTGCTCTCTGTCCTCCATAATAGAAATCTGTTCATTGGGAGTTTTTTAGTGGATTAGCCCTTTGTGAAATTCTTACAATATGTTTCTGTTTGTGTTCACATTTTAATCGTGACCATTCTTCTGATATCTCAGCTTTTGTTCTTCTTATTTGTACTTTTGAGACTTCTTTGCTTTCTGAAAATCTGTCACCTCTAGTGAAGAGACAGAAGAGTAGTGATGTCTACATTTCATGATAACAGCACAGAAATCGACCTTCTCCTTTGTGATGTAAACCCTCAGTTCCTTTCCAGTCTGGAGGGGAAGCTCACGTGGCCTTTCTCTTGAAGGGTCTCAGGGTTCAGAGATCTCCTGCATTAGTTTCTGGATTTCTTCTTGATTTCTTAAAATCTTAGCAGCTACTTGCAGTTTTTAATGTGTGCTTGTTTTTCTTGCCTAGTTAACTACCAAATTTCTAATATTGAACTGCCATCCATTTCTGGTGTTAACATACTTGTGGAGTGACTGGGTCATCTTTTCACTTCAGAAGCTGCACTGCTACATGATTTCAGTGTAGAAGAGCCAACATCCTCCTTCCTTGTGGTCATTAACCTCACCTTGAGAACAGTGCTTCAGGTTCTTACTGATCATTTGCCTGAGAAAAGGATTAGGTGCTTTTTCAACAGACAGGTTCTTATCTGTTAATTAGTATATTAATGCTCATATAATCTGTTGGTACTTTTCAAACTCAGACCACTTCATACACAGATCTTATTGTAAACCTGATTGCCTTCTGTCCAGATAGCAGTTAAATTGTTGCTTAATTGCTGTTGTTGCATTATTAGACAGTGCTGTATTGTTGGGGAAGAAAATGTGGCAGTTCTTGTTTAATTGTATGTAACAAGCATTTTAAGGGCTGTCACTGTAGTTGTCTTGCAGTTTGTTCTGCCTTTCCCACTTTATAAAAATTCCTACAGAAAGGCAAATTCAAAGTGACATGTACATTTCAGTGGTGAAATGCTAATTCTGCAAAAGAATTGCAAGTAAATCTTGATCGTTTCTTCCGTGTTTGGTTCCCTGTTTGATTGCCATGATTATAGAAGAACTTAAGGTGATTTGTAGGAGCTTGTGACCATGAGATAAGGCAGTAATTTGGATTTAGTCTCAAGAAAATATTTATGAATACTGAAGCAGAGTGTATATGTGTAGGTATAACTGATGCAAAAGCTCAGTCTTAGAGTAAACCAGTGTGGAAAAGGGTAGTTTTCATAGTTATAGCTGTTTCAAATAATTACAGGAAGCTGAGGCAAACTCTTAGCACTGAATTCCTGTTCAATCTGAACACAGATTATTCTTAGTGGGTGTGCAATAACAACAGTGGTTACTGTCAACAACCCTGAAATAACACAGAATATGAGAGGTTGTGCTTTTTATGAATAAAGTACAATCCATCATTAAAGCAATGATACCTTATGATATTTCTGGAACTTACAGAGAAAGTTCACAAGATACATGTGAACTTGACAGGGTAGCTTATTCTTTGGTGACAAACCTCATAGCACTGGTTTCCTGGCTTTTCTTCAGTCTAAATAGCTGGATAAAAACACTGATATTTTCCCAAGACTTCTACATGAGAATAGCTAAGGAATGTTTGAGGGTTTTGATTGAGAGTGATCTGCCTTCATGTAAGATGCTGTGCTAATGTTCACTGTGCAGTTTCCCTTCAGGTAGATTTTTTTTTTTTTTCTGTAAGATAAACTAATCTGCTGCTGTTCTGGCAACAGAGACCTGGATGCAGTTAAGTCAGGTCAAGAAACCAAAGTGTTATGAAGTGGAACTTGGCCAGAGTTAAATACAAGGAAAGACATAAGGGTACAGTATGTTCCCAAATGTAATAATCTGATCAGTTCTGGTGGTTAGTCCAGACAGTGGTGGTTGTGATCTGTACAGGTGCTGGGCTTGATCTGCCAGGACTTTTTGACTAGGTATATAATGAGAGAATTGTTAATTGCAACGTGTGCTCTAACCTGCTCTGTTGCTTTGGGTTTTGTCTGCTGACCTAGTTTGTGTCTTTTTAGGAAAGTTGTTCATAGATCAACTAGTATGTTTGGACCTGGACAAAGAACAGGAGTTAGTTGTGGCATGGCCACATGTTCAGATTGGTCAGAAAAGTGTTGTAATATGTGTCATGTGCTGCCAGTTACAAGATGTGTATCATTGTATGGAGGATTAACAAGCCCTGGAAGAGCTTGGGTGGCTGTAACTTAGGGGAAGCATTACCTTCAGTTTCAGCTTCCTTCTCTTTTCTTGATGTGGTATGTACATGATCGATAACTTTTCTGTTAAATGGAAGAAAATTAAGTTGGAAAAACTTGCTTGTGAAGCTCTTTTGAAGTGGTTTTATGTACTTGAGCAGTTTCTTAATCCAACAGGTCTTTTGTCTGCTTGAATGAGAGCATCAAGTTATTTTTGTCCCCCCAAAAAATTGAATCATGTAGTTCAATAGTCTCCCTCTATTATGGGAAAATAATGAATCCATCTAGTACTTATCGTCCTTTCATTCTTGATACTTTTTTTCCTCTTTTGGCACAAAAATACCTTAAAATTCATTTACCTCTTCAGTTCTATTCACAAGCTTTCACTGCCCATGCTTTTTGTACTGAATCACTTGAACTTTCTTCCAAGTTTAGCACATCTGAGAGAAGCTTGCTTGCTTCATTTTTCCAATTCTAAGCTATCATTGGTTTCCAGTTGCTGTGTTGAAGAGAAATAACATCCTTTTATTTGCTGCTAGGGGCATCTTGTCAAGAATCTGTGTTGCAAGGTTTTTTATCTTTTCAAGTGAGAGTTTGCAATGAACCTTTCCTTCATAGTTTTCCGTAACACCTTACTCATTGTAAGCAACTGCAATTCCTGCCCTCTCTAGAAACATGATAGCACCAGCAATGATAATTCTCACTGTCATGAAGTTGGCTTGGTAACTCCTACATTGTCTTTGGATTTAAAGTGGCTGCAGCACTATAAAGGTGCTTATTAGGAATTAATTTTTGTCGGTGATCATTGTCGGTGACTTGTTTTCATTTTGATAGGAAAGGACTTTTCTGTTATGCATATTGCAACTAGATGTTGTTTGAAGAGCTCCCATGGTCTGTCATACTTGCCCTTTGTCAGCTGCATTTAGGGATCACTTCTTACATAATTAAATAAGACTTTAAAAATATTCTTGCTTGCTGGTACCAGGCAAAGTCAAATAGGACTGTATTTTTCAGGGAAAAGTTTACTTGATAAAGTGAATATTTTTTACAAAAGGTACTGAAAAACAAAGTCCACTGTTTGAAGTCTTCACTGAAGCATATAAATGAGAATAAAGAAACAGCAATAAATCACCACCTAATGGTGCTCTTGTAGTAATTCTAACATTGCCTACAATGGTTAATGAATTCTTTCTTCTGCCATTTGTTCAATCTTGAGTTGAAGTATCCAGGAGGTCATTATAACTGCATCATTCATGGTTCACCTTGATTTTTTTGTAGAAAAAGTGGCTTCTCAGAGGAGTCCTGTCCAGTGTATTCACCTTGTTATGATTTTGGAGGATGTTCACGGAAACTTTTACCGCTGTTTTTAGAAATCTAAACCAATTTCAACTGCCAAATGCTTTGTTGTGAAATAAAAACTTGGCACCAACTTGTGCTTTTGTAGATGCCCAGTGTGTAATTCTAGCATGAAATTTTATAGTTGTCCCTAGCAGTGACACACATCTGTTTAGTTAAGACTATTTTTCTCTTGGTATCTGGGAAGGAAAAAAAAATTTGAAATTATTTCATAACTTCTGTATTTGGACACCAAAGGGTTAAAACACTGACCGTTTAGTATTTTAAAATCATTTTGCTGAGAAGTTTTAGACTAGTATACTGCTGTTTATATAGGAAACGGGTTTTTTCTCACTGTGGGGGTTTTCTGATCTTTTTTTCTCTTTCTTCTTTTGTTTTGTTTTAATCCTTGTATCTGCTAATTTTTGTATAGGAATAGCTACTAATTCTTTTGAGATACAGCCTACTAAATTTAAAGTAATTGAAGCCATGAGTTGACCGGTAATTTTAATCCATTCTCTGTAAATTTCAGTGAAAAACTGACAAATTGGTTTCAGGATGAAAGTAATAATGCTTTAAAAGGCATAAAAGGCTTAGTATCTTGTTGTTAAGGTGGTCACATGATAATGGCTTACATATTGAATAATGTGCTACAGCACTTTATGTATGTTAATGTACTTTTAATCTTAATGTTGCCTGCAAATATGTGATCCCTTATGGTATAAGTTTCCTGTTTATGCACCATTGCCCGTTTAAATCAAACAGAAGATTCTGAAACTGTAAAAACTACACATGTCAATGTTTTACAGCTACGTAATTCGAATTGACTTGATTTTTTCAAGTAATCCTAGAAAGGGGGAGCATTCCATATAGAAACTGCTGAAACTGCCACAGGTGCTTCTCCGAAAACCTTACAGTTGTGGCATTGAATGTTCAGTATCGCTTCCTTTCTGCACACAAGGCATACTGTTGAGGTATTTGTTGCGGTGATTGGTTTTAATGCTAATCTAGGAATTCAGATATAGAATCTATAGATTTGCATGCTTTGCTTACCCTAATTTACAATTATCTACATTTTTATTTGTAAACTAACAATAGATAAGTTGAGATCAGTAATTTTTAACAGATATTACATTGATATACGAAAACTGTGGTTTATTTTCTTAGATTGTCGCATGGCATTAACAAAAACACAGATGTAGGCACTGTAATCACTTTCAAATTAAACATTTAGGAGATTTTTTTTTTACATATATGAATGTTTTTTCGAAAAGATCTATTGTTGACTTTTTGTGGCAAATGTTTGTTTTGTTTTTCAAGGTATGTGACATTATAAGTGGAAGATAGTGTATTTCAAATGTATTTCTTTGTTAAAAACACAGCTATTTTTCCACAACTGAAGCAACTTAGAAGCAATTTTTTTAAAAGTAAATTCAATATAATTTATAGTCCAATGTAAGAAGCACAAGTCTTTATGTTTTTTTTTCCCTACAGATCTTTCAATTAATAAATTTTGTTAGTTATGCTGAAGTAAATGTTTCTTGCACAAAGATATTCATATTTAAACAATTTCAAGTTTTGGATTGGGGTGGTTTTTTTTGCTTTCTCTGACTTAGCCATAGTGAAACTGTCTTGAATATGTTTTGAGAGCTTGCCTCAGGTTTTTTCCTTCCTTTAGTGAACTTAGAACAACAAACTGTGATTAGATTGAAATAATAAAAACATCCTCCTAAATAAAGCTAAACTGCAAGTTGAATTCATGTTTCTCTACACCTGTTTGATCAGATAATGCCTTTGTCTCTATTGGTTTTGAACACCAGTTGAGTTACACTTACAGCCAATGTTTTTGAACATCATTTCAGAAGATGGAAATACCCAAACGTGGTTCATCAGGGTACTCTTTATAGCTGCTTTAGCTTGATACCAGCACTCTCAGGTGAACTCAGCCTTTAGAATGGGAGTTCAGATGGTGTAAACCAGAGGGAGAAAAATGGGTATTAACAAAAAATCCTCCTCATGCCAAGACTAGTTAGATTTGAAGACTGCCTGCGGACATCACTTGATGGAAGAAGAAAAATGTGTTACAAGAGCATTTGTTGTTTCAAGCACAGGTGTGTGAATAAATGTATATGCAAACATCAGAGTGTTAACTCAGTTTATCAGTGCGTGTTTTGAGTTTGCTTATAAAAGACCTGTCACTACAGAACAATTCAAGTCTCATCTGTCAAGGACCTTCAAGTTCACCTACTTCTACTCATCCATATTCAGACTTCTGTCAACTTTTCTCATGTTTTTTTTTCTATTTAGAATAACTTTATAATACGAAAATGTGCCCTTCCAGTTACACGTCTTCTTTTGCTTTGGAGTTAGCATCTTATACTTCTGTACGTTGAAGAAAACAAGATGTCTTTATTTCCAGCTCCTGGATTTTAGCCTACAAGGAGGTTGAGGGTAAATAATATGCTTCGTGATTCTATTTTGTTTCTAGTAATAAGAATTACATAGAAACAGTGAATAAACTATAAAGCAAAAAAATATGCTGCCATGTGAAAGACCCTTTCCAGGACTCAGTCGTTTTTCAAATACTTGAATTGCTTTGCAAAGGATGCAAGGTATGTGTTTTGTAAACATGGAGCAAATTGACTTTCTAAATTGACTTACCAAATCTGTGTTTAGCCCTGGGCAGTGTTAAATAAAGAATTTACCTCCTGTTTGTCAGTTCAAGCCTTCACATATGTTCCTGTCTGGAATAGGTGCCAAAAAGGCAATATATTTTCAGAGCTTTAGTCTTCCTTCTTCAGTTTTTCCACCTGTTCCCATTGTTTGACTGACCTTCAGAGCTGTCTTCAGTTTTTGACCTTTTAATTTTTTGCTGAGAGAAAGGGAATAAAGTTTTTAGGGCACAGCTGTCTGATTTGACAGTAACTAGACCAGTCTGGTCAATGAATATCGTGCACCAAGTCAATGAATACTGTTTAATAAAGGCTGACTAATCATAAAATGCATGTAACTTTTCAAGGATTATTCTGATTTTCTTATTTATAACATATTTCCATCCTTTCACACCTTCCTTGCCAGTAGTTTCTTGCTTCATAAGGTCGTCCTTGAAAAATGCAGTGTGTGTAGCTTGCATTTTGTCTTGTTTCAGCTAGGTAGCCCTAACTTAGAGAAAAACCTCAAAAAAACCTCATAAGCTTGTTCTCAAGTTTGGCATCTTTGTCATGGGGAAAAAAAGGTTAAAAAAGCGCCAACAACCAAAAACCCTACAAAACAAAAAGTAAAACCTGGAAGAAATTTCCATACTCTTTTTTGAATTCTGAGTAACGCAGTTGCAAAAATAGTGCTGTCATATTTGCTCTATGATTAGCAGTAACAAAAGGACAGCTTACCTGAAGGTTTAATGTAAAAAAAATGTGTTCCAAGCTTCTTTGGAGCTTCCCCTATTTCAAAGTGCTCAGGGTAAAAGATGAAAACGAGTACCAATGGGATTTTTTAACTTAGTAAAAAATGGAGGGTGAGTGGAACAGAAGATTTTTTTTCAAGAGACATGACATTTGAGATAATTTTATCCATGTGGTTACTTTTTTCCACTGTTTTGTAGCCCAGGACTTAAAGTTATTTTCAGTTATAATATCCTTAGCCTATTTTTCTTCTTTATCTCTTCAGCTATGGGCAATGAAATACCTTTCAAGGCTAATAACTGAAGTAATTGTATGTAGTGATTATCACTTTGAGTTTTCTGCTTGTTGATTTTTATTATTTTTAACTGTGCAATCCATGTCATGTATAATCTGCTTAGCAGCCAGATGAATCTTCGGTTACTGTTCCTCCCTTTCACTTGAGAGTCAGTTCACAGGATTGCAGTTCATAACCAAGGGCTGACACAGGGATTGCACGTAAGGGTTTGAACTCCTCTTAGCCTTACGTGTGGTTGAGACGGTGAACTGTTTCTATTTTCATCTCTATAATCTCGTCTGTTGACAGTAATGACACTTACATTCTTAGCTCTTGGGCTCAGTTGAGGAAGCTGCTTCATTTTCAGCCCTGGGCAACATTTGAGACAGATCATACACCACAGATTTAGTAATAGATGTGTTTCTGCTTCCTTGTAATTACTGCTGGGATGGAGTGGTTCCTCTCCAAGTCCAGATTAGCACTTTTAAAGAATGGTCTAGTAAATGTCCTAGCTTTTAAATTCATTCAAGTACCCCAGGGTTTCTGGAAGGACTGTATTACACTCTATTTTTCTGTTGCACACTCGGAATCCCTATGGTGATGGCAAGATTTCTAAATTATTTTGGAATTACATAGAGCTCTTCAATCCTGGTAAAACTGTGATGGCTGTTTAAAAGCATTTTCTTTCCTACTTAGTTTTTGTTCCTAGTTGAGTTAGCCATTTTTTTCTTGGATTACTTGCATTTTGTTAGGATATATATAGCACGTATAATATATCGTGGCTAGCTCTTGCTGTCTTTTGTGTTCCCATTGACAGATTTTTCCTCCTAGAGAAGACTAGAAAAGTCAGCTAAAGAAGTAGGTGTTTTTTTATCTTTCTAGCCTGGTTTTGAGAAAGTGACAGGAACTTTCTGCAAAATTTGTCAGCTTTTTCTTTTCTTCATATTATTATTGGAATGCAAACCTTTTTAGCTGAAATTTGAAAGTATATGCAAGTCCCAGAATAATCAAGGTTTGAGTAAAATAGTAGACATTGACAACTAGATAGAGAAAAAACTCAAATTAGTGTTGTCACTGTGAGGGTTCAGAAGGAATTTGGGATTTGTGTTCCCTTTCTTAGCGTTTGACCCAAAAGGTTTTTACAGTCATCTAGATTCTGTAATCTTTTATTAGATTGAACATTTTTGTTTTCATTACTAACTTCTGAACACACGACATTCTCTTGAAATTCATAGGCTAAATTCAGGTTCGCACTCTTAAGAAAGATTCCTAAACTCTCAGAAGCAAGACTGTTATATCCAATGGGCTTAAATCCCTTAAAAACCTATGCAGTGCTTTCAGAATACTTCTGTAGAACAATCTTTGGATATCTGTTAGAGTAAGAATGGGACAGATCTTAAAATATCAGGTGTCATTACATTTTAAAATAAAACAAACTCTTAAGTTCATTTATTTCGTTTCTGGGTAATCTAATTCTGCTTTCCCAGAGTTTGGTCATGTAGTGTTACACACTTGGATCTTTGTACATCTCCAAATGCCTCTGGCATCTCCTATTGACGTTGGTTTGAGGAATGGTGACTTAACTGTAGTCTGCCTTTCAGTTGATTTTTCAAAGCACAGTTATTTTTCAGTAACATTTTCTAAGTAATAGAATTACTGGCTTGTTGAAGTTATTTAGGTTGTCATTCAATACCATATTGTTTCTGTCATTCTTGTCTTTGTGTAACTTTAATTTGCTCTTGCTTAGATTTCCTTTACTGTCCTTTTGGGGCTCGCAAATTTAAAACAGATTTCAGAGAACTGAGCTTTTTTTTTTGGACCAAAACGGATCTGTTGTAATTTGTTTCTTAAGGTGTAGTTTCGTTATGTTACATCTGTATGCTGCACAAGTAAATCAGAACTACTAAAATAATTGAATTTTAGCTGGAACCTCAATAAGACACCTGGTTCAGCATGAGAAAGGATGGCTGCATTTTGCAGAACTTCTTAAAATGAGGAGCGGAAGAAGCTAAGACTTTGTCCTGATGTCTATCTTTAATTATCTTTTGTATTAATCCCATTTATATACTACCTGCACTGGATGGACAGAATATTCTGTTTTGCAGTTGTCTTCAAGGTATTCTAAACTGATACCACCACCTTGCAGTTTCATTTCTTTTGTATAACTAAGATTTTCAGTCTTCTGAAGTCGTACTTTCTAGACCTCTCAACTGCTGTTCTCTGGATTCTCACTAGTAGTCCAAGTTCAGTGGTGACTTAGAATAGTGTAGTATGGAATGATATTAACCCTGGTCTAGCCTACTAGGTTTTGTGGTTTCATAGTATTTTAATTTATCCATTTATGGAAATGGTCTTGCTGGAATAGTCAGCTTCTAAAATTTTTTAGTCTCATTTTTATAGCAAAAAAGTTACAATGATCTGGGAAGCAAATCTGGGCTTCGTTCTTTGATCTCTTTACATGAGTTGTTTTCTACTTCGTATCAGTTTCAACAGAATCAGGTCTGTTAATCTCCTGAAATCTTATTCTCTTGACTGGTCTAAGTGATGGACTTGTCTAAACTGTTGAAGCCAAGGAACAAAAATTCAGTTTTTCTGACCAGTTACATCTTTTTGGAAAGGCAGAAAAATATTAGGATAGATTAATTGGCATCTTTTGCTTTGCCGTCTAGTTCTGTCATTTCCGGCTCTCTTGTCTCCACTTTTATGCTCTTCCTTATGAAGTTAGCCTAAATGTGTAAGCACAAGATGTATGTTTTTGTAAATCCATATGATATACAGCCCTTCTTCAAATTAAACCTGTAGCTCTCTACACACCCTCCCTGATTTAATTTATAATCTCCTTGATGCATTACAATACTCAAAGTCAATGCCATTCTCTCATGCACGGCAAAGTCTTGATTCAAATTAACATAGTGAATCCCAGTACTTATGATGTCACACACTTTGAAATGAGAAACAAACCAGAAACAAAAGTATAAGCAAAGCATAACTAAGTATAGCATCTTTATCTATCTGTCTTTTTCTATATATGTATATATTTTGTTGTTAGGAAGAATAGTGATGTTGTTGTTACCTTAGAAACCAGAATGCCATGGACAATTGCCAAGTCATGTTACGTTTGTTTTGAGTATTTGATCCTTTGCTCAAGTTAAAGCAATAGATTGCAGAATAAAATGCAGAAGATGGTAAAATTCAGCACTTAATTTGTCTGAAGTTTATGTAAAGATCAGATACTTCGGACTATATTAGAGTAAAGCATTTTGAGAAGTTTAAATAGGAAGATGATTTAAAGCACATAGTATATTGATTTTATTTAAAAGTGTATTGTCTCCCAAATTTTGCTTAGAAGCCAGATATATGTGCAAAAAGTTAAGTTAGTTATAAAACTAAGATTAATAACTAATTTCTTAATGGAACTTTGCTAAGTGTATGTTTTCTCTCATCACCAGCAGATAGATAGTCAGTAAGGGCAGCAGCAGCAGCAAGCTAGCGTGATGAATGAGTGTAATTCAGTTTCTTTGCATTGTACAGCTTGAGAAATGCCAGTGGCCTGACAGCAGCAGACCTTGCACATACCCAGGGCTTCCAAGAATGTGCCCAGTTTCTCTTGAACCTCCAGAACAGTCACCTGAATCGTTTCTATAGCAATGGCACCTTAAATGGGGTTCATCAGAATGCAGGTCCCAATCCATTCAGTGGTGGGACAAGTCGAAAGAGATCCTTTGAAGATACAGAGTCTGCTGGAGCAAAGAAGGCTAGAACAGAAGGTGAGACCCCAGAGGTAAAAGGGGTGGGTTGATACTGTTGCTGAGAAAGGTAAATAAACATTTTAAAGCCTTTTTGAGTGGATGTTGAGTATTATTGACAAACTCATATATCTAAATTACATATTAATTACAAGAAGCAGATGAATATGATTCCATGCTGCAAGATCCCAGTTCTCTCTGTCATCATCTTGGCATGTTCAGAAATTTCTATTTCCAGAGAGTGCTATAGCTGCACGATGCCAAGAATAATTATGCAGAGGAGTAGGAACTAAAATTAGTTTTTACTCCTTCCTCAGTTTCTTCACCTTCAGGAGAGCCAAATAACATTGTGTTGATTCACACAGAGGGTCGGATGTTCTGACGGTAATTTTCCACTTGGGGATTAATTTGCGATTCACAAACTGTGCTGGGTAAGGTGGATGAAAGAAATTTAATGCCGAAAGGTTTCTCAAATAAGGGAGGTTATGTCTGTAAGTTAACATACCTTAAGTTTCCAGGATGGTGTTACAAGGGGAACTGCTCTCTTAGAAGAGGATGTAAGGCTAGAATTAGTCTTGAAGATTCCTGTTCAGCCTTGTTCATTGAGGATAGATACTTCCTTGCCACCAATGATGCAATAGTACAACCTGAAGATATTTTGTGGTAGCTCTATGAAGAAATCTGTTTTTATATCTTATACACACCTTGAGTAACACAATAGAGAATATCTCCTTCCTTTCTGTTGGTCATCCCATTAAAGTCTTAGTACACACAAAGCAGCAATTCTGCACTCAAACCCCCTTTTTGCTGTGTTTGGCATCAGGAATTTGACTTCATAGATTTTCATTGAAGACACTATTTCAGTTAAAGTTGGTATTGTTTTAACATATGTGACTTTCAGTGAGTCAAACAGAATGGGCTTAAACAGTGCTTATTTACAGATAAGAGGGAAATTGGGACCTAAATCATATTTCTAAATATGCCATGGGCAACATAGATTACATCAATATTGACACTAGTATTTGTTCAGTACTTGCTGTGCAAGCACCCAAGCACCACTTCCAGCTAGCCCATGATCAGAGGCCATAACTGAGTACTCCATAGCCGGTCACAAGATATATTACTTTTTGTAGCTGGTCTAAATGATAAATTTCATGATGAGGAAGAGTCCCTGTGCAATAAAATACAAGACTTCAGGAATAATGTCCCTAAGTAGCTACACAGAGTAAGAAAACTTGCACAGTGTCCAGGGTGCCCATAAGACCTACAGAAAAATGTTTTCAGTGCATTGATATTCTGCTACTAGAAGGCACTGCTTAAATCTTTTGAAGAGCAGCTTCTGAGTGTTCCTAACCAGCCATCTCTGAGTTTCAGAATGTGACTCCAAGCAAGTCCATAGGCAGCGTTTCCCTGCAGTCTGTGTGGGTGGCACTGGGCTAGCTGTGTGTATTCTCCATGTTGCCCTGAAATAGCAGTATCTGCATCACCTTTCACTGCCAACAGTTGGTCCAGTGTATAAGTTAGATCAAACATAAAAATAGACAACACAAGTGAACAAGACCTCCTAACCAATTACAAAAATACTAAAAAAGCAATGGGAGTAGGAAATCTTTTGAAATTTTTACCATACGAATTTTTAAGACCTTTGCAAACAAATGCAAAAGTTTTACTGCATTTGCCTGAAGGTTTCTAGATAAACTAAGAGATGCATCTCAGCTGTGAAAGCTGCAGTTTCTAATTGGCATGTCTGCCCTCGAAGACATCATCAGTAATAGCTATCGTATCAATGTAAAAAGTCTATTGCAGTGAGAATGAGTCACTGTCCCTGAGGCATTTTTGTAAACAACAGAGCTGAGTAATGAGTCATCAGTATATCTTTGTGCTTAGCTGGCCTTTTTACAAAATGAGCTCAATTTTGTGTTAATTTTGCCACTGAAACCACACTGGTCTGTCTGTTATGCTTTAAAGACTTTGCACAGGAGGTTCCAGGTGTTCAAAGAGTGCAGGCAACCTGTATTTGCAGGGACGAATCAGGTTTTGATGGCCATATGCCAATTCAGAACAACCACTGCTTTGAAAAAACTGCTTTTTGTGACAATATATGTCCCTTATAAGAACCTGTAAACAGTAGAGTTGCAAGAAGATAAATAATTACGCTGTACTTTGCCCTGGAATAGCTGAAGTGGGCAGTGAATGGGGTTTACTTGTAACTGTTTATATGCACACACGTGTATCTACTATCAGATGCATTGTATTAAACCTTCAGCCTCAAAATTAAGTGACGCTCATACATGGTACGCTATGATTGAAACTAATAGCTTTCTCAAAGGTAATGCAAAAATGAGTTCTGAAGGCTGAGGCTAACTAAACAGAAGTAACTTGGTGGCCAGTTTCAGAATATACACCAAATTTTTCATTTTTACTTAGAAACATGGACTGGATTTCATGTCAGTTCTAGAAATTTCACTGTTCTTCCTGGGCAGGTTGGCAGAGGGCTGTGGTCAGGGTCAGAGATGATGATGATGCGCATCAGGCCACCTGGTTACACAGCTGTTTGTGGCAGTCCTAATCATGGCCTCTCTGGTCCAGCCCTCAGTGGGTTGACTGCAGTGCGCTGTGTGTGCTGCACGTTGTCCTGACTTGCTGCACAAAACCAGTATCGTGAGCCTCAGCATGGCTGCTTCGAGTGTTCTTGTGAGGTGGGGATGGAGGGCATTGCCAGGTGTACTCTTGAACTGGCCAGCATAAAAGAGCACTTATATATTCCTCTAGGTAATTAGAAAAAAATGCCTTTGTTCCTTGCTTAGGTTAGTTTGAAGTTCACTGCTCCAGGGGCCCTGGCATCCTAAGTCCTCTGTGATCTCTTTGGCCCTGGAACACTTTAGGTATTGCTTGAGATTCTTTAAAAATGAGCAGTTCACAAAAATTTTGGTTGTACCCAAGATAATGAGAGCTGACTTGCAGTCTGCCAAAGCAGCTCTTTATAACATGAATGTTTGCAGTGTAAATAGATACGTTGATCTCCATGTGAGAGCAGGGCAGGGCCTGCCGGGATAGAACTGGAGGAGCTCTGGGCAGTAGAGAGGAGGTAGTGAAGTCAAGCCCATCTTGGCTATTAAAACATTGCCCACAGGAGTCTCACCGCTTGCCAGCTGCTCTCAGAAGACAGAACTGTACATTTAGCTCTTGCGCAGTCTGGTATGAATAGAGGGAATTACTGGGGCCTGGTCTTTGGGAATGAAAGAGGGAATGGTCCGCACTGACAGTAGACAAATGTGGGACAGAGACCTTTTTTCTGTTGGGCATGTTAGCTGTAAATCCTGAACATGAGTAACTTAAGTTGCTCTTTTATTCAACCACTTAGTACATTAGACTAGTAAGTTTGATGTGTAGGTGCAAAGTCTGATAGGTACCCTGGTAATTCTCCATTTTGAGGAATTCAAATGAATGAGCAAATACTTTGTAGTTACTCTGCATTTTGAATCTTGTACATCAGAAGCTTTCAGATGTGCAAAATTTACATTTCTTTGTTAAATGTTTTTGCTTTAATAATCAAAATACTCATCTGTTTGTTGGCTGAATTTTCAAGTGGGCAGCAGTGACTAAACGCGACTCCTTTTTTTATCAGCTTACAGCTTTGATGGCTTAATACCAATGACGAATGGAGGAGCTGAGGATGATGCTGACAATATGCACGTTGATAGAGAGTTTGCTGTTGTATCAGGTGGGAGTGGACAGTTTGCTGTTAACTACAACAACATTCAAATGGTTGAAGACACGAAACAACAGGAGAGTACTTCTGTTGGACCAAAAGAAATTGAAATATACACTGTTTCTGCAATGCAAACTCCTTGCCGTTGCAAGAATCAATATGCATTTTATTTTTAAGTATAAAACTTAGTCTTTCATTTTTGCAGATTGTTGTTCAGAGTCGTGGAAACTATTGTATTGCTGTAACACCCATTATATTGGGGGTTTAGTAGGCATCAAAAATTAGCTGTTTCAAGCAATGTATTGTAATGGTGAAAGAGAGCATTTATTAATCGTTTCTTAATATTTCAGATAAACAGAAATCCACGATGGCTGTTTCACTTTTAACCTGAGGCTTGTACTCCATTGTGCCTTGCTTTTCGTTGCTATGTCAGGTTAAAGGAAATTCAGAAGTAATTTTATTACATAATTTTGATTAAATGGATTTCATGGCTAATAAGAAGACTTGATAGGGAAACATATCCTAGCTTTGAAAATAATATGTTATGACAAAACTATATTCAAAGTATTGCAACAAATACTATAAAAAGTAGTCTAGACATACATCGTATGTTCATAATTTGTTCAGACACAATAGTGTAAGTGCAGGATCCTGCTGTGGGGTTTTTATGCAAATAAAAGAGTGGATATCACAGGTCTTAAACTACTATTTGGAACAAGTGTACCTTGGAAAACAGTTTTTGTGTTTTGTACCGATCTTCATAAGACAGTCAAAATGTTACTAGTATTAGTGAATATTAATGCTCTAGGTTTTTTAAGGGCTGCTTAATCAAGATGCTTTTGGTAACCCCGGGATGTGTAGAGCGTTTGATTAAAACTCTTGGGCCAGCTTTTTCCATGCACTTTGTAGGATAAGACATGGAATTACTATGATAGTGCATTACTACATTCAGAAATTAATTTCTTATTTATTAATTGATTTGTTCTGCCATAAATATGTTTACGCTTTGTACCACAGATCAGATTCACCAAAGGGAATGATAATTAATAGATATTTTAATATATTAGGAATAAATGTATGTACATATACATAATCGGTACTTTAAAAGTAGACTATGATATTTTCCAGTGATAATTACTAAGTGTTCTTATATATGGAAAATTATTGTCTTTCATAAATATACTCTATTACTGTAGGTGCTCATTTTTAACAAATAGTAACATTCTATAATTATCACTAGAACAATTCATTACCTACTTTTGCATTTACTTAATAGAAGTGCCATTTTTATTATATTTGATTTGGCAAAGCCAACCTATAATGGTTGATTTTTAAAAGTTAAATTTTGCACTTTTGAGTTAATAAACACTATATGAAATTCCTTCTGTGCGTTTTCATCACTGAAATACTAGCTTTGATGTCTTGATGGATTTATAGGGGTTTTTCCACTTTTAGGAAGAATTTATAGTTAGTGAGTTCAGCTGATGTGGTTATTTTTACTTGCGTAAGGACTAAACAGGAAACTCCAGTGAGTTACAAACTGAACACATTTCTTGGCATTACATATTGGGGCCTGTTGAGTATCAGTAGTGTAATTTGTATTTCTGATAATAGCCATGCAAAAGACAATAGAGAACCAAAACTTCAGATCCTTCTTTGTCAAACAGTGGTACTCATTATGCGTCACTTAAACAGGAGCCAATGTTTTACAGATGTGGGAGGTTTCCAACAGACCAACTGGCTTAACTTGGATACACGCAGTAAATGTGGTCCCGTTTCACACAGGGGTTCATGTGTTCATGGATACATAAACATATGTGCATGTATCCAAGGATAACTACAGAACGCAAAATCTATAGACGTCACCACGTAGGTCTGCAGAGTCTGTGTTTGCCCTGTTCATCTTTACCAGTATAGACATAAATTTCATTTTTAAGGCAGAGTATATCACGCATTTTTTGTGCTAGTACTTTTGAGTACCACTGCAAAAACATGCATTTCAGACAGACTGATGAAATCGGTTCATGGAAACAAAACCTAATTGTACTGATTACTAACTTCAAAGGAGAAACTGCTTCAAAGCAGTTATCAGTGGTTTTTGCAGGCATATTTTTAGAATTTTATTTCCTACTACTGATACTTTTTAGTCTTCTGTGCACTCTGCTCTTGCTGTTGTGTGGCGTTTTGTGTGTGGTTTGTACAGATACTATTATAAACTTGTCATTAAAAACAAACTTGCCCAGTATGTTGTCTGGCAAGCCACTAGGTAAATTAAGTACTTTCTGAATAAAGGAACTTGGGAACATTTTATGTTAGTGCCCCAACATAACATTTCTTTATTTGACTTATTTCTGTGCGTACTGTACTGTCAGAGTTACCACTAAAAAGAAAAGAAAAAAAAAAGAGTCATAGTTAAATTACACCTGAAAAATTAAAACCCAACCCTTCACCCTCTCACAAATACTCAGTTCTTGTATGTACATAGTCTTTCATCTCAAGAGGGCATTACAGCTAAGGTGGAACGATGTCTTTTGGTCCACCTTTGAAAACACTGCCCAGAATGTGGTCTGCTGCACTTATTTCATACAGTTAAAAGAAAAATAATCTGAGAAGTTTACACTGTCTTTGCAAAGATTAATATAGGCATATTTGCAAGTCAAATGTAGATAGTTGCATTTTCAACGTAAGAATCCATGCTACAAGCTTCCTGGTCAGCTGCCATTACTTTGAACTACCTACATCGTTACAAAGAAAAGGCAGATTTATTTTCAAAGCTGTGTATGGAAACATTTTTTAAATAAGTGAAGTATAGTGGAGACATTTTGATGTATTTGCATTTATTCTTAATTGTTGGTGACAGGTGTATTTCTTAATGCAGATATGAATAGCAGTAGCTCCATATTGAATGCACTGACAAATGGATGTGCCATCAATGGACATTTGGATTTCACCGCCACACAACAGCTCGGTGGGATGGATGCCAGGCGTGAGGAGTGCTTAGCATTAACACCTAACGGAATAATTCCTGGAATAACTTCTCCCAGTAGGCATCGAATTCATACCAGTAACGGCACTGAGGAACCAGAAAAAGCCATGAGTAATTCCACCGATATGTGTGGATCTCTCCATCTGAATGGAAGCCCAAGTAGCTGTGTTTCTAACCGGCCCTCGTGGGTGGAAGACCCTGGAGATACTTTGCACTATGGACACTATCATGGTTTTGGGGATACTGCTGAAAGCATCCCTGAACTTAGTAGTGTTGTTGAGCATTCCAATTCTGTCAAGGTCGAACAGAGATATGACAATACTGTCCTAGGCACAATGTATTTGTATCATGGTTCCTAGATATATGACCTTTATATCAAATGCATATTGAAATTGCTACCAAATGAAACTGGGGGGAAAAACCTCACATAGCATTAAATTTGAAGATTGCAACTTGTTGCTATTTTTACACTTTGTTTATATGAAAAGTAAACCTTTTATTTGATGGCCTTATACAATAGTTGTAGTTTGTTGCATGTATGGGGCTTATTTAGTGATAAAATAGGTGCTGTCATGATGGAATGTTTATTGTTTTCATTTTTTTATTATGGAATGTTCTGGTTTTTGTATTTTTTTTCTAAGCTTGTGAACACTATCCCTTTTTAGAGCTGTTTTATTAAAACAATGTTTAATTGAATTTTGTGAAGAAAATGTTACGTATGTGCATCACTTAGAGGTAAACATTTTTCATTTCTGTATCTTCTGCTGAAGCTATGGTAGCAATATCAATGCCAGCTCTCACTATGCAAGGTTGAAAGTGGCAATCTTCCGGAGCTTCTCTGACTTTATAGTTTATATGTTTGTTTGGTATAATTAGATGTTCATCTTTAAATTTTTTGAACAAGTTGTTTAGAAACGCAGGGACAAATTTGGAAGAAGTTACTGTTTCTGTAGCATAGAAGTGCTTTTTGTTGTTGTTGGGCTCTTTGCATTACAGAGTGGGAAAATTTGGTTGCAGTTGGGTGTGCCTCAGGTTAGCTCTGTGGTGGCTTCTCTCCTTTATGTGTGTGCTTGATATTTTACCATAGCTCACAGACCAGAGGCATGTTGGCACTGTTCTGCTTTGTACGCAGTTTAAAATTGCTGTTACTTGTTATAGAATTTGCCAAGTCAAAATATTTGAGTTTGACTGTCTTGGATATACATTTATTGTCTTTTTTTAACACATGCTTTGAAAATGTAATGTTGTGTACTCTTTGGGCTATGCTCACAGAAAATATGTTGTATTATAATGCTTAATACACAAATCAAAATTCGTATAGGTGCACTATATAAGCACTAATAATATAAGTTGCTGCTTGTGTTATAAGTGAAGAGTGGGGAAGAATATGGTAAATGAGATAAGCCCTCTGAAATGTGTTGATTTTTTTGTTCTTGTTTTGTTTAAAAAGGGACCTTTACAAATTGGATTAAAAAAATAAACATTACATTGTATCTGAATATTTTGTTTACATGTTATTATTTTAGTGGCAATTTGAGAAGCCTTAAATAGTTTATAGCTCATAATTCTTCATAATCTTTCTCAGTGCTGCTGTGGAATTTCATCATTTTGTCAATATATGGAAGCAAATGGGAACAGCCCAGTAAGTTGTCCTTGACTGAATTACAGAAGCACATACTGAATATTCTGTATATGATGTTTATATCAGCCTTCAACTCCAAAAATGGGTTAAAATACTGCCTGTCTGATTTTTATAGAAATTATAGTCTCTTTCAAACATTTTAAGCAAAATGCTACTAGCTATGGAGAAGGCAGTATTTTAAATAGCCTTTACACTCTTAAGTGGTTGACTTCACACAAAATGCTCACAGCATATTGAGAGTAGCACTGATAAGAAAATCGACCAGTTCTTTTGTAGGTAATGGGCCAGGCCAGACAGTTCTTTGATGGTTTAATTTGCTGATGTGCTGTCCAGAGGAACATGTGCTATTACCATCATAGTACCGTCTTTTGGTTTGAAACCTTGGAAAAATGCAAAGTGTAAACCACAGCAACAAAGCTCCCTCCCCCCACCAAGAAAAGGGAGGGAAAAAACTGAAAACTCAAAACAGAACTGGTTTATATATTTACACAGAAAAGGGAAAATTAAAAGCAAACTACAATATAACATGTATATACAAAGGTAAGAGAGAACAACCAACCTCCATCTCCCACCAAAACAGATCTCATTACTCTGGATCCATAAAGCACCTCAAAAGACTTCCCAAGAGACACCTGGCAAGAGAGGAGAAAAACTAACAATAAAAAATGTTTATCTCCCAAGATAACAGAGGTGGGGTGTCACTGAGGCCTAATGTCAGCAGAATAGCAACAGCACATCCTCCTAGGGCTGCAGCCGTGATCAGAAAGACCAGAAGTTCCCTCCTCCCTCTCTTTTTATACTGAGATGATGTCAGAATATGGTATGAACTCATTGGCCAGTAGAAATCAGCTGGCCTGACCCAGTTTAAGTCAGTTGATAATCCAAGGCCTGCTCTAAAAATCAAAGCCTAAATCTGGGTTTAACTAAACCCAGCACATATCACAACACAGTAACTGGCATTTGCTGTAGCATTTGGTTCTGGGGATCTTCTTAGTGGTTGCTGAGTTTGCTCCATATGCTTTCTTGTGCTTCTTCAAATAAATCAAAGCAACTCATACTGAGCACTGCCATCTTACCTCCGGGGCTGTAAACTGATCCCTGAAGGGCTTTCTTTGGGTACAACTAAATTGGCATGTGATGGTGGAATTTTAGGTACACAATTTTAGCATGGTAAGATTTAGACTGTGTTCATAAGGCAAGGTTTTGAAAATGTGTGTACATTTGGTTTTCATACACTTGCTCTGCCCATCTTTGCACCTAAAAATACATTGGAAGACACTGTCTTTCAAAATCGAAGAGAGAACTTACAGCTTTATTTTAAAAAGCACTTCTATGCCTGTATGTTCAGCCACATGCTAACAGAGACATAGATTTCAAGGTCTCTATGTGTTGTCAGGCCCCATCAAAGCAAATTGTTACCATTAAATGTAGAAGACCAGTGAGACCCACACGATGTGGACACCCTGTGTGGGTTTGCTGAGTGTCTTCATCTTTGGTTAATGTAGAAGCCTGTGACAGAGTATCCCTCAGCCGAGAGCTGAGATGCATCTTTTTTAAAACATCAAATAAGAATTCCAAGACTGCTTTTTTTACAGGTGTTCTTTGAGACAGTGTATGCACTTACAGCAAAGACCATCTAAATCTTTGTTTTAAATTATTCCATAATTATCGATAGAACATGAAATAAGAGTCACAGAATCCCGGCATGCTTGAGGTTGGTGGATACACACCCAAGCATATGGTGCTGTTGTGAACCCATACCACCCTTACAGGAAAAACATTTTCTCATGTTTACTTGGCATTTCCTGTTTTTCAGTTTGTCTTGTAATTTGAGATAATAAATAACGTCAGAGGAAAATGGACACCACACATAGACCATGTGATCAAGTGAATGCCCACTTTATTACACACTGCACACGGTTTATATAGGGTTAAAGCTACATTCTATTGGCTCAATTGAACCTCGCACCACCTAACTGCAAGCTCTAATAGGTTATAATCTGTATCTCACAAGTCCAATGTTTTGGTGAACTCATCCTGACTTCAAGGACATCTCCGGAGTCCTGTGGGAGCCCTGAGGAGTTCTCATGAGAAACCTCCGCGGAGTTGCCAAGAAGTCCGGGCAGAGATCTCTCCTCCAACGGTCTGCAGCAGCTGCAGCTTTGTTTATTCTTAGCTGCTTCCAGTCTCACAGTGTCTTATATAGATCTGAATTGCTCACCTCCGATTTTCCTGTACCTACGTTGACATACATGTGAGTAATAAAATCATAAAAGTAATGAGCTTAATAGATCCAACTGCCCTTCTGGTAAATGGGTTAGTAGGTGAAGAATTTCCATTGTCCAGCATGGAATGAGTTCTGCCGGGTGTGGCTTTGTCTGTATCAAAGAATCATAGAATGGCCTGGCTTGGAAGGGACCTGACAGATCTAGTTCCAAACCCACTGCCATGGGCAGGGACTTGTAACTATTGATGATGCAAAGGCCTTGTTTTTAAATACCTTGCTGTTAAAATACGGAAGACTCATCTGGTTTTGCTGTGCTAAACCAACTGAGGTAGTCCAAGAAGGCTGGCACAGCTCACAAACCCTCCTCAGGCCTGAGCTGCCAGGTCTCAGATTCTGCTGACAGCAGCGCTGAGCCATTTGGATTTACGCTGTGCTGTGCAATTCCTGGACTGCTGTCTTTTAAACACACCTGGAGTTGAATTCTCACAACCTTTTTGCCTGACAAGGGCAGTAGAATTGTAGGACTGTTCACACTTGGACCTTTTTCCAAGTTTGGAATTTTCAAGACTTTTATCAAGGTAACTTTTTTTAGGTGTTGCTTTTCCTTACTATTGTCTTGATTTTGAGAATGGTTGTCCAAACCCAAAGTTTTATTTTCATCTGCCTAGAGTTAACTCGATAGCAACAACCATAAATATCATGTGGAATACACTGTCCTTGTTATCTCTTTGCTTGAGACTCAATTTTGCATGAAATTTCACTTTCTTTCTGGCTTGTGCAGAGGTGTTTGCCCTAATTCCTCCCAAATGTAGGTTCTTTCCTAGTTTGTTTTTCAGAACCATTGGCAGAGTTTTGGCAGAAATACAAATAAGCACAGGTTTGGGCAGAATTTTAACACAGAATATTTCTGACCGAGTAGTTAAGTTTGGCAATGTTGGAAGAGGGAAAAGGGAACCATTATACCACTTCATACATGGTTACAGTCTTTAATACTTTTAACAATCCCTGATTGTTGCCTAAACATCGGGTTTGCACCTAACTGTGATCAGATCCTGATCCTTGTTCAAACTTGCATTCCATAAGATAGCAAAAGACATTGCAATACAGTGTATTTCACTAGTTTAACAACCATCCTTCTGCAGCCTGAAATTGAACCCCAGCTTAGTATTTATATCCAAGTTACAAATCACTAAGGAGCATCTGCCATTCCAGTGACAAATGTACATTCAAAAGTGCTGCTTCATAAAACATGGAACTAAGTCCTGAGCACAAAACACATCTAGATGGAGGATTCCTTGCTGTCCCATATGCTGGAGCCAGCCTACAGTATGAGCACTTACCAGTAACACACACCCTGTGAACTACAGCCTTGAACACTTCACTCACTTTGTGTCTCACCAGTTTCTCCCAGTCAGTGAATCACTGCACTTCCCTCCAGCACTTTCCTGCCCAGCTTGTGTTCCCACGCCGACACAGCCAGCACAGTACGGCCTTTAAGTCCCCTGATCTGGGCACGTGGGGCAGCAGCCGCAGAGGGTGAGGTAACTGGACTGCTCCTCCCTTACTGGTGCCATTACATGTAACACATGTGCAGCTTCACACTGGCACGTTCAAATCCTGTCACATTTTCTCCAGGCTGGTTACTATCCTAGAGAGATTCTTTTTGATTGTGCTTTCCAGGGGCCTTTGTGACAAAAAAAACCCCAACCTTCTCTGACATTCTAGTAAGATTTGAGTTTATTTCTGGGTTTTTTGTTACTTGCCTCTAACCCTGAAGTATGGCTTTGTGTCAAGGTAGAGCTGAGATTATTTTCTTGATGTTCTAAGGAGGAAGTCCTGGATGCCTTGGTTTGGAGTCAGGTAAGCTGGGGATGGAACAGTGTTGTGAGGTCCTACAGGGATAAAAAGAGAGGAAGGGCAGGGGAAGCTTCCCATGCTGCACAGTGTTGAGAGCTGCAGCAATTGTGCTGCAGCAGAAGAGGCAGGAATGGAAGATGGTAACTTAGGGGGATCCCATTTTCCTGCTGCTGCAGGACTGGGAACCGCAGATCCACAGGGCAGGAAATCCTCGAGACCCAGCTGAAAAAAAAAGAAAAAAAAAAAGTCTTGTGTAAACAGGATTTACTATTCCAGGCAACTGGTAACTATTTCTGCTACACTACTTAATGACTCCCAGACATTTCACACCTCTCCTTGCTTCCCCCAGAGTTTCCTGTCTCAAATGGGTGCCTGGTTGTTCACAGGCAAGGATCAAAAAAACTCTGGTTTACTGCAGATGGTTTATTTTAAAACCATATCTGGCTGTAATATTTTTTTCAATACACTACAATAGTTCATAACGAAGCCATATACTTGGCTCTATTAGGGACATTCATTAAAATCCAATTTAAAAGCTTTGCCACAGTCAAAATTATATCCCACCAAAAAAGCATAATCTATGTTACCTGTAGTATGAGAAGGGAAGTTGGGCATCGCCTCTCCATTCAAAAAGCATGTTTGAATGAGTCGCTTCTCTTTGCTTCTGGGTGACTCAGCTGCACACACAGGACTTGATAACCGCTTCCAAATCAGTAGGAATTAGCCTCAGCTGGCTGAAGTGCAGTCGGAGGAGACACACATTTGACACTGAAGACAAGTGTCCTGGCTCAATCACTAATTCGAGCAGTACTCCATAAGGGAAATAGCTAAATACTTAAAACTGAACACAACACTAAATTGCATAGTCTTAATTGTATTTCTTCTTGCCAGGCTAAAACTGTAAGTTAGAAAAGTAAGTTTATCTGAATTCTATTTTCTGCAAAGGCAGGATGCAGTCTTACTACTGAGGAAAACCCATGTATTAATAGAGCTCCCTTTTTGATGTTACCGAAAGGTCAAGTGCTGTTTGTTAGCGCTAGCTGGCAGCTCAATATGACCGAAGACACGTGTGCTCTCCTGTGGCAGCCACAAACTTCATAGTGTCTGCAGTTTTTGCCAGATTTTGTTTGGGAGAGGAGAAGTTGGGGTTTGTTTGCTTTTATTCTCACTGTTTTTAAAGGTTGCTGTGAGTTGGATCAAGACTCTATAACATTATGTGCATAGCTTGGAATCTCAGTTTATTCTATTTCATATTTGACACATTCTATAATATGAATATTTCATAAAAATCTGTACCAAAAAGACAAATTATGAAAATCAGGCAGGTACAGAGTGTAAGAAGAACCAAGCAAAAATACATGCATGATGCAGAGAAGCACTTACTTAAATGATAGTTCCTGGGATCAAACAATTCTCCCAACTTTAAGGTGTCCAACCAGAAAATTTCATAAATTCTAAGAAGTATAAAATCCTCAGGATTTCTTTATATACAGCACAGCTAGTAAGATGTCTAGAGATTTATTTATTTATTGGACTATGTTCATAGTTAATGTTTCAAATCTTCATTTTCAGCTGAAATTCTAATACTAATAAATCACAGACATGTCTTCCATTAGCTGGTGTGCTGGACACCATTTGCCAGATAGATTTTTCACTCTTCGTCTTGGAGCGTTACCCCGCAGGTACATGTTGGCATTGCTGACAGTAACCAACTACGACACTGGTGTAAAGACGTGATTGTCACTTGTGTGGAGGGGATTGCCACTTTTTTGAATGCACAACAATTGCCTTGTGGTGTAGGTGAGCACTATCAATAGGGGTGGTTGTCCTGTGGCCTCTGATGCATGGCAGTTTTACAGGAGTCAGAAATACACCAATGGCTGTATTAGAGCTAAAGAATCACCATCATCCATACTGATCTCAAAAGAAACAAGGATCTGAACTACAGTGGCAACACCCACCTTTATACTTTCCAGTGATCTGCAAAGGCAGCTTTTCCCAACCTGTGCAACACCTGCCCCTCAGCAGGGCAGAGCTGGTGTGCTAGACCTGCCGTGTGGTCTGCAAGGGCAAAGGAATTTGTGTCACCATTCATAAAGGGCTTTACCTGTTAAGTATTTGCAGAACTTTAGGAAGTTTAAGACCAAAGCAAATCTTGTTAATCTTGTTACCATTGCCAGAAAGCAGCCTTTGGGATGTGAGCTGAGGAAAAGTAAAAATGGGGATCTTTCCAAACGATATGTCAATCAATTATACTTGTGATTGCTGCAGGGCAGGAGGGGTGACCTCTGCACATGCAGGTGTGCAGCATAACCTGATGGAGCTCCTGCCATTGCTTCAAATACTGCACTAGTTTTGTATACCTGCATCTACAAAATGGCCACTACAGCACTGAGTAGGAGTTGGTCTTTTCACTTCATGCTCAACACATGCTCTCTGTTTCAACCATCAGTCCTGGTTTCCTTGTCTCTTAGCCAGGGCCTTGCTGAGACATGTTGTGGCTTTGGTCCAGCCTGCACACCTGTGCTGCCTTCCCAGGGACAGCAGGGGCCAAGGGGAACTGATGGGCACCTGGGCACTGCTCATGATCTGCAGTCAGGACACTGTCATGAGATGTGCAGAGCAAGCAGCTAAGAAATGCTCCTGGAAGCCACTGTGCAGGGTAAGTTTTGCTCTGAAAGACTAATTTCAAACTAAAAGTCACTTCCAAATGCAAGGAAAGGGGCAGTGGCAGAATGGCCATCGTGCCTGGCAGGTCCCTCTGCACTGGGACGAGCAGTCCTTGGTGCCCTGATGCTTTGCTTGCTGAGAATGACTCAGGCTTGGTGGGCACATTGGCTGCAACAACCTCGTATTCCTCAAGATGCTGATAAGCTGCTCAGAGCAGCACTGCACAGCCCCAGCCAGACATGTGCCAGCTGGATGCTCTGTAACCAGGTTAGCGTGGCTCCAAGCCCAAAATAACAATCATTAGGTCTTTGGTACTCTGCTTGAGGTTAAACCTGCCATGACCCCAACAGTAAAAGGCAGAACAGCTGAGGGAATAATCCTGCTGAATCCAAAGACAGGAGAATAAGATCATCCCTTGGTCTCAATTTGCAGAGTGAAAGAACTGAGTTAGGCACAGGACAGGACAGCTGGGTAGTGTGAGACTGAAGACAGCAAACAGGAATGTAATTGTCTCATCCTGAAAGAAATTCAGAAAATGACCAATGAACTATCCACACAGTAAGGAGACAGAAGCAGAAAGGTGGACTTCTTGTTATGGGTGACTCTATGAGATACACATTCTCAAGGATTCACCAGAGATTTTCCAGTAAAGAAAGATAAATCCAAAAATCCAATCATGAGACAAGATAAGTTCCAGTGGTGAGAAATCCAGAGATTTCAGGATAGATGTGCTTCCAATCTGTGTAAACTCAGATCCTGGACTCAAAATCAATTTACTGAATTTGAGTAGTAAATTCAGGCACTGAATAAATTCTGTTTTACTGTATCATTACCCTTTTTCTGACAGGGAAACCAGTGAAAGACTGAAATAGGCATAAAGAAAAACTATTTTTGAATGAAAGGAATGCTTCCAGAAATGGTATTTCATTTAGTGTCATTCCAGGACAATGACTGACACCAGTTTAAGCACATACTGTCAAACCTATGTCTTAAGGTATATTACTGCTGGGAGAAGCAGATGAAGTAGCAAGGGGGAAGAAAAGAAAAGGCAAAGGCAAAGACCGAGTCTGCTATGACTAGCAAGATACAGCCTTTCTAGAATTACAGCAGGTACATCCTTCACAGTCATTTGCTTTCAAGAGGCCTGAGTCTGTACCTTGTACAAGAAACAAACGGTGCCCATTTTACCTGGTACAGATGTTTGGTTTCCCTTTGTCTTAAACAGCAATCTAAGCACAGGGTGGGCTTGAGGAACTGCATCTTCTGGGTCCTGATGCCCAGGAGCAGAAGTCCATGGGGAACTTACGGGTATCAGAAGAACTCCAGACCTTCAAGCGATCTGCCACCACATCTGGTGCCACCACTGAAGTGCCTGAAAGATACACAGAATACTGCATATACAGTAAGTCTGAATTTTGTGAGATCAGGGGTCAAGACAGAAAGGTCCTCAGTGCCCTCAGGACCATTTCCTACCCTATTGATTTGATTGCATCATCCTTTCCCTTATCTCCTCCTTGGGCTCCTTGACTACTTGTCAAATATATGCAGTTTTCTATCAATTTCAAGGCCTTTCTTTCATTTCCAGTCCTTATCACCCAGTACTCGGTACAGTCTGACCTTGCTTATTCTGCAAGGGCCATCCTGCCAGCTCCTTCACCCAATTGCTGAAATTTTAAGCAGACTTTTTCAGGGGTTTTCTGTGCAAGCTCCGAAGCTCAGTGAAACTCCTCTTTCACAAATACTTTACTGTACTCATGATGCTTCCTTGAAGAATGGCCTTAATAAAAACCTTTCCATACTTTTTGAAGCACTGATGGGTTGATACTAAAACCTTGACCTGCACTTTCTCTGATTTCTTGTACTGGCTGCCTGTATCCACTACTCATCTTTTGTCCTACGTGTAGGTTGCATATGCTTGGAGACAAAAGCTGATGGGTTTGGTTGTGTGTTTTGGTGGTAACAAGTGCAGTGACATTCCAGAGTAGTGGTAGGGCTTCCAGGAATTATAGTAATAATGACAACAGCAACAGCAATACCAGGAAGTTAAGAATGTAACCCAGGACTTACATAGTCAGTCCATGGTAGGATGGAAACAAAAGCCATCGCCCACAGCAACAGGTTCAACATAGTGGCAGTAACACTGAGATGTTGTCTTTTCTCCTCCTCTTCTATATGCTCTCCATAGGAACACATCCAAAAATATTAAATATATTAGTATTACACATTGTGTCACACTGTGATTATTTGCAAGCAAAGGTTGATTTATTGATTGATTTACATTTAAGAACAGTCTTCCTCCACATCCTGCTTCTGTAGTATGTCAGGCTGAAAATGCACCTCTTTTTACCTCAGGTCTCATTTCTGACTTCCCAGTCAACACAAATGTATAAGGTTTGCCATCCATGGGTACACTATTTCTGGTCTGCAGTCCAGAGTGCAGCTCTGCTCTCACCTCGCTCTAGACTCTCTGTTCTGCCACTCTGTGAGGGTGTGCAGAGCTTGGGCAATACCTTAAAACTGAAAGTGAAGTGGCACTGACAAAGAGAGAGAGAGAGAAACCAAAACTGATTATTCCAAATCTGTTTTGAAAAAGAAACCAAAACAAAACAAGGAAAAACAATACTCAGGAAATCAAACTGCAGCTATGGAGGCACAGAGCTTACAGGAGGAAGGACTGGAAGGAGGTCTCCGTCTCGGACAGTGCTTCACTGCTTTGTGGTAGCCTAAATTCTTCAGGAAGACTGGAGTGAGAAGCAGATGCCACATCCAATTTCCATCCCAAAAAGGATTAACTGGATCAAACAGGACAGAAACAGAGGATAACCAGCTAAGAGGTTGAAAAAATGCTTCCAGTAGCTACTTTGTCCCTCCATCCCTTCCCAGTGTCTGAGCCCAAAGGTGAGCAGAACCACGTGGCTCTCCCTAGAGAGATGCAGCTCAGCTCCTTCCCCATTGCCTGCAACAGGAGGTGTTACCCTTCCCTGCCCTGGGCGACTAACAAGGTGCAGGTCCCCTGCTCACCAGAAGTCAGGGGCTGCCAGGAGAGAGTAGGTGGGATTTTGTGGCAGGTCAGAAGCACTCTCTAGTCCCTCTCATAATTTCTGTACTGAGGCTTTCAAGGAGCTGTGCTGGTACAGTGAAAACAAAGTCCCTTCTCAAACCGTGAGGGAAGTAAATTAGGAGACAGTTGTAAAAACACGTGTTTGGCACAGACAAAAAAATGGAAAAGGACAAAAGCAAAGTGGGAAGGCTTTTAATGAACCCCCAGCAAACACTTTGTGCATTCCCACACAATTCCTTTTCTGCTCCAAATGGTTGGAGGTGGATTTCAGTGTACTTAGGAATGCCTGAAGGAGTTTAATCACTTCACATTTGCAGGAAGGGGGCTCAGCATGTGCCTTCTGTAGCATTTAACACGTGGGAGGTTGTTATCTTACAGAATACTGCATGTTGAGTGTAGTGGTTGAGTTGGTCTCTGGTTGCACCTACATTTCTGCTGTGCGCATCAGCTCTGGTGCCTTCTTGAGAACCTTCTCCTTGAGACTACTTTGTAGTGTAAATGGAAATGGCATCATGCTAAGGATTGCATTTTGGCTTGCACGTGGGACTGCACAGCACTTTTGCTAAATAGTAATTTGCTAAGCTTTAGAGCACATGGTCTGTGGGAACATATGGGCCTCTCTGCACAATTTACATGTTAGGAAAACAAGTCTTTGAAAGGAAGGAAATGGTATTGTATAGGCAAAGAAACAGACTGAGTACTGTGACAGATCCTGGGAATTAGTGTGCTACTGAATGAACTGCAACTACAGTGACATGGAGAGAGAAAAAAACCAACAAAAACAATGAAAAAACCAAACAAACAAACAAAAAAAAAAAAAAAAAAAAAAGAGAAGGCAGAATCTCATGAAATACTCAATAAATAAAAACAGCAGGTGCCAGTCAGGGTGCACATAAAAGCCAGATCCAGAAAGAAATAAACCACAATTAGCTGAGGAGACTGAAGATAAAAACGTGCTTTCTATTTTGATGTCCACAGTGTCAGCAAGTGTGAACATCTGTGTCCCATGGCCATCACTTATTGGTAGTGGCTCTCCATCACAGGCACCAAAGTCGATCTGCCCAGCACTGTGTGAGAGGAGTGAACCTGCCCACTCAGTGATCTCTCAGGGCCATAGGGCTGGGCAACTGTAGGGATCAGATCACACAAGCTCAGGAGAGTTGACTCAGGAGGGCTGTCTCACTTTCATAACCCTTATATGGCTCTCATGAAAACCTGAATCATCTTTCCTCACTGCTGTGATTAAATGAACAAAAGCAGCAGAAAGTTCCTTGGGGATCTCTGTGGATTACTGACTGCTCTACCCATCCTCTGACAGGTGGCTGTAGTAAAGGATCAGAGAAATATTTTTGCCTGTTCAGTAAGCTACTGACTCAACTGGCTGAATTAACACATACCCCAGAGTCCAACCACATATCTCTGCTGCTCTGAGGGCCATGTACCACCTCACTGCCTTATTGTTGTGTGGGCAGTTTAGGTGAGCACTTGTTGTATTGAATTTGTGTGCATTTTTCACCACCTTTTCTTTTTTGAATATATAATATTGCACACGTGGAAGGTAGCCATATGGTCACTTTAGTCCCATGTTTTTTTGGAGGAGGGATATAGAGTACACGTACTGGCAGATTGCTTTTCCCTCCAGTCTTCCATGGCACACATCTGGTGGGTCCTAGAACAACCAGAGGCTGTACAGATCATCTCAGTCTCAACTCTGAGGAAGTCCTTGAACTCCAGTTCCTTCAGACCTCCATCCATACCTCACTATCCTACCCTTCTGTGCATCTATTGCTCAGTGAAGACGAGACAGTGATAAGCATCAGCCTACAGCAGCTAATGATAAAGACTTCTTGGGTGTCATTGTCACACCAGCTACTGCTGCAAATTAAGATAAATAAATTTCTATCAAAATAAGGCTGGAACTCTGACATTAGGCAGTCCTATCACTCCTGTGGCTGGACTAGAGCAGCTGCTGGAACCAAAGGAGATGACCGAAACAAAAGCCCACTTGTGCAGCTTTCATGTATTATATGGCCTGTGTACCTCTTGCTGAACAGCCTCTGAACAGTTCAGAGGTAATGGAGACAAACCCCACCTTTTAAAACCTCGATAGAAAGGAAGAGCCTAGGATGCATTTCTGTTAACTGGCATATACATTTGTTGGAGAGAAACTTGGATGTGAATTGAAGACCTGAAAGAAATTAAATTACTTGAGAAGGTACTGTAAACGAAGAGAAGAAAAACGTGTGTTTGAACAAATTTATTTACTACCATGGGAGAATAGTAATTGAAAAGAAGAGAAACTTGGAAAGTGAAGCATTTGGAAATTACTTGAGAGGGAAAGAAAGTACAAGGCTCCTGCACCCTGAAATTAATGTCTTGCTTGATTTGTAATATCAACCTTTGGAAACATCTATATCATTTTACTTGAAAGTGTGATATCTCACCCTTGGGAGTTGGGCAGTGCTGTTTAGGGATATAAAGATAGGATTCCTTAATCTTGTTCATCAGCTCTTACATAAAGTGGGACAAGGCATTGATTAAGATATAACTGATGGTGTCCACTTCTGGACTCTGGTAGAAAAGAGATGTAGAGCTCCTGTAGCAGGTCCAGTGGAGAACAACAAGATTAGGGGACTGGAGCATATCCCTTAAGAGGAAAGGCTGAGGGAGCTGGACTTGTTCAGCATTGAGAACAGACAACTGAGAGGGGACCTGATCAATGTATACAAGTATCTGAAGGGAGAGTGTCAAGAGGACAGAACCAGGCTCTTCCTGGTGGTGCAAAGCAATGGGACAAGAGGCAATGAGCAGAACCTGGAACACAGAAAGTTCCACTGGAACATGAGGAAGAACTTTACTGTGTGAGTGACTGAGCACTGGACCAAATTGCCCAGAGAGGCTGTGGAGTCTCCCTTACTGGAGATGTTCAAGAACTATCTGGATGTAATCCTGTGCCATGTGCTCTAGGATGACCCTGCTTGAGCAGGGGGTTTGGACCAGGTGCCCCACTGTGGTCTCTTCCAACCTGACCCATTCTGTGATTCTGTGATTGTCTGATGGCAGTGCTGGGTCTGAATTTCAGCCTGTGAAAAGCTGGTTGTGCCTAAAATCTACCTGAGGGTAAAACTGAATATGCATCATCCTGAAATGACTCATGAAAACAGAACTATTGCAAAGAGTCCTATTGCATGAGCAAAGCAATGTGATGAAGGAGCTGGTTTGGCCTTATGAAAAGATGGATATTGCTGAACCATGGAGATTTCTCTGTAACCAAGAGCTGGGACTGTCTCTCACACCGTTCCCAGCCTACAGTCCGTACAGTGACTGTTCTGCACCTGTAGGTGTGCTGCAGCCTGCTCTGGGGCTGGGGGGGAACCAGCCCACTCACAGCACCATGAACCTTTATCAAACAACACCATGGGACTTCCAAGTGACCAACAGGTCTTCCACTGTTGCTGTCACTTTCATGAATTCGCTCAGTACCAAAAGACGGGCTGAAAATAGATGAAAAATGGCCTGCCTTGCCTCCTCTGTGTTTGTTGCACTACAGATTCAGTAGCTCGAGTCACTCTGGAAAACACCTATGCTAGGTCTTCTCAGCCACAAATCCTACAAACTCAGCCTAGGAACATAGGTCTGAGCTTGGTTTTTTTTCTGCCTGACACACCACTGAGTGCATTCAGGACCATGCAGGGTGCTAAGGCTTTCATTGACACCTCTGCAGCCACAGGGCAGGAATGATTGATCAGCTGTGCAATAGGAACTTGCAAAAGGAACCAGCTGAGGATGCACAAAACAGAGTTGATGCCTTAAACTACTTTGTCTTCCTTGCAATAGCTCCATAGGGTAGACATGAATCAACTGCTGTTACAGATTCATATTGTCATAAAGCTCAGGTCACTCTCAGGCTTCAGGGTTTCTTATCACGGAATTGTTCTCTAGTATCTCCAGAACTGTACTCCATTGGTCATAAAATTTACCTTTTTTTGCTGTCTACATTTATTTCTTTGTATGAATACATTAAAGTAAACAGATACATTGAGTTCAGCTTAGGGACATTCTTGTCTAATATCATATTTTCCTCCATACAGCTTTCTGACCTCCAACAATCTCTCCCTAAAGGAGATAGGATTAGAGGATCAGAGGATAGGATCACTGGGGAATTCAGGCTGGAAGGGACCTCAGGAGGTCACTTGTGCACCTCTGCTCCAAGTAGGGACAGCTGGTGTTACAGCCCCCCAGGATGGAGCCTGCCCAACCTCCCTGTGCAGCCTGTCCCTCTGCCTGTCCCTGCCCTGCCTGTCCTCATGGCAAAGGTTTCAGTGCCCACACTGAACCTGTCTCATTTCAGTTCCTGCCTGCTGTACCTTGTCCTCCTGCCATGCACAGCTATGAAGGGCCCAGCTGTCTCTGCTCCAT
>JAWWEV010000001.1:94600364-94627192 GCA_035583235.1 Hafferia zeledoni
AACCACCCCCTTTTGGCAGCAGGGAGCTGTTACCTTGGCTCACACCATCTCATGAAACCTTACCCCAAGACAGCTGCAAAAGGAGGAATATCACAAACAGGAACATGAAAAGAAGGCAAAGCTGCTTCTTCCACCTCAGCCTGACTTTTCCCCTGGAAAAGGGGTGGTCAGCTTTAAGAGGCTGGTGAGGGGCAAGAGTGGAAAGAACAGTGGTGTACACAGGTGCCCAATCGAGGTGTAGCACAAAGGCAACAAGCAGATTGAAGTCCCATGTGCCATCTCCAGTAGCATGTCTCTAGAAAGAAGCCATTCAGAACTTCCCTTATGGAAAGAGAATTGCAAAGAAGAGTCCTCTGGACCAGTCCAAGACTGGTCTGAACTGCCCAGCACAGCATCCCTGCTGGAGGGCCCATGTATGAATGCACAGCCACCTCCTACCCATGTCATAAGCTGCAGACTTTTGATATCCCAGAAAACAGCCCATGGGACATCCATAACTGTAAGGGCAGTGGTGAGCGCAGGTCTGGGGCTGGTTCCCAAACTGCTCCATTGAAGTTAAGGGACAAAACCTCAGTCAGATTTAGAAATCCCTTAAGATGGGAGGGATACTGACAGTAGTTTTACTCCTACTCCTTTACACTCACTCTCTATCCCCCTGATATTTCTTCAGTTGATATTGATCCATTTAAGATGTATAAAGCAAATAACTGTATTTAACAACCGTAGTTGCAAGCAATCAAAGAGCTCTTAAAAAAATCTCAGAATGTGAATCTACAATGTTTACCCTCAGGCAGGAATTCCATTAATAATTTAAGATGTCTGTGTGCAATTGAACAGTAATGGTAATTTTCAGCTACAAGGGATCAATCCAACAGTATATTCCAGATGTCTGTATGCTGCAGATACAGCGTTTCTCTGGGTAGATGCCATCTTTATATAGAGAGAGCTCTGAAAAATCACAGCCACTTTTCTCTATGGTTCATTTATAAAGCTTTTTGAATCTCAGGAAAAGCCCTTAAAACGTGACCCCCAGATTGCATGCATATCATTGCCTTGCACAGCCAGCAGAGCTGCCTTACCCTATAAATCCAATGCTTCTTAAGTGTCCAAAGCCTCAGAAGTGAATCATAGAATCATAGAATATTCTGAGTTGGAAAAGACCCACAAGGATCAAGTCCAAATCCTGACCCTGCACAGGACAACCCAAAAAATCACAGTATGGGCCTGAGACCATTAAGAGAGGGGCACTGGCTTCAGCGTGCCTTCCAGAAGAGCAGTGCTAGATCCACCTGGAGCTCAGGTCAAGCTAGGGCACAGTCACACATCAGACACAGAAGGCCGAAGGGTGCAGTTACATATCAGACAATGTACTATTTCTGCAAGAAAACATCTTTCAGTAGTTTGGCTGCTGGCTCAGTTTCACAGTGGGATCCAAGGGGACAAATCCATGGTGGGTCTGCCCACAGGGTCAGCAGCTCAGTGCCAGCCTGGCATGGGCTCTTACCTCATGGGCAGGACTGGTTGTGTAGATATGGAGAAGGCTCTCTCAAGCCCAGGGCGTAAACCTCTGCAAAAAATATTTTCAGGAAGGGCAACAACCAAGAAATAAAGTAAGGCATATATAGGTGCAAATAAATTCCTCAAGAAAGTAACAGCTGTAAGAACACCAGCCCAGGCAGTGCCAGCTGAAGCAGTGGAGCAGCCTGTGCCACTGCAATGTACTGGGAGCAGGTCTCCTGCTGCTGAACGAATTTCTGGTGATGTGTGATCCCACAAATGGACAGTGCAACCCTTGAGGTATTGTAAATAAAATGCCCTAACAACCCCTCTGGAAGGAGTACATCATAAACTAAGCTGTGGTCTAAGGTCTCTGCTGGCTGCCTCCAGCTGGAGGCTGACGCCTGTCCCTGCCTTCATCCTCCTTCACATGCTGCCAAACACTTCCCATGTTGGCTGTCCCTGCTGAAGGCCTTTGAGCTATGGAAATTTTACCAGCTGTGGTTGGCACTGTAACAACAAAAACCAGCTTGACAGTCAAGGCTAATGGTGGGGGAGGGAAGAAATAATCTGTTTTTACTGGATTTTTCTGAATTCAGTCTCCCTCAACAAGGATGATTATAACTAATTAGATAGAGCATGGTAACAACATTCACATTTGGAAGTGTGGTGTCTCAGTGGAAGAGGAAATTAAATACAATGTGATCAGAGAGCTGCAGACAAAAAGAGGCCAGTCCAAACCAGTAGCTTTTCATTGGAGAATAGATGAATATGTTAGTCAATTTATTTTGTTGCACCTAGAAATTAATAAGTGTTCTGTAGTACTGTAATTTACATTTCAAGGAAAGCATTTGACATGCCATCCTTTACGACTTTGTTTCCCTCCTGCCTCAGGCTCTCTCTTTCCTTGGAATGCAAGGGGGCACAACTCACTTAAACCCTTACACAAGAAGAGCTTCTTCAGGTGACACCAAAATGCCTAAAATGTTCCCTGAAGTGAGAGAAGAGTGCGGATGACAGCAAGGAAAGGGAGGTGATTATCTGGTGGCCATAGTCTCTGTGGGAACTGCAAGTCTGGCTGCGGTACTAGACACTGTCAGGTCATCAGGACTCAAGGTTTCGTCCTTGAGGGGCTGGTGCCTGTGCACACATACACAGACCTGCAACCCAGCCATCAGAGCCGCTCCCCACTCAGGGAGAGACCCTCCTTCATCAAGGATCCAAAGGAAATGTAGATGTTAAGTGCTCAGGGTCATAAATCTTGAAGGGTGCCAGAGCTCAGCAAACTGAGGAGCAAAATCAGGATCACAGAATTATTGAGGCTGGAAAAGACCCTTGAGACCATCAAATCCACTGAGCAGGTACGAGGTGGACCAGGTGACTGGGCACAGTGAAGGTACTGGTGACTTTGGCACAACTCGGAGACACCTGGCAAAATTTCTGGAAGGCTTGATAAAGAAGCCTTAAATGTGAACAGATATTTGCTTGGTTGGTAGCGGACACGATCCCAGCTCTGAGATGCACAGCTCTGGTCTGATCATCCTGCGAAGCTACATCCTTGAAACTACTCTTGGGAATGTAGTTCTCCAGGCAAAGGTCTTTTTTAATCACTCCACCATATAAGAACTGGGAAGCATATATACCTTGAACTGATAGTACCTTTTTTATGCCTGCTGTTAGTAGGGCCCCTGGTGTAGTCAGAGACATGAAGCAGCCTGCCATGGAAGCAGGAATCAGGCTCTTTGTCATCCCTCCTAAGTGTGAGCAAACAGCAGGACTGCACTTAGTAGTCAGTGCAGTCATGGTCAAACATCAAACACTGGTCCACGTGCTGCTAATGCAGAAAGCAAAGGATTGAAAAAAATGCCATTGTTGAAAAGTAATGTCAGGGGAAATCCCTCAGGCTGTAAATTCTGCACAGCACAAATGGGGGAATTTCATCCAGCAATTCCTGCTTCACACTCTCCCCATACCAAAATTTCACCACATTTTCAAGCTGAGCACCTGGCAACATTTTTGGACAGTGATTTTCCTTCTCCTTTGAGGTCAAACCCCCAGAATCATAAACAAGTATATGACAAAATTGTTGTCTCAGCAATAACCTCTCCATAACTTGGTGTGAAGGAATTGTGTACACAAAGAGAATCTGCAGTCAGATATAACTGTTTCCAATAAAAGCTTCAGGCCATTATCCACGGAATTTACAGAAACTATTTTAATTTATCTACTTCCCCAAGAATATGAATGAGGCACACAAAAGGCTTCATAGAAGCAGAAACGGCACTGCAGCAATGGAGGTGTCCAAGTAGAGAGTGGCAGCTCAGGCTTCAGGCAAGATGACAAATAACCAAAGACCGAAGCCCAACAGTGTGTGGTTTCTCCCAGATGCTTCATTCTGCAGCACCACTCCTTGCAGGAGAGCCTGGCCACTGCCACACAAGGAGGGCAGGCAATGGCTGGGTGTGCAGGGAAGGTGGAGCAGTGTCCTTGGAGAAACTGTCCCCAGATCAAGGGACAAGACATCACCCCCTGGGGCTGCCAGCCAATGATTCCTAGAAGAGTTCTGCTTGCTAAACAAAGTTTTAAACAAAATTAAAAACCAAAACATTAGCCAAACCTTAAGATAAAGGGTAAAGTAACAACAGCCCCATCTAAAAATAGTTGTCTGTCGAAACAGAAGTCACTTTCTGCTCTGCCCTCCTCTGAATGTACTGCAAGTTCCCAGCTTGCCCATCTACAGCTTCCATCCAGCTTGCTGTGACACCCTGATGTCTCCTGTGTCCTTCAGCCTTCACTTTTACATAGGGGTTATTTTTGCAGACTGCACAGAAAGTTGTTAACCTTTCCAAGCAAGTATTGGTATTTTTCAACTCTTTTGAAAATGGTGTTCTAACAGTGTTGCTGTTTTTTAATTTTATTTCCCTAGCACTTCACAGAGGAAGAGCTAGAGGTATGTAAGAAGCTGCTTGAGCAGAACTGGACCAAGAACATCAATATGCAAAGGGGGACCTGGCTGTTCAAACCTCAGCCTGTCCACATTCCATTAAAGCACCCCTTCTAATACTGCATGTTGGCTGATTTGCTTATTTCTAAGTGAGGAAAAAAATAATATCTAGTTCACACAAAAGATTGTTTGTGTACAAACAATTTATGGGTCTACAACAGTAGCCAACAACTACACCATAGAAATCTGCTTGCAATTAAATATCTTAGCAGTCACAGTGCCCAGCTGAATCAGATGGCAGCACAGGTACACATCTGGCTCAGTGGTTTTCCCAGGTTGCAGAGATCCTATGTGACACCAGCATCCCAGTGACACTACAGCTATTGGCCTTCACCTCCTTATTTTGTGCCTCAGGTATCACAGCTCAGGTGAAGGCCAACAGGTCTTGTGCTTTGCTTGCAGTGTCTGGCATTGAGCACAGAAAAGCAGCTGGGAATCTGCTCCAGTAGGCCGTTTAAATGACTTTTTCCTGCTGATGCCTCACTCCACAGCTTCTGCATCCATATGAAGACAGTGTGGACAAAAGGTGTGGTTCACTAGGGCAACCAAACTGCAGGGGCCAAAGGTAGAGGCAGCAGGTACGCAGCCTTGAGAGCTCATGAGCCTGAAGAAGAGCCAAGTGAGCTCCCAGAAACATGCAGTACCCTCTCTGGAGCTCTCCAATGCCTTACTAAAGCAGGATGGAGACAAACTCTGAGGAAAAGGGAAGAATAATCCTTGGGGCTGTATGCACTGTAGTGCAGCTGGAGCCTCTCACCATTCTGAGGGTGCTTCTCTTTTGCAATTAAAGAATATAAAGATTTCTCTTCAGCTAATATGAAGGAGCTTCTCTCATGTGGCAGAGATGTGTACCACAGGGGTTTGGATAAAGGCTGAAACTAGCAGCGTTTGCTCTGACAGCCCTGCTGCGGCATCCATCTACATCTTTCCACTAGTAGAGACCCTTTTTTAATTTCCCTTTCTTTCCTTCTCGTTCTCTGCCACTAGCTGCTAGCTGTCTCTTTTATTTCATGTCTTCCCTAAGGCTGAATGAAGCATAACCCTTGTAGATCTCATTCCTGCACAATGGGGAGGCAAGACAATCCTAGTGTTGCTACCCTAGTTATTGATGCCATTGCTTTGCTCTCCTGCTAAAAGGATCAGCTCATCACCTGCAAAATAAACACTAGGTCTGCTGGGGAACTAGCAAGAAAATGTGTAATAGGACTTGTACTCACCGCAGCTCACCTACACTTACTCATCAGGCTCCTACAAAGGAAAGTGTGGGTGGCCCCATGGGAAGCGACTGGGGGCAGCCAAAAGCTGTTCCTTTCATGTGTCTCCAGACTCTCCCCTAACTTTGTGTGTGAGTAGAGATTTTCACGGGCCTAGTGTGGACTGCAGGCAAGTCTGCTTTGAGCAGAGGTCCATCCTTGAGCTGCAAACTGCAGAATAAGGACTCAGCAGAGGGATGGCTGTCATTCCTTGGACGATGTCATGTGAAAAGGAGTGGGATTGCCTAAGCAATGTCTTGTCTTTCATGGTGGAAATTTAAGCCTTGGATCACAACACAAGGATAACTGGTGTTGATGCTGATACTGGAAGTTAATCTGATATAAGGCAGGTGAATGCAAACAGAGATTTGCTCTAGTACATAGCATGGCACAAGAGCAGAGACAAGTTTTTCGATATGTGTGTCTCAAGGTATCTATCTGTCTTGCCTTTGATCGTTACTTCTGTCCTGTAAATACTCACATTTTAGAAGTGCTACCATCCTTTTATATTAATATTATTAACATCTTAACTATCAATTCCAACTTAAAGACACCAATTTGTTTCCCTTGTTGGTATATTTAGCAAATTTCCTATACTTTCCCCATGGCATGATTGACAAATATGCACTTACCCAAGTACTGTGAGCAACACATTTCATGATGACAGAGAGAACCATAAGGAGCAACTTAATGTGTCCAATCTCATACAAGTCTGTCATCATTAGCATCATGCCAAAAATCAAGACCTGTTAATACAAAATGAATCCCCAGTTGTACTGAAGCTTGTGTAAACAAGACTTACTACTTAAAATATGTTGTCAAACATATCTGAAATTCCAATTCGCTTTGGTAAAAAGCTATAGTAGTTATTGTGACAGAATTGGGCACATAAGATGGGAAGGACAGTAAGGACATAGTGGTATGACACTCTGCATGTAGATAGTCAGAGATGTGAGATATGAAATCAGTAGGAATAATGCTTATGCAAGTAAATGATAGTTTAGCCCCAATTCCAGTCTTCCATGGCAGCACCTTGGGTTCATTTATGTTCATCTTCACTTCTAATTCTTACAGTAGGCTTCCAGTATACACAAGAGAACTGGTTGGTCTTGCTTAGGGCTAAATAAATTCAAAAGTTGCAGAAACAGTTCTCTATTAGCATAAAGCAGATAAATTGCAGCAAACTGATAAACTGTGGTTTCACAGGAACACTACCACAGTCAGGAAAAGCACCCACTGATGGTCTGCATGTTCTCTGGGGCTGGACATAATTCCATGGCTCTCTGGAGCACCCTGCCCCATGACCTTTAAGGGCACATCCAGGGGCAGGGACTTGCTCCTTCCATCCTTTGTTCATGCCAACCTGCCACAAGGCTCACAGCTGCTATTTTTGCAACACGATGAAAGTGCCCTTTTGCTCCATGACTTTGCCAGCCACTTCTACCTCTCCTCTGGCATCCTGAAGCAAAGCGGAGACATAATGTCCGACAGCACCCTGCGACAGAGGACTATTTCCCAAAACAGTCACAAACTTGACTGTGTACATGAGTAAATCTGCTTTGTGGGATCCCCTCCCCAACTTCTCAGATACACTTTGGCATACAAAAGTGGACATGCATGGCCAGTGCCTGAGTCTTTAATGTCCAGCTCCCAGGACACGAAGTCTGTGCACTAAGGCAGATGACATCCCACAGACGACTCCTGAGCCAGGTTCAGCTCTGTTAGAAAAACTTCATTTCTCCCCATAGTCTATAACATCACTGTAGTTTGGGTAGGTGTGGTACTGCTGCTGTGCCCAGCCACACACCTCCAGGCATCACAGCCATTCCAGGCTGGAAGTACACACCTTGCACACAGGACAAGGTGTCAGAGGCATAGGCTCATGACCCGCAATATAGGCCTGTGCACAATCCTGTTTTCTCTCATCCTTTTAGTAAAAAAATTTCACCTTCCTTTCCAATAAATATGTGATCTTCACTGTAAATCTCCTGTTTCCTGAAAAAAGTAAATTGCAATAGTGGAAAAGATATCTGGAAAGTAAATTGCAGTAGTGAAAACACCACTCTGATACCAGACAAGTTCCACATTGCTCCAGTCGCATGGACAGCTAAGCTCAGAAAATCCCATTGCTACAGAAGTCTGTTGAAAAAACTCAGAAGGATTGTTTCAGCATGAAACTTTTTCTTACCACTGGGAGCATTTCAAACAGCTCTGTTCGTATCCAGGTACTAAAGTAGTAATAAAGAAACAGTTGTCAAAAATAGCTGTCAGGCTTTGAATTTGTCTAAAATTTATATCAGAAATAAGATAGGGGGAGCTGGGAATTTACCTGAGGCACTGCAAAACCAAAACATTAATCTTCAGATAAATTACATAATCCAGGGATTCCTTCTCCCGAACCCTTATTAAGGAAAATGTTTAGAAAAGCCAGTGAAACATTTTCATCCATTTGTATATGACAGAAATCACCATGGGATATCTTTTTCCAAGGGAAAAAAACCAAAAGAAACCAAAACACCTTGCAGAGCTGTAAACTTGTGTAAGGATCAGTTAAGCATGGGCTAACAGGGTTACTCTGCTTATTAGCTTTTTGTTCATGGTGCTGATCCCCACGGATGAAACAACAAGCTTCTCTCCAATGCTTCAATGGATTCTTATCTCTGGGTAAGAGTTAGCCCGTGTTTCCCTGTGGACTTCTGGAGAGTTGGATGAGTTCTGTTATGGCTGAGTTGCACAAGGCTCCTGCCAGATGCCCACGCCAGCTTGTCCAGGTCCCTCTGGATGGCAGCATCGAGCCTATTGACTGGTACCACCGTCGCAGCTCAGTGTCACTGGCAACCTTGACAACTTCCTTCAGGTCACTGTTCATGATGTCAAACAGGACAGGTCACAGGACAGTCCTCCACTCAGTATCAGCTCCCGGCAGGAAGGTATATGACCCATTAACCATGATCCTCTGAGCCCTACCATCCCAAAAAGCTGCTTACCCACCTAGATTTCCACCCATTCAGACTGCAAATTCCCAATTTAAATGCATTAATATTATGGGAGACAACATTGAAAGCCTTGCTAAAGTTTGTGTGAACTGCATCTACGTTATTAAAGCTGAAGTAAATGAGATCCAGTGCTCTCTCCACATTCACAATTGTGGTCATTTTGACACAGAAAATGAACAGGCTGGTCAGGTATGATTTGCCTGTGTAAAGCTGTGCTGAGGGCTCTCATTCATCTTCATATGCCCAGAAATGGGCTCTGTGGTTTTCCCAGGGACTGAAACAAGACTGATTTGCCTATCATTGCCCACATTTTGCTTTTGGCTTTTTTAAAGCCAATCATATATAACAACCTTTTCCACATCATGTTACATACAAGTGGTCACCTGCACACCTGGCATAATTTTTGCACAGTCCTTTCACCTCTGTCCTGCAGTCATTTGCTTGATCATCCCAGTTTGCCTAAAATGTTTGGGGTAGGGGGGAAGGAGGGGTGGGTGTTATTAAATGAGAAATGCTGATATCCCTTTGAAGGGAAATTCCCTTCAGACAGCTGGGAATCCCAATTCTGTATCAATCCTTCCTGCCCCTTTGGCAGAAACCCAACTCTGACTCCTGAAGTTTGTCGAGGTTCCAGTAGTGCTGGACAAAGAAAAGTGGCTTTGTTGTTACTACTGTCACCTCAGCCCACAACCACGTACAGAATCTGCCAACCCACACTGTGCATACACTACCACAGACTGTCCACCAGTAGCAACTGATAGGTAAGGAGACAGATGAGCTTCCAAAGATTCATTCAGTATATTGCAGAAAATGAAACACATCCACTCATCATGTCTAGTACACCCCTCTAAACCACACATGTCCCTGAAAAAAAGAGTGAAGAAAATATTGCGTGTGAGATCCTTGTCTACTTACCAGGAGGATGTGTCTTGAGTGATTTTCATAAAAATACAGACACCACGGAGACAAAAAACTTTGTTGACCAGTGTTTTCAATGTGCTAATAAAACAGCCTCCAGAAGCTGCTTGACACAGAGTAGAGACACTTTACCTATGTTTTCACTGGAGACAATCTTTACTGTCCAGAAAGACACATGTGAAGGTCCAGCATACAAAGGAGCCACCTTCACTGATAACATATCTGAATCTGTGGCTCTAGTATTCACTTCAAGAAACAAATCAACCTAAAAAGCCCTACATTAGAAAGGATGAGGCAGTGAATGCTCCTAAAGTTGGGTGAAATAGTTGAAATAAGATTTACATCAGTTTTACAAATAAAAATACACCTGTTCCTTCTGAGCTTTGATCCAAACCTTTTCAACTAATCCTCCAGAAGTTCCCTTATTTTCATCTTTTATACACTAGTAGAATTAGATAACAGATCTCTTCACTTAACACCTGAAATATTTCCTAAAATATATATCTGGCATCTGCCTCAGTCACCTATGGAAAGTACTAACAATTTCTAATGGAAGTTAATATTTGTGCTTTTCTGAAAACCTTGCTTACCTGTGGCTTGAAAGTGAGTTGAGGTCAAATATAATTTTGCCTGTTTCTGCTCTGTCAGGCACAGTAAGACAACCCTTCCCCTCTGACTGGCACAAGGCAAGTTTTTTGGCTTCCCTTGAAATCCCCATGCACATGAGTGCTACCTTCTGGCCAGAGGTGCCTTCCATAAAATAACAACTACACCCATTGTAAAACACCTTGGAAACTCTTCTAATGGTTCTTCAGCATTCTCTCATGCAGCATGTCACAATTCTGGCTTTGTAAAATGCCACTGCTGCCCCTGCATGTAACAGCCTCAGGTCCTTTTGTCAAAGTTAGGAGTGTCACATAATTTGTGTTTATCTTTTTGGGAAATTTGATGCTCTATTTCCCTTGAAGTTATTTAAATAGAATTCCTTTAAATATATTATGGCCCAGGAAGGGTTACTTTTTATATCAAAATCCAGCTGTTTACCTTGGTATTGTGCCTTATTTCCACTCTTTACAAGTCTTTCTCTCCCTTCTGTAAAGGTTCCTTTGTGATGGTTCTAAGGCTCAGCATAAAGGAGGTCCTACCATACATTCTACATTCCCAGAAAAAAAAAATTAGTGTGGATAACAAAGATTGAGTGCAGAATCAGTAATTTTAATATAAAAATATTACTTTTGTCTTCTTGAAGCTATCTCCAATCCAAGCAGAATAGGGTCAGCAGATAAAAAACTGAGACAAAACAGAAAATATATAAAATCCTGATAAAGCATGGAAATGCAAAATCAGATCATCCCAACAATCATATTTTTCTTCTGTGGTGACACTACCAAAATTATTTGACCACAATCAAAGTTTTAAAGTAACTGTGACCATAGATTAGAGTTGATTAAAGTTTAAGACATGTTGCATTCAATTCTTTCTTTTTCCGATATCCCATCTACAAACTAAAGCATTCAGACTCAAGGGACTTTCCTGAAAAAATTGCCCTTAATCTTTCAGTTGTTGAATAAAATAATTGTGTGGAACATGAATCTAACAATTCATCTTTTACTGATAGGGCTCTTGGTAAATTGTCTGTTCCAAAGTTATAAGACTGAAGAAGTTATTATGAGAACAGAGTATTTTATTTCGGATGCAACCACGCAAATCTCAAGGAGAGAGGAGGCTGGCACAAAGAAAAGTCCCCTGATATATATCTTTTAATTAACATTGCAAAACATTCCTTTCTGTATGCAGGTAAATCCTTTATGCACAATTCATTTGTATTTCTAATCCTTATCAGTAAAACACTTTTTATTCCACCAAGTTCGATTTATTTTAGAAAAAAAAATCAAACTAGTTAAGTGTATTGCATGATGAGGGACTTCAGGATGTATAGCACTGAGGGGACAAGAGCCTTTTAAATTGCATTAATTCTTCCACAAAGTGAAAGCATAAAGGTGAATCTATCTGTCTTACCCAAGTTTTACAATATTCACTTAGTGTATCCAAGTTCAGTTTAAGGTGGGCTTTTTGAGAGGTTCTCTTTGATTTTTTTGTTGATTTTTTTCATAATGCTGAGCTATGAGCCCAGGATGTATGAACATTTTAGGACCTTACTTGGCTTGTCAGCAAGCCAAATGCAAGAGACAACTCCATTTTCTTTCATCAGGACCCAGTGTCTGTGTGGACAACCAATGTATCACCGAGCATGAAGTCACCCTCTGCCTACCCCTTCTGCAGATCCCATGGAGCCTCTTCCAGCCCTCAGTCTCAGCTGATGGCTGCAGAGGAAGGCTGACTTATTAAAGTAAGTAATTGAAAATAAACAACTTGAAGCAGCTTAAAAAATTTGAGGGGAACAGACTCAGTGTACAGGCACATGGTGCTTACAGCACCGTCACATATAAACTCAAATTACTGTACGGCAAGGAACTCTACAATTTCAAACACAATTTTTGTTCCCTACTTCACTAGTTTCCTAAAATTTGGATGGAGGTTAGATTTGTATCCCAACAACTGAAAGGAATTTTGGCTTCTGAAAAGTGTGCATCTATCTGGATGGGATTAGTTTTACAGTCTTTGTTACTGCAGCATCTGTGGTAGTAATTTACTATGACTAAATGTATAGTATGCAAGGTCTTTAAAATGGCTAATGTAACTATCAAGGACAGCAAAGAAAGGATATGTGGTCCATTGATCCCAGCTGGATGACAGGTGTACATCAGGCCACTCATCATCCCCCTTCTCAGATGGACAGGGGAGAGAAAATAAGATGGAAAACAACTCATAGGTTGGGATAAGGCAGTTTACTAAAGCAAAACAAAAAGTTGCACATGCACAAGCAAAGAAAAAAACCACCAAAGATTCTATGTTCTACTTCCCACCAGCAAGCGATGTCTGGCCATTTCCTGTGAAGCAGGGCTTCAACACACATAGTGATTGTTACAGAAGGCAAATGTTGTACATAATGAATGCCTGCTTCCTCCTCCTTTTTTGACCTCTTATATCTGAGCAGACGTCATATGGTATGGAATATCCCTTTGGTCAGTTTGGGTCAAATGTCCTAGTTGTGTCCCCTCCCAAGATCTTGCCCACTCCCAGTCTACGGATGGAGGGGACAGAATGTTGGAGAGACAGCAGTGATGCTGTGCCAGTGCTGCTCAGCAGTAGCCAAAACACTGGTGTGTTATCAGCTCCTTTCTAGCTACCAATGCAATGGAGAAAATTAACTCCATCTCAGCTAGACCAAATACAATCTCCATCCCTTATTCCATACTGTATGTGTCACGCTCAGAAACTACAAAATTTAATCTCCTATTTTACTGTATTTACTTCTCATTACTGAAACTGCTTCTTACCAACACCCCTTAGACTACATCCTTAAACCGTCTTTATACCCAGCATACAGGTTCAAACATTTTCATTAACTGTTATCCCCAGTCCTTTCACAGGTAGATATTATCTTCCCACTCCATGGGCTTCCTCCACCACTCCAGCTGTGCAGAAACAGGCCATGACTCGGGGTTCATTCCATCAAGATGGGTGCTCAGGACAGGAGAAGCAGCACACTGGATTGTTGGGCACCAGCACTGGTTCGGCTTGCGTCATCATTGAACTCGTCTGGCTCCTTGCAAAATTCACTCTTCATCAGTTCATGCCATTCCTGCAACTTTACTTCCTGCAACATACAACTTAGAACACAGATTATTTTATCCCCAAGGTTAAATCACACACAGCAGGTCTCCCCATCCTTCTGCATTACCCACCAAGTACACCCAGGTCCTTGAGAAACGACAATGCCACAGATGGGTTTGCCTTTTCCCATGTGAGGAGAAACGCATACTGACTTCCCCAGCCACTTCCCTATGTGTAGTACAGGGACCTTATCTCCTCCCACAGTATGTAGAGGTTTTGTTTGGGCAGGGCTAGGGCAGTTAGCAGATCCTCTGGTGTTAACCAGCCAAATGGCTTCTGCTAAATTTGTATCTTGATGCTTCCATGACTCATTGCCTAATGGTCTTAACATAGTCCTCAGCAGTCCATTATACCTCAAAATCTTTTCAGAGAGTTGTGAGGGATAGGGGATGTGATACACCCACTCAATGTCATGCTTCTTTGCCCAAGAATTTGTGAGGTTATTTCTAAAAGTAATCCCATTGTCTAATTCAGTTTTTTCTGGGGCACCATGTTGCCACAAAATGTGCTTTTCCTTGCCCAATATTGCCTTTTGATCAGTGGCATGGCTTACAGGGTATGTTTCTAGACAACCAGTAGTTGCCTCCTCCACGGTCAGTAAGTAGCAGTTGCCTCAGTATATTTGTGGCAGTTGGTCCAAAACAGTCAATTTGCCAGGTCTCACCATAAGGTAAACCCAGCCACTGCCTTCTGTTCTGGAGAGATTTCACTTATGTGGCTCACTTGATTGCAGCATCTTTTACATTCATGTATGACTTGCTATTGCTCAGGGCACCATTCCAAATAGTTTTTTGGGGTCACTTAATAGAGGGGGCTCACAAGCTGTCTGTAACCTGGAATATGCATCCTACAGAACCCCACAAGACCTAGGAAAGCTTCTATTTCCTGCTTTTTAGCTGGTGGAGGCATAGCTGTTATCTTGTTTACCAGATCCACAGACACATGTTGGCATCCATCCTGCCAAGAACCGAATCTCCTGTGTGGGGCCCTTGACCTTGCTTTTTTTTTATGGCAAACCCAGCTTTCAGAAGAGCCTGAATTATTCTTTTTCCCTTCTCAAGCACTTCTGTTGTGTTGTCGCACATCATGGCGATGTCAGTGTATTGCAGATGTTCAGAGGCACCACCCATTTCAAGTACAGTCTGGATTAGCCCACTACAGGTGGAAGGATTGTGTTTCCACCTCTGGGGCAGTTGATTCTGGCTTTAGAACCTTCATGTGAAAGCAAACTGTGGTCCACATTCTGCTGCTGAAGAAATTGAGAAAAATGCTTTGGCAATGTCACCTGTAGAATATCACTTGGCTGCCTTCGACTCTGGCTATATTGGAGCTCTAACATGTCTGATATGGCAGCATCCAGGGGTGGTGTTACTTCATTCAGGCCACGATAGGCTACTCTTTACCTTTGCCCTCCAGCAGACTTTTGGACTGGCCATATGGGACTACTAGAAGGTGAATGAGTCTTGCTGATGACTCCTTGGCTCTCTAGATGATGAATCAGCTCATGGATGAGAGCCAGGGAATCTCAGTTTGTGTGATGTTGCTGCCAGTGCACTGTCCTGGTAGTAATTAGCACCTGCTGCTCTTCAACTTGCAGCAATCCCATGATGAAAGGATCTTCTGAGAGGCCAGGCAGGGTAAATAACTGCTTGGTTTATCTCTGTATTCACAGTGGCTACACCAAAACCCCATTGGTACCTCTTTGGGTCCTTGAAGTATCCTCTCCTGAGGTGATAAATTCCAAGGATACAAGGGGTCTCTGGGCCAGTCACAATAGGGTGCTTTTCCCACCTGTCCCCTCAGCCTCCAACACAGTTCCCTTCAGCCTCCAACACAGACAATTCTTGGCATCACCCTATCACTCAGGAGATCAGATGGGTTCTGTGCCCCAGTACCCCAATGGCACAAGCATACACTATGCATCAGTATCTACTAAAGCCTTATATATTTCTATGGGTTTGATGTGCCAGGCCATCGAATCCAATGTACCCAGTCATCCCTTTCCTCCTCCTGGCTGAAGGCAGTAACCCTCTATTCCTGGTCCTGGTCAGAGTATTCACTGACCACTGCAGTGGCAGACCAGAAGTCCCTTCACCAGGATCAAGAGAGGTTATTTCAATTCTTCTATATCTGGGAGATTTCTGATTGCCTTCTTGTGTCTACAGAAACTAGTTGACAGCCTTCTTGGGTGGCCCCTTCTTAACAACTCTCTTCTCTTTCAGTTCACGTACACGGGCTTCCAGCTTAAAGGTGGGTTCACCATCCCATTTCCTCATGTCTTCCCCATGGTCACACAGAAAGAACCAGAGTGCACCACGTGTCATCTGCCTGGGACTCTCTTTCCCTCTGACCAGGGCAGGAGAAGACTGATTTCTTGGGCTGCCCTTGGCAGCTGAGGTGCTGGCCTGCAGGGAAGAGGAGGTACAAAGGGTTTCTTCTAAGTTTTGGAGCCAGAAAGATGCTCTCTCTACAGTTGGTGTATCCATTTCTGGGTAATACATCGCTGCCAAGCTGTTAGAGTAAGACGTAGGGGCACTTTGAATCACCTTCCTCCACATGGCCATTGTGCAAGGGACATCCTCTGGATCTTTAGAGACGTTATCATTTTTCAGATCACCGTAGATGACTTCCAGCACTGCTAGTTCTCTCAGGTACTGGATACCTTCATCTGCAGTGGTCCACTTTCCTGGGGAGCTCACCAGGTCTTCCTTAAATGGATATCTTGCCCTCACACTGGAGAGGAGCCGTCTCCAGAGACTGCAAACTGCTGCCTCTTTTCCGATTCCTCTTTCAATTCCTCGATCTCTAGCGAGGGATCCCAGCTGTTGGGCTTCCCTACCTTCCAATAGCTGCCCATCGGCCCCATAATCCCAGCATCGAAGCAGCCAGGCAGAAATCCGCTCACCAGGATGGCGGCTGTAATCTTTCCACAAGTCTCGAAGTTCTGATGAGGTCTGGGACCGGGTAATTTCTGCCTCCTGTTTGAATTCTCTCACTCCTTTCTCCAATTTATGTGTTGAAGGACTGGCTTCTTGATCAGACCCTTCCTTTCCTGATGACTCTTCTTTTTCATCTTCTTCTTCCTCTTCTTCTTTTTCTTCTTCTTCCTCCCTTTCTAATTGACAATATGGGCCTGTAGTTTTCTTTGTCTCCCTTTTCTTTTCCATTACAGGCACAGTTACCGCAGTTGTTGCTTGGGTCCCTGTTTCAACCATAGTGTCCTCAGATGCAGTTTGGGTCCCTGCCTCCACTACAGTCCTCTGAGAGTACTGAACCGTGGCTCGATAGGCACAGGCCAGGCCCCAGTACAGGGCAAGAACCTGCTGGTTTTCACTGGGTTGGGCAAGGCACCCTTCTATCAGGTGATGTGTCAGTTTGCCAGGGTTGAATACCTGTTCAGGTGTGAAGTCCCAGGTAATGGGAGGTGATAACTGCCCTAGGAACCTGCCCAAATCCTTCCACACCCCCTGCCACCCAGGCACTGGCCTCATCAGGGCACATGTCAATATCATCTCACTCAAAATTTGTTTTCTCTTATGCCAGGATGACACCAGTTTCCACAAACCCCATAATATGCTTACAGTACTAATTAGTAGTATTAAACAGAGCATGTAAGGATGAACAAGGACAGCAGGAGCCTGCATAAAAGTATCCACATCAATTACAGGCAGGGAGAGGGAGATGTATTCCCTCATTGTCTCCACAAGATAGGTCCCCCAGCACAGCAAGGCCATCAATGCCAGGGAAAAGCACAGAGCCATTGTTTGTGTTAACATGTTCTCAAACTCAGCAAAATAACGTGATAAGCAGCACAGCTCACAAACTCCGTGTCCCACACAGGAGCTTGTACTCAATAACTGCTATTACTACAGCATGCAATGCATAGATATAAGTGCTGTTGTCTCACCCCACACTAGGCACCAAAAAGGACTATGGTAGGTTGACCCTGGCTGGATGCCAGATGCCCACCAACTCACACTATCACCCCCCTTCTCAGCTGGACAAGCCAGAGAAAATAAGATGGAAAATAACACAGCACAGAGGTAAGGCAGTTTAGCAAAGCAAATCAAAAGTTTGTGCATGCACAAGCAAAGAGAAAAATACCAAAGATTTTATTCTCTACTTCCCATCAGCAAGTGATGTCCAGCCAGTTCCTGGGACAGGGCTTCAGCACAGGCAGCGTTTGCTCTGGAAGGCAAATGTTGTAAATAGGGAAGGTCCCCCCCCTTCCTCCTCCTTCTCTTTTCTTTGACATCCAAGCAGACGTCATATGGCATGGAATATCCCTTTGGTCAGTTTGGGTCAGATGTCCTACTTGTGTTCCCTCCCAAGATCTTGTCCACTCCCAGCCTACGGATGGGGGTGCAGAATGTTGGAGAGACAGTGTTGATGCTGTGCCAGCGCTGCTCAGCAGTAGCCAAAACACTGGTGTGTTATCAGCTCCTTTCTAGCTAATAAGGCAAAGCACAGCACTGTGATGTTTGAACTCCATCTCGAGCCAGACTCAATACGGGATGTTAAGCCATAGTGTTCACCTACACTTCTCAAGTAAGAACAGGAAATTTAAATGCTGGCACCTGTTTTTAAAATGCTTGGCATCAACCACTTTTCTTCTTCCACCACTGGTAAAGCTGTTTATAAAGTGAAATGAAGGATTAGTTCAACCTGAGAATCAGGCTCTACACAGTGACAAGAAGCCTGCAACTGGGGAACATCACCAGCCCCGGCCCCCAGCTGCCCTGGCTGCTAACACAGCTTTCCTGCTGTGAGATGGGACAGAGATAACTTAACTTTTATTGACTACCAACAACAATAAACTGGGAGCAGTAACAACAACAACAATTATTGGGAAAAGTAACCTTGGAAATATAATGCTAAACTCAGGAGAAAACCTTAATACTATTTACAGCACTTCCTATACATACTACATTTGCTCTAATGCTCTTTCTTATTGCATCGTTCCTCCTGCTTGTTATATTTGGGACTTCAGTAACATCTGGGAAGGTGAGAAACTGCACAGAGCAGTTTGATTATTTTTTTGACATTACACTACTCACACTACTCTTTTGATACTCACACTACTTTTGTTCACATTACTTTTGATACTCAGAAATTATATTAGCTGTTTAGAGCTATTCCTGCACAAGGGTGGGGTTTTTATTCTGTACACAGAGCAAATAGGCCACGAGAATGATAATAAATCTAATGAAAGCAACAGAATGCACTCCAAAGATATTCAAACTTGTTTTGAAGCATTTCTATTACAGAAAAAAAAATTAAATTCTGCAAAACAATTTACAATATTTTTATCTCGCTCTTTCATTGTTATTACAATTTAAAAGATTAACTAAAAATACCCTACCAAAAAATGAAACCAGTGGAGCAGACCAATTCAATTGTATTTATTTTACATGTTCCAAGAAATTAGGACAGTTTATCAGCAACTGTGCATAATTAGTAATAAACCTATTTAAACCAAATGATACGCATGGCCAGGGTTGCTGCTGCTCAGTGGAGACAGTAGTTCTGCTTAATTGGGATGCTTTCAGATGGTTTAATTGCTGAAACTGATGCTCTGCTCTGCTGGTTCAGGCTTGCAGTGTTTCTCTCTCTCCCCATCCTGCTGGGAACATTTTACAACTGGAGCTGACACAGCACCCATGGGGCTCCCTCACCGATGCCTTTTACCTCCCAAATCATGTCTCCAGCACCAGCTCTGCATTGCCAGCTGCCCCACTGCAGAACAAGTGTGCTGCCGAGGATGGGGACAACTCAGGGATGAGGTCTCCTATCAGCTCCCTTGATCTGAGTGTTGAAACAGTGCTTTTCAGTAGCTGGAAGGACTTTATCATCACCTCACTGGTTCAGCAACACCACATGGACATGCCTACGACATCTCCCACGCAGAACAACAGTGATTAGAGCTGCCTGAATGATTTAATTGAGAAGTTTAAGAAGTTTGTGATTTCTGCTGCTGTGCCTGCCTCCTCAGCAAACACCCAATGATTTTTCTACATTGCATTAACACTACCACACCTGATAGCCACTTACTAGCCTGTGGGAAATGTGTCAGAAACCTTAGCTCAGCTCCTAGAAGAGCCTCCCTCTCACTCAAGCCTTTTGTTGGCAGCCTCAGAGGGAAAAGGTCACGAAGCAAGTCAAATGTTTTCTCAAACCTGCAGATCCAAATCACAGCACCATCACTCTGGTGCTGGGCAATATGACAAAGCTTACACAGAACCTGCTCTGTCATGCAGGAAAAACAAAAATTGGCTCAAAGGAAGGGAGTTTCTTGGGGTCATTAAATTCTCTGCAAATAACTAAGAAAGGAGGATCTGTCAAGACATTTTGTAAAGGCAGCATTTTAGATAAGATACCAAAGCCAGGACAAAGTTTGCACAGCCCACAGCACTTGGCAGTGTGCCAGTACAACACGAGATGGCTCCACTTTTGTCAACAAAGAGCTTAGTGCCACAGCAGAGTCCCTCACATCCAACTACAGTACCTAATCGTGCCCATCCACTGAAGCCAGTGCAGTCAGCCCCCAAGAGCAAGGAGCAGAATACCATTGCAGCCCATAACAGGGCAGGTTGGGAAGGTATCACAAGTCTAGGAAAAAATGTGGAAAAAGAAATACCTCCAAGCTGCTTTGCAGATCAGCTGCTGTCTTCTGCAAGAGGCTGAAATATGGGAGACCACAGCCAGCCTTCTGTGGCTGGAAAAAGACTCATTTAAGTGCAGTATAAATATGGATCTACTGATCCATCTTCAGCTGAACTTTATTACCTTTGCACCTTTGTTGTTTCCTTCTGGCTTCACATTCCAAATGCCCTGCAGAACCAATGCAGACATTTTGTGAAAAAGGCTTGGCCTTAATCATGTCTGCACTGGTTTCTATACAAACTTTCAGTGGGTTTTCACTAGCACAGTCCTGCTGCTCAGTATCGATGTTCTCAGTGTGGGCTGGTGGGAGGACGACAGAACAGCCAAAGCAGAAAAGACCAGAAACATCGGCACCAGCCACAACCACAGCAAGCGGAGGGAGGGAGGAGCAGGAAAGACCAGTAAGACTGCAGGGAGAATAGCAAAACCAGAAGGCTTTAGAGAGAAAAGGGCAAGAGAGTAGAAAAATTACACGCTAACTTATAACCACCTCAGGAGCTCGAGAGTGATTTGGAGAGGTCACTTGCCCCCAGCATAGATGTCTCAGTGTAATGTGACAGTCTGTAGTGACTGGAAACAAATGCAGATGCACATGTGCTTAGTGCACCTATTTAGAAGTAAATCAGGATTTCTACTTGTCACTGCAGGCATGTCTGTCTGGCAGGGAATATCCATGCAAGGTGATGCAGTGGCACTTTGGGGCTTTTCAGTCCATCATTAGAAAACTCTGAGACCTCCAGCTGTTTTGTGTTCCACTGGATGCAAAACTCTACTTCCACCAGAAAGATCTGGTGGAATACATCAGGGGGAAAAGCAGCATCATTTCAAGCTTTCACTGTTCAAAACGACAAAACAACACAACTATAAACAGAAGGCTGTGTTAAAGAAAAACCCCAAACCCAGCCTCCCATATTCAAGACTTTTGTCTGGCCCACCAGATTCCAGAACTTTCACTTCCATGGCCTTCCTACTGCTGGTCCCATTCCTTTCTCACCTGGAGTGAAGGCCCATCGACAGATAAAGAGATGAAATCTGCTCAGCCAGAAAGCTGAGCCCTCCAGCCATGCAGGTGAAGGAAAAAGCCCGACCAAGCTTCACTACCTATGTGAGTGACAGAGGACCTGGACACCCGGCATTGCACCTCGGTCCTAGAGAGTATGTTTTTTGTATGAGATGACCATGAAGAATAAAAATGCCTGCCCTGAAATGGCTACAACAATACTTTGAAACCACTGAAATGCAGAAGATCATTCAGCTGGTAACAAACATGCAATAATTTATATTCATAATGAAAAAGCATAAAAAAACCTGAACAAGACCAGCTCTATACTATTGGTTTTCAGATAAATGTCTGAGTCCGGGAGTGACTGCAAGCACAAAATGAGAAGATTCGGATAGAAAGTTAAATGCTCTTTTGGCTGTCCTACATCCTTGCTCTATGAAGATTCATTATCAGAAGTGTAATTTGGTTACCACTACAAGTTTCATGCTTTCCTGCAGCAGCTTGCTGGACCTGCTGAGTTTAAAGACAAATTTCTTTTCTTTAAGCTATATGAATGATCATTAAACATGACAGCTAACGAAGCAAACTGTCAAAGTCGTTTCATTTATTTCTTAATATCACATCTGTACAATTTTCATACATACAGCAGGAAATGCACATTGGTTACACAATGGCATTTGGCTGCATTTCCAAATATAATACAGTAAGTGCAACTCCACTTAAAATGTACATTTATACAACTTAAACAAATTAAGGATTGCTACACCACTATCTGTGACAGTATAAAGCTTCATTTATGTTATGTCTCATTACTAAACCACTTCCCGGTTAAATATAAAACATATTCAATCATTTTAAAATGGCCCTTGTGGTACCTGGCCAGCATATAAAATATTTGCTGTGTAAAATTTAACCATTCACTTTTTGTTTTAAAAAATAATCCTCTATGCCTATTTAAACACTTGTTATTGAACTGTTATACTGACACTTTGTAGCAGGAACCAAATTTTACCCTCCTTTTGTTTGCTCTTGCACTGCTTATCACCAAGAGAAGTTACACTTGTAATGTATTGCAGCTTTATTCAGATACAACCAGGTGGTTAAACTATTTAACAATTTTGCTCAAAAGGTAAATAACACTTTTCATTAAAGAAAACAAAATTACATTTCAGAGATATTTATCATCAAAATTTTAATGGGTAGAGTGCTATTAGCACTAAAAAAAAAAAAAAAAATCAGAAAATTATTTAGTTTTTAGGAAACACCCGAATATACTTTTGGAATACATTGGTCCACAGACCACATTCTTGTTACAGCTTACCAAATGAAAAACAAAATTGCTTATTGCCGTCCCTGTAACAGGAATGCTTCAATTTTAAACCTCCTTTAAAAATATACATTTTACAATCCTTTCACCTCAACAAAGGTGACACTGACAATAAATACACTGGTTTGGTGGTTTTTCCTTCACTACGAAAAGTCTACGAACTACCTATTGTATGCCCTTTCTTTTTTAGATTTTTCCAATGCCTTGTCCATAGTTTTCTCATTTTCTCCTCTACATTTGGGGCAGTACCATTTGCCCTTTGGTTTATGGTTGAGTCCCACGCAAGAAAAGTGAAACCACTCAATGGGGCACTCATCATTATCACATCCTATCATTTCTCCATAGGAGACTTGGTTGCACAAGCAGTATGTTGGCTCGTTAGGGTCAATGGGAAGGTCAGGGGGAGAAGCTTCCCGCTCCGCTTTAGCCTTGGATCGTTTCTTCTTCTTGGACGTTTTTGCTTTCTTCTCCTTTGGTGTTCCTGAGGTGATGTCATCATGATCGTGATTGTTGGAGGCATTTTCTCGGTTCTCATTATTCCTTTGCCTCCTCGATCTCTTGTTGTTGGGTTTTTCAGCCTGTGAGATTGCCTCATTCTTTGACTTATCTTGGCTGGCTTTCCCGCTGTTTCCAGTGGTGTCATTAGTCTCTTGGCAAGTCTCAAACAGTTCCACATGGCTGTCCACTTGCCTTGTTCTGTTCTCAACAAGCTCCACCATCTGACTGACGATTTGGATCTTCTCATCCCCCAGTTCCTGACTCCGAATCAAGGCTCTCTGTATGCAGTGCAACATTCTTCTCTTCTGCACAGCATCTGTCTCCCGTTTAAATTTTTCATAGTAGTCATCCAGGTCTTTCAGAATCTCTACAAAGAAGAAATAAAAACTTTAAGTATTTTTGACATGGAGAATAGTGAAACAAAACCTTCCCATAATTTCCCTTCCATAGAGCAACACTTTTTTGTAAGGTGCAAAGCTGATCAAAGGCAGATTCCCTGAAGGTGGTATCTGACAAGCAGCTCATGACTCCAGTGGATTACTTTCATTCTAGTCAGCCCCACAGGAATAGGATGCAAATGCTGATTTAGAAAAAGAAAAGTGACAAAATATATTTTTATGTTTGTTCATAATGCTTCCCTTTAAACTTTTCAGAAATTAAAAAGAATTAACAAATACACATGCTATTGAAAGTTCTAAAACTAGCTGCAAAATTAAAGGGGCAATTAATGGACATTTTCTGTATAACAACATCAACATTTTAAATGAATGACAGAGTGGGAGAAAGAGTGGAGAGAAAGAAAGCACAAAGCAGTGTAGAAGTCAGATTCTGGGTTGCTCGACAGCTGATGCAGAAGCACCAAACACGTGGTCTGGACCCCAAGCTATGGCAAGTTTCATTCAGTACTGCTGAGCTACTTCTCTGAAAACGTGAGACCACATAAATTTCTGGACTACAGGATTAGAATTACAATATTCAAGATGTTTACATTACATTATTTCCTCCCTATACCTTCTGTAACATACATGTTGCTTACTTTTTAAAACAAAGAAGTATTAATTAAATATTTACTGCAGAGAAAGAGATTAAAAAAGTTAAGAGAAGACATTAAAGATGATAGGCAACAACTGCAGCTGCTGGTTTCTGATTTAAAATGCTAGTACTGAAAATTCATTGGATTCTGAACTGCACCTCAAGGATTGTTCAAAGAGTTTATAAGAAACAGCAATGTACAAAAAGTGCTTAAAGTTTCAAGACTGGTTCAGGAAATCTATTTTTAAACAGATGTTTTTGATTTTTTTCTTATGATACTCAAATCAACTAAAGCACACAGAATACTCAGCATTTCCATATTAAGTCCTCAAAAACATGTAGAATGTTTTTCCTGTAACTCACTTCTTATCCAAATTTTCCTTTCCTCACAGGTTAGAACATTCTTCCTTAGAGAAGCAAAATACACTGAGATGTAAAATTAGACCTCAACTCATCTACCAGAATCTCTCATACATGCAAACAGCATTACCAAAACTTTAAAAAAACTTTTATTTATTTATTTATTTAAAATAGAAGAATGCTACATATATACAACCAACAGTTACCCTGTGATTTAGGTTTTGTCTTGCCTGGGCAGAGTTTTTGAACCCATGTACGTGTGATCCTGATTGCCAGTGAAGACATGGAAATATTCTGCAAGCTTTACTTTAGATTTTAGAGCTGCAGCCTATGCTTCAATCACGACCTGTCAGCTGCTACTGCAACACAGCTTATCTGACCAGACCTGTACTTTGGTAGGTTATAAACCATCTTAAGCAATTGCCCTTTTTCTCCCTAACTACAAAAAAAAAAAAAAAATTCCAAACCAAAACAATAACAAAAACCTACCAAAAAAAGAGCCAAACCCAAGACTCCACTGAGCCCCCCAAACATATAGCACATTAAACATTTTGGAAGATTTAAAAAGCAGCGTTAATTACTTTCAGTGACTGAAATGCACAAATTTTGTGCTTTAAGCTCTGGCACTTGACTGATGTCATCAGCTTACACATCTGAATCTGGTAGGTGGGCATCTTCCACGGAGAACAGAGGTCCCTCAACAGCACGACACAATTTATGACTGGAGTTGGGTGTTATGAAAACTTCAGCTCTGGGACCGCACGCTGCGGGCACGGCACGGCACGGCATCGCATAGCACAGCATCGCACCGCGCAGCGCAGCCCCGCACCGCATCGTATCGCGCAGCACCGCACCGCGCCGCGCCGCACAGGACTGCACAGCGCAGCCCCGCACAGCGCAGCCCCGCACAGCACAACACCGCACAGCAAAGCCCCGCACAGCACCCCCTCCCGGCGCGGCGCGGTCCTGCAGGAGCTGCGGCGGCTGCGGCGCTCCGGATGCTGCGGGGCGGCCCCGGCTCGGATACGTCGAGCGGCGAGCGGGGCCGCGCAGCCGAGGGGATGCTCGGCATCAGCAACGCAGACCAGGAGCAGCCCGCCCTTACGGAGGCGGAGTTCATGGGAATTCCAGGAAAGCGCGTTCCCGTGCCCGGCTGCAGCAGCAGGAGCAGAAAGCCGCGTTCTCTGTCACCTGCGAACGCACAGTCCCGGCATCACAAACGCCGTTCAAACGGGGGCTAAAAACGCTGCCAGAGCTTTACTGCCAGCGCGGCTCCGTAGCCTCACCGGGGCCGAGACGCCGCGGGGCGAAGGCGAGCGGGACACGGGCGAGGGACCAGCGCCCTCCTCGCCCCGCTGCGGCGCCGCCCCGGAGGTGACGGAACCGCCATTGTTCTCCGTCAGAAAACCGGCGGCGGCGCCGCGGCCGCAGCGGGACGCCCCGACCGGCGCCGAGAGGGACGAGCAGGAGCATCCCCATGACTGACAGGCAGCAGCGGCCAATGGCGCCCGCCCCGCCCGGCCACTCACGAGCGGGGGGAGGCGGGAGCAGCGCCCGCCCCGCCCCCGGACACGTCACTCACACTCCGGACGGCCGCGGCTGCCCCGCCCCCCGCCGCGGGCGCGGCCAATCAGAGCGCGCGGGCCGGGGCCGGCCGAGATATTCAAATCAACCCCACGGAAAAGTTGCTTCTCGAAACGTAACGAGGGGCGGGGCTCGCGCCGGGGCGGCCCGGCCCGACAGCCAATCGGCGAGGGGAGGCGGGACGGGGCGGGCCCGTAGGGAGGACCCCACCCAATCAGCGCCGCCGGGGGGCGGGGCCGAGCGCGATATGCTAACGAGGGGTGTCTATAAAAGGCGCACGGCGGTCGCTTCCCCAGCACAGCGCGGAGGTGCCTGCTGGACGTGGCGGTTCTAAATGTAATGCCTGACCTGCCCTTCCCTCCTCTCCCCTCCTATCCTGCCAGCCCCCCGCGGGCTCCCGAGGAAGTTTCCCTTGGACCCTTCCCCCGGGAGCCGCCGGGCTCCCTTGGCGGGCTGCCCGAGGAGCGGCCAGGGGACCGGCAGGCAGGGCTCGCTGCCCGCCGCCCCTAAGGCCACATGCATGGGGGCGCGGGGAGGTGGAGGGGGTCACCCTGCCCGGCTCCCCGGCTGTCAGCGCTGCTGGCGGCACCGAATAAAGCCCCCCCTCCCCTCCCCCTTTCCCGAGCGGACGCCAGCGAGCAAGTGACAAAGCTGCCCCGAGTCCCGCAGACCGGCCTCCCCTTTCCTTCCCTCCGCCCGTGGGGACGGGGACGGCGTGCCCCGAGCACGGGCAGGGGAGGGGGCGCTTCAGCCCAGCCGTAAACGCGGCCGTATCCCCCCCGCATTCACACCGCACACGCCGGTCCTGCCCCCCCGGACCCCCCGCCCCACGGAGCGGGGCTGTTCCACCGGGGGAAAGGAAACCCACCGAGGAGGGAGCGAAGAAAGCACACCCTGCCCCCCACTCTCGCCTAACCCCCCTCTCCTCTTCTCCCCCCCGCCTTTCCTCCCTCCC
>JAWWEV010000001.1:94627292-94641359 GCA_035583235.1 Hafferia zeledoni
CCCTCCCTCACTAGCTGCCTCTCTCCCCTACTACAGCCATAATGAATACTGTACATTCCTAAATGTTGTGCTGTAATCTCTCCCTCTCTGTCCACCCAGCACTTTCTTCCGTACCCCGAAACCCTTCCACCTCAGCCCCACGGCCAAGGACGGCCCCCCTTTGTGCACCGCACACCCCACTTCCCTGCCCCCGCCTTCCTGGCCAGCAATTTACACAGAAAAGCAGAGTCCTTGCTTAATAAGAGAAGCCGGAGACCTTTTGTTCCGCCCCATGACAAGAGCTAACGCTGCAGATCAGTCCCTCTCTCTCCTCGGATCTTTCCTCCCGGCTTTCTCCCTCCTTTCACCTCCCAAAAATAAAACTACCATCCCTGTGGGGTGCAGAGGGGCAAACCGAGCCGAGGCTCAGCTCTGAAGAAAAGAAAGACACCCTTCCCCCCGAGCCCCACACCACACATACGGACACACGGACATACACACATATAAAAAGCACTTACCTTGATATTTGGCGTCAATTTCCCTCATCAAGGAGACATTTCTCTGCAGATCGAAGGGCATAGACTCGATGGAGTCCAGATAATCCTCCACATAGTTCACTAGGTGAAGCTGGTCTCCGTTTGCAGGACTCAACATTTTCATCCGGCAAAGAAAAAAAAAATCCTTCCCCACACCTCGCTCTGTGTGAGAGCAAGTGCTGCTCCCTTCAAAGACGGCAACCCCGATGAAGGGCTCACTCCCTGCCCACCTCTCTCGGTAGCTCCCCCCCAAAAAACCGAGGGAAGCTACATCTGACTCCTCTTGTGTGAAACGGAGGGAGAGACACACACACACCCTCCGCTAGTCCCCTACAGCCAGCAGCAGCTGATTGAATGGCTGTCGTTGTGGGTAATTCACGAAGGAGGTGGTAGGAACAATCAGAGGGATTTGTGTGTGTGTGTGTATGGGGAGGGGAAGGGGGGAGGAGGAGGAGGAGAAAAGAGGGGGGCTTAAACCAGCTCCTCCGAAACAATCTGGAAACAAAATGTGCTCTGCAAAGTGTCTGTCAGAGGCAGCGGCAGCCCCTCTGCCTGCGCCAGCGCCGCTCTGCTCCGCTTCTCCTCCGCTCCCCCTTCCCCGCTCTGCTCTCACCGCCGCCGCCGCTCCCCGCCGGTATCAACGCAGCCTCCTCGCTCCCATACGCCGCGCTAGATCCAACGTGGAAAACCCAAATACCAGTTTCAAACACTTGGGAAACATTCGGCCCCGCCAGGCAGGGCGCATGCGCTGCCCTCCCAGTGCTGTGTACACACACACACTCACACACACTCACCGCACACACCCGCTCCCTTCCCCCGCCCGGAACCTCCGCATATCCATCGTCCCGCCTCCCCTTACTCACGTTTGGGGAGGGAGGGAGGGAGGGAAGACGGCGGGGATGCGGTCCGAGCCAGGGGGCGGGCGGCTCAAGGCCGGCGTGGGCGTGGGGAGGAGGGAGCCCCGGGGAAGGCGGAGGCTCTGGGCAAGTTGTGCGGAGGCTGCGAGGAGCGCGGCCCGCGGGGAGGGCGCGGGGGCAGGTGGATGCTTTTGCGGTAGGGCACCGGGACTTTGGAGGAGTCTGTCCTGCCTGCTGCCAGCTCGCCCCGGGAAGGAGCGGCTGCAAGGGCTTTCCTAGGAGACAGGGACACAGAGCCGAGTGCCGGCAGCCCGCGCCGCAGGCGGGGCTGTGCCGGACGCCGAGCGGAGCCGGGGGCGCTCCCTCCCTCCGCGCTCAGCGGCACCCGCACCCATCGCCCCGACAGCCGCCGCAGCCAATCGCCGCGCCCCTCGCGCCCCGCCCCGCGGGCCCCTCGGCCAATCGCCGCCGGGCGGGCGGGCGCGCGCAGCTCTGGCGGCGCTGCCGGGATACCGCGGCCGCGGCGGGGGGGCGGTACCGCCCGCGGGGAGGGGCGGGGCGGGGCCGCGCATGCGCGCCCCCACGGCGGCGGCGAGAAAATGGAGCCGTTACGGGCGCGGGGGGACTACAACTCCCAGTGGCCGCGCATGCGCGCGGGGCCGCGCCGGTGGGCGGAGAGCGCGGGAGAGGGGCCGGGGCCGGGGCCGCGGAGCAGAGTCAGGGGCGGCCCCGCGGGGAGGAGCCTGGCGGTGGAGCGCCCTGCCCCGCACGGCTGCCCGCTGGGAGGAGCCCTGCCCCGCAGTGCCCTGCCCCGCACGGCTGCCCGCGGGGAGGGTGCGAGCGCCAGGGAGGAGCAGGAGGAGGAGATGGAGCTCCGGGTACAGCCCCGTGCCGCTCGAGTTTTCCCCGCCAGGGCGAGCCGGCCTTGCGCTGTCGGTCGCCGCTGTCTTTGTGTCCCGCAGGCACCGAATCCGCCGGGATCGGGCAGCGAGGAGGGCGGGGCTGGAAAAACGTACGGCGGCTCCGGCCGAGGAAAACAACGCGCGCTTTCTGCCTCTTGGTTTTTTTAGCAGACGTCACTGGCAATCCCCTAATTTAGGGGAGACTGACTCATCACTTCTGAGCGCCCAGACTTGCTCGGTGAGGCACCGACGCTCTGCTGTGTGTGCAGGGAGCGAAGGCAGCGACGGCCCGATGGGGACCCCCCTCAACCCACTCAGGGATTTTTGCTGCCGTCAGCAACTTTTGGTGCCTGAAAGCGCAAAGTTGGGTTTTCAGGGAAGCACAGGCAGTCCTTTGCGATACCTCCGTGTCCTTCCACCCTCCAGTGGGAGCTGTGCGCCCAAACACTGGTGAGGAGTGGAGGCGGTATCGCAGACTGAGCCTATTTCGAACTCGGGGCGGGTGTCAGAGGGCAGTTTGCTTGTTCTCTCAGGATAGCTCGTAAGTTCTCCCGATTTTCTGCTCACTCCTTTTCGGTTTCCATTAGCTGATGTAAAAAAAATGAATTGCTGATGTAAACCTCACATACGTGAGATCTTATGTTTTTCATTTACAGTGATACTACGACATCTGGGCAGTCAGTGCTCCAAGAGAGTGTTTCTGGACCTGTGTGCGGTGGCATAGACAGGGAATTGTCCGATGGCAGCACTGGCCTAGGAGCACCTGTTCTAGATTGCTGGCACCACCTTGGTGGTTAGAGCGTGTTTCACCCATGCCTTGAAGAAGCTGAGCCACTGTCGACAATTAAAGGTAGTTAACAGTCACCTGGCTGTGAGAACCCAAGCCAATAATTATGACTCATTAGAGGCAAGACATCTGAGAAGAATTCAGGTGACTCCTAAAAGAAGCAATTCTTGCAAAAAAAGATAAACATCATTCTAGACACGTAGTAGTAATTACACATACAAATAAGAAATCAGTTTGTAAAAGTACTTGCAAATTTACTGAACAGGAACTTCTGTCCCGCCTCCTTATAAACAAAAAAAATTAGGGAGGGAAACTCTGAAGTGTAACTGCAGCCTGCTGAGTTTCAGTAATCTGCTCAAAAGTGTTGATAAGTTGCATGCACTGAGGATACAGACCTTGGTATCATCTGCTTCTTAGAAGTGCCATCCACTAGATCTTCCTATTAGCTTCTCATATATCACTAGAAGAGTGACAGAAAACCATCACTGGACTTTGCACAAGTCCATGGGAACGGATTGGACTGAGCTCACATGAAAATACATTTGGTACACATTTTGAAGGTCCCCTTTTACAGTTCTCAAAGATGATGCTTAGTGCTTTGTTTAGTGTTGCATTCAAATATACCTGTACCCAGAAATATCTATTCTCTGCACTGCCCTGTAGGCTCAGCAGTATGCCGTGTCAGCCATTGTTTTAGGAAGCTGGGTGGGGATGGGGAAAGGAGAAAATCAGGTATATGTGCACATCTGCAGGTTGGAAGGTTTTGGAAGGTGTGGAGTTGACACCCATTGCCTATCTCTGTTTTTTCTCCTCCTGTACTTTCCTTCTGTTTTGGCCTCTTGCCAACAACTCGCACAACTACTGTGTAATATACATGTATATGTATATAAAAAAATTATATACTTCATATAACATATAAATATTTTAGTAATTACAGTTGTTCCAGTCATTATTCTAGCTCATCAGTGTCAAGTTCAGAATATGAACATTCAGGACATGAGGAATATAAAATCTCAAACCTCCAAATATGTTTCACAAATATGCAGATCCTGCATGTAAGAGGAATACGGCATAGAGCTGGTAGTCTGCCTCCTTCCTCACTGCCTTAGCTGAATATTGCTACAGGAGATACTATGTAATTGTTACGGCTGTGTCTCTGGTTATTAGGAAGGATAGTGTCTTCTGATCGTTTGTCATTATAGGTACAGATGAATCAGATGAGTTATTCCTGCTAATGAATTGCTGTTTCTGCACCATTTAACAGCTTAATCCCTCTTCTATTGTTACATATGGTTGGATTTTTTTCTGTGTTTTTCTGTTTATGAGGCTAAATTCATGCTTACCTGGACGATGGTAAAAGAATTTTACAAGTCTGTTCATTTTGCTTGTAGTTGAAGGTTTTGAAGCAAAACTGCAACCAGTTAACATGCCAGGTGAGCAGAGCTGATGTTTGTAAGTATGCAGACCAGCCGAGAAGTCATGGTTCACATGCTAAACTTCTTCTTTTAATCAGTCAAGTCCTACTTAAGGATTTCACTAGATACAGCTCATCTTCCCTGCTTGCCCCAAGACAGTTGCACTCACTGCCTCTTCACACCTGTTTTCTGGCTGTTGCCATCTTTCTTGCACCTGCTGCACCTCTAAAGCACTAGAGAGCTTAAACAGCATTAAACTGGCATTAAAGGTGAGCAAAAAATTCTGACTGGAACTACTAAAAGTACGTTGTAGCAGATGGCCAAGACAGAAGTACATCTGAGAGTTCCCAGAGTGTCAGCAGAGTCCACACAGATCAAGGGCAGCATATTCTATGGGCTCCAAATTCTTTAGTGAGTTCAAGAGAGATACACCTCAACACTTGGAAACCACCGAGAAAGACACCAATCTGAACCTTTACTGAACTCATACCAAGCCTCAGGCTTGTTTCTGTCAGCTGTGGTGCAGGACCCAAACACTCTGATGAAAAACAGGCAACGTTTGTTAGAGCAGCTTGTGGGTAAGTTGTCTGAACAGTAGTAATAGTGCTAAAAACTATGAGGCTTTTGGTAAGACCAGGAAAGTTTTTATTGGGTTCTTTATGTCCACCAATGAAATTTCTTTTGCAGTCTTACTCCATTTCCCCAGAATCACCCTTCTGAAACAGGTATCTCACGATGGTTTATATGAAACATACTGTTTACTTAGTGAATATTCGGTGCAATGGCCACTCAGCATTTATGATATTTGAGCCAAGCATTTATAATAAGCTTGAGACAGTTTTTATTCTCCTTTTGGAAATCAAACAAGATTCTAAAGCAAACCAGTAAATACCTAGATTTTGTACAACTAAAAGGACTACAAAAGGTAAGTCAAAATGTGTCTATTATTACAAACAAATACAGAGTGCCAAGAGAAATTCAGTTCACAGTGGATTTAGCTCATCTTTGCTAAAGATGAGTTTTTAGTTTGCCTTTATAAGCTTTCCCCTCCTTATTTTCTCAGGGTCAACTTCCTTGCCAGGTTCCTGAACTAGAACCTGACAAGAAGGGCCACAGATACTCGAAATGTGCTCTTGATAACACAGTAAATGCAGCCATTTTCCTCTGTCAACAATTCTAAGCCACTGCAGTTAATTCTTTTAGAAAATGCAGCAATAGGGGGAAAACTGTAAAACCCTACAAAGCTTGTGTCTCTTAGCAATAAATGAAAAAAAAATGTTTTTAGCTTTATTCATGTATGATACAAAATGTGCTCTGGGATTTGTCCTCTGATCTTACCTCTGGGGACAAATCTTGTAGGTATTCCTGGGACTGGGAACTGGAAAATATAGGAGCCAGGTGAGCCCAAATCCCCAGAGATCCTCCCTGTCCACCAGAGATGTGTTACCAGTTGTGCTGCTGGTGGGACAGCACACACAGCTGTGCTGTGGACAGATTTTTCCATTTTGATCAAGGATGGAGGGGAAACATTGTCTCCTTGCACATGCAGACAAAGGGGCAGAAAACGTACATACCCATTCTAAGGTGTTCAGGAGTCACCCCTTTACCTTCGAGTTTGTTTTTTATTTAAAAGGAAGTTTTAGCCTTAATGGCTCCTAAGAAAAACATGAGATGACCTGACAATATTAAATGCAGGTGTGTCCCCTTGAAACAACAGTTTACCTGAAGCTCAGACAGACGTGCCCCAGTGGGATTGTGACTTAGAGATGTACTACTCTGCAGACCCCATTTCCTACTGGCTGTTCAGAAAATACAGAAGCAACAGAAGTAGAGCAGGCCCAGGCGTGTCACCGATTGGGTGTACCCTGGCTCCAACTGCTGGCAACTTCTAAAGGCATCTTCTGCTCCAGGTGGAAGTAGAGGTCTCATGATGGAGGCAGAAAATCCTTTGCTGCTATTTTGCCTCTCTGGTAAGATGACTGTTGTCTGATTGCACGAGTCCCAGACCAGGAATAAGGGTATTGGTGTAGGTGGCATAAGTGGAGTGTGCTTACAGCCACAGACCAATCGTTTCTGACAATGCTGGTATTTTTAAAATTAGTAATTTATGGTTCTAATCTACCAGGACTGGGTTTTGCTTTTATTTGAAATTACATGTTTTGGTACTTCAATGCTTGAAGAATACTTTCCACTGTTCCTCTGAATATATTCTACTGCATTAAACCAAATCACAAGTGTGAATGATGTTAGCTGTTTATTTCAGGCATTTAATAATTGCAGCCTTTCCCACCATCATAAAATAATGTTTTATAACAGAACATAGAGGTTTCTGGACTAAAAGCTAAAAGCCGGTCTGGATAGCACAGACACTAAGCCTTCTAAAACCACTGGGAAAGAAAAAGCACTTTCATTCTTCTGATCTGTTGGCAGTTTCATCCATGATAGCTAAACCTGGAATTAAGCCTAAAAAACATTGATTGTTACTTAGTGTTGACTTAGACTGTCAAAGTGCTTGAAACCATACAGAACAAAGAAGACAACAGAGTTAATGATAACTTTTAACTAGATGTATGTTGAACACCAGACATCAAAACCAGCTCACTATGGAAACTGAAGTAATTGGCTTGTGAAGCTTCCTGAGAAATATATAAAACAAATATTTACAAAGGTTATTGGATGGTGTCCTCAGTTTCATCGTAGATAGTCTCAAATTAGCAAGGCCATAAATTAGGTTTCTTATTTGATTAAAAAGTTAAGATTGTTAAATGACAAATTTTGTGAAAAGTGCCACTAAGAAAAAAAGGAAACATTTGCTACTGGTAGGGCTTTATAGCTGATATTCTCTAAAATGAAGCAAGGTGTAGACAGACATCATATATTATGTAAAAGCAACGATTTTAAAAGATCTTATTATATGTGAGAAAAATCTATGAAATCTTCTGTGGCAGATAGAAGAGGAAACAATACCAGGGCTTGTGTGAGGCAGCTCACCACAGGCAGACCTGCAGCATCCAGTCAAGAAAAGCTGTGATCGTTCAATATTACCTTTCTCCCAAAGGTCAACAAGATGCTTTAGCAAGTAACACAGTGGTCTGGGAGACCTGAAGAGGCTTTGCCCTGAACAGCCTGCTTAGAGGCTCCTGTGGAAAGGGACAACATGTGCTGGCACTGACAGTTCACTCTCCTCATACAAGAGCAAGGGTGGCTGCAACTGGAGCTCACAGGCCCCAGCTTCAACACGTGCCAAGAGAATGTTTCCTACAATGGCAGGAGACCTGCAGTACTCCTTGTCAAAGCCTAGAGTTGATGTGGGTTCACAGAGAAATTAATGGTACAGCAATCTACCAAGGGAGGGTACAAAAACTGGGGAGAGGAGGAGCCAAAAAAAAGCCCCAAGGCATTCAGATGAGGATGTTATCTGTTTGGAAGCTGGAAAAATATCTGCAAAAATATTCATAGAATCATAAAATGGTTTGAGTTGGAAGGGCCTTTAGAGATCATCCAGTTCCAGCCTGCCAGCCTTGGGCAGGGGCACATTCCACTAGACCAGGCTGCTCAGGGCCCCATCCAACCTGGCCTTGAACGTTTCCAGGGATGGGGCATCCACAGCTTCTCTGATTAATCTGTTCCAGCATCTTCCTACCCTATGAATAAAGAATTTCTTCCTAATATCTAATCTACATCTCTCATCTCTTAGTTCAAAACTGTTTCCCCCTTGTCCTATCACTATATGCCCATGTAAAAAGTCACTCTCCCCTTTTTTAACAAGTCCTCTTTAGGTACTAGAAAGCTGCTGTGAGGTTTCCCTGGCACTTGCTCTTCTCCAGGCTGAACAGCCCCAACTCTCTCAGCCTGTCTTTATAGGAGAGGTGCTCCATCCCTCTGATCATCTTTGTGACCATACTATATATGTTTGTAGAGTTCTGACTCATTTCCTTGGTACCTGCTCATAGTTTCTTTCAAAAACAAGGTATTAGTTAAAAAAAGATTTTCAGCACTCTTAAGTCTATTCCATTAGTCCATTATTCACTCTAGTTAAGTAGCTTACAATGTCCAAAGTAGATCAAGCTGCTGCAGCCAGTTAAGCTCTGGCTCCTCAGTATGCTCTGAAAGAACAAAAAATACAATGAGAGAAGCATCATCAGAAAATACACGTCCTTTGCTTGTTGTGACACTGGAAAGGAAGCAGACCTTCAGTCAGCTGCCTAGAGCCCGGGGTATCTCACCAAGTACCCAGCAGCACTTCATGTAATTTTTTAAAAGGTTCAGGTCAGATAGGGCTTTACACAGGTACACAGGAGTCAGGGGGGTGCAGAGGTGTTTTCTCAGACTGATTTATTAAGTCTAGCCTGGGAATGTCACACCTTGTTTTTCTTTCAGGAGCTGTCTGCTGGCCATTCCCTGACCTGAAAGGCAGTGCAAAATGGATTCACAGAATCATAGAATTGTTAGGGTTGGAAGGGACCACTGGATATCATTTGGTCCACGGTGATAGCCTAGGCAGGATCACTTAGAGCAGGTGACAGGAACGTGTCCAGGTGGGTTTGGAATGTCTCCAGAGCAGGAGACTCCACAGCCTCCCTTGGCAGCCTCTTCCAGTGCTCGGCCACCCTCAATGCTAAGAAGTTCTTCCTCATGTTGAGGTGAAACTTCTTGTGGTTTAGTTTATGGCCACTGCTCCTCATCCTATCACTGGGCACCACTGAAAACAGTCTGGCACCATCCTCTTGGCACTCGCCTTTGAGACATTTATATGCATTAATGAGATACCCTCTCAGTCCTCTCTTCTCCAGACTGCACAGACGCAGCTCCCGCAGTCTCTCCCCGTAAGAGAGATGCTCCAGTCTCTCAATCATCTCTGTGGCCTCCGCTGTACCCTCTTCAGTGGCTCCTTGCCCTTCCTGTACTGAGGAACCCAGAAGTGTATAGAGCGCTCCAGATGCGGCCTCACAGGGCTCAGTGGAGGGGCAGGATCACCTCCCCCGACCTGCTGGCCACGCTCTTCCCGATGCACTCCAGCATATCATCGGCCCTCCTGGCCGCAAGGGAACTCCGCTGGCTCACGCTCAACTTGTCACCCACCCCGACTGCACAGTGCTCTTCGGCAGACCCCACGCCCCGCACTCCCGCCCCGCTCACCGCACTCACCGCGGGGCCGCCCCGCCCCGCAGCGCGCGGCGGTGGCGCCAACCCGGCCCGGCCTGGCCCGCAGGCGCCGCCCCTTCCTGCGCCGCGGCGGGGCCCGCCGTGCTGTGTCGGGCTGTGCCGTGCTCTGTGCCGGCCTGTGTGTCGGGCTGTGTGCTGTGCTGTGTGTCGGGCTGTGCCGTGATCTGTGCCGGCCTGTGTGCCGGGCTGTGTGCCGGGGCTGTGCTGAGCTGTGCCGTGCTGAGCTGTGCCGGGGCTGTGCGGGCGATGCTGCGCGGGGCGGCGGCGGCGGCCCGGCGGTGCGGGCTCGGCCCCGGCCCCGGCCCTGGACAGGGGCAGGCGGGGGCGCGGCGCTGCTGCGGAGCGGCGCGGCGGGACTGGGCGCCGCCGGCGGGGCACGACTGCGGGATCGTGGCTTACAACAGCCGGAGCCGGAGCAAGGAGCCGCTCATGCTGGCCACGGAGGGAGTGGCGACCTGGTAGCGCCTGGCGGCGGGGTGGGGTGATGGGGGCAGCTTGTCCGGAAACCTTCCTGTGCCCAGTGCCGGGCTGCTCAGCACAGGAAGGACAGGGAACCACTGGAGAGGGTACAGCGGAGGCCACAGAGATGATTGAGGGACTGGAGCATCTCTCTTACGGGGAGAGACTGCGGGAGCTGGGCCTGTGTAGTTTGGAGAAGAGAGGGCTGAGTGGGTATCTCATTAATGCATATAAATGTCTCAAAGGTGGGTGCCAAGAGGATGGTGCCAGACTGTTTTCAGTGGTGCCCAGCGACAGGATGAGGAGCAGTGGCCATAAACTAAACCACAAGAAGTTTCACCTCAACATGAGGAAGAACTTCTTTGCATTGAGGGTGGCTGAGCACTGGAAGAGGCTGCCCAGGGAGGGCATGGGGGTCTCTTCTCTAGAGACATTCCAAACCCACCTGGACTTGCCTCTGTGTCACCTGTGCTAGGTGACCCTGCCTTGGCAGGTGGTTGAACTGGGTCATCTCCAGAAGTCCCTTCCAGCCCTAACAAATCTGTGATTCCCTTTGTCCCCCTTTCTGCAGGTACAGCTGTGGGCCGACGGTGTATGACCAGTCACACCTCGGGCACGCCTGGTGAGTCGTGTGCCGGATCGGGAGAGAGCCAGGCATGGGAGTGCCATCCCCTGCCCTCAGCGTGTGTCCAGGGGACGGAGCTGTGACAGGGACACAGGGCCCGGCCCTTCGCCTCCTGCCCTGCAGAGAGCAAAAGTCTGTTCATTATGTATTTTTTCCCTCTTGGACTCGTGGAGCCCATGAAGGGGCTGTTGATGCTGCCTGGCCCAGGCAGAGGCAAGAGTGGTGTGTGTCTGTGTGTATGTATGTGTCTGTGTGTCTCTGTGTGTGTGTGTCTGTGTGTATGTATGTGTCTGTGTGTCTCTGTGTGTGTGTGTGTGTTGGGAAGAAGCATTAGGAATGTGCACAGTGTGTCTGGGTAGAATGAGTTGTTCCAAATCATATCAGCATAACCTGTCCTCCCATGCAGAGGAGTTGTGATCTTGGGGCAGAGCCTCATGGCCACATGAAATGGTAGTTTCACCTCAGATTTTGTTTGGACACTCTGTCAGCACCAAGAAAAAGCCATGCAGGCTTGAGTATTAAAAAGGTACTTTTAAGGTTAGCAGATGAACACATAAGTTCTAGATCTCAGAAAGCCCAAGTAGCTTAAAGGCCTTCTTGCATAGCAACAGTTCAGTGCGTTACTAGTTATAAAAATAAAGAAAGATCCAGAATAGCACAACGTTTTCTGTGTATTTCATTAGGATCAATAGGATAGTAAACCAGCTTCATTGTAAGTAACTTTGAAAAAGTACTTTAAATACGCCAGAGAAGATTGCTGCCAGTTGTTTTAAAACAACATGCCTGATGAATAGACATGTAGGGTGTCTGCTGTTCCTGCGGAGCTGAAGGGAGTTGCAGCAGCTCAGGCTGCTCTTGAACTTCTGTCTCCTCATTCTTTAAAAACAAGATCTGTTGGGCTCTTTGGAAGAGGAGGAGTTTCTCAGATAATTGCCATCTGTATGAAGATCAGATATTGTGCATTTCGGTAATTGAATGATTTCCTTTTAATGCGGGGGATTTCACAGCTTCTGCTACTATCTCAGCTTTATTCAGAAACTCGTGTTGAATTTTGCTCACTGTTGAGCTATTGCAGTACTGCACAGCTGCTGCTTTGTTCTCTGAAAGGGAAGACTTAAAATTCAGTCTGTAGTTAGGTGACCCTGGATGGATGCCAAGGTACCCACCAAAACTGCTCTCACTCCCCTCTGCAATGGGAGAGAGGAGAGAAAATATAACATAGGGTTCATGAATTGAGATAAGGACTGGGAGAGATCACTTCCTGATTACTGTCACAGGCAAAACAGACTCAAAGTTGGGATATTAATTAAATGAGTAGAAGAGTCAGAACAGGATAATGAGAAATAAAATACATCTTAAAAACACCTTCCTTCCACCCCTCCCTCCTTCCCAAGTTCTACCTAGTCCTCCCCAGTGGTGGAGGAGGATGGGGAATGGGGGTAATGATCCCTTTGTCACAAGTTTCTGCTGCTGCTCAGAGAGAGGAGTCCTTCCCTCTCTTCACCGTGGGGTCCCTCCCATGGGAGACAGTCCTTCCTGAACTTTTCTAGTGTGAGTCCATCCCATGGGTAACTGTTCTTCGCAGACTGCTGCAATGTAGGTCACTTTTCCATGGGGTGCAGTCCTTCAGGCACAGGCTGCTCCAGCGTGGGTCCCCCACAGGGTCACGGGTCCTTCCAGGGAAACCTGCTCCAGCATGGGCTCCTCTCTCCAGGGGTCAACAGGTCCCTGCCAGGACCCTGCTCCAGCATGGGCCTCCCACAGGGTCACAGCCTCCTTCAGGCATCCACCTGCTCCGGCAGGGGCTTTCCATGGGCTGCAGGTGGAACTCTGCACCCCCGTGGTTCTCCTTGGGCTGCAGAGACAGAGCTGCTCCACCATGGTCTTCACCATGGGCTGCAGGGGAACCTCAGCCCTAGTGGCTGGAGCACCTCCTGCCCCTCCTTCTCCACTGACCTTGGTGTCTGCAGAGTTGTTCACATGTTCTCATTCTGCTCTTCTCTGGCTACAATTTCCATCTGCCCAATAACTGTTTTTAATCTTCTTAAATACATTATCACAGAGGTGTTACTGTTGTTCCTGATTGGCTTGGCCTTGGCCAACGGTGGGTCCCTCCTGGAGCCAGCTGGCATGGGCTCTGCTTCTGGCAGCTTGTCACACAATCCACCCTCATAGCTCTCTGGCTACCAAAACCTGGCCATACAAACCCAATACAATGTAGAAATTGCTGTTGGCAATGCTAATGTTAATGCTGCTGTACTGGTTGTGTGTGTGTGGTGGTGTCTTTTTTTCTCCTGGCTTGTGTCCAGAAAAGTGATGTAGCTTTATATTTGTGATCTAAAAATGAAGAAAACAGTGTCTTGAATTATTTTTGTTTGTACTCAATATCTTTAGGGGAACTTTAATTTTTTTTAAAAAAGTCGTAGTAGTTCGTGTATTTAAATCCATAGTTATTGTAATACAGGCTCTGTTACAGTTTACCTTGAAATAATTAGGATTTTAAATCATCACTTGAAAGAAACCGTATAAAAAGATAGTAATAAGTTTCTTTATCACTCAGTAGAGGTTCTCTAATAAGATTGGGCCTGTTTGTCTGACATGGTATAACAGGGGAAGTAATTGCAGAGGTGCTCCTGTTCTAAGGCTGATAGTGGATCTAGAGCACAGTGTTTATGGGGATGGGGAATTTTACTGTTTGGTCTTGCAGCCCTCTGTGGCTTTTAAATGTCTGGTTTGTCAGTGGTTCTCTTGCCTTCAGACTCATTTGGTTAAAGGAGGGAGTGGAAAGGCCTTGCTCACTCTGCCTTTTCTCTAACCCATCTGTTCTTATCTTGTGTCTAAACAGCAGTTTCAAGCTTTCCTTAAGTGGAGGTTTGCCCTACGTCTGCATCATCTGTGTTTGACCACTTCACTTGCTGATTTAAGAAAGAATAGTTAGTGCTGAACATTGCCTTTGGTGTATCATGCAGATACACTGTGTATTATACTCTCTTTTGCTGCCTCTCCAAGCACCTTAACATGGTGTTTCTGTAGCGCTCTTGTGTGACAAGATGCCTGCACTGAAGACCTTCCACTCTCTTTTCTCGTCATTTAAAACCTCGAGCATGGGAGGAGCTGGCTATTGCTTTGCAGTATCTCTGGTGTTACACATGGCAGTGTTGGCAGCTGCTCAGCTGATTTGTTCAGGATGGTGAAGCACTCTTGATTCTATTTATTTATTTATTTATTAAAATTGTAAAGTTGTATATGGGCAGTCCCGTGGTATAAAGGAGAGCACTCTGGACTCTGAATCCCAAGGTCCTGAGTTCGAGTCTCAGTGGGGACCGTCCCCTGGCAGTTCA
>JAWWEV010000001.1:94641459-94656878 GCA_035583235.1 Hafferia zeledoni
CGCTGTGCCTCACCTAAAAAATCCCCTGCACAGGCTGGAAGGGCACACCCACGTGGGGAGAGCCCTGCCCAAATCTTTGTTCACAAAGAAGTCTGGCCATACATGCAAAGTTGTATATGTTTTCCCCAGTAGCTGGGTCCAGCCATAGAACAGCTGAAATGCATCCTGCTGGTGGGGGTCTGGAGGCCAGCAGATGCACTGGGAAATAGCATGAAGGCAAATGAAATGGTGGTTGTTGCTGCTGTGCCACTCTTGTCACATACCATTGTTTTGTTTTACTCTTGCAACATGTTAGCTTCTCACTGGAGTTCCCCTTTTCCCCCTTCTTCTTATATTTGACTTGTGGCAAGCACAACAAATGCAGCAAGTAATAGTACAGAAATGGGTAAGGGAAAAGGGCTCTTCCTTCCTCTCCACAAGGAGCTCTTATATCTCTGAATAATCCAACTTTTTCTGTTATACTTCCAGTCTTAAAAACAGGTGCTCTGTACACCTCTGTGCAACATCCAGCCCCCATTCTATATAAAGAAAAAAGTAAGACAGGCAAATAATACTATTTTTCCCCTCAGTTCTGGGACTGGCCTTTATCATACTGGTTTGAGCTGCAGCCTGGTTCCTGGCTGGATGCTTGGAAATAAGAGTAAAACCAAACATGAGAGGAGATTTAATTCTGTCCCTTGTGTCTGCTCTGCCACCCCCTGATTTTGTCTGTTGGTTTTGTTTTGGTTTTTTTTCAGTCCTGAAGTGGTAAGGACCCTGGTTTCTGAGTTGTCTGTCTATTTGCTCTGGCTCATGCAGTGTTTCTTCCATCAGTTAGTTGAAAGATCAGAGAAGAGGGAACAGTGTAAAATTTGTGTCTGCTATGGGAACAGTGACTGCAGGGCTGTTAAATCTAATATCAAGCTTTTGATGCTGGCATTGTTCTCTGAACAGGATCCAAAGAACAATTTAATATTCTTGTGGAATTGTGTCACCACATTAGATGAACCTTATTCCCAGTGAGCTGGTGTTCATTAAAAACTCTCTCCCTGGCAGAAAGGCTTTCAAAAAGTCTTTTTTCAACATAAGCTTGGCACAAACAACAACAACAGAAAGTATGTTTCTTCAACAGTATCTTACATCCATAAATCAGTTCCTTCATGCCACCTAGCATGTGCAGCTAAGGGGAAGGGTTCAAGTCCATTTCTAGTATTTGCTTACACTTCTTTGCTCTGGCAGCCACGGGAGTTGCAGTTTGTGTGGTGCTGCATATGAAATGGGAACCAGTAAGTCTGTGAGACTCCTTGCTATCTTTGGAGAAAACAGAGCCCAAGAAGGCTGAGGGTTCTCATCACCTCACAGCGCAGACCCAGAGTTTCTGGTCACCTTCTAGTATCTCACCTAATAATTGGGTTTTACTCAATCAAACGGTGTTTTGAGAATTAGAATTTGGGAGTCTGTGAGCAGGAGGAGCTGCAACAACCCTGTAAAGCTTGTATATACATTGATCTATCAACATTAAATACTCAGTTTTGTGATAAAGAACCTGAATAATTTTGAGAATAACTTCCATTCTCAAGTGTAAGTAAAATAAAAATAAATCACAGAGCAGCTGGTCTTTGCTATCAGGTGGTGTGTGAATTAAATGTTTAGTGGTGGCTGGTAGCTGTTGTTACTCAACCCTAAGCAAAGTTCATTTGAATCATGCTTTATTTCTCCCTATTCTTCTGCCACATGACTTTTGAAAACCTATTAAAATACACAAAGCCCGAGAGACTTGTTTCCAGAATATCTGATCTGTGTGTCTTATCTTGTACTGTTCACTTAGAGAGAGTCTCCTGGCTCACACAAGGCTTGTGATGCCCTTCAGTGCTTGAATAAAGAGATGCAACAAAAGAAGACACTCAGAAAATTTGATGTAATGTGTCACTAATGCCAGAAGAGGGTAGGCCAGTTCAAGGGAAATTTCCTTGACTTTTGTGCAGGTGGTAACTGGTTTTGGAAAAACACTTTATGCATTGAAGGGCTTTTCATTGCAAGTGTCAATTTAAATTGTCCCTGTAACTGTTAGTGGTGTTGGTTATTTTTGTTTGGGTTTATTCTTACTGCTGCATGTTTAAAAGGTCTTGATTTTTTTCTCTTCCAGCTCTTATGTTAAGTTTGATATAATTCGAAGGATAATGACTAGGTTTTTTGGAATTGAAGTTATCATGGTGATGGGGATCACAGACATAGATGACAAGATCATCAAAAGAGCCAATGAGGTAGGTGTTTGCTGCACTCTTTGATTCTAACTTTTGTTACTTTCTAAGCTACGTATGTAGGAAAATTAACTTGGGTAATTCGTAGATAATAAATGTTGAGATTTCTGGTCCCCTAGCCTGGCTGTAATGGAGCTGGGAGTGTGGAAGGCTGGATGTTGAGAGCTGTGTGTAGGTAAATGGGTGCAGAGAGTGGTGTGAGGGGAGAGGCAGGGAGGCTGGCAGGGCTGCCTCACAGAACCTGTGGGATGCTCCTGCCTCCCTCTGCTTGGCAGGCTGGCAGTGAACAAAAAATCCTGGGTGAATCCTCAGCTCAGTGAAAGTTATCCCAGAACTTCACAGTCAGGAGGCTTCTGGCTGAGTTCTGGAGAAGCATTGTGTGCTGTCAGTTATTACAGGGAGTATATATGGCATTGCCACTACCTGAGGCTGAGGGCAGTTCCTGGAAGGTGCTGAGCACCATCTAGTTGCAATGTCATACCTTGGAAAGCTTTATCAGGCTTGTCTGAGTTTGTCACCTACAGGAAAGTTAACATTGAATGTAGGGGTCAGTCTTGATAAGAGTGGGACTGTAAGTGGTTCTGAGTTGGATTTTAATCTGACCTTTTTTACTAGCTGAGCTTGGTGAATGATTATTCCAATTTCTTTTTTAAAAGCACTTTTTGAACCTTGAAGTGCTAAGAATGTATTCTCTGTTTTATTCTGCAATTTAAATATTTTGCTTTGTTTGTTTTTAGAATCTAAAATTCAAGTCAGGATCATAAGTGAATGTGTTGGATCAAATTGCAGTTGCAAGCTTTAAGATAGTTTCCTGGTGCCAGAGAATTTGACAGTTGCTTTTGTAGTTAAGTATAAGGCACTGCATTCAAATAAATACCAGCACACCACTCATTGAGAAATACATGTGTGTTCCCTTAGTCTATTTACTTGCAGTTTTCTAAGGCAGTAAACAATTTAAATACAAACAAAACCCCTCAAAATTCAAGCATTTTAAATTTATATGTGTGCATTTGAAAGACTTTCCTTATCGTCCAAACATCTTGGGAATTTTATGTTTGAGGAGGGGGAAATGACATGTTGTTCATAAAGAAGTTGTATTCATTTACTGCATTCTTTAGTTCTGTGAACTCATCTTTTCATGGCTTTTTTTTGGTGACTTTTTGAAATGCCTGTTCATCCATTTTGTTTGGATGGCCAAGGCCTCTGCCTTAGTAGCCTACTTTTGTTATTGGGACCTGTGTACCTGAAGCATCACATTGGTGAAATCAACATGCCTAAGCTTGTTCTTCATCCTCTGATGGGATTCATCTGGAGGAAACCTGAAAGTTGCTTATCTAGTCTATGATGAACATGCTGCATGCCCTCAGTGGTCCTTTGAGAGACAGATGACTCTCTTTGTGTGTTGAACATCTGTCTGGATGGGAGGAACTTCACCACCTTCTTTCTATAGGGCCCTATTTTTCTTTGTTAGTCAAAGAAGCAGCTGAGCTGTCCAGGGAGACGAATCCAGTCACTGTGGTCTGGAAGAGCACAAGAGTGCTGGTCTGTAGGCAGAAGCATGTCTTTGTTTTTCAGTGCTGAGCATTTTCCTCATTTCAGATGTATAAACATCTGGATTGTCTTCACCAGAACTCCTGCCTTGTCCTGGAGTTTGTCCAAATGGTGGTAGTCGCTCGTGCTCTGAAAATCAAAACCCATAAGGATGCTCCTGTAACGAATTGGAAGTGATGACATGGGATTTATGTTGTTAACGATGCAGTTACCTGCAAGATGGAGGGGCTGACAGTATGTTGTCTTCTCCCCAGTAATTTATTCTCAGAGAAGATGTAAAAGCATGCATTTGAAACACTTTGATGCCAACCTTTTGCTTGCTAGGGCAGGTTTTGCTGTCATGCATCTTTCAATCCCTGGCCTCTTCTGAATATTTGAGAACAAGTACCTTATCATGTGCAAGTTTCCTTTCCTTTTGGGTTGCCCTTTCTCACTACCTCTGTGAGAGGATCCTGTGTCTGTCCCATGAATGAGAAATGCAGAGAAGGTGCTTGAGAAACACCAGACTTGGCAAAGCGTGGGATTGACTTTAATATTGAGATCTATGAGTACCCATGATCTGCTAAAATAGCTTATTTTTCTTAATCACTGAAAATTAATATCTTGTCTCATTCTGCAAGTCTCTGATCTATCTTTCTGACATAAAGGTGGTATCGGTGTTTCCTGCCAGTAAGTTGAATGAATTTCACATCCTATGTAGTATAGTATATTTTGTCGCTGGAAATGGAAGACTCTCTCAAGAGGAAAGTAATGAGAGAGGAAAGGAGTTTATTATTTTAGTCTTTGATTGCTTTGTCTTAAAAGATATGTATTAATATTTTGGAAATTGAGAAGCGTAAATGAAATATTACTTCTAAGTTATTTATAACTTACATCTCCTCCATGTGAATGTTAGATTAATAAGACTTTCTGACTCTTTGCCTTGGGGGCTCTCTAAGTCTCCCAATTAGCTACTAGCTGTCTGATAAAAGATTGCCATATTTTATATTATTACTCTGATTTATGACTTACTAATCTGCTTCTCTCTTTTTCAGATGAATGTGTCTCCAATAGCTCTTGCTCGTTTTTATGAAGAAGACTTTAAACAAGATATGGCTGCCTTAAAGGTACAAATACTCAAGATTCTAAATTTAATACAGTTTCTAAGCAATTATTTTGGTAAGGAATCTGATTTTGAGAGTTTGACCTGAAAAAATAAATTTGCTGCTTGGAAACTAAGTGCTGATTTACTTCCTCATTCTTCTGGAAAGATACTTCACACCTTTTGAGAAAGGAAATGGGGGGATAAGCAAGCCTGAGCTTTGGAATGAACAAGTTAAATTTCTTTATAAACAATATTTTTTTCCACATGCAGTGGAGCCTTGGTTCACAGATACTACATGTTGACTATAATGCAGAAACAGCCTGATTGAAAGCATAGGAAATATCAAATCTTTAATTGACTACAGTTGACTTTACTTCTTGTCCAAAATGCTTGCCCCTGGGAAAATCCGGGGGTTTTTTGCCACCCCTCAAATATTTTTTCTCTGTGTGTGTTGTTTTAAATGCTACTCATGATCTTTCTATGATACTTGCAGCTTTTTTTCTTTAAAGATAAAATTGAGAAGAATGTTCTTTGATGTTTGTTTCTTAATGTAAAGGGAATCATCAACAGTGTTTCATCAGATTAATGAGATGTTACTCTTTCTTTAAGGTCCTCCCTCCTACAGTATATATGAGGGTGACTGACAATATTCCTCAGATAATTTCCTTTATAAAAAAAATAATTGCTGATGGACAAGCTTATGCAACGTCACAAGGTAAGACTTCAAGCCAGGTAACTCCTTGTTCAGCACATGTACAGGAAGTCACTGCTCTTAGTAATCCTGTTCTGGAATCGGATGAGGTACCCTATGCCAGGCATTCCTTTGATTAACAGGGTGTGAGCAACTTGTTTATGATGACATGAGTGGGCAGAACAACTATTGCTCAATTTCTAAGTTAAATGTAGCTCATTACTTAATATAATTGTGTACAGTAACAAACTGCTATTTAGGCTCCTGTCGGGGAGTCCTGGCCTGGTTTCTGCAAGTGAGCTGGGAAAACATCTTAGCTCTAAACAGGAGCTGTGTATGTCCTAAGTGCAGTGAAATATGTGCCTGCAAAGCACAGTGAGTAGATTTTTCTTTAGCAGGTCTGATGGTTGTAGAAGGATTTGAATGAATTGTAACTGGAGTAGCAGTAGCTTGTGCTGCAGTCAGGAAGGGGGTTGCTGGTTGTGCATGGGCAGGGAAGAACCTGAGGAGATCTCCAGAATTCAAAATTATTCTATGTGTAGAAAAAGCATGTGCACAGAGATTACTTAAAAGCTGGGTAATGTGGAAATACCTGCTGCTACTTTTGCCATATTTCTGAGTTTCTAAATCAGAATTTAAGATGGGAGTTGAAGGGCACGTTGTTTTGCTTTCAGGGAAATATTATCTCCTCTCCATCAATGTACCTCATCTTTGCTATACTAGTAAACATTTCTTTTTTGTTAGGCAATGTTTATTTTGATGTTAAGTCCTGGGGAAAAAGATATGGAGTATTAACTGCTATTAATCCTGATACCCAAGATGAAGCAAGTAAGTTCACGCAACCAACTTGTTTGTATTAATGTATTGTTTGAATGCATGATAACGTCTATGTGTAAACTTTGATTCGACAATCTGATGCAGTTTTCTAACCTGTTGTATATAGCTAACTTTCTGCTTAAATAAGACTAGACTGCTTTTGTAATTATTTTTTGAGGCACTCACTGTTGCCAGTGCAAGAGGAAATTTGGTCTCTTTTCATCCTTAGTTCCTTCTATACCTTTGTTCTGGGACCTTGGAACAATTAGTATTCTTAATTAAATACTTGGCAGTGGTACATAGAAACTTCACAGTGAAGTGGTGTTCTCACTGTTCCAGTCAAGGGTAAACACCGGGAAGCCTCATCTACCATGTTATTGTTGGGGCAGTTGCTGCACTCTTCTGATGAATGCTGACTGGATGAATTGCTTTGCTTCCTTACTTGCCCTCTTTGTGGGAGGGGTGAGCAATCTCTTGGTAGGCTGTTCTAGGGCAGGCCTACACCCTGGGCTTTTTTGCTGCAGGTCCTGCTTTGCAGGATTGCTGAGCCTCTTTGTAGTTTCTGTTAGTTGGGTCTGATGAGGTCTCTGCATTGGCAAATTTGATGCAGGTCTCCTGCATCCTTCTGCACACTGAAGTTCAGTATTTCATCATTGAAAAAACTCTGTTTGCAATTGCTGAAAATGCCTGGCAGGCTGATGCTCAGGTGAATTGCAGCCAGAACTTCTCGCAGTTCTGCTCTGGAGTTGTTTCAGCATTACAGCTCACACAGGGAATGCATTTTGTCAACAGTTATTTAGAGGCAATTACTGACTGCAGAGACAGCCAACAGCCTCCTGGGCTGCCCAGGGAAGAGCATTGCCAGCAGGTCAGTGGTGGTGATCCTTGTCTGTTCAGCACTAGTGAGACATGCCTGGAGTGCAGGTCTGGTGCTGGGCTCCCCAGTACAAGAGTGACATGGGCCTATTGGAGAAAGGCCAGCAAAGGGCCACAAATACAATAAAGGTACTGGAGTATAATTTGTAAGAGGAAAAGTGGACAGAGCTTGTACTGCTCAGCCTGGAGAAGAGAATGGTCAGGGGAATCTTACTCACGTGTACACATACCTGATGGAGGGAGTAAAGCAGATGGCTTTGCTCTGGTGCTTGGTGATGGGACACGAAGCAGTAGGCACAACCTGAAACACAGGAAATTCTGTTTAAAGCTAAGAAAAATCTTTTTTACTCTGAGGATGGTTAATACAAACCCTGTTGCTCAGAGGCGCTGTGGAGTCTCCATTCTTGGTGATAACATAAACCCAACTCGACACCATCTTGGGCAGCCTGCTGTAGCTGAGGCTGCTCTGAGCTGGATTAGTCTGCCTCTAGACGTGCCTTCCTGCCTCAGCTGTGACAGATTATGTGTTTTACCCTGCTTCCCCTCAAGTCACAAATAAATGTATTGGTATTTCTCAAGATTTTGACAGTTGTTTTGCCTACAACTGAGAATTTGAAGAGTGCTCTTTTGTGGCAGTATACTCAAAAACAGGCAAAAGAGGGATGGAGTCAGCAGATGGTCAGAGCTTGACAAACTAGGGAACAGCCAAGATAAAGATTCAGTGGATAAATCTGGGGTTATATTTTTGTGCCTTTTGTTCATATGAATTTTGATTTGTATGATTTTAAGTGAGAGGCCATGTATTTGTTAGAATAAAGCTACAGAGTCCAGAACCCTGATCTGTGGCTCCTGCCCGGGAGTGGTGTGTAATTGCCTGGGGATTAGGAGCCAGCAGAGATGAACAATCCTGTGGTACTGTGACAAGGAAGACTACATCCTTTCCTTGGCTGTGTACTGAGGGAAGCAACAAATGTAGCAGGGGAGGAGGCCTTTGTAGAGAACTCATTGGTGAAAATGGTACTGAGAAGTTGCTACATCCAAGAATAGTTTTGATTCTCATCTCTGTGCTCTTGGTTTTATAGCATCTAAAACAGAAAATACTTGTGTCCCAGAAAAAAAAAATTGTGGGGTTCAGTTTTGTTTATTTCTGTTTTTTTATTTGGTTTTGTTACCTTTTCTGGCGCAGTGCAGTCAGTTTGTCCTGGGGAAGCTGTCTGATAAGTAACTAAATTAATGATACAAACCCAGGGAAGTCCAAAAGGACTGGAAGGGAAGGATCCATTAAGGAATCTTGAATCCATCTTTTTAGCTTGTATTTTTTTCAAATGCTTGACAGGAAGCCCTGTATAAGAGGGAAGGGAGGGAAGTTGCAGTGAAAAGAAGTTGATTGAAGGAGATTAAAATTCTGAGTAGTTCACTAAACACACATTTCCTCTTGCTTTCATTTGGTCATTTTTTTCTTTGAGACATGTCCCATTAACAAATCACTTACTCTTGGCAGTTGATTCTGATAAACGACATGGTAAAGATTTTGCCCTGTGGAAGGCTGCCAAGCCTCAAGAGCTATCTTGGAATTCTCCCTGGGGAAAAGGAAGACCTGGATGGCACATTGAGTGTTCCACAATATCAAGGTCAGATTTTTTGAGTTTTATACCTAGTGCTAAGGGGTTTTTTTTAGTCACAGTACAATGGTAGCAGCAATATTGAAAGTGTTTTCTGATCAGTACCTGACAGTGGTTTTAATGTGACCATTTTATACAATTTGGGACATCACATGTGGCCCAGATAAACTGTGCTTCACCTTACTGTAGCTGTCTCAATATATTTTGGCACCTTGAGTCAGACTTGCTACTTAAAATATGGCATGCAGGATCACACAGCTGATTAGCAATTCTTTAACTTGAACTGAATAACCCAAGATTTGTTGAAAGTTATGGTAGCTCTATCATTTGCTTCTCTTCCACTTCTAGCAGTCTCCATCGGACCTAGTTCAGCATGTAGTGCTGTGACAGGAGGACAGGGCATGGGATTCTGTCCCAACTCCAATGAGCATAGGAGATCCTGCTGGCCTTATCAGTTGTTGTGGATGTTCATGCTAACAGTCTAAGTGTTATTCAGCTTTACAAGTCAGCCAGAGTATTAAACACTCTGTGATGGCGTATTCTGTTGGCACAGTGTGAATGGTACTTAGTAGTGTTTTACTTGTAGCTGGTTTAATATAATTTGCTCTTATTTTAGAGTTCTCTTTTTGCCACAGAAGGAAAAAGTCTTCTCTCCTGAGAGACTGATAATGGTACTGAGTTTTGCATTAGTCTTGGATCTTTTTTTGGAAGCTGATAACAAATTGTTTAGATCTGACCCTGTTTAGCTTAAGTTTTTGACTAAAGCTGAAAGGAGATGGAACCAGTTGCTTTAAGTTTCTCTTTCATGTGCTTTGCTGGTGCACCTGGGATTGTTAGTCATTAGTACCTGCTTGTGAAATGCATTTATAAGGGTGATTTTCTGTCTGTAAATAGTTTCAGCATAGTGAAACAGTTCTTAAAGCAGCTGAAGTGCACGAATCATCTTATATTTGAAGTACAACCCATGATAGAAGTGCACAGATAAGAAACGCCAATTACAAAATGGTCTGTCCACTAATGCAGTGCTGTTTATAGTCTGCATTTCTTTATGTAAAACGTATTTTATTGCAGCTGGATGAGGCTCCTGCCATGTAAATAGAAGCTGACCCATGCAGAGCACAAGTGTAGTAATCTTGGACTGTGAGAAATGGAGACCTAAAACATGTCACTAAAACATGTCGCTGTCCCCAATCAGCTGTCCAAGGCCCATTTTAAGCAATGCTTAGCTGTGTGTTTTGCCAGGTACCTCCAAGCACTTTAACTAAGCTAGGTGAATTAATTTTGAAAAGTCTGTGAAGGTGAATGAGAAGGTTTCTGGTCTCTAGTGCAGCTGTGGAGGAGGGAACCCTGTGCTGTGACTGCCTAGATCTGATCTCCTCTCTCCAGTTTCCCGTGTGAGGTGGGCTACTCCTCCTAGCCCTGGACGTTTGGCAAATCCATCTCTCCCCTCTCTCCAGCTCTTTGTGATTTTGTTGGAGCAAACAGCAAGTGCCCTGTAGATGGCACAAGAGAAAGTGAGGGCCAGTCCTGGGAAGATTTGTTCTTCAGCTGGTTTTGGAGCAGGCAGGAAACAGAACGGGATGAACTTGGGAGATGGTGACAGCCCATCTTTCATCCTTCCTTGCTTCTCCTTGTCTTTTCCTCCTGTGCCCCAACAGCTTCTACAGAGCCATCACAAGCCAGGGTGTTAGCAGGGTATTTTGTCTTAAAAAGGGACAAATGTACTAATGTCTAGCCAGTGACCAGGAGCAACTTGTTAAGGTGACATATAGGAAGGCTCTGTGTGTCTGTAAGCACACACGTGCACATGTGTGTAGGGCTTGCCTTTATTTTCTATTTGTGTAGGCCTTGCATCTTCCCCTGCTTGAGCACCTCTGGGTTTTGGGTAGTTTGAGTTGAGTTATACCCCTGTGAGCGGGTGAGTGTTGGCTTTGTTTAAAAAATGGGCAAAATAAAGTTGCTGACTTGCCCAGCATGACCTAGCAGGGACTGTCTGGAGCAGTGGACAGGGTGTAGCAGCCTTGACACTCCTGGTATTTAACCTATAAGTGCCTAGGGCTGTCCTGTTTAGCCACACAAACACCTCACTGCCAGCCACGAGTGTTTGCAGAGAGGCCTGTGCCGTGGCAAGCCCATGGGTGACCTGCACACATCCAGCAGTGCTGTTGGATGTGAGGGATGGCCTTGGGAGATCAGAGGCACTGACACTTTCTTTTGACATTCTAACAATATAGGGGTAACTATTTTCCATCATGACGGCACACAGTATTGTCTGAATTCTTACAGAAAAGATATAGGTTAGATTTGCGGGTGAATGTAGCTGTCTGATACTGAAACTGTAGCAAAACATGGAAAGGAGACATCCTGCTTGCCATACTTTAAACTAAGGTGGAAAAATATTTGCTTCTGCTAAGGAGAAGTAATTGTGGACAGATATGGGTCCTGTCCACACAAGTTCTGCTGCAGTTTTGGTATCTGAGATATGTGTGAAGTCTTGTTTTATTAAGTCTGCAGTTATTAAATTGTACACTTAAATCTATTTATGTTGTTTCATCTTATTCTTTTCTGTATTTTTTTTTTTACAAAAAGCTTTTGTAGTGTTCTACTTACCCATCAGGAAAATATTGTTACAGTGCAGTGTTTGGAAAGCAGCTGGACATCCATACTGGTGGAATAGATCTGGCGTTTCCTCATCACGAAAATGAAATTGCCCAGTGTGAGGTGTATCACCAGTGTGAGCAATGGGGAAATTACTTTTTGCATTCTGGTAAGTAAAACATGAATCACCTGAGAGGCCTGTACAAATGTAATAGTTTGGGGGTTTTAGGTTTGGCATTTTATGGTATAAAAACACATGCTCTACTACAAAGGCCAAGTTCCTGACTTCACTAAGTAAAGAAACATAAGTAACAGTGAATCTTGAAACTGTAGAATTAATGCCTTTATTAACAAAAGAGTTAGTAAAATATACCTAATTTTCATCTGTGAAGGTCTTGAAAAAATAACAGAGTATGTATTATCCATGTACTGAGTTTACTCCTAATTAAAATTGTGGAAAGAAGAGTTTTTCCTGTAGAGTTTAATTCCCTTTCATTTGAGTTTCCTCAAAACTTGAGAGTATCTTTTTATAGGCTTTCTTTTTTAATAGTATTTTGGTTCTAACAGTCCTCTAGAACTGTTTTGTAACAGTTTTGCAGGAAGAGGGTGAAAATAGTTGATGTTTTCTGTACGTGTTTATGTAGTCCTCCTAAAACCAGAAATTCCTGGGGGCCTAGAACCAGAACCTGCAGTATCTGAAGGCAGGGAGTGGAGGTGGCAGATGAGCAAGTAGCTGAATGGAACATTTGAAAAGCACTGAAAATAGAATAAACCAGTCTTCTTCTCTCAGCATCCCTCAGCACCAGTTGCTTGTGTGCTGAAAAATAAGTTTAAGTTTTCAGTAGCATGCGGAATGAAATAGCCTGAGTTTGTAAATACGGTGAAAGGCTTTTAATCATGATAAGAGAAAACATCTGTACTATCGGAAAATAAGAATGGAGAGAATGCTAAGATGCATCAATTGATGAAGCAACAAAGCTCACAAAGTTGTGATTCTGCAGAGAAGTGTCTGAGCTGGGATGTTTTGTATGGTTTGAAATGTGGGTGAAGCCTTGCAGGCAGATGTTCTGCTGCAGCAACCAACCACTGGATGTTCTGGATGTGCAATTCACATACCTGTAACAATTTGCATTCTCCTGGGCAGCTTTATTTTATCCACCAGTAGCATTACACCTCGTGATGGGTGTTAGAAACAACATTAATGCTGAAGACCAAGTGAGTCAGACACTTTGGTCTGCCCTGGTCAGGCATGGCCAGTGAAGCTGCTGGTGGGTGGAGACAAGATGGTCTGTGACATCTATGGGCTGCAGAAAGACCAAGCTGCTCACCCCTGGGCTCTGTAGAAAAGGGGGTACAATGACTCTCATTGCTGTGATCCATTATCCCTCTGTAGTGCCCTGACCAACAGCAGTGCTTCCTGCTGGAGTGTGGGTGACTTGGTATTGGTGTAGCCCTCAGATGTCACTGACCTTGCCTTTTCCCCTAGATGACCTTTCTCGCTATACCTGACTAAACTATACAAAAGTGTCTTTTGTTATTCAGCATGTTAAACTGCCTGGCATTATATAGAACTGCTCGTTGCTGCCTTTGCATGGCAGTGCTTCATTCAGTGAAGTTAGTGCTGTAGACTACTTTGAACTACATCATTGTCTGATGGTACTAGTGCTGTTCTCATTGATGGAAACCTGGAAATTGGTCCTTTCAATTGCAGTCTTGGTGGTTCTGGTTGGACAGCTGAAGTCAATAGAAAGTCATGTTCAAGTCTGCAGTCTCTCTTTCTGCTGAACAGCACTTTGGGCAAGATCATTGTGAATTCTTGGAGCTGCTTCTCTGAGTAGAAGAGCTGCAAAGTTAAGCTTGTAGCATGCTCTGGGAATTATATGAGCTTTCATTTTTATATATTTGTACTGTACGTGATGAATATTAAATTCTAGTTTCAGTTCCCAAGGTGGAGCCTATTGGAAATCAATAGCAATTGTCCAGAGGCTGGTCCATCCTCCAGGGTGTGCTTTGTTCCTGAGGCACTGCAGAATCCTCTGCACTTCCACTGAGGTGCACTGGTTACTGCCAAGTGAATCCTTCTGTTGAAAAACAGTGAATCTGACTTTTCAAGCTTGGAATTGAAACTATAGGGAAAATATTCCTTGATACTAGCTAAATAAAGAGGAGTCAATTAAAAAAATAGGGGAGCACTGAATTCCAAGGGCAGTTTGTATCCTGAGGTTCTCTAGGAGCTGACAGATTACATTCATTAAATCAAAAAATTTTGCTGGAGGATGACGGCATGAATTATTTAGGGCAAATGAATCAGCTTCAGAAACAATTTATTCTGCTAACAGACTTCAGCATTTTATCAGGCTCAGAATTGGAGGAGCAATCCCCATTAGAGGAAGAAAATCCCTGCACTGTGGATAAATCTTCTTATAAGGACTTTATTTTTAGACTACTTGTACTCTGGGAAGAGTGCCAAACTGAAGTTATGAAAATCCTTGTATTTTGTGATTCTTGAATGAAATCATTCTAAGTATTCAAACTCTTGGAAGAGGAATATTAATTCAAATTCAGATGTTATCTGTATCTTTTTAGGAAAACACAATCAAACTCTTTTAAGCTTGACTGCCCAAAGTTAAGTAAGTCAATATTTAGGCACCTTTGCAAAACAAAAAAATTATCATAGCCAGTCTCTGCCCCTTGTCCCAGGAGAATTTTGGCTGTGGGTTTTACTTGAGTTGGAAGAGCTGCAGAAGGCCAGGATCTCTGGCAGCCTGGATGTTCCTACTGAGTGTCCCCAGTTAACAGTGCAATGGTGAAAGTGGCCTCACCTGGTAGCAGACAGGACAAATACAGTGAAAGAAAGATTTTGGGTTGATCATGAGTTTCTGCTTTAGCTGGTTCCACACCCACAGACCCACAGATTCTTTTCTACTCTCCATAGTGTGTTGTTCAAGCTTAAATTTCCAGGTAGGCTGGGTAGGACTGGAGGTAGCCTTCTTGTGGTGAGTCCCTGCTGCTTTGAATTGTCAGAAAGAGCTGATAAGTAAAACCCAGGGATTTTCACATCCATTTACCAGGCCTGAGCTTGTCATTTTCATATCCAGATGAGTGTAATGGGGATTTTTTTCCACTTGTGAAAGTGAGGGGGTTCCAGACAAGGCTACAAAAGCATCTCTGTGTGGAGAGTAGCACAAAATTCAGACAACTGTGTGGACTGCTGAGCAAGAAGTGCCATTTCTGCCACCACCTGTAAAAGCAGGAACCTGATCACGTGTTGTCCTTGCAGAGCACTCTGAGGCATTGGTAATACTGGACTGCTAAATCTGAAAGAGTGCAGAGTGCTGATGGGGTATTACAGAGCAAGAAACGTTTGTGCCTAAAAATCTGTCTTTAATTATGTTTATGTGCCGGATTCTGCAGGTCACAGAAGTGCCTGAAGATTGCATGGTAGTTGTGGGAGCCTGGTGGCTTACAGAATTTCTCTTTCATTAGGAGAAGCCAATTAAGGCTTTTAACAACATTTCTGAGTAGTCTTTCAGTGGCAGCATGTTGGGCATCTCTCCAGTGCTGTGAATGCTTCGTGTTTTACATCAGTGGTGGTGCCATGGCAAGCATGGGTGACACCTGGATGTGGGCAACCTAAGGCTATACATCTCCTGTCTTGCTTCAACAGAACCTTTAGTCCTAAAACCAAGCTCTACATGCTTTCTTAGGGCAGTCTCGTGGTGTAATGGAGGGCACTCTGGACTCCGAATCTCAAGGTCATGAGTTCCAGTCTCAGTGGGACCATCCCCTGGCAGTTCAAGCCTCCCTGCCATCCCATCCCATCACAGCTCAGATGCTCAGCAGGGTCAGCCCCGGTCAGTACCTGGTGCTGTGACAGTCCCGAGGACTTCCCTGTCACTGTCCAAGCTCGCTCGGCCGTGGCAGATGGACCTTAGGACTTA
>JAWWEV010000001.1:94656978-94707684 GCA_035583235.1 Hafferia zeledoni
AGGACTTAAACGGTGGGGCCAGTTCTGTGCACGCTGTGCCTCACCTAAAAAACCCACTGTGCAGGCTGGAAGGGCACGTGGGGAGAGCCCTGCCCAAATCTGCGTTCAAGAAGTCTGGCCATACATACATATGCTTTCTTAAAAGCAGTGTTATTACCTTTTTGCTGTACCACAGCACTGCAATGTGATGGTCTATGTGACTATTTAAAGTTCTAGCAATGCTCAGAGATCGCATTTTAAAATAAATTCATTCAAATTAGGCATTTTACCTGCATCCCCCTCCCTGCTTCTTCTCAGTCTCCCAAGACTGGAGAAGTAGAGAATGTGCAGAAAATTAATTTTACGTGTAAGATATTTTGAACCAGCATTATAAAACATTGGATTAAAAAAGTAATTGTTAACAGCCCCCAGCAAGTAATAAGTACAGAAAATTGTTTCAGTTCCAAGGATTTTTTTAATGTGAAATCACTGGAAAATCTTTAAAGGTTTAACATATTTCTGAAAAGTCAAGAGTAACAGGTAAGGTACTTGTTCTGTGAAGAATGAAAGTATTTGTTTGCTTGCTTTTATCCATTTACTATCAATTCTGAGCAGGGAGACTCGTGGTGATTGTTTTTTTAATGTTTTAAATTTCTGCTTTAAAATTGACCCAGCGAAGTTGAGGGTGGAGAGGTGTGCAGGAGTGTAGGCAAAGCTGTTGAAAAATGCTACACATTGTATTGAACAGGTTGGTGTGTACCCATCACAGCACTTGCTGCCTCCAGTGTCTCCAGTGTCTCAGTGCACTCTTTCTCATTCACTCCCCATTCAGAAGCACACTTACTTACCCTGATTAATTTCTTTTTTTTTTTTGTTCTAGGGCATTTGCATGTTAAAGGAAGTCAAGAAAAAATGTCCAAGTCATTAAAAAACTACATAACGATTAAGGTAATCTCTTTCTGTGAATTGAAGCAATGTATGTTTGTATTATGTAAATATTAATCACAGCCCTCTTTGGAGAAAACTTTGGAGTGCATGTTTATGCTGCAGCAAAAGACTGGAAGTGTTTCTCCAGCACTGATGTATCTGTTACAGGATATCTGCTGGCACTCAGGGTTTGCTTGGAACGGTGGCTCTTGCTGAGCTGAGAGCATTTGTGCCCAATACCAGTATTATAGGCTTGCAATTGGATTCAACAGCTGCAAGGGTCTTTTCCAATCTGGATGATTCTGTTCTTTAGTGATGGGTTCTTGTCTGTCTGCTCTTAACAGTGCATGTGCTTTTGGGATTTAGAGAAAAGCAGATTTTTTCCTCATACTGCTTTAGGTGAAATGGGACATAAAGTCAGTGTTTTGTCAGGAGGCTGTTGAGTGTCCTGCAGCCACACTATGACAGTGGTCTCCCCTGTTAGCCCTTATTTTTATGCGGTGGCCTTGCTGATGCTCAGGGAGCTTTTCCTTTTGATACCCACGAGCCACTGTATTACTGTGCCCCAAAGTCTGGTGTGGCCCAGAGCAGGGATTCTCTGCCAGGAGTGTGTGATACAGCTGTGCTTGGCTCCTGTGATGGCTGACGCCTGTTCCTAGAATAGGGTCATTTCCTTCCTTTAGACAAAGCCTGGGAAGCTGCATGAGCACATATGTTCCCCTTTGGCCTCTTGGAAGACTTAATTAAAATCCCTTTAAAAAGAAGTTCAATATGAGCTGCTTTATTCTTAAGTCTTCGGATGCTGTCTGGGTACAGTTAAGCCCTGTTTCCCCACAGCTCACAATTTTCACAGAAAACTCACTGGTCTCAGCAGATACTGTGGACAGGGTGGATAAATGGCCATAAATGCAGTGCATGGAGTTAAAATCAACACTTCTATATGTTCCCCTCCATGTCCACCATGGTGGGACTTGTGTTAGTAAAACGACAACTTTGGGCTTGTCTCTCTTTCCTGGTGGGTATCCACTTTTCATATCTGCCCTTACACAGGGCTGACAAGTATTAATCCTTCTCAGTAAGTGATTTTCAGTCCAGTGAAATAATTTTTTCCTGTACAGCTGCCTTGCACCTTCAAAGTTAAGCCCTACATGGAAGTTTTTATGTCTGTGCCAAAAGAGGAGAGGTCTGTCCAGGACCTTCCTTAGGCCCAGCTGCACCCCAGGCTGTTACCCTCACTCAGCAGCTCTGTATCGTTGAGATCCAGCTGTCCTGTTTTCCCTCTCCTCCTTGTGCCCTACTCCAATTTTTTTTCCTTTTTTTTTAATAGGTATTAAATCTGACCCCCAAAATCAAACAAATTGTGATAAAATGGGGCCAAGCAACCTGCTTCCAGAGAGCTGTGATACTTTCTCTATTCTCTGTTTTCAATTAAATGCAGAATTGTCTTTTCCAGTTTGCATGGTCATTTCCCAAATTTGAATTTGTTTTTGTACATTACTCATGTTGGTCTCCCTCTGTATATTAGTTTAAAGCTTCTGGGCACGTTGGGTACTCTCATTTATACAGAGTTTATTTAAAAAAACCCACAACAAACAAACAAACACCCACCAAAACCATCCGAATCACTGTCTATTTCTTGATTTTGATTGCCTTAATTATTTCAATTTTCCCTTGAGAGAGAGCACATTGCTGGTGCAGTGCTACCTTTGGTGTTCAGGCTGGTTTAGTCTGGTAGCAGAGGCTTTTTTCCCAAATGTGAAATTTAAGCAAATGACACTTTCCATATTTTCTCACTTATACTGACTTCTTATAATTTTTGATTTTCATGGAACTTCAGTGATCACCACCAGTTTGCAAATTAAAAAGAAATAAAAGAAGCAGGAATGGAATATTCACAGTCAATCTGCCACAGTCTGCAAAGTGATTGAATGTTTTGTCAGTGTACCTTCCAAACATTTAAATAGTTCTTTATACTATTAATGTAAATTAATTGCACTAGTAGTAAAGTAATAATTTCCTGTTTACTTTAGTAAATTATTTATGAAGCTGGATATTAAAGTGAAATTAATTGCACTTCATAATTAACACGGGTAATGTTTTTTTATATTGCTAAGATTTATCTTTGTTCAGTCCCTATTTTCATTCATATTCTAGTCCTGCAGAAAAAGTACACTTATTTTCTTTTTCAAGAAATCTTTTTTTTCTTAAAGTTTGCAAAACTTGGGGGCTTTCCTTTCCTCTATGATTGTATACCAATCTTAGTCTGATAATTTCACTTTGGGTTCTTTTTCAAAGGTCTTTATACAGTGTGTGTTTGATTGTAATTGCAAAGTAGTTTTTACTTTCTTATATTGGACATTGTGTGTATATTTATATATGTATATATTTATGCACCTCTATCTTATATGGAATTAGATTTTATTTAGTTTAGGCTTTAAACCAGTGTTAGAATTTAAAGATTTTTTTGCTTTGTAAACTGCAGAGTTGTGTTATTGTTCACTTTAGTTTGTCTGAAATATGCTGCAAAACTCATATAATGGGGTGGAACAGCTCCTTAAGAGACTCAATAATTCTAACCCTGTCTTTCTGTGTGTGTTCAGGATTTCCTGAAGAAATTTTCATCAGATCAATTCAGGATGTTTTGTTTGCGTGGCAGATACAGCTCAGGTAAGGAAAAAGCCCCTTATTTTTGGGGTACCTGTAGCTTTCCAGGCAGGCTTCCCAAACTGGTGATGCAGAGGTGGAGCGAGTTCTCTCTGTGGGTTCCCCTCCAGTGAGGGGAAAGGTTTTGGTGGTGCTCTGTGGGGCTGCTCTTTGGCTCACATTTAGAAAAGCATTTTTACTGAGCACAGTACGTAACCATTCATCTAAATACCTTCCTGAGCTGCACTTAATTGGGACTTTCAGCTAATTGCACTTTCAGTTAATGAATTACCCCTCTCTGATTTGCATCTGTTGCAATTACTTGTATTTCAGTCACGATCCACTGTTTTTTGGAGACATATTTAGGTGGAGCTTTGCCTTACATTCCTGTAGGGTATGATGAGGGATTGCTAATAACTTTTTATCTCCCTGCTGTGTTACCACTTTTTATCCTGTGGAGTTACTGAGTGTTCAGGCAGTTCTGTGGTGCAGTGCAGCTTGCTCACACCAGCCCTTGGTAACCTAATGATCATCCTAATCTGGCAGACCCTGCTGGTGGGGAGAGGTGTGCAAGATTTTGTCAGTTTCCAGCAGGTAGATGCTGCTTTAACTGGAAGAGGTTTTCATATGGGTAGTGTTTTTACCAGTTTGGGGCCTGCCAAAAGGAGATGGTAGTCCCCTCACCACTGGCACAGCAAGGGAATGATGAAGCAAGGATGTGTATAAGGCTCTGGGGCGTTGCTGGTGTCTATCAGTGTGATGCAAGCCTTTATAGATGTGGAGTCATTGAACTGAGAAGTCTTTTTCCTTGTTAATACCCCTAGCTGCTTGCAGGGCCACCCATTTGATATTCCTGGTGGAGCCTCCCTCTCCTAGGACAGCTGAAGGCAGCAGGAGTGTTGTGTATCCCTGAAATGTGTCAAAGCATGGGATAATAAAGAGAGAGCTGCTGGCTTCCACCGTGGTAGGAAGGGAGAAGTGCATCCAGTTGGGAGGTCAGCTGCAAAACATCCCATTTGGGGCAGGCTGTGGGTTGGTGGCATGCCTGGCTGTTTTGGTATGATGCTGCAGGGCAGTGGCACACCTGGCTGTTTCCTCTGGGTCTATCAGGAAATGAAACAGAAGTAGCTCCCTGGCTGTAGCTGGGGACACTTGGGAGTCTTGAACAGTTGTGTGTTTAAAACAAAAGAAGGAGAAAGGCTAACACCGACTACACTAGCATATATATGTTTGTCATGTAAATAAGAGGTAAATTGTCTGTTAATTCCTAAGTTTGCCTCAGGACTGGAGCCCTGCAGGGAGGGTTGCCTGCAGGCCTTCTCCAATTCGTGTCAGCTGGCTGCATTTGAACCTCTCCGAGAAAGATGTGACCCTTTCTTTGCGTTATTCCTAGGCTAAACACCTTTCTGTGACAAAAAGGAGGGCTACCCGTGCAGGTACAGTTGGCTTTGATGAAAGGATACAGTGGTGTTTTATCAGAGTACAGTGCCAGTAAGCCAGCTGGCAGGTAAGGGTTCCTCAGCTCTCTGATGCACTTGCACCTCCACCTTATGAGACTGTGCATGTTATTAGCTGCCCAATAAAGAGCCAGAGTCAGTCACTGCTGAGCCAGGTGTTTACTGTGTTACCTCTCAGTTTGTGTTGCTGCTGCCAATTCCCTTTGGTCTAAAGATAAGTTTACTGCACTCCTCGTCTTGCTGTCTGCTTCTATGTGTTTTTATTAGAAGTGAGATCCCAAGGACCTTCTGTTTATTTCTGAGAATGTTGATAGAGCTGAGCTTGCCTCTGCAGTGCTGTGGGCTTACAGTGCCTGTAGGCAGTGGTTTAGGAGAATGCCCTGAATTGGGGATGAAGAATGGCTTTAATGAAAGCCAGCTTCATCAGGGTAAACTTTCATCAGGTATTCCCTACAGAGTTTCTGTAACTGGAGTAATCACTTGAGTAATCCTAGTGTATATAAATGATCTCTCTCAATATCTCACTGTTTCCTAGAAGTCTGTACATTGGTCTTTTTAAAAACTCAATAAAGTTTAATTTTAAAATCAGTGAGGCAGTAATGCAGAGTTTTAATTACAAGTGAAAAATCTAACAAATACAGGTCCAGACTTATACCTTAGTTATACTGGGGTAAATCCTGTGAAGGGTTGTTTAAACAGTTAGGCTTCCTTGGAATTCAGGCTAATTGAACTGAGATCAGGGCTACTTTTGCCCTCTCAGATCTGTCCCCTTGCTAAGACTGTCTGCCCTAAAGAGTCTGTGTCTGGACAGCATTGCATGATTGCACAAAGCAGTCAGCTGTAAGGTGACCAGGACCACAGGTCAGATTGCTGTGGAAGCTGTGGGGATCTCAGTGCAGATGAGATCAGGAATATGCTGCAAGCTGTAGTTTGGATGTACCTTATTGCAGAGGTCAGGTATAACATGTTGAAGCAATACTGCACTGGCTACAAATGGCTCTGGTGTGATATTGTGGGAAGGAATGCATTTAAACTTAGGCTTGTCCTAGGTGATCACAGCTTTCCCCAAAGTCAGTGAGTTCTTTTGTGTGGGTTGAAGAGCTCTTCTACAGAAAATTGCACATTACTGTACAAATTTAAAAAAAAAGCTTTTTGTTAATAGCAACTCACAGTGAAAAGAAGAGGGAGCCAGTCTAGCACCTGCAGTTCTGAGGGTGCAGGCAGGATGAGAGGAGCCTGGTGAACTCTTAGCCAGCAGGAGTGGATGCTGGTTGTTCCCGAAGTGGAATTGCCTGCCAAAGCTGAATGCAGGGTTGGTGGGTGTCCCTGTGCATGGATGCCTGGTTGGTGGTATGGCTGATGTTGTTCTTCCAGTTGGTGGAGGAGAAGCACTGTAGGGTTAGGTTGCAGCAGATCTCATAAAAGCAGAGCTCTGCTTTGGATGCAGTGAATCATTTACTTTATGGTTTTGTCCTTCTTTCCAGTGACTATAAGAGGCTTTGATGTGTGTAAGTTGGATGTGATGAATCCCATCCCAAACATGTCCTTATGAGTTTAAGCAATTTGTATTTTCTCTAATAGCTGCTTTTGCAAACTGGTATGATCAGTTTAGCTTTGATATTGTGAGGGAATTATGTATCTAGTGAAGAAGTTAGGCTGCAAAATTTTACATCCATCTAGATTTTAGGTGTTGGGGAAGCAGCCCTTTAACTCTTCAGCGAAGTCTGGGTTCCTCACAGTCAGTGGTGAGGGTTAGGCCTCTTTGAAGGTCTCCAAATACTGATCGTGTCCACCTAAATTAGAACAGGAACAAAATTAAAGTATGTATTTCCAGCTTAAATCGGGGGAAATGCTTAGAAATATATTAAATCCTAATGCTTTGGATTAATAACTTTGCAGGAAGATTCAATAACGGGAAAAAAAAAGTAGTCAAATAGTGATTGTTTCAGTCAACTTCCAGATTCAACTTTTAGAATCAGGCTGATACCTTTCATGTAGGTTATACTTTTTCATATGTAGTGATTTTTTTTTTCTATTGATTTAATTCACTTAGTGTCCATGAAGAATGGATAATTAATGGTAAGAAAAGTTTTCTATACAAATAATAACAAACATTTCCTTCATCTCAAAATACTGCTCCTTTGTATGACAAACAACATTCTCTTCATCCTAATGCCTTAATTTCTTTTTTCTTAGGAGTAGAATTTAGTGACAAGAGCATGGATGATGCCAAGAACCTTCTTCAGGCAATCTCCTCATTTATTACAGATGCAAATGCTTATATAAAAGGACAGTTGGTGTGTGACCCTGTTAGAGAAGACATACTATGGGAAAAGTAAGTGCACGTCCTGTGTCTTAAAGGTTGTGATTATGTGAGCAGTAGTTTGCCAACACGCTGAGAGGGCTGACCAGTGTTCTGAGTTCTGTTTAGGAAGCAGGACAGGAAGGACTGTGCAGCAGTCTTCCTTCCCAGCCCTCACCAAGGGTGGCGGTTTTTCCCTTCTCTTTCTATCCAGCTGCTTTTCCTCATAGTCTGCTACACTTAGTTCACTGTGTTTTTAAAATCTGTGTTATTGATCTAGTGTGCCTGTCCAAATACCGGTGCCTTTGCCCCTCTCGAGTGGTAGAGAGGGCAAAGCTGTGGCACTTTATAAGTAGATCTGTGCATTAGTGACTGGACAAGAAAGAGAACGACTGAAGAATAAAGCACCTTGGGCACATGAACTCGGAATTGAGCTGGCTGGCACTGTAGTGTGCAGCAGAGGAGAGAAGGGGTTACTGACTAATTGTCCAGGGGCAGGGATGCCACAGGGAAGGAAGAAATTACAGTTGTGACTCTGACAGGGGTGAGGAGAATCTTCTTTGGAGTCCCTTATGAAAACCAGATCACATTCCAGGATTGAGATGTGTTGTGTGTTGGATGCAGAGCTGAGAGGAGGTGCACAGTGCTTCGCAGTCAGGGTGGGAGGGGTGTTGAGTGTCCTGAAGTAAGGTAAGTGCAGGCAGCTCTGGGATGTAGGATCAGAGGGGAAACAGTCTGTGCTGTAGAAGTGAGAGGCAGCCTCCTTGTGTGTCAGGTACCTCACTGTTGGGAAGCTTGTGGCTGCACTGACTAAGGCTTGCAAGGGATGTTGGAGCATGTTACAGGGAAGTGGAGTTGAATTAATTAGCTGTGGTATTTGGCAAAAACAAATCCTTGAGCAGGAGGCTGCAGGAGATCTGTTGGTGAGAGATAAAGCTGAGAGACTTGAGGAAGTTGAAATGGATTGTCAGTAGGGAATGTGTGGGAGGGCACAACTTGTGTATCTGTGGGTGTAAAAACAACCAAAATGAAACAAAGCTTTTAATTAGAAAAGTGTTAGATACTCAGTGGAGGGGGAAGATTGCAGAGTAGAGTGTTGGGAGGAATGAATTAGGACAGCAGCCATCTGATATCTGAGGGGAGGCAGGCATTCTAGGCAAAGACACTCAGGAACAGTCAAAGTAAGGCTCAGGAGAGCCCTAGAGAAACTAGGATAGCTTGAGGTTCCCATGCTAACCCTGCTCCTTGAGTTTTTTTGGGAAACAGCATCCTTGGGTCAGTTTTGTTGAGCTCTAGTTTGCCTGGCTGTGTATGAGAACACGCTGCTGGCAGCTGTTTGCAGCTCCCCCCTTAACTCCTGCTGCTCTCCTCATCCTCCCACTGAAAGTGGCTGCAGCTGGTGGCACTGGTTCTGTGGTGATGACTGCCGGTTGCCTTGCTGGCTTTTGGGTCTGTGTATACAAATGTTGCCACCAGACCTTTCCACCTGGGCTAAGGCAAGTGGAGTCCCAGGGCTGGGACTGGGCTCACCTGGGAAATGAGGAAGCAGCGCCTGGTTCTGAGCTGGATCCTGCCAAGAGGACTCCTGGCCAACCCCAAGATAGGTGTCTTGCCAGGCACTGGAGTGATGCCTGTGACGTGGCTTTGGAAGAGAAGCATTCTGTTAGCATGATAAATGGGCTGCTGGAAAAAAAACAGAAAGATTTTTGATATGCTTAATATCAGCCTTTCCATCTGTTTTGAAATGATGAAGGCAAACTTTGCTCTGTTGTTGTTGGTTCCTGTGATTAACCATGTATATTTATTGAATGGATATAACACTTTGGATTTTGACATGCATCAAGTATTTCCCCTCACAGCTGAAATATGTATTCTCCCTGATCAGTGTAGCATTGCCTGTCACAGGGCATCCAGGAGGGAGGTGACAGTGTCCTTTCAATGACTCCCTCTGGCTGAATAGCTGATGAATTCAGAGTTCTGCTGGCATCTTGTTTGTCTTATCTTAAATGTTACCTTTTCTTCTTGAAGGCTAGCCAACACAAAAGTAACCGTGAAGGCTGCGTTTGCAGATGACTTTGACACCTCCAGGGCTGTTGCAGCAATTATGGACCTCATTCACCATGGCAACAGACAGCTTAAGGCTGTTACTAAGGTAACCCATTAGGATACAGAGATCAGAAAATGACAGCTGTCCACTGTCCTACTGTTTAATGCAGACAGATTAGTTTATTGTTCACATAAGAAACCAGCAGAAACAAAGCTCCATAAATTGTTGACCTTAATGGAGCCTATTTGTCCTGACCCTTCACGGGAATTGTGCGTGGCTATCGTTTTGTGCTTTTTCATGTCCAGAGGATGTTTCTTTCCTGCTGCCCTATCTTATGTATACCTAAGGTTTTTGAAAGGCCTGAAGCCACTGTGGCATGCTGCTGATTTTAGTGCTGGTTCTGTGTTCTTACCCTGCTTCTTTGTTTAATATCCCTGCACAGAAATTAACCTAAATTGGGAAGTGGGGCCGGGGGGTTGCTGCAGGGGCTTTGGCAGGCAAGCCCAGGTGCACGAGGCAGTCCTGGGGGTGAGCTCAGTGCTGGGGACTGAGTGGCTTCTGCTGTCAACAGATTGTAACTGTGGCATCAGCATTCCTTCAGGAGTCTGTCTTCATGTGACTTTTGGCAAATTGAGACCCTGTTAAGATTTCTTGGTGCAGACACAAAGAAGGCAACTGGTAAGGACAAAACCTGAGCAATAAACACAATCTGAAGCACTTGTGGGTCTCCATTTACCAACAGCTCCCTTTGTCACTCAAGGCAAGCATCTCAAGCTTGTTGCTGCTCTCCTTGATTGCTGGTGTCATCTGTTCACCCTCTTTGTGCTGTTAAAGAAATGTGGAGTACGTAGTAATAACCGATTTTAAGAGAGAATTAGCCTGTTGGTATAGAAATCCTGCCTCCTTCTGGTCCTGCCTCAGCATTGACTTTAAATTTTGTCCTTAGCCATATCTTTACAAAATGATTTTCTGAGCAAATCCACTCCTAAATACAAGTAGGCTCATTTTGTCAGTCATTGCTCATTCCCCCCACGAATTTCTCCTGTCAATTGTTTTGTTGAGAATGGGATAGTGTGTTTGTGGGGCAGCTGCCTCAGATTTCTGGTCTGGGTGGTGGAGCTTTTCTAGGTACAGCCCAGCTGTTGGGAGTGTTCCCTGTTGCTGGTGCTGTGTGTAGCTTTTCTCCTTAAGAACTATGAGTAAATCCACATAACTACTTATTCCTCTCTTTAACCTGCTTGCCATTCTTACCTTAGTTGGCATGTTCCTGTTTCTTTGTCTCAGTGGCCTGCTCCAGCTCCTGCCAGTTCAGATCTTCTGCATATTTTAGGTTATGGTTTATGTCAGGCCCTAATGAAGATGTCAGATAAAATCCAGCACTAGCTGTTAATTTGCTTGTGTGTGTCATCACTCTTATTTTTCAGGCAAGGGTTAGTCCCTTAAATTGCTCCTCAGTCTATCATTTAATCTTGATTTTATTGCTGCTGCTGGTTGCTGGTGCTACCAGGGCATGACAAAATGACATAAGTTATCTCAAAGTGGTCTCCACAATCATCAAATCAGTAAGACACTCAAAGAATCTTTTTTTTTCATCTTTTATACTATAGGTGCCCATGAATCTGGGATTTTGTTCTTTTTATTTTGTTTCCATACACACAGCCCTTTCATGCCCAGAAGTGCTATTTTTAGGTCTAATTTACTGCACACATGTAATGCACAGCAGCCTCACACATCTCTTCTCCTCGCTGTGCAGGCTGGTGATAAGCTCTTCCCTTCGCTCCTTTACTTAAATCTTTTCCCTTTGTGCTGTGAGGTGCTTTTATATCTCTGTAAGATTGGCCATCTGGGCAGGTGTTCCTGGTGGAGGAAGATGTGTATAATTCGTAATAGTTTTCCCTTGTGGACTAGGCTACAGAGAATGCTGGGTTCTGTAATTTGTATTGACTGGACAATCTCTTTTGAGTGTTTTTTAAACAGGATGCTGGATCTCCTAGAAGCTCTGTTGTGTATGGAAGCATTATTTCCTATGTAGAAGGCTTTTTCAATGCCCTTGGGATGTCCTTTGGAGAAAGACAGGTATGAAACATCTCTTCTATGTGTTCTAGTGTATGGTAGCAACCCCAGTGTTATGTTTTATAGAATGCTTTCCAAAAGCATCGGATATAACAAAGTAATTGATGGTTTTAGTAGACCTCTCTGCACCACTTACAGTTTCTACTGTAATGTCTTAGGAGAGTGTGTGAGCCGATGGAACAGAGTGTAAACGTTTTTTCTTCTCAGAAGTATTCCTGTGTGGCTTCTGCACCAAGGGTGCTGGGGAAATGAAAGTCTGAGGAATGAAACGAGGAAAAGTCAGTATTGGAGGCCTTTTAAGTTGATCTATTATGTGTCTGGCTTTCCCCCAGCTTGTCCTCTTCTTTCTGGTGGTTGCACCCAGGCTGGCTTCAAGACCTGTGCAAATGCTTGCAGTTGTGACCCCCCTGCGCACAGCAGGAGCTGGGGTTCTGCTCCTCTGCAGAAAGCAGGGGTGTGGGGAAAGGGGCTGCTCTGCCTTGAACCACGGTGGGGTATTGGGAGGGGAGGGCACTAGGGTGGGGAGGGGGCCCTTACGTATCTAACTCTTGGAAAGATATGAGTGAGGAGAGAAAAAAAGGAGAGAAAAGCTCAAAGCAAAATACTGCACAGGAAGGAGAGTCATATATATAGAGGTGATATTCTGATGTACAGAAGGGGAATATTTAACACAAGGTGTTGGAGAATAGCAGGCTATTCTGTGCTCCTCTCCTGCTCAGATAAGGAGCTGAATACCAAGAAGTGGAAAACTTCCTTTAGAGAAACTGCTGCAAAAATTTATTTTGGGGAGGGGAGAAGAGGATAAGAAAATCTCAGTAACATTATTCATCCTTTGAAAGTCAGGCAGTATAATGATAACTGCATTTATTTAGTTCATCTCTTTTTGGATTTTCTCACAAAATTTCCTTCAAAACAGTAGTTGGATCTGATTTGGCTGTGTGTTATTCCTCATAGCCTCTCTTTTGCATGTTAATTTTTAGTGGCATACGAAACACTTAAATTTTTCTCCAAGTTGGATGGTAAAGTCATTCCTCCAGATTCTGGGCTGTCTATATGCAGTTGTCTGCTGCTCCTATATTTTTGCTGGAACAAGTATCAGAATGTTTTAATTTGTTGTAAGCTGTGCTAGTTTCTCTGTGGCAGTAGGATCAGCAGAAGATGCTGATGGAAGGAAGGAGGAAGGGGAGGAAGGGAGGGAGGAAGGGAGGAAGGAACTCGGAAGGAACTCGGAACTCGGAAGGAAGGAACTCGGAAGGAAGGAACTCGGAAGGAACTCGGAAGGAACTCGGAAGGAACTCGGAAGGAAGGAAGGAACTCGGAAGGAAGGAACTCGGAAGGAAGGAAGGAAGGAAGGAAGGAAGGAAGGAAGGAAGGAAGGAAGGAAGGAAGGAAGGAAGGAAGGAGCGAGCAATCAGACTCTTCTCTGTCCCTCTGTTCTTTCAGATTCCAGGAAATTAATCCTTCAAAATCTTGATCAGAAAGGTCCACAGGCTATGACAAGTTAGTAAATAAAATGGTGCAGGCATTGTTCTCTGACCTTGAGACCAGCCACAACAGCTCGGCATCCAACCTTTCTTGTCCCTTAGACAGTAGCCCAGGCACACAACTTGCCAGGAGCAGTCCCTGCCCATTGCGGGTCCCGGCGTGTGGGCTGTCTGGGAGAGGGCCAGCTGGCCTGGCCACTGCTGGACTAACAGCTTAGTGTAGTGTAGAGTGTAGAGGCTGGTGTTTGGGCCCTCTTCATTTGGAGGTCTGCATAAAGCCTGTGGGTCTGTCTTGCTCCTGGGCTGGGATTCGTCTCTTAATGTGGCTGCCTGTGCTTCTGAAGTTGTTGGTGGGGATGTTGAGGAGTTGTTAAACTTAGTCTGGTGGTTGTATTAAATAAGACTGCCTGTCTGTCTCTCTGCATTGGCAAGAGAAGGATCTTAGCACACAGAGGGGTAAGATGAATCCATCTGAAAAGATGATGAGTGGAAACTGTCTGTTTCAGAGCTGGGAAGCACAGGTGAGGGCTTTTGCTCTGCCAAAGAGTGCTGAGTGTATTACAGGTACAGCTGGGGCAAACTGGTGGTCATCTATGGGGAAAGCAAGGGCCAAATTTACATATAAAACTTCTTACAAGCTCTTTGAATTAGTTAGTACTTCAGGAATTGGAGATCAGCCAAGAATAGCTGTGGAAATTGTGTCAGTTCATCTCCTAAAGCTGCCCCTCTTTTGCAAGGATCTCCCTCGCAGTGCATGCCTGATTCGAACTCCGATAGTAGTGTTTGTAGAGGCATGTTTTCTGCTCCCATCATCATTTGTCTTTCCTCTCCCTTCTGCATTTAAGCATTTGTCCTGCTTTTTTTACCTGCCCCAGGTTACTATGGAGCATTTCTGGCACTTAGATTTATTACCTTCTTCAATCTCATAAACTTTTTCTTTAGTGTGGTTACATGTTTTGAAAGCTTGGGGAATTAGCTGCATTTCATGCTCTTATCTTCAGTAGCTTCCCCTTCACCTCCTCCTCCTCCTCTTTGTCAGTGACCTCTGGAACTGCTCCCTTTTGTTTCTATCCTGCTGTTCAGTGACCACAGTCCCCTCTGGCTTTAATTACTCAGCTGCTCTTCTGCTCCCAGATGAGCGTTGCTGGCGGCAGCTTCACTCCCCAGCCTTGATGTACTTCATGTTTCACTGCTCTGTTGGCTGCTTCCCCTCTTGTGTTTTAGTGATAAAATACTGAAGTGTCCTTCTGTTGTTTGTTGGAGGTCCGTCCTTTTCCTGCTCCATAGGAGTTTGCCTCTAATGAGAAACAGGGATGTTCTCTCTGCCAGGAGTGAGACCAGGAGCCTGGCTGTGCCCGTGCTGAGGAGCAGCCTTCCTCTTCAGCTAACTCCCAAGGTCCCATCCTGGTAGCTGTTGGAGCAGGACTGTGTAGGAGGAGCGAGTCTGTTCTCTTCCTGAGGCATTGACCAGTGAGACTCCTACCAAGACAGAGAAGGTTGAGGAAGCTCAGAGCTGGGTGAGGGAAGGAGGGGCTGGGCTACAGCCAGAAAATACTCACTGTGTGCAATGCCTTCTGCTCCATCATGTTTTTTCGAGTGGCTGAAACTTTGGGCAAGGTGGATCAGGTGAAAAGTTGTGTGCATTTGGGGAGGTTTTCTGTAGATACAAGGAGAAAGCATAGACTAGAGACCTAAAGTGAAAATATTCATTTTTCCTGGTTTGTATTTCCTGAAGGAGGCCTGGAGCTCAATGGCAGAGTGAGAGGCTGAGGCATTCTCTATGTCTTGGGACTTTTACAGCCAAGGAGCTCTCTGAGCTAGTGGCTGGACTTCCTTTGCTGTGTTGATTCCTGTTGCCAGGTCTTTCTTCCATTAATTTGTCTAATCCATTTTTAAGCTCTGCACACTTCCGGCATCTTGGAGGTTTCCTGGGCTGATGAGTTCCACATGCAGCATGTTACGTTCCCATGAGAGCCCTCTGCTCCAGCATAGGTGCTGTCCTGTGTAGGAATACACTGAACTACTTCCAAGTGTGACTCCACTGTAACTTTTTGTCCAGCATTAGTGAGATGGTGACATTTTAATCCTACCAATATAAGGAAGTTGCACAACCAAGAGAGGTGATGAAGCCTCAGTGTGTGCTACTGAGTTAGGGTTGATTTTTTAAATACCATTCTCAGGTGGTTGTAAAGTACCCTGTTTGATTTCTAGGTGCCTGTGGCAGGAGACAACTCTGCAGTGCTCTCTAATGTCCTCGACGAGCTTGTGAGGTTCCGCACGAAGGTCCGTCACTACGCGCTGGCTCTGCCGGAAGCAGCAGATGCTGTGCCAATGGAGGGCGCTGCAGGAGCCAAACAAGAGCAGAAGGAAAAGAGGAAGCAGTTAATGCAGGAGAGAAAACCGCTCCTGGAGGCTTGTGACAGTCTTCGTGAAGACCTTGCTGCCTTTGGAATCCACATAAAGGTAGAGGACAGTAACCCTCTTTGTGAAGCTGTTAATCACTTTCTAAGACAACACTTATTTTTGCCCTTTGTTGCCCCCCAGCAGGTTGCAGTGTTGGGCCCTGCTCCCTGTGTGACTGCAGTAGCAGGAGGTAGAAGTCAAGCCCTTGTCTGGCTGTCCTGCTGCCTTCTCTTCTGCTCCCCCTCAGCCTCATGTTTCCATGCAAACTGTACCTCCTTCTGCAGTTACTAAGGGTGTCCTATTTAGCCACTGAAAATCTCCTAATATTCAGAAATCCTTAAGTTGCCCAAGTTCAATCCATAAGGAAATGTATGAGTAATGTGTGCAATCTTAAAAAAGATTGCAAAGGAACTGGAAAGCAAACTGAGATGACTCATGAAAATTATGCCTTCCTTCTACCCTCCCCAAATTCCCCAACAAAAATAAGTCCTCATGAGAAAGCCTCTTCCATCTTCAGCAGCTCCATTCCCAACTGTTCCTAAGCCAGTTACTTTGCCTGATTCCTGCATCACTCTTCTCTGCATCCTGTTTTCTACTTTTAGCCTACACCTCATGCCGCTCTTCTTTTCCATTACTTCAATGGCATTTCCTGCTCAAGAGAAGCCCCTCCGTGGCATCGCTGCCTCCTCCTGATTTCAGGGAGCTGTGTTAGTTCTTTAACAGCACTGCTTCAAGTTCCTCTTGTTCACTTCCCCTCTCACCTCTGCTCCAGCCATTGCTGGGTCAGTATTTTTCCTTACATGCAGAATAATCCTCTGCATTCACTCCAGCATCTTTTTCCCTCACTCCAGTTTATGCTGTTTATTTTTCCCTTGCTCGAGAACTGAGCCCCCTTAGTCTGCTTCCATCCTTTTGCCAGTGGGAGGATATAAAGCACAGTGGCATCAGGGAGGGACAGTGTACATCTGCGTTGGTTGCTGAACATGAGCTGTCACCTGTCAGCACACCTGTTAAAAGCAGCTCTGGAGCGTGGTCAGCTGTCCCAGGTCTCAGATGAGAGCGAGCGTGCCAACACAGACTGGGTGAGGGCCAGAGCACCATGGTGGTGAGCTACAGCTGTGAAAGCAAAGGAAGACTCTGGGAAGCTGGAACACCTGCTTCCTTTAACTTGTTTGTAAATCCTCACTTCACTTATCTGTAAAGCAAGTTTGAAAATCCAAACAGCCATGCTGAGAAAAGTCTTGGAGAAGAAGCCTGCCTTTTGATCTGCTTGCAAAACAGCCACAGCCCCATCTCCACCCTTGTGCACATTTGTTTTGTTTTGTTTTTAAAGGGATTTACACTTGAAAACCTCACAGAAATTGGCTTGAGCCAGGATTCAGACCATTTAATTTATTTCAGTTTTTTTAATACCCTGAGGCTCAGCATTATGTCTCCTGCTTGTCCCAGAACAGAGTGCTCCAGAAGACAAAGCACACATGCACACAGGAGCACACACAGCACACGTCCAAAGCTGAACTCCTGCTTTTCTTGCTGACACCATGGAGGTATCCAAAGGTGTGCTGTGATGGTTGCTCACATCTTGCTTTTGCAGATCCTAAAGAGTCCTGCGAACATGCAGCTCTGTGGCTCCTCACACAGGCTCACCAGAGCACAGTTGCAACAAGACATGGCCTTACCCAAAGCAGGGCTCTCCCCACCTTCCTGCTCAGCATCAGCCTGCTTGTCTGGGTGGGCTGTTGCAAAGGATGCCCTGGTAACAGAGAGCCTTGCAGGGGGTCCTGCTTGCCTAGTGAGTGCTATCCAGCCTCTCATTTCCACAGAGCTTTGGAGCCCGATGGTATCCATGCAGTAATGCCTCTGCTAACATGTTCCGCTCTGTCACGTGAGGCTCAAGCAAACCAGCAGTTTCTCAAGTCCATGTGCAGGAGGAAAGGCAGCAGAACAGATGAAGCAGACAAGCCTCATCTCCATCCAGAGCAGCCTAGGAACCCCCCTGGTTGGAGGGAGGGTAGAGAGGCGTTGGCTTGAGGAACAACTGAATTTCCTTAAAAAATCAGCTTTGTAAAGAGGGTAATTTCTCCTTCAGCTTCCAAGTTTGTGATTTCCGTACAGTGGTTTCTTCTCTCGGGCTGTTCAATGTTGACTGAAGTTGCATTACTTGCAACAAACTGACTAAAAAAACCACCCATTTGTCTTGTCATGTCATTATAGCATGCTTGAAATGCAAGCTGAGCTGTGCTACTAAGTGAAATGTAGTTAAGTGGATATTATGCATCAAAAATAGTTTTAATTTTAATGTAAAATTCAGCATTGTATCCCAGCATCTCTCATGCGTCAGAGCTCATGTTTCATTATTCAGATTAACTTTTCTCCCATTGCAAACAGCTGGATCTAAAGAGTCAGAAATACTCTATTTGACTGTAGTATTGTCTTTCAAAAATATGACAGTATTGTCCTATCCCCAAGTTCAGAAGGCGATCCAACATGTTCAGCAATATATTCTTATGTATTGAGCATAAGTGTTTTTCATGTACATGAGCCATTCAAGCATGAAAATGCCATTGCCTGAGTTGAGCAGGAGCTACTCATGTGAGACTACACCCCACTGCAGCATCCCTCACTGAAGAGGTGACATTCTGTTGTTTCTTCCTTAGCTGGGAAGGATTGTCTGGGTTTTACAGCTCTGAGCATTATTAGTAGCAGTGGCATTCCTCCAAGATGGTATCACCACCTCTTTTGCCTAACTAACTGGATTAATGGTTTTGCTGTATGAATCTTGTTTAAAAACCTGTGCCTTCATATGCTGGGACTGACATGGTTACTTTTTCTCACAGGACAGATCTGCTATTTCAACCTGGGAAATTATGGAAGGAGGGCAGACAGAGCAGCAGACTGAGAAAAAAAGCTGATCCCTCATCCTTGGACTTGTTTTTTATTTCAGCTGCTTTGGCAACTGTTGTAAATACTAATTCTTTCCAAATAAAGTCTGTGGAACAGAAAGGCTAACAACAGTCCAATATAATCCGAGCAAAACTGTTGGCACTACTAGTAGGTAAATAGATACAGCCCTCGAAGCACACGTGGGGGAAGCATCCAGAATGCAAGGCAAGAAGGAAGCAGCTGTGTTGACTTACACAGACATTGGAATATTCTACTGCAGGAAAAGCCCGAGCCCCAAGTGCTCTGTGAGCTGCCTGCGCACCCTGTTCTGCTGGGCTGACAGTGAGAATTAACTGGGAAGGAAGAGGCAAGCACTTGGGCTTTCACTTTGAGGGTGAAATCACTCAAGTGTTGTACCCATTGGTTTAACAGCTTTGCTCCTCTCAGACACAGGACTGGGGGACACTTTTAGCCTTGGAAGTATTTCCTTATTGCAGTAGTGCTGGTTTGGTCCTGTGAGACCTTTACCCGTAATATGATGGTATCCAGTTACCTGTAAGGCTTTTGGTGTCTTCAGTTTGCTTTGGAGTGCAGCACACTCAGGATGTCTCCATCATAACTGGGAAGATGAAATCACTATGTTTAGTTATTACCTGTTCAGTGACCTTTTTGCTTTTGCTGTTGTTTGCATTGTTAAAACCAGCCCCTGGCTGCTGGGGCTGTAAGCAGAGGTGCAGAGGCCTCTCTTACACACGAGGTGACCTGTTTCAGGGGCTGAGTTGATATGGGGCTGGTACTTACCCGTGGGCACACTTTCTTTAAATCAGTTTATGAAAAGCTAAAAAACAAGCAGAACATGGGTTTATCTACATGGCACTCTACTTCTATGAACTGTATTTTCAAGTTATCTGTTCCAAAGGATAAAAGCTTTCTTTTATACTGTTGGGAATAAAACGTGTAGCTATTTTTCTGCTCCCTTTCTCCGTTACTGGTACTTCTACAGAGCATGGGGGTGTCTGTTCACCAGCACTAGGGCAGGTGCTTATTGGCATGGCTGGGACTGTACCTTGGCTAGTGGCAGTGTTGTTGTAGCAAGCCAGAGTGAAGGGTGAGCAGGCAGCTCAGCAGCCGTGGGAAATGTGATCAGCACAAGCAAATAAAGTCCACACAGTCAATTTGCTATCGTTTTTATTTCCTACCAAAAGAAACTGCTACATTTCCAGAATGTTTAAAAATTGTACCAATTTGTATACATTAGTGAATAACAGAGTTAACAACTTCTGTGTAGATTTAAAACCAACACGCAGGTTGAAATCTGTACTGAGCACTGTTAATTGATTGACTTCGCCTACAAATGCCATTTAGATTATAGTACTGATTTCTAAATACAAAAACAAAAAAATCACTCATTTTAAAAGAAAGCCAGTAGATGTTTTAAAATCAGTTTTAACTTGCTGATTTAATTTAAAAGTAGTCAGGCTTCTCAAATAGATTTAGGGGGAAAAATAGAAGTAGCTTAAGTTTCCCCAAAGATGCAGACAGTTTACAAAACTGTTTAAATTAAACACAAAACCCTCATCTCTTAAGAGTAATCTGTGAACCCTCATAGGGCAACACGAGCAAACATTTAAAAACCTATTTTAAAAATAGGAAACTGGTTTAGAAAGAAAAACAAAAATGCATCGGGGTGAGGTAGTAGTCACAGTGCATCCAGAAATATCAGCTCAAAGGGCTGAAGGGAAATACTTGGAGCAGCCTTTCTGATTCCAGGTGCTTTCTGCAGGCAGATACTGCAAGGTACAGGAACACAGGTCTGTGAGACACCACATCCCAGCCCAGAGCTGGGGCACTGCAAAGGAGTGGCTGTGGTGAATCTATTGCAATAACCAACTTGTTACCATGCTTGTTCCTGCACACCAATCAGCATCAACATTGGGAGCTGGATTGGAGGTTCAAGGGCAGTACCCACTTAAATGTACTTGGCATGAACTTGCCCCCCCTCTCTGTAGTGGTTCAAGTTTTGACTGAATCTCCAAAAATTTAAGAAATTACACTGTGCAAAAATCCCACACAAGTCCTCTTTATACCTAACGCTTACCTGCCCCGCCAACACACCAGATCAGGGTGACCTTAACAGTGTCCTGTCTGTCTCACAAAGACCAGGCAAAAAGCCTCTACATTTTTTGCTCTAAAAATGTAAAAGTACTAAGTACTGCACTTGAAGCTCAAACACCGACCACCATTTTTCTGTTCCTGCCTTTAATCTGCAGCGTGCAGCTGCGAGGGTACAGGGATGTGCTGTGGGCTGCCCTTTGTTCCTTCCACTTGTATTCCTGCTGGCGAATCACTATCCACCTACGGATCTGTGTGCTGGTCTTCTCTGAGCTCTAACCCAGCAGGCAACTGCAGTTTGAAAGCACTTTGCTCTCCCATGATCGCTGAGAGTCTGACAGTTCTGTTGGGTATCACTGAGTTCTTGCCCCGCCCAGCACCTCTCCAAATCATAACTTTACAAGTTCATCATATTGAGTTCCAGATGAGTCAAGACCGGATAAAGAAACAGAAATTTAATTTTTTTTACAAGTAAGCCTAATTACTGTTTGATGAATTTTACTACTGAGATACCTACAGTGTATCCTTATTCTGTCGAGAGGGGGGAACCTTTTAAAAAATAACAAGGTAAGACATTGCAGGAAGGGGTGTCCTGTCCAAATGAATGCTGCCTCTGGGACCGGGAATGGGAAAAGGCAACTAATTACATTCAAAATCTACAGCAATTCCCATGCATTCCCTTTCCAAAGAGGCTTTCTTTTTGCTTATTCATTTACTAGCATGGCAAAAAACTGAAGTGCAATAGCTAATTCTAGACAGAGGTTCTAAGAATGACAATGTGACAACCTTGGTGCAATCCAAGAAATTCAGTTGAGCTGGTGGAAGAATTTTATCTAAATATCAAATGCTTTTTTTTTTGCTGTTCACACTTTAGTTATTGCTCAATAACTATCAAAAAGAACAGAGAAATACTTTCAGTTTGGTTTTATTATATTATAACAGATCTGCAACTACAGTTTATTTCAGCCAAAACATTTTTGTATTCCAAACTCTTAAAAAATATCTACATTAATCATATTTTTCTATTCTCAAAAATAAAAAATATCTACCTAACATACCAATGTTGCTACAGCACTTGAAAGGGTGCATTACTTATGTAAATTCTACGGTACACGTAATTACTCTTGCAGTCACTGTTCTTCCTTTTCTTCTCTCCTGCTTTGGCTTCAGGTTTCATAAAGTTTGCTAAAAGCAGTTCCAACTTCTGAAACCATGTCGGAGGCTGTCATTGAACGTCCGAATTTTTGAAAGGCTTGGTGGTTAGACTGCCTTGTAAGAGAGCAAGCTCCAAATGCAGCCACTAGAAAGGGATTTTGACTGAAAGGAAAAAACGAAAAACCAACAACATTACAAAGAGAATCCACACACTCTTGTGCAGTTCATAAGGTGGTGAACATCATCTTTGTACCCCTAAATGTTTGTCAGCATTGTTGGGAAGGCCTCTTAAGCAAGTATCTGTATTTCTCAGACTCACTGCAGAACATATTTGAATTTTGTTTTAACAAGTACTTCCCTACCCATGGCACACCATGTGACAGAAACACCACCAGGGCCAAAGGACGCAAAAGGAAAGCAGTCTTAGAAAGTGGGTAAGAGGGTGATCCATGTCTGGTTTTACTGATGTGATGCTTCATCCTTTCCTACAGAGGAAAACCAACCACCTGACAGCCTTTTAACTCCCTTTACTCTCCATTCACAGTGTAACTCTTTAGTTTTGTCTCCCAGGGGGTGGGGGAAGGATGTGGGGATGCAGACAAGAGATGATTTTTAACAGGGCTAAAGTAAGTGCTCCAGGGCCTTCATGAGACCACCTTAAAAGGGGCACAGTGACAGTCACAGCCCATAACAGAAATTAAGGCACACTGTCTTAATGCCCCCTACATGCTGACAAACTGCCTAAGAGTGTCCCCAGCCCCAAACCTCAAACACTGAACCTCCCCTGGAGAGGCCAGCACAGTCCGGCCACCTCCAGAGTACCTTTTCACAGGCTGGGCCATGCGAGTCACTTCTGCTGCCTTGCAACAAAAGCAGCTGCAGAAGAGCTCAGTAGCCAGCACTGGGCTCCAGGGTCTGGCTGACTAAAAACCTCATAAAGCTCAGCCACTGTGGGGGCATAACTGCTTGTAAGTCAGTAAGGACCTACTGACTCCTCTGCCAAGTGAGTTTGGGAAGGATCCCAATGGAAAACACAGGCAAAGCAGGACGTGAGTTTACAATTAGTTGTTACCAAAGCAGCAACTCCACACACTCATCAGTGTGCAGGAGTCTTTAAACCATCCAGAGTCAACCCTGGATGCCCAAATACTGCCCTGAAACAAGAGCTGTGCACAGGCTCCTGAGCTCAAGGAGCTGAAACACCTAATTCTAAGGTCACCATATCATCAGTCTGGCACACCCCATACTCCAAAGACATCAGAATCCTCTCTGCTTAAGTCAAGAATCCCACCTACTGTAGCATTAGCACCCTGAAAGCCAGGGCCATATCAGTGCTTCAAATCCCCACTCTGCACAGATCTGTTCTGAAAGGACAGAGCCAGCCACAGGTGTGGAAGGGCTGTGGCTGGACTGCCTGCAGTGCAGTCTGCAAGCAGATGCCGTGACTCACTGAACACAAAACACTCCTCCTCTCCTGGAACATGCAAGGTAGACAGGACTGGCACAGCAGGTGTTTGTGAAGGGTCACCTTAACACCACCACAGAAGACACAATGTATTCCTGATGCCAATTCTACTTTTCCTTCATCTAGAAAATAAAGGCGTTTCTGAGCAAGCTGTTTGGAAAAGCCACAGGAGCTCAAGACGAGCACCTCGAGAACATGTGCTGCCTTTGCTAATCTCTCCAGCAATTTAATACTGCTTTCTACCCCAAGCAAGAATGAAGTCACCCTTTTAATGAATTAAAATAAAATTCCTCCATTAGTGACAGCTGCAACTCTTTCATTCTGGGTATGTTAGATTTCAGAATTTTAAAGTCTGATTTCAACTGGTCCCTCATTCCTCCTGGGGCTCCTTGTGCAGTGCCCTTGTGGTAAAACACAGACTAGTTAACTTCCATGAACACCTAATTGGTGCATCTGCATGCAGCATCCCAAAGACCACAAAAGATCTCCACTCCTCAAGCTTCCATAGCTCATTTACTTACAGAGAAGATAGACTGTAACTCCCTAACTGCTTATGTCAGGGTTCCTTTCAACTCCATGTAAAGCAGCTGCTTTCCCAGACTACATGACTGTATGGACCAACTAGTTGGACAGGAATTGATGCAATTTAACAAAAAAAGGCAACAGCCAGCTGCATGGCTATTATGTACAACCAAACTGGACTGCCATTTGGCCTTAAAAGAGTTACACTCTGAAATTGTATTTTATTTGCAACTTTCAACTTACCTGCCCCACTTAATTACTTAGGCTCAATGCAGAAGGATTCACCAAATGACAAAAATAAAGCCAAATGACAGTTTTTGAATTACAGAGAGGCTACTGCCAGTGACTACTCTTCATGATTTCTGCCTACATTCAATTATTTTCAAAATACATATCTCATACATAAATGTCCTTGGGAATAGATCCAGATTCTTGTTCTTTTTCTACCTCAGACTTGGGGATGTTAGATTACTGAAGGGTTTGTCTTATTAAACTTATTACTACTAAGTAGACTGCTCTAGAACACCCTCATATTTTTTAAAAGTACATGGATACCTTCATACCACCTCTGATTTAATCTAGAAATTCACATAGCAGGCCTACAACACCTGCCATAGGAGAACACAGACTCACAACAATTAAGTTATTAATTAATATTAATATTCATACCCATTTGTTTTCTCAGCTCCAGCAACAAATGCCCAGTGTGCCAAGACTCCCAGAGAACCAGAAAGGAGGTCCCCCTGTCCACCACATCTCCGGCTGCTTCCTTCATGACTGCACACAAGTACTACGGACAGACAAACCAAAAACAAAGTCAGGTACTTTTTTTCTCCAATTTACAATGCCACCACTGCAGCTGCAAGGGTTAACCTGAGGCACACAGCAGATAACGGGTGAGAGAATAATCACAGACAGCAGCATACACTGAAATACACTAGTCTTAAAAAATAAATTATTGCATCAATGTTTTTAAAAATACTTTTTTAATTACCTTTTAATATGTTACAAATAACATCACACAATGTACACACTTTCCCCACTTCACTCAGCCTGCACAGATGAGTTTAGTGATTCACATGTCATGATGAGCCATTACCCCAAACTGGACCAGGTCCTTCCACAAAGCCATCACACAAACACAACTCTTCAGTCTCCGACCTTCAGAGTTTGCGAATGTAAACCAAGGCATTTTACAAAGAGCAAATGCAAAATAGAACTAAAAAATCTTCCACCATGCCCACCACAAAGGTATTGTACTCTACTGTACTGTAGACTTTTTAAAAACCATATGCAAGACAGATTTATTTTTTCTGCCAATCAACAGAGTCCTCGGCATCCGTGTATGTTTCTGTCAGCAGTGTCATTGTGAATAGGCTCTGTCAGAATACCAGATGTTACATTTCTGTTTTAAATATACAAAAGACCTCAGTCAAACTGATCTCTTTGTGGAGCTTTAACTATGAAAAACATGCAAATGGTTTCACTACATTTAACTCCTTTGTTTTCCACTCTCAACAAGCCCAAGTAGGAAGCCTGAAGGATACATAAGGCACACAAAAAGAAAGGAGGATCAGTTCTGCTACCCTTCCCCAAACTCCGTTGTGTGCTACCCTTTTATTCTTGCTTTGCTCTGAAAAAAAACCCAGGAGAAATTTATTTTCCTCTCCTAGAACAGAAGAGCTGGCAGAATCACCAGTGGCCACGTAATGATCCTCAGCATCTTCAGGCAGCTACTGTGGAGCTCCTCAGGTTCAGGACTGGGCACACAATTGTTCGTGTGCTCCCTGAGCATGTCAAAGGCACAAGCAAAGGATAAAGCAAGACAGTGCTTGGACAACAGTTCTCACCTCAAGTCACCTGGGCTGTGTTTCTTCAAAGTGTATAATCAGAGCAGCCCAGGTGGGTTAGAGGGAGTATTATCCATATTTTTAAAAGGAATTTTTCTCCTTTAAACTAGTGGGAAAAATCTGCACAAAACTGAAGGACATGAAGATAAATCTTAAATAGCACGTGGTAAAAAAGTACATAATGCTAATAAACCCCTTCTGGTCAATTAGCATACATCACTTCTGGGTTTTGTTACGTGGAACAGCAAAGAATTGCACTTCACTTCCATTTCCTACCGATTCTTCCAGCAGTAATTGCTGGGCTTGTGAGGCCAGGCAGTTGTTCGTGTTTGCTGCCACTGAGAGGGCAAAGATTCATTAGTCACCACGAACACAGCAGACACCACTGCAGCGTTGCCAGCAGTTCATTCTCCCAATCACTCTTCTCCCCTTCCCCCTCCCCCTCTCAAATTAAGATTCTGGATGTGTTTCTCAGTGAGCAGTAGCTAATGTCAAATTTCACAAGTGAAATGCCCTTCTGAGTTAGCTATCTGAGGAAGGTATGCCCTTTTAGGTGGTGTGGTTTATTCTTATTTTTATTTTAAATACAGAGCTTTGGAGAAATTACCTCTAATTCTGCTACTTTGAAGACGCTATCTCATAGGATTTTCACTTTGAGGGCTTGAACTCCTGGCAGGAGGCAGGATGGAAATCCTCTGTTCAAAAGCTTTGGGGCCTTCTGACTGACAGCTGAGCACAAGCCCCTGCTTATTAGCTGTATGTCACCATCTGCCACTATTCTGTAGCCCCACAACCTTCCAGTCATTTTTGAGCTGTACAGGAAAGCAAGATCTCCTCAAACTAGGCCAATTATAATACTCTGCTAAAAAAAAAAAAAACAAAAAAAAAACCCCCACAACACCTCCCCCCCCCCCCCCCAAAAAAAATGTGGTCTCTTGTTTGTGGTTTTAAAAAAGTAAGTCTCAAATATGTGCAGACTATCTCACAGGCAACAACAAAAGCAGACCTTTGTATTCTGCACAGAGATGCTGCAAAACAAATCCATGGAATACCTTCAAAGAAGCAGAACTACAGGAAATTCACTTGAATGAGGAGGGAAAGTAAAACACTTGGGCAATTCTTGTGCACAAGCTCAGTTGATCAAAGAACATCTCAAAATAAAAGGATGATGAACATTACAACAGGCAATGGGAAAAAGATTTAAAAACTCCTCTGAATTACAGTCACTATTAAAAGCTTTTAAAATAAAAGAAGGAATCCCAACTACCACCAAGACAAACTGGCATACTGCCAAATCAGCATAGGACAAAGTCTTCTGGATGCTTTTTCCAGCCTTCTCCTAGGAAAACAAAATAAAACTGCTGTCTTACCACTCCCCCAGTGCAACATTCCCCACTAAATGACAGCCCTGCTGGGAACCAGTTCCAGCAGTTCTTTCAGGACCACAGGGGGGATGTCCTTACGTTGCACAGAGCAGTGACAAGCAGTGGGAATGTTACAAGACCTCGATTAAATGGACGTGACTGAGTGGTCAGCGATGATGCCAAGAAGGTGGGTAGTTCTACTCCCTGTAGATATGAAGAATGATGTATTTACATGAGGATGAAGCATTTTTTGGTCTGCTGCTCAGTGAGGCTGTAGCATGTTCAGCCAGGGATGGACACAGACATCAGAAAACATGGTTCTTGGAATAGCTGAGGAGACCAGCATGACTGGATGTGGGACAACAGGAAAACTAGGAAGACTAAAGTCACCACAATGTGTCAATTTTGAAAGGCAGCAACCAGGGTCACTTAAGGTCAATTAGTCTGACACTAGTCAGATCAAAATAATGGAGAAGGTTCAGCCACAATTCAACTGACAGACTTTAAGAAAGGAAAACAAACAATTAACGCTGGTCAAGGTGGCCACTGTCAGCACAGGGTCTTGTTTTCTTTTTGGATAAGTCTGAGCAACCAAATCTGATGTCACTATTTCAGAGTGATGAATGAAAATAACCCCACCTCAGGATAAGTAACATTTTTCTAATGAAAACTTATTTATGCTAAAAAACTTGATGGAAAAAAAAAGTAAAATTCCCCAGCTCCCTCGCACTTATCCACACAGCACACATGTACTATCCTAAATAAAAATGTCATGGCTGAAAAAATGCCTGCATGAAGTATGGCAAGGAGATCTGCTACAGTCAGAACAACCACATTCCATTCAGTAGTTTCTACACAGTACCAGCAAGTAAACAGCACATAAATTCTGCCAGAGCTTTAGGCAGCAAACACAGCACATGCCTCACATACAGTCACATGAATTTCTTGCACACCTAAATCCATGGAAATAATTTGTAATGAAATATGAGTGCAATAGAAACAAAAAACTGAAGGCTGTCATACTGCCAGAATATTGGAAAGCAGAAATTCAAGAGTTTTAGGCTCCAAACAATTCAAAACTCTGCTCCAGACCTTCTGGGTAACTATGGCCAAGTCATTTAGTAGCTCTATGTTTAATACATTTCAGGCCATAAAATAAGATACCATCACTCCCTTTTCGGCACTCCTTGAAGATACTAATACACATTGGTATTTGGGCAAGCATTCAGACCACAGCATCACACTAAACTGTACCACTGCCAAGTTCTAAGCTGAAAGAACTCCCAGCCCACATTCTGCTGGTAGATCAAAGCCCAGAAGAATGACCTATTTACGGGTATTGTATGCTTAATTACAAAAAACAAAACAAAACAAAAAATAGTTGTCTGTTACGCAACTGCAAATAGCTGTCCTCTCTTTGAAGGAAAGAAATTAGAATGCAGTAGTTTTGATGAGCCCAAGCACTACAAGTTAACTGGGAAGCACAAATTTTGGTATGTCTGTACACAGGCAGCACCATTTACAGTGTCAGCTCCTAGATATGTCATACTTTGAAAACAACAGTAGTACTAAAAAAAGTCAAGTATGTCTGCTTGTTCCTGAATTACTATGTCCACACAGCAGTGAAAAAAACCACCCCAGGGATTCATTTCTTCTATGTTTGTATTTAGAACACAATATGTGAAATATGGGATAGCTAGTTAAGGCTAAACATGTAGTACTGATGATGGTAAAGAAGGCTGAAGAGCCTGTGAAACATCCCATTTTACTGGGACTACAGACTGAAAGACAGCCCAGAGATTAAAGTTTAACTCCTTTGTCTCAGACATCCTGAACAAGTTCTTTGCACTTGTTTTTCTCTTGCAGAGGAAGAGTTTTACACTCACACTAATGTGCTCAGGGATCCATGTATGAAATATATGGCCATTCTGACTTCTGATACAACCCAGCTGGATTGGATCAGCTAAGGCCAGCCACTCCACACAACAAACATCCTCTAGTTTAATTAAAAGGCTTAAGATTTCAATTTTCTATGCAAAATAATGTAGCTATGAGGAATAATTTTGCTCCATGAAATGCAAGACTGAGATTTAGACCATTATCAGATTTTGAGTAAAATCTCCTACCAATACACATCTCTGACCTGGCAGACACTTACATTAGTAAGAAATGAATCTTTTTCCCTTTGCAAGCTAGTTCACAAAGACACATAGCTGGAGATTGTGGACTCCCAGAAACATGTCCCAGAGTGCTTACAGACAGGGAAACCAAATCTAGTGACTTTGGCTGGAGAAAAAACTCAACTGATGTGGAAAATGTAAGTTGGCTTTTATATAAAGGTGCTTATCCTTCTATATTCCCTAATCACACTTTTAAAACTTAGGTAAGTCCTTGAATGTGAGATACCAGGCAATTTAGGTTAAAAGAAAATGACCCAAGTTTTACATTGGTTTCCTTGGACAAGCACAGGAGCCAAGGAATGGACTTGGTTGTAATAATGCCAAGGTCATGGGTTCAATCCTCTGTGTGGGTCATTGATGTAAGAGTTGGACTCGATGACCCTTGTGGGTCCCTTCCAACTCAGAACAGTCTGTGATTCTGTCTGTGACATGATGACAGGTGAGCAGTGCCAGGGAGACAGCAGGCTGGGCTGCACATGCAATAGTGGCACAATGGACAGGAACCAAGACCTCCCCATTTTGCTCACTCTGCAGAGGCAGCACTGGAGACAAAGGTGCCGCCTCTCAGCTAAAAACCCAGGCAAGAGTTGCTCGGCAGCTGTGAGTGAGCCAGGGAGTGACAATCACTGAACAGCTTCCTGTACAGCTGTATAGGGAGATGAATGACAGAAACCAGAAGTACTGCTTGGGGACTTAGGCTAGAGTTGGCTTGTTTTGAGTCAGTACTCAATACTCCCTCTTACATGCTTCTTTGCTTCTCTTGACCACAGTTGTAGATGGACAATTGGAGAGAGACTGCATTTGGCTACTGGTTTCAAGCAGAAATAGCCACAGGCAGCAGCAGCAAGGTTACCCATAAAGCCTGTCTTTTGGAAGGGGGAGGGCTAAACGGGTGCTGGGGAAAATACAGAAAAATTCATCATAATGTTTAAATATCAAAATCCAAATCCTCTACTTCAAGGACCTAACCAAATTTTAAACATGTTAGGAACTAAGAATGGTATAACCACACTTTATTATTGACCAGTTCTCCAAAGAATAATAAAAAGATAACCTTAGAGAGCTGTGCCATAGTGAATAAAAGCTGACTTACCTTTTACCCACAGGCTGAGTACTCATTCCTACCCTGGTCAGTGATGGCACTGATATCACCTACCAAGAACATGGTGAACCTCATCTTTGTAGAGCAGGGAATCAACAACTGTAGACCAAGCTATAATGTGAAATTGCAAAAGGAAAGAGAGAAAGAGTATATAAAACTTAATTTAAAATCTTGGTGATTACGTTTACAGGGCAGTTGGCAGCTCATAACTGAAATGAAGACAAATTATAGAAAAACCTCCTTTATAGTGGAGGACTGCTGCTGCTTTCACAGAGGCCACGTGTGTGAGTCAGTACTGACTTTGAGGCCATAGGGAACCACCTGCACCAGCTAACCTGATCTTCAAAAACAAACCTCAAAGGTGTCCAGACACTTCACAGTTCAGCAATGTGTCTAAGTCCCTGGTATGTTACTGTAATAGCTAATTTCTTTGTCTATTAATAAAATCTGCCTTATTTTGAATTTATTAAGCTTCAGCTCCCAAACAGAATTTATTGAGCCTTTCTGCTTAGATTACAAAGCTATTTGGTGACAGTGATCCTTCAATGACACTTGTACTTCCAGCTTATACCAAATCACCCTTTTTGTCTTCAGCTAACAGAAGTTGTCTACTGAATTTCCTACAGACTCATAAAGAGAAGTATTGTGAAAATAACCACTACAATCACTCCAAGCTATAAAGTATTCACCAAGCCAATCTTCCCTACTGCAAAATCCGGCACCCTCAAAAAGCCTTCCTTCCACAACAGCCAAGCACAAAACACTGAAGTTACATAGTTAAGTTTGCAATTTCTCAATTTCTGGTTTTCCTGGAGAGCACTGGGACTTAGTTTTCCCCCTCTCAACCCTTCATTTTCCTGGAAAGCATGCATGCAGTGTATTCCCAAAGGAGAAAGTGATATATAGAAACTACAGAGTCAGTATGCTAAGCACAGAAGCTCAAACAGAAAATGCCTGAAAATAGGCAGCCCTTAAGCACTACAAATGGATGGCGACATGAGAAATAAAGACGAGTACACAGATGTTTGTGCTCAGAGGACACTGGCCTGATCCAGTGATCTGCATTTCCCTCAGACAGCAATCATGATGCATGTTGTCTTAGCCGAAAAAAGATGACATCAGATCAAAAGAAGAGACAGCTGAAAAAAGTTAAGAGCAAAAAACCTGGGAGAGAATTCAAGGTCAGTGACATGACAACATATTCCATGTTGTGGCACAGAGCACACAGTAGAATCTCCTTTCTTACTGTAATTTTGCATTTGTCAAGCTTCTAAAAAAATGACTGACAGATCAGACCCAGAGAACATTCTTGTTAAAAGGAAGTTGAAGTCTATAATTTCTACAGAATTCTCAGGAACCTTCTTGCAAGTCATGCAAACTCTAAAAACAGTTTTTGTAGTAGACATTATAACCTGTATTAAACCTGGCAATTGCTTTCTTACAGCTCAGCAATGCTGCCTGCAATGTCTATAATCCATGAGACAAAGCATCAGTGATAGAAGCAAGATAGGAACAAGAAAGCAGCCTGTAGCCAGACATCAATCAATGGCTATAAAGGCACAGAACTGGTTTTATTTCATTCAAAAGCCACTTCACTAACAGAAAAAAAATATCAGAACACAACAAAGAACAAGGTGGAGTAAAAAAAAATAAAGCCCATGAAAAACCCCAAAACCACACAAGACATACACCAAACTTGTGCCACATAAGAATATTCAAAATTGAAATTGTAAAGAGTTTCAGTTGCTTCTTGGGTTTTTTGAATCCTGCATGACAAGAGACACTGGAGACAGTGACCTCTGTCTCCAGAAATTGTGGGGGTACATTTATTTCAAGAGTAACAGCTCAAAAGGAGAACAGAGATAAAGCAGATAATGTGCTCCATCTAAAGCGCTCACCAGTTTTCCCAACATTCATTAAAAAAGCAACATTCCTATATAAAAAGAACATTGTTGACACAAATTCAGAGGAAGACACTTACAGCCTTCTGAAATTCTCTAGCTGGCATGAACTGGACTCAAGACATTTTATCCTCCACTAGTGTTCATCTTCCCTTAAGCCTGGCCTGAGTGTCCAAGCTTACAAACCAAGCCTGCTCTGGGTGCAAATATACAGCAGATTTCCTGCGAGGCAACCTGGGTACTATATGACCCAAGTGCAAATACAAGTGTAACTATATTGCTTCCAGGTACCGGCTGTTTCACAGCCTGCTACAGGATCTGCACTAATGGGGTGCCTGGAAGGTGGCTCTGCACAAACCAGTTGTCATATTACATCTGTTTTTCTATTGGCTCCCAATAAAGAAAAATTCACTGTATATACAAAACAGTTCTGAAGCAGCATAAACATTTATTAGAGATTAGCATTTTAAGTAATTAGAAGCAGAGCTGCTGCTTCTTATGCATGTGAAGTAAGACCATGCAGTCAAAATGCGACAGAGGCTCTTGTGAATTAAACTGATAACAGTAAATTATGAGTATAAAAAGCATCAGACAGGCAGCTAATTCTATTAAGTACACTTTAACCATATGAGTAAGTGACAAGCTTCTCAATACCTGTGTAATGTAAAACATAAGTTACAGTCATTTAAATGACAAATAAAATCAGCAACTTTTTTCAGCAAATAAGTTGAGTTGCACTCTTAAAATATCAATTTACACAAATCATCTAAATGTGATCTGCAAGGCAGCCATCCCTCCATTTCAATCTTCAGAAAAATACAACCCATTGCTATGCAGTCCAATCACTGGACTATGACTGGAAGCAAAGAAAACAAAACAATCACATCACTAAAAGCAAAAGGCTTCACTTACCTTTCTCTCCATCTGAAATAAGATCTCTTTCTCCCTTTTGAACAACTGTCAAATTCCCCATGGCTTGGCTGAGTCTTAATACACATCCATGATGATCACTACTGTCTACGGGGTCTCTAAGCTACAACACAAGAATTCCATACACAGTACATATTTTGCTACCAGAACATATTCCAACACACTCTACTTCAGCATATGCATGGGGGGAAAAAACAGGCAGCATAATCAGTCTTTTCAGGTATTTTTTACTATATCCACTGCCATGCTAAAACATGGATGAGAATGGGTCTTTTTCAAATAAGAGCTCTGTTGAGAAATACACATTGTTGTGGCAATTATCCCATGGAATAAAAACCCAGAGAGTGCCTGTCTCACGTGTAAGTAACAGCATTAATATGTAAGTCAGTAATAAGTTATTTATTTTTAAGGACTAAAAGACTAAACTTGTACATACTTAAATATCAAAAAGGAAAACAGCTCACCATGGCTTCATAGAGTCTACTGAACTCCATATAGTTTGGAGTAAGAATAGCTCGCTGGTAGCCTTGAATAAGAGAAGGCTGCTGGGAAATGAGCCACAGTCCATCCTGCACAACACAATAAGAACATTTACTGAATAGATTCTTAAATGCCAAACCACTGACTGAAATCAAGAAGATACTTACTGCATCAATAATGATAGGAATTCCTTTCACTTTCGATTTCTCTATAATACCCTGCAAAAAATGCAGACAACTTTAGGATGCTTGCTAATTTAAATCTCATAAGCTCCAAACCAAATTCATACGCCAAATCTGACCATATAACTTGTTTTCACAAAGTGATAGAAAAAATCTGTTACATTCTGCAAACTAATGTAAGACAAATGTAAGCTGAGGCTCCCCTGCAGCCCATGGTGCAACCCACGGTGAGGGGCAGGCTGTCCCCCTGCCACCCATGGAGGCCAATAGTGAGCAGATATTTCCACCTACAGCCCGTCGGGAGCTCCACACCAGAGCAGGTGGGTGCCCAAAGGAGGCTGTGACCCTCTGGGAAGGCCACACTGGAGAAGGTTCCTGGCAGAACCTGTGGCCCCATGGAGAGAAAAGCCAATGCTGGAGCAGTCTGTTCCTGAAGGACTGCACTCCATGAGAGGGACTCATGCTGGAGCGGTTTGTGAAGAACTGCAGCCATGAGAAGTCCACTGGAGAAGTTCATGCAGAACTGCCTCCCGTGGGAAGGACTGCGTGCTGGAGCAGGGGTACAGTGTGGAGTCCTCTCCCCGAGGAGGAAGGAGCAGCAGAGAGAACGTGTGACAAACTGACCCCAGCTACCATTCCCCATTCTCCCGCATACTGAGAGAGGTAGAGAGTTTCAGAGTTAAGCTAAGCCTGGGAGAAAGGAAGGAGTGGAGTGTAGGTGGTTTCAACATTCAGTTTTATTTCTCATTATTCTACTCTGATTTGATTTGTAATAAAATTCAATTAACTTCCCCAAGGTGAGTCTGGTTTGCCCATGGTGGTAATGAGCGAGTGATCTTTCCTGCCCTTATCTCAACCCACTGGCCTTTTCTTGTGTTTTCTCCCACCTGTCTAGCTGAGGAGGAGAGTGACAGAAAGCCTTGGTGAGCAGCTGGCATCCAGACCGGGTCAACCCACCACAATGTGCAAACAAGCAAGTAATCTCAGCACTCTCCCTGCTGCAGGAGGCACGCAATGCCAACGTAAGTCACACATAGTAAACATACATCTCCAGTTAAACTCCAGAAAAAGCCCAATGAGTACTGCCAAGATAGAAATCTACCAGTAACTGTAACAGTAACTTCAGTTGCTTTTTGATGACGGCTCCATTGCAGCATTTGAGTTTATGTACAAACAACATCCAAGACAAGCAGCACCTATGATGTCATTTCACCTCTGGTCATGGAGGTTTTATGCTTTGAAAGCAAAACTAAGGTGGCCCAGATAACAGACCATCTGTAAAAGTGTTTTTTTCAGCAACTAGTGTCTATCTCCCAGCAGAATCTGCCCTTCTGTTCTCTCTCCTAACCCAGCAGCATCGACTGATCTTCAAGTTTTTTAATGAGCAATGGCCGACAGTCAAGATTTTTTTAGTGCTGGTCATTACCAACCCATCTTTGAAGCTGGAGAGTTTATCTTTTCTGTGTAAGATAACAACATGTTATCCATCCAAAAGTCTAATTATTTTTGAATGTTATTAAAAACTTTGGATAAGGTATCACTTGGCACTGAGCTTCACAGGTTAGCAAGACATGATGTAAGGAATAGGAAAGCAGTTTCTAATTAATGTTCAAGGTATTGAATGTCTCTCTGTTCCTGTACTATGGTCAAAATAAACACTGCCCACCTTGCTTCCTGTAAATTATTAAATATGACACATACATATCCTCACAAACTTATTACTACCTGATTCTGCTTTTTGCAATATCAGTAGAAATATTTCCCTTCTATTTTCTTTATTTGGGCCTTGTTTCCAGTTTGTTTGAAACAGTACCCACTGCTCCAAGCCTGGGGACTTGTCTTGACACACACCTGCAGCTACATCAGAAGTCACTACAGAATGAAAACCTTTCATACATAGGCTTGCACAGCTCTCAGCTTGGGCTGTGTGTCAGACTGTCAAGTGCCCACCTTCTTTCAGATCCCTAGGGAGCACCACTGAGTCTTCTCTTATATTCAGCTACTGAAATAATTTTGTACCAATGGCAAGTTTTACACAACTCATACTGTTCAGCTACTACTAAATTACTCAAATTTATGAATAAGTATATTTAACAGCTGCATGAGGATGGAATCTTAAAACAAACCTAGAATTAGCTGTGGCATACTGAAAACCAGAGCACCTTACTTTCAAAGCTTTTAGGAAATGTATGAGAGAGTCAGAGAGAGTAGTTTCTAAATTCATTAATGTTAATCTGTACAGATGTGCCCAACTCAGTTTTCCTTCACAGAAGCTGTGCTGCTTTGCCCCTGCAGTGTTAAGTTCATTAACAATTACATTTAACTTGTTTCACTTTGTAACAATAAAATAAGACTGTGGATCTGGCAACCAGGTTTGTTCTGCTGTTTGTATTTTCCTTGTCTAAATGAATGTTACACATTCAACAACCCAATTATTTTTGAACCATACAAGGCTCTTCAAAATAGATATCATATGGCACTGTGACCCAGAGCTCAAAAAGATCATCCTTCCACAATTTTTGAAGATACAAATACCATTTACTGAAACCTTGTTTTCTAACAGGTTATAATTAAAATATTTTTGTTCGTTAGCAGCTTTACTGAACTCCTTCAGTACACTTAAAATGATTCCTGCTGCACTTCTCACTAATAGGAATCACCAGTTTATTCTAGGATGTCAGCTTTAGTAGGTCACTTTCATGACATTTAATTTTCTAAAACTAAAAAAGACTTCCCCAACAGATTTCGTAATGAAGTATGAAGGAAGACACCAGAACTCAGAAGTTCTTACTCTTTTAAACTATTCCCTTAAATGCATTTTGAGCAATCTAGGGAAAAAATTTTGCCAAAGTTCTGTTCCCAAAGCAGTTAAGATTTGAGAGTTGCTGTAATTTTTTGGCCCCTTTTCATGTTTCCTCATAACTGTCATCCTGACTACTGGTTAGAATTTCTCTTTCTCTTTGTCTCACTCTTACACAACAGATGAAATAAAGAATCCTGAAGATCATTCCAAAAGTGGAAGTTACAAAGCATGTCAGTGAATGTACAGGTAAACAGCATCTGGAAGGCAGATCACTGGTACACTCCAAAGAAATGAGGCGTATTTTCCCAATAATGTTTTGAGTTCCCACCTCTCCAGCACATCCTCCACAATCCTGAAACATTTGACCTCTTCTCTGAAGAGAAATTTCACCTTGCTAAGTAAAATCTACTGGCCAAGCAATTTCCACTTTGTACCAAGTCTCTGATCAGTTTCTAATCTAACATAGTGAATGATCGTTGCTTTTTCTTTCTCTCCTTATAAACCAAATAATCAGGGGACACGAAGTCCTTTGTCTTCTTTAGAAAGCTAGTTTTTCATTTAAAAAAAAATCCCTAAACAAGAAAAAACCTCCAAACCCCAAACCCTGTATCAGTCATTTTCCTTTCCTCTTCCTTCCTTAAACCCAGACAGAAACTGCTTGGAGACACACAAGGAACCTTCAAGGGGAAGTTCTAGGGAGGGAAGGGATCATTTGGAAACTGTAATAAAACGGTAACAAAGATAAGGTAAGACAGCTACACCTTTGAAGGGCACAATATTCATGGGAGAACCTCTGTTTGTTATTGATTGTGGACAGGACCCATGTCACCTGCTGCCATTTAGAAAGGTCCAATGGCTCAACACTGGACAGCAGTTTATCCTATGCAGCTCAGACATCAATTTAGGGTGGGATGAATGGCCAACACATGTACCTGTCTCTCCTCAGCTATCACAGAGGGTACAGAGACACTTGACTCTTATTATTAGACACCAAGAATTAGTGAGATGAGGCCAAATTTTAAACATCCTATTACTGCAGATACTGTATTTGAAAATAAAATAAAAATACTTGCATTAAGAGTAGTTTTCAGCAATAATGGCAACATCCTCTATGCAGGATATTTTTGTTCCTGGAAGCAAAAAATCAATTTTGCGCTGTATTTGTACCTTGATATTGACATGGACTTTTCTGGCTAACACTGGTGGATACAGAAGAACCTTCACTGTTAATTGCACAATCAATACAGCTCAGACTAACTCTGCTTTCACACCAAAACCTATTCAACTGTTTTTGATAGAATTCTATGTATGAGCAGAAACCACCTGCTCAGTTTTATCCAATGAAACAATTATTTATATGGGAAAGGATTTAGAAGAGAACACTGCGGATTAAAAATACTATGAAATGTTACTAAGACAGAAGCTGAAATCCAAACACCAATGACAAGTGAACAGCAACACACAGATATCAATGACAAACCTGACACATCACCCCTTCCCTTCAAACAGCATTTTGAATATTAAGATTTTGAAGATTCCAGCTTCAAGATAACCCAGTGGACAATCCTTCTGTGCACAGAATGAATTGTACTACAGCAGTGGCAGCTCAGCTTGGTGTAGATCAAGGCAAGAGCACTTCCTTTCACTTGACTCCTAAACACTCAGGGACATCCGAAAAAGGACTGGATTCACAGGGCAACCTTGGCACTAGTCACAATGCAGAGATGACAATGATGAGGAGGAGAGGATGATACACTGTTGTCATCCAACTTTATGACCTACAGCCACACTGCTTCGCTACGGGATCAATGACTGAAATTTGCATCCTTCCACTGCAATTCACTGCCAGGCCCAAAATTCAGTTTCTTACCTTTCATGTAGGGTCCTAATAATGGGGGTTTGGGCAATCTCTAGAGATATTCTGCTGTATGAGTTAGCTAAATACTTGGTAGCCCTCTGAAACGGTGATTCTACATTTGCATGAGAAAAGGGAAAGAGGCATCACTCCACTCTTATTAAAAATAAAACAGTGATGATGAACTGCATTAGAAGATGGCAGGACTCATGCTAGAACAAATCTGTAACAGGAGCTTCTTCTCCTTAAAAACTGAAGACCAAATTTGAAGCTTGTATCCTCACTAAGTCCAAGAGGAATTACCTGGGATTCACACATCTCATGAAGATGCTGTACAGGACAGCCTCTCACACAGCCATCAGCTGTTACCAGCACTTGACATTTAGGAATGTCCAAAACACTGTTTCAGTGATTGCAGGTTTTGGTGGAGGCAGTTGAGGGGAGGAATGCCAGACAGGGTAAAATTAACCTGAATCTACTTCTACTCCTGAAATGCACAGTTTCCTGAAAAAATTCCGTTCTTTGTCTGGTTATCCAGCACTTTTATGCAAGCAACCTACTCGGTAAGAGCTGAAACAGAAGTTGTGTCACAGTAGAAACCACTGGTCTACCTAGGTAAAGGTACTTAAATTACAAAAATTTACAAAGTAAGGAGGAAGAATTTATATGTTTTAATTAATTCTTTTATTATCATGGGAACTATTCCCTGAAATGCTATGGATTCATTTCAGTAGAAGTCTGTGTTGTCCGTCCCAATTTTCACATGGGAATTTTAAAACAGATTCCCAAAACCAAATTCCAATCTTTCAATCAAAAAAAATGGACATCTGGACTCCTGCACACCTGCACAATTATCATGGAAAAAGGGAACACGGCTGAGATGAGCCAGTGTGAGACACTGGTTGCAAAAATCAGGTAGAAGGGGAATTGAGGCAGACATGGGAGGGAGGAGTAAATTCCTATGGAGCTCCTAAGTACAATCAAGGGATATCAGATATCTTATCAGTCATGGAAGTCTTCACAGCACAGCCACCCTGAGGAACCAGGAGCAGAGAGCAGGTGATACACTGACAGCAAATACCCACAGTCTCTTGGAAAGAAAATCTGCAGTCAGTCTGGATTTCTCCACCCAAGTCCATGAGCCAGCAAAATACACATCCCATTAACTCTGCCCACATTTAACAGCACACAAGCTGGTTCTCCACAGCTCCACAAAAAAGACAATTATGTAGTTTTCCCCACACATCTATACTTTTCAGCCTTTTTAACTAGATATGGATTAGCAGCAGAATGCCTGCAATGACTTTTAATATATTAGTAGTTTTATCACTACTTGCATTTTTTCTGATGAACTGATTCAGCTACACAAAAGTTTGGCATTCGGTGTTTGAAAAGGGAAGAATCGGGAAATTAGAGTCAGTCATTTTAATAAAAGCTTGAATTCTAATGAAATTTACAGAAAACCACAACAGCAGCTTATATAAAGCAACACCTGTACCACAACAGTAATTTTCACATTGTCATCTTTCTACCTTGCAAAGGAAAGATGCTTTACTGATGTCAGCAATGAACACTGCATTTCCTCAGTCCCTTTGAGAGTCATGTCTTGGACTGTTGTCGTCAAAATTCTTACTCATGTTCTCAAAAAGAAGTTCAAACCTTAATATGCCACAATAATGGAGGGCATTAGCCATGATGATCACCAAACACTTTGGGAAGCAGCACAAACCTTGCCATCAGCCCACTCAAAGTGCACTCCACTGCAACTTGCAAATGCCAAGTATGTAATTACACACTCTGGTTTGGCAGAGATGTGCAAATGTGCATAACCTGGTGCTGCCAACATCTCATACAACCTGAAATAATCAAAAAGAAGTGGCAGCCCCTTTTACAAAGAATTTCTATTGAAAGCTAGGATCAGAAACTGCTGTTGAAATGCCACCTATAATTGCTTGTATTTTCCACACAGATGCTGCTCTCATCCAGCAATCCTGAATCCATGGTTTTGTCTGGAACAGAGAGATAAAAAGAGAGAAATAGCCAAAATTTCCCTAAAGATGATGCAGCTGGAAGCATTTCTGCACGCCCTCCTTCCCAAGGTGACTGGGAGGAACAAATAACTTCCACCCTAACACACTGAAAATCAATTCCTACAGAATTCCTAGGGCACTGAAAGCCCCAGGAAGCATTTCTGCCTTGCTTGCTTCAAATCTGGATAAACGCAGAGTTAGCAGGGACTCAGCTGCAATAGAGGTCAGGATGCAGCTCTGTGGCAGAGATGCTTGGAAAATGGGCTTGGCAAGCAGAAGTCTGTAATCTTGCACAGCTAGAGGTAGGCAAATGTCCCAAGCACAGGATGTGCTCAAGGGTACAGTCAGGGTTGGCAGGGCGAAGAAGCTTCCCTAAATATATTCCATTTGGTGCAAGGAGTTTAAAAAAACATTAAGAATGGAGTTCTACTGTTTGAAATTCTTCACATTAGAGACATATTTTCAGTAACTAGTTTTGGGGGTTTTATTTACTCATTGGTGAAAACATGCAGTTAAACTCAGACTTGCTTTCATTAGTTCCTATAAACTGATTCAAGAATGCATCCTCCTCCTTTCAAAATTCAGCAAATACAAACAAAAGCTTTCTCTGTGGACAAGACATATATAAATCACCCTTAATTAGCCTAATTGCCTGAGTTTTACTTTATGTATTTCTTATGCATAACTATCACTAATTCATTCATCACTGCACTAAGCTCTCAAACCTCACACAAGGAATGACCACCTCTCTTGAATGAAGAGTCACATAACAGAGAGGATATGCTTTCTCTGAAACAAACAGCTTCTTTGTTTCATGGCTTATGAAACACTCAATTTAAGTTGGTCTTTTGTCTTTCAACTGTAGTACCTCATAGTAGGCTCTTTTCCAAAGCAGATTTTCAGGTGCACAGCAAAATATGCCATTTAAGCCAGGCTGAGGGTGAAAGGACTCTGAAGAGGACCCTGCTATGATCAGGCTCATTAAGTGCTTTAGGAAATGTTTAAAGCTGTTCATACAACTAACAAAGAAAAAGACCCTGTAGATGGCAGCTAATCAAAACTGTTCTATTCTACATTAAAAAAAAAAAAAGAAATTATTCATTTGTAGATTCCCTCTGAATTCAAATTAGATCACTTGCTCTCAAACATGGAGGAAAACTGCAGCTACCAGTTTCAGCTTCAGTCGTGCTAAATTCTTAAAGAAGTGACTTAATCCCAAGTAACACTCGAACATAAAGAACACAAGAAAACAAAGCAGAGGCCTCTGAAATACTGTCCTAGTTAGGCAAATCCCAGTGCACCCCTTTTCAGTTATGCTCCTTAAAATTATGGTCAACCAGACACCACTTAAGAAGCTACATTTGTACACTTTCAGCCCTAAACACATCCAATGCACTTCAAGCATTAATCTGGTTTATTGCAACCCAAAGAATAAAAATCTAAATCAGAACAAATAAAAGCAGTAATTTTTCTCATGCTTTGATCCACTGAATATTTGCACTCACAATGCAAACTCTACAAGGTTTCCAATTTATAGGTGATTATGTTAATGTTAGATTTGGCTTAAGATATTCATGGTCAGCTGTTGGCATTTTGTCTTAAAACAAATAAACATGAACTTAAAATGAACTCTGTAATTTATCACTGCCAATTTCTTTGTAGAGTTTCTAGCTGAATGATGCTCAAGAAGCGTTGAAAAGGTATCCAATTCCACCCTTTTGCTTACAAATACTTCTAAGTAACAAAATCAAGTTAAAAAACAATGTAAGTCTACACACAGAAAGCAAATAAACATCACACTTCATTGTGAATGACTTTCATCAAGATTCATTACATATATTAGAAAATAAATTCTGTTTGCAAGCTGCATAAGCTGTATTTAAGGTCCTGTTAGCATATATTCAAACACTGTTTTTCTAATCAAGACATTTGTGAGGAAGCCAAAGAATACTAATAGTTCTTAGCACAAGCAGCAATAGTTCCTGGCATAATGAAGAGGATCCCTCTGCTTTGAGCTGATGTTCCAAGTTTTATCCACACCAGTAACACCATCACAGAGAAACAACTGCATCTTGTCCCAGCAAGTGCCTCATCTTAGGTGAAGATATCCACAAATTCTGACTCTCATCAGGTCTCTTGAGAGCAATGAAGCTTGACTAGTAAGAGATTATTGTTTCATTGGATAGTACTTGTGGCACCTGCATCAATATTGGGGGTTGTGGGAAGGCTCAGAGGACACAGTTTGCACACACATTCTCACAGCCAATGCACACACATGCCCTCTGGGGTTTGCCTCTGCAGTACCACAGACCCAAAACCCCATCTACCTCACCCTGTCCTGAGTGCTGAGAACAGGCAGTGCCAAATCCTCACTGCTACGTGACTTCTCTAGGAACTGCTGAAACTCCACAGCAAGAACCTCCAGAGGGTACAAACAGGGCAGAAACCAAATCCATTTGACATATACTGAAGAATGGAAAATAATACTTCTGTTAATTTGAGTTACCATGAGTAGTGATTCCAAAGAGTAATAAATCCAGTTGTTCACATTTGTACACAGTGGTGGGTACTACAGACAACACACCTAATCTGTCACCTGCAGCGCTAGCCTGGGATGTTTCTCAGGTGTCCCATACTTAGTACAAATAGAAGGGGGTGGGCTGCTCAGATATCAAGAGGAAAATGTTTCTCAAGGTCCACAGTGGCAGATTTAGCTTTAACAGACTGCTGTGACAACAGGTGGCCCTGTATTCTGTAGTCCTCTTGATCATGAAAAAAACTAGTGCAGGTAGTATAGCAAAGCACCTGGTCCCATTCTCACAGTTTATAAGGCTGTCAAGAGTTGCCTAAATCCTGAAAACATGAGGCTTGAAAGGAGGAAATTAATGCAACTAACCAAACACAGAAAGGCTGATGCTTCAGTCAAGGTGAAACTGAGAATCCACCCATTTCAAAATTTCAAATGGGTTCTCTCTGGGCACACTCGTTGGAGGTGATCCCATGACAATAGGCCAAAATTCTCTCACCATGTAGATGTTAACGACAGCCAAGACAACCTCTCAACACAATCTTAAGATGATGTCACCAGGGTTGGAAAATGAGATTTCTGAAATTTATATTCCAAGAGATAGCAGAAATCTTCAAGGGCAAATGACTGGCTGAGGGTACTGTTTCAGTGAGGGGGGTGAAAGAAGAGAAACAGCAACAGCAACAGGCACAAATGACAGCTGGGTAGTGCCTCAGGCAAAAAAAACACCTGAGCTGGTATTCCTGATGTTCTTGAAGGAGCAGAGATGTGTTTCCGCTCCTTTCTCTTGAAGAGAAACAGCTTGGATTGCTTATTTGCTCCAGAGTTGGAAGGTCTAATCAGGCCAAGACTACAGCTGCCACATCTGCAAGGAATCCAGTTGCACAGATATTAGGACACAACAAATTATTTCTTCAGGAGAGTTTTCTGAAGCTGCAGTTTCTGGTCCTTCAAACTCATGGCTAGGAAGCTCTGGTGGACCACCAGCTCTCACCCAAGCAACTGAGTAACAGCATGTGAGGGTTCTGGCATAGACCACGCAAGTGGCATATTGAAAGAGGGGTGTAACGTGTAGAGCAGCTTCTTGTAATAGGACTTGTAAACAGAATTATAGCCAAAACCAGAAAATCACAGGAAGCCAGTAAGTATGTGTTCAAAGAACATAACTATGTGCTCCAAGGGAAAAAAATATCAAAGGAAACTGATCACAAGGTGTTTTTTTTTTGAATCAGACTGTGGAAAGGAGCTCAGATGCCACAGTGCACACATGCTGCAGGCATTAAGAATGGGGGACACAGGTGACATACTAAAGATGCTGAGGAAGCAAAGCATTCTTTGATCTGGAGATGATAAACCATCTGGTCAATAAGTATTAAGGCTACTCCACAATAAAACACTGTCCCTGGACTATATACCAGAAATTGCAGGTTACTGCACTGGTTAATGTCCTAATTTCTCAATGCTCAGAAGAGAGAAGCAGCCCAAACAGGTGACTGTTTGGAGCAGCACACTCATTGGCAATGTGCTGGCACAATACCAACAAGAACTGACATACAAACAGCATCAGAGGGGTGACAGAACACTATGCCTCAGCACTTCAATGGGACAGAGGGAGGAAGGGGTGAAGCTCTCTCCCATGGTCAGTACCACTCTGATGTAAACCCTGACCCAAAAGCAGACGCTCACCTACTTCTGAGCCCTGTTTCATATGACACATGCCATGGTTACCTTAAAGGGAAACCAGAAAATAACATACTAAGTCAACCTCCTATAAAAATTTAAAATAGCAGTGATATCATCTCTTGCTTTTTTTATTGAAGCTTAAAATTTGCTGTTGAAGCAAGAGCTCAACTTCAACTCAGCCCTCCCTCAGCACAGAGAAGCACCAGTCTTGCTCATTCAAGCAGCCAGGGTTCACTCATCCCCAGCGAGATATCCAAACCCACAACACTGGGTATAATGAACACTTACGTAACTACAGCGAAGACAAAGAACTTGAGCTTTAATGTGAGTTGAAATTAATAAGGCCAGATCCTCGGCTAGTATGAATGTAGCCTGAGATTTTAGCATGAAGTAACTTCCAAATTCTTTGTCTTTATTGGCTGGGTTTGTTTCTTTAAGCCAGCTTACATGGGACAGTCAGGCTGAAGGAAAAGAATGCTTGTAATTCACTAAGAAAGCAAATTATTTTTAGCAGTGATGAAAGACAATCAAGAAATCTTCCAGATACTTCTGCAGTACAGATAAGCACATAAACCCCAGATGGAATTGTGATACAAAAGAAGCTTATTTTAGATATCTTAGGTATTACAGATGAACCTTATTTTCTTTTCTTTAAAGTTTTCTTCTTTTAGGAACAAGAATACAAAAATTTTGTTTTTCTAAACCAAGTAAATAGAAAAATCATTGACCAAAATTTTTTTTCTGCAGAAGGAATTCTGAAAAAATCTTAAAAAAATTACTAAAAAGTGTTTAAACAGTTCAGTTAGAATAGAATTTGATTCCTTCATCCAGTGTAATATATTTAATTTTTCTTTATTTTCTCATCGTTATTAGCTTTGCAGCTTTGCACATTTTCCTTCCAAAAAGGAAGCAGGAGAAGTAAAGAAGTGAAAAGCTCCAATAGCAACTTTCTCTGAAAAAATCCTGACAAAACCACCCTTCCTAGTTCTCAAGGTATTCTAAACCACTTGGATAGTATGGATTCCAGTTTTTTGCCTCCCCTGTTTTGCAATTTCACTGTGTAACTGTCAACATTTCTGTAAATTACATTAATTCTACTTGTTATAGCCACTGATTAATTCAGTAATACTGCTCAGGAAAAGAAATAAATTGTACAAAATTAGACTGACAATAGACTGAAACACACACTTCAAACATACAAAGATGTGTTGCCAGTAATACAGAACATCATCTGGGAGACTGTCTAACTATGTATTCTTTAAAATACAGAACTACCTAAACTCCTGTTTTCAGCTCTGCACTAAGACTTGACAGAAAATAGGATCACCTCTTTATCCAGAGCAGAAATCTGCAACATTTTATAATTAAGAGTATTATTTCTTATTGTAAGAGGACACAATCGCTGTTCTTTGGTACATTTCATAAAAGCTGTCAAATGTGGTTCCACAAATTAGGAACTTAAATCTGCATTCATGCATTTACAGTACAGGTGCTTTGCACCTAAGAAAGAACAGAGCCCTTTATCTAGGTATGCCAACATCTATTTCTTAATTAGTGACTTTCACAAGCAAATCAAAACCAAATCAAAATGACCAAACAAGTGCCTAAAATTCTGAGTGAAGGTTAAGTATAATAATGAAGACCATGAGTAGTAACTGCAACTTTCAGTCAACAATATTTTATTGAATTCATCATTTAGCAACCCTATCAAGAATATTTGTGTAATGATGCAAAATATAGGAAACCAGTCAGTAAAATTCAACATATTGACACAGGATAAAGTACCAGTATGCACATACCTTAGCATTCTCAAGTAGAACTTCATCTCTACCTAAGCCAGGGCCTATGACAACTGAGTGCAGTCGTGGTAACCACTTTTCCACCTCATGGACAGCATTCGGACTATCACTACAATGGAAGGGTGAAAAAAAAGACAAGTTTAAAAAGGCTTCATTTTAGTATTCTCAGAAATTGAGTTCAAGATGCAAGATAGGAAGAGATATTTCATATCTTGAGTGTCAGGCAATTTTATCCTCCAAACTACCAAAAATCTATGACCCATGAAACACTGAATGGTTGTTCAAATACCTAAAATGAAACATTTCTCTCAATTCATTCCTTAGGGGAATACCACATAAAAATGAGTAGGTAATTGCAAGTACCCACTACGGTTGTTATAAAATAAAAATATAAAACCCAAGCAAGAAACCAACAATTTTTAGTCTGTCACAATTCCTATTTAATGCTTCTTTGCAGAGATTATACCTTGGAGAGAGATCCACCATCTCACAGGTATATACTGAGGCTTGCTGGAAATGATGCACTTATTTATTACCCTACATTGCAAAATGATAAATCTACTCATACGCTTTTTTGTCAGTTGCTTCATAAGCATTTGCTCTGACTGAATTACAACCAAATTGTCCCATTTCCCCAAAAGGCAACAGGAGAAACAAGCTATTCAGTGGGGGTATTATGTGCTCGAACTGCTTAAGATTTCTGCAGCATTCAGGTTTTTGTCTACATTGGAAAAATGATGAGAAAATCCGCTGCCAAATATAGCTGCCACAATACAGCATTCAGCCACTCACCAGAACTGTTTATTTTGTTCTGATCAGTTTTGTTGTGTAAATAGGCCAGAATATTTTGAAAGTACTGCCCAACAGTTGTAGTTAATCCTTACTGACAGTATGCAGGGAAAATTTAGTCTCTCCCTCTCCCCACCTCTGACATCAGTGACAACAATAAATGAGCATTTTAACTGAAGCACGGTCAATAAAGCTCCCTGTAGGCTGAGCAGGGAGGTTCTACTCCACAGTATTGTTTGGAATATTTTAAGCTTGCAATACCTCAACAAAGCCGTATTATTACGGATGAAAGCCACTGCGTGTTTTTCATAACCAACAGCTGTACTGATGGGACACACCACTTGGGAACAAGTGTTTAGCTTGCATCTGGCAGAATCAGCAAATTCCACAATGATTTCTGCAAGTGTCAGGCAGGAGCCCAAAGCCTTTGCAGCTGCAGGGAGCGAGGCAGCCCACTCCAGGCTGTGGGGATGCAAGTGCCTCCCGCCTGGCCGCAGCCCAGCAGCCCCTCCACGGACAAAGCTGCTTCAGCGATCCCGGCTGCGGCAGCGCGGGCTCCCCAAAGGCGCCTGTGCTGACACCACAAAGCGGCTCTGTCAAAACAAGGCTGCTGTGGGAAGCGATGACCCACCGCAAGGTCAAGGCAGACAGCGAACCACGTGAGGACATCGGTGCCCCTGAAGCATCCCCTGCTTTAGCAGGCTGAATTCCCACTTGCGTGATGCAGCTTCCTCCCTTCTCTAACTTGCAAGGAAACAGCAGGAGCTTGAGAAATGCCAAACAGCTCACTTTTTATTTGTCTCTGTACAATCACCTGTAAGTTTATGATGTAGATACAGGCTGGAAATAAAAATGCCTCAAGAAATATTTAAAGCACCATAGGAAAAAAAAAAAGACAGCTCTTTAATATGTGGTAGGTTGAACATGTGAAAAATTGCCTGTAGACCAAACCCTAATAAAACATCACCATTTCTGAATGCAGACCATTTCTCTTTATTCACATGCTGAACTGATTTTATCTTTGAAGAGCAATATATATCTCAAATATATGTGTCTCAAATATATCTACATATCTTATAAAAATACTGCTGTATATTTAAGGATGTGTGAATGAATTGAATTCAGAATACCTTTGGATAGTAGAAGCAAAATACATTTTAAAAAATGCTTCAGTAAATATAGCTAAGAACGGAGCCATAGGTAGTACCGTAAATGTTCTGATCTTCTACAACACATCATGCAAATAATCTAAATGTAGAAAGTTTGCCAATTTATACTCAGGATTGAAATAAGATAATTTTGTCTACTCCCCAGTTCATAATTTGCACTTTCCAAAACAAAGCTATCTCTTGGGAAATGAACAGTCCAGTATGAAGCCACTCCTGTTCACTTTGCCTCTGGTAATAATAAAAACCTACTGTGGAGCTTTTAATCTTCAAAGCATTTTGCAAACATTACACTCAACTCCTTTGCAACGTCACATCAAGAGGCAACCCAAGACGTGAAGGGTCAAGAGATTAAAAATGGTGATAATGACTACTACATTGCAAAATCAGCTATACAACCATGCTGCAAAGTAACTGATGGATTGTGATTCTTCATAAAGAAAACAGAACAAACACTGCCTCATGGAAGCATCATGACAGCTTCACTTTTAAGTCTCTAGAAAACTCCCAACAGCTGTGGCTATGCAGCTACAGATGCCATACAAATGTCCCATATCTACAGCTGCTCTGAAAGTTGAAGGGCTGTTGTGTTATCTTACTGTTTATGCCCACACATCAAACTAGTAGCATGTTCAAGCTGATAGGGTACAAATTATCATTAGGTAACTTTCTTCACTAAGGGCTGTCACCTTGAATGTACCTGACAACAGAACTTACCACACAAAGAGAAACTCTTACAGCTCTTAAGACCTACAGTCTGTACAAAACGATTAAACGTGCCCAGAAGAGCTCTCCAACACCAGGGTCAGCTGGCCTCTACACCCTCACGTTTCAGAGCAAGCAAAGCTCAACTCACCTGTCAGGCACAGTTCCTGGACCATGGTAATTCCTCATGAATGGAAACAGCAGTTGGGAAAGGCCAGATGGCATAGGCCAAAATTCTTGTTAAGGATCATTTGGATAATTTGCCTGTACACATAATCATGTTTTGGGGTACTGAGGAATAAATACTCCTTGGCAGTGTTTAGTTTATTACTACAGAAAAAGCCATTGCTCATTCTTGCTTGCCTGTGTATGAAAACCGGGCAAAAACCTCTGAAGACTCTGGAGGCATCAGCACAGAACACCATCAGGTCCTCAGCTGTTCACTGTGTACTATGTTCACACAAAGAACATTGTTAACATCTTTTGTCACTTCATGCCAATTTCTGTGCCTGGTTATCAACCTGATCTCAAACCTCTTCATTTAATTATCACCTCCACTGCCCAAGACTTTGAAACAACAATTGAAATTAGCACTGTCTTTAAAAACCCCACCTATCTAGAAAGGTATGAGGTATGAAGAAGGCGTCCCCTTTTCAAATGCAATCTCATGGACCAAGTAAGCAAGAAGCAGTATTGCCTTTACAGGGCCAGAGCCGTATGATATGCAACTCGATTTTTTTCCAAAAGAGAAGTCACGAATGCAATACTCTCACTCTAAAGCATATTAATAATATTAATACAAAGAGAAGTCTGAAAATCTCTTCTAAGGACAGCAGAAAATAGGATTTGAGTTTCTGAAAAGAAGGTAAAAACCTCTGAGAGAGACCTTGATTAACTAAAAGTCTGTGATTTTCCAAAATGAAGCAAGTTTTTTTGCAAGGTGGTAAGTCAAAAATTGGGATAAAGTCTGGCTTTCCTGTAACTTAAAAACACAAACTCTGCACCATGGACACATACAACAGGAATAATTTGGGAAGCTGAATCCAAGCAGTAACACCAGTAAACGTGCAGACTGAACTGCGATACCATTGTGCAACTAAATGTGTGCAATTAAAAATTTTAGTGACAATCCACAGCAGGGAACAAACAGATCTTCCAACAGCTACTTAACTTCCAGCTAATCCCTATGTGTTATGTGACATGTTATTAGATGCCATTCTGATGAAAACCCAGATTACATGATGAAAACAGCTCACTGTTACTAAACGAAGCAACCAACCAACACCCCTCAGACCCCCAAAAGCTTCCTCAATTATCTCAGCTTGTTCTCAAAGCAACCAATAAAGCTCTGACTGCGCTATCACAGAACTACTACAACACAGGGTGGGTTCTACAGTTGCTGGAAAATGAGCCTAAGCACCATAGAGAGTTCAGAAAAACAGTATCTTTATTAACAGGAGTGACCCAATAGCAAGAGACAAGGAGGAACACCAAAGCACTAAGCCCAAACGTGTAAGCATCCCAGTCACCAGTTACTCACTTAAGGTAGTCTTAGCAACTCAGAACACTCCCCGGAAGGCAGAGGCTACGTCTTCTAAGCACTGGCAGACAGCAGGCACCCCTGCTGTCTTTTTGGGGAAAGAACCACCAACACCAAGAGCACGAGCCCTCTCACCTTCTATTGAGCCTGCTGGAGGTGTCTGCCTGGGGAGGTAAGGCCACCACCCCCCAGGTAGAGGTCGTGGACCCTCTGCTCTCTCTCTCTCTCTCCAAGCTCTTCCCCCTCAGCTCTCCTCCCAAGGCTGTCAAACCAATAGGAGAGACTCAAGTAACTTTAGTTTATGCAAAGTCTGTCTTCAAGGACGAAGCCTTCACTCTATCAGCTTTTGTTCCCTAGAACTTGGCAGG
>JAWWEV010000001.1:94707784-94727015 GCA_035583235.1 Hafferia zeledoni
AGCTTTTGTTCCCTAGAACTTGGCAGGAAAAGGATAAATCTTTTCACAGGTGGCATTGGCAAAAACACAGACCAAAAAGTCAAGAGTTTGAATTCCTGACACAGACTATCACAGCATAAACAGAAAAATAACAACTGAAAGACAACAGAATAATTAATGAGAACTGAAGGAGCTTCTGTAACTTGTGTCATATCTGTGGAGTAGGTAAGAAAGAGTCTAAAGCTAATATCAACAATCATCAAATCAACTTCATGCATTGTCCATTAGTCAGATCTACACAAACAAGCAAGCATACAGAGGGTGTCAGAGGGGGCACACAATGAAAAGGAACCCACAGATGAGGTCTGATCAACTTTCCCTGGCTATTAGTGAGAGGTAATGGGAGAGACACAAAGGTTCGCTCAGTGGAGGCTGAGCAGTCTGTGATCTCTTGGGAAGCCAGACACAACAGCTTTATCACACCCGTGAAGCTGCTGTGCAGACAGGATCAAAGCATGGTGTTCAGTATCTTACATGCTTATCTTTTTGCTCTTCCAGAATGTATTGAGAAAAGTACTTTCCATGGCAAGATAGACAAAAATTCTTCAAATTAAACAGCATTGAGTCTCTAAAATGGTGAGGACAAATTTTCTTTGCAAACTATTAGTAGCTCTAGGTAACTTCTGCCACATGAACCTCATGAAGTTCAGTAACTGCAAGGTGCTGCACCAGGGTCACGGCAATCCCAGGTATCAGTACAGACTGGGAGAAGTCACTGAGAGCAGCCCTGAGGTAAAGAGCTAATGTAGAAAGGAAAACTTTAGATTAAGCTTTCTGATCTTCAGGACTCTTCTGTATTTCAGTATTATACAACAAAAATCGTCATAAACATAGTCCTGTAGATCTTCATCTTAGGAAAGCTTGATGCAATAACCTATTCAAACCACCACCAACAAAACAGAATTAAAAAAAAACAGTAACCAAAAACATGGTGGTTACTGCCCTAGTATCATTCACAGTTTCTAAACATCTTCCAGAGCAGTCTGTAATAGGTTATCTACTAGGTGAGATCTGCTTGAAAGTGTGCTGCTCTAGACTGGTCACTGCCCAGGGTGGGAGGACACTTGACAACTAGGGCCTGAAACACCACTCACATCCTCATCCCTCCAAAAACCCCAAAATTTTGCTCTACACTCCTTTTTATTCAAAGTTTGGCTTTTACCAAATGATCAAAAGCCACCAAACAATAGCTTTACATTATTACAGAAAGCTCTAAACGGAGCAGCTTTCCCTCATTCAGAATGAGTGACAGTTACTGTCACTGCTTTTTAGAGGAGGGAAAGGAACAAGTGATAAGGTGCAGCCTTGTCAAATTTTACATGGAAACAAGAAAATGTGAAGCCAAGTCAGCAAGGGTGTAATCAGGAGCTATGAAAATGGTAGATAAGCATGAATGACAGCACAAACAGGAGGCAGCAGGACTGCAGCTCTTCACATGCGCTTTAGGCAGAGCTGGAAACACCTTAGTAATCAGAGATGTGGTTTGGACACCACAAAACGCCAATCAAGTGGGACCTCCTGCTAGAGAAGAACACAGGACAAAAGCAAGACTGCCATCACCTGATCAACTACATGGCTATTCACTGGAAAGTATATTATTCAAATTTTGCTCATTATCTGTGCACACTTGGTGTGACTGAGGCAACTTCAAATGCATTAAAATGTACTGTTGCAGAAATCTGTTTATGCAAACTCAGACAAAGCACTTTAAGTGGGCAGTTTCAAAAGACAACCTAGAGACTTATCTACAAAGACAGGAAAAAGTCTCTGATCTGAGGATGAAAGAGTTTCAGTTTTGTTTGTCTAAACACTCCAGGTAATTAATGTGAATCAAATGTTAGACCTGCTGACACTTGGAACCTGTCATGTTATACAACACATCAAAAGAGCAAAAGACTGGACATAATGTGTAGCTCTGGAATTCATGTAGTTATCTCAGAAAGCTAATTGTTAACTACTGTGATAAACAAACCTTGGGTGAAGTCATTATCGGAAACTGGGTAGTTAAGATGGGGAGCAAGATTACTCTGGAGAGATTAGGTCACAGGAATTATTTCACACACGAAATTATGTAAAAAAATATTGAGCATAAAATTAAACTAATTCTCTACTCCAAGACTAGCTCTATTTGCCAGTGTTTAAATCATTGTTCTTGTAAATTAATGCCAAATTTCCAGAAGCCCAAAGGCTTCACGCAGCCTCTTTCAGTCCCCATGAAAACAACTGGAGACAGTAACTTTTATTCTAGAGAAGCTTATTGAGCTCATGATCAACTCATGTGTCTTCTACCAAGGACCTCAATCAGGCAGAGCAAATCTCAGTGACAATACAGTGGCATGAAGTTGGCTGGATACAACTAGAGACCAAACCCAGATGTATTTATTAAATTAAAATTAGCATATTAAAATGCCTCCCCCCCCCCCAAAGTGTAGAAGACAAAATGGTTATTTTCATCTATCAGGCTGCTTAAGTACCTTTGAACAGTCTACAGTCTGCAAACACTGGATAGACAATACATATTTTCCATTTTTTACAATTTGATTAAATGACAGGAAGAAAACAGAAGAAAAATAAAGACCTTAATGAGAGAGGCATTGAATTCTATTCAAATCAAGTCTTCCTTTCTACCCATTGAGTAACTTAATTTAGACACTAGAAGTGAACCTGGTGGGCTTCTGAATATTAAAAACACAGAGGCAGGAACAGCTTGGGTGTCACAAGGTAATAGGAAGAGACTGCTCTTAATATGCACATACCAGAGTCTTTCCTTACACCATTACATACTCTACCTTCAATGACCTATTGAAGAACACATTTAGCAAGAATGCCATATTTGCTATATCCTTGTTTTGGGGGTTTTTTGCATAATGACAACAACAAAACACTGTAAATCTTTTCCGCAGCTCCTCTTTGGACACCAGACTCTCACTTAGGTATCAGATGTTCTGTTCCACTAGGAACTGGGTGGTCACACACTACAGGCATCAGAGCTAACAACAGCCTCTTTAGTACTAAACCCAAATGCATTACACAGATGGGATCACCTCAGCATCCTGTAAGACACTATTTTCTCAGATTTTTCACACAGACATGACAACAGCACTGAAGGTCAACCTTATCTAGCCTTGTAAAGATACCATAACATATGTTATACTATATAACACATAACACATGTATTTAGATATATCCAAACACTTGAAGCAGTTGTAGTCTGTTTTGATTTCAATGATATTACCAATGTGTATTATGACAATCCTCCCCCAAAGTGTAACAATAACCAAATGTCTTGACCTCCTATTTTCAGAGTTCATGGCAGTGGTCTTGACCCATCAATAGTTCCTGTGAACTGACTTGAAAGTCAAATCTGACAAATACTCTTCATGGACTGCAATCAACCAAACCTGTGACTTTAAAAGCAACAGAATGAAGATGACATTGTCATTTCCCTCAGAAAGAAACACACTTAAAATGTTCCTAGAAAAACTAATGCACTGTTTTTTTTAATGTTTAAAACCAGTAAATAAAGTGACAAGCTTTTATCACATTGGTAGCCCTCTCATTCAACTCTTAAGGTACAGATCATAGTTGAATTAATACCCAGGAGGCTACAATACTTCCACTTATCTGTGGACACATGAGAAGACAGAACAAATCTCAGTCTAAACATCTGCATTGCTTATTGTCATCTGGGGAAAAAAAAAAAAAAAAGGAATGAGACGCCAGAACCTTCAAACAATGATAAAAAAGTCATGCAGAATCAAACCCCAGGCACACCTACCTTCACTCAAACTCAAGAAAAATTGAGCACTCAAGAAAGTTTGAACACCAAAGAAATTTAACTCTGGTTTCAAATCACAGCAGTATGGGCAAATATTCAGAAGGATGAATTTGGCCAGGATCTAACTGGAGAACACCTCTTTCTGACATACCAGAAAGCAGCAAGAACAGCACTATTCCCTGCAGCGATGCTAAAGACCTTTGGCTACTTCTCACATTTTGAGGAGGTGACAAAACCTCTGTCAGTATGACGTGGGACCTCTGAAACAACAGGGAGGAAAGGGACTATAGCATGGGGTCAATACACCTCCCAGCTTGTATTCGCTCTGCAACTCACAGTAAAGAAGCAGCAGCTTTTTGCCAAGAAAGCTGGACACAGGAAACAGGTCCATAAGCAAGTTTAGGTCATGGCATTGCACAACAGGACTGGAAAAAGTTTAAATATAAAAATTGTCTGAGTCAGCAAACACAAACTGACCTTATCTCTCTGTAAGTACTTAAGAAAAAAATACAAAAACTTTCTCATGTGATTCCTAGCTAGGCTGCTGTCTAAATGAGGTTTGGGAGAAAAATCATAAAGTTTATGTCTTCCTTCATCTTCTCTGCAGGTATAATAGGGATCCAGCAGCCAAGTCACTTGGGAGACATCTTTTTGATAACTGGAGGAACCTCTCTTTTCTCCTTGACTTTCCCTGGTGACAAGAACTCCTGCACTTCCTTCCAGCAGCTGATCCAAAAGAGAAGTCAGTCCCACCATTAAACAGGTGTAGTGTTTAATAGCTATACTTAGCCAACACAACTGAAAAGTGTGAGTTTTCTCCCACAATGGAATGATGGTTTTTAATCTCCTCTCCACATAGTGAATCATAAAGAGGTCAAAAATTGTAGCAATTATCCTTGAGCTTTCTTTAAGAAACCTGACATCGGTTAAAAGTGCTCAAATAGGTTATGAGGAGCTCACTATTCATGATTCATTACTTTTTTGAACTGTCAAAATATAGAAAAATTCAGTAAAACCAGGCAAAATATGTTCCAGAAACCCCATCTTCACTAAGCTTCTTCATTAATGGTGACTGGCCTCCACACATAGTCCAGCTTCATGAGAATTTTCTCCCCAGCTATTTTTATTTTAAACTCAAAAGAATAATATTTTTCAAAATCCAACCCAAACCTCCAACTCTGCCATTAACTGTAAGACTTTCAGTAATTCTGGCAATATTTTCTCATCCACGCAGACACATAGATACAACCAGCTGAGAGGAAGGTATTAGTTTTAAATCCATACATAGTTCAAGAGCGACTTTTTTTGTGGATAATGGAAAAATTACGTGACTTCTTCAGGCCCTCACATCTCACTCTACTTCTCTGATAAAACTCCAGAGATCAAGGAGTATATCAACTGTTGACTTTGCAATCTGTCTCATAACCAGGTTACAAAAGGGCTACTCAGTAGAATTTGGATCTCTCCTGGCCTACAGAGAAGAAAATCTCTGTATAATTTATTATGAAAAAGTCCTTGCAAGAAGGGAATCTAGCACAATAGTTTCATTCTATCTTCTTTTAAAATATAACCAGTTGGGTTCATACAGCTCATTTAGCTCTGTGATCATTTGCCTAACAAGACTGGATAAGCTAACCCAACCCAATCCAAGTATCTAAGAAGTCTATTCAACCTGACCTGAGCCAGGCAATTAACCAGGGAAATACAAAAAAGCCACCGAAAACTCTTCTCTACAAAGTTCCCAACACTAATGCATGAAGAAAGTATGCACACATCTACAGCAAAAATACACCCAGAAAACACCAGCAATAAAACTAAGTAAAATGCAAAAATTAAGTTTTATCGTGTCAGTATTTGTGTAGCATTTATAGCAGGAGCATGTTAGCAGAGAAAACAAAAATGCAGCACAAACTGGGATCAGAAGTAAGACCAAGGAAAGCAGCTGTCACCAAGACTCAGTTGACTCCACTACTCAAAAGGCCTCATCTCCTGCAATGCACACTTCATGCTTCTCCACATGAAAGCAAAACGTCAGATGGCAAAAATATTAAACTGGTTAGTGGGTCAGTTTTCAAATATTACCAGGTCATTGTGGAAGGGGCCATAATGCATGTGACAGAATCCCTGAATAAAAAGGAAAAGTTACTACTGATAATGTTGACTGTTCATGGCCCCTAGACATCCACAATGGCAGTGAGGACACACAGAGCCAGGTGCCGAAACCTCATCTTTCCAGATCTCCAGCTGCCATGTGTAGTCCCAGCTCTATCACATTTACTCATAGGGAAGGAAGTCAAGAGACAAAAAACACAGAGAAAGCTGAACTATGTGTGTCCCCAGCATGGGATGTTACACCAAAAGGAATCCCAAGATGGTCTGCAGCTGGGGTCACATGGAATTGCCCTGGCAATGTTGCAAGATGGATGTTCGTTTTCATAACCCTCCTCTGCAATGCCGCTCAATCATTCTCACATACCATTCCTTGCATCCTTGAAGTGGCACACATTTGCAAAGGACTTAAAACACTCTAGTCCAGTTCCATCTCTCACATATCTTCACCAGTCACGCTGGCCAAGATCCACAAAAGCAGCTCTAATGAGGCAGAAAAGCCCTCGCATTCAGAGAGGGGCAAAAAAGAGCATGTTCTTGCCTTGAGGTGATCCCGTGAGGTGAAGGCAGTAGAGAAAGGTAGTGGCAGCTTAGTCGCTGAGATGATAAAATGTCAGGCTCCTGGCAGTACAAAATGGCAGCTGAACCCTGGCAAAATGCCAAGCTGTTCAAACAGTGAGTTGGGTACACAAGGGCCATAATTACGATTAGCATAATAAGAGAGTGGTACAACAGCTACCTAGTTACTCTGAAGGGTCATGGAGAAATCATAACAAAGCAAAGTTTTAAGGAGAGACACAAAGGAAAACAATGACATAGCTGCTCGGTGGGTTTTTCCCGGAGGTTCTTCCATGCGTGAAGTGCAGCCCGGGAGAAAGTACAAAGACTGTTTAAGAGATCAGGCTCTGAATCAAGAGCAGCCGGCCGTGCCCACGGGACTCCAATGGCTCCACAACACAAGAAAGATCATATGAAAAGTGTGACACTGAACACAAAGGATCTTACAAGAAAAACAGGCTGTTAGTGTAAATTTAAATAAAATCTGGACTCAATAGAGTCAGTCAAGATTTCTTCCTTTCTAACCATTTTCTCTTTCCTTCAAATGAAGCAGAAGAGATAAAACTATGAGAAAATTTAACAAATAAAATCTGAGCATTCAGATATTTGCACTTTTTCATTTTGAATGCCACATAAACAATATTTACAGATCCACTGCATCATGCAATTAGCCCAGCTGTCTCAGTGAAATTAATCAGAGTTTTAATAAAAGTATTGAGTTGAAGACTTAAAGATATATGCATATGAAAATCTCAAGATTCTCAGTACACCTGGAGGAATTTACAGACATAGCTGAAGTTTAAAATCAAAAGTTCTCTTTGTGAATAGAAAGATCAGACTTTTCACTGACATCTGAATTCCAGAGAAGATACAGAGATCTGTGTAGAAAAACACCCCCCTTTTGGGCTTAGCAGGCACAGTTTGGTTCTCCATGAACAGAAAGTTTACTCTTTACCTCCTTTTTTCTCTATGCCGCTTCTGTTTCCCCTATTGAACTTTTCTATTATCAGACATCAAGAACCCCTGAGCACACAAAAAATGCTTTTCCCAAGGCAAGGTCAACTCATTATCATGCAAGACAACCATACACTGAATTCTGAGTCTAACACATCAAGACAACCGAAGTTAAATGCTAATACTGCCATTAGGATTCTCCATAGCATTTGTTAACATATGATATCAAATAAAACATCAACTGAAGATGTGCCTTTAGGATTTTAGAGGCAAACACAGTTGTGCTGGTAAAAACCCTATCCACGTATTTCTCCCTTGCTTTCAAATATCATTTTAGTGTTGCCTAAAATCCATAAAGTTATGGGTTTCTTGTCTTTGGCGGGGTGGGGCAAAACCCTGTCTGTCTTCTTTCCAAGCACCTCTCTCTACAGCAACAGGAATGAAACCCACCTTTAGAATGTGATAAACTTACGGCTTCTACCACAGGCATCCCCATCAGGAAGTTCATATTCTTCTTCTCAGACACCAAATATTTCTGCCATAAATCCTTCCTGACAGCAATATCTGACAAACACGATTTTAAATTATGCTTTTTCTACCTTAATCACAGCTTTGCCATGTACACCAACAGACTCTGACACACACTAGTGCCAGCTCAGCCCAGGGGCATGTACCTGAGGCACACATCTTAATTCTCAGTTGCAGTGCTCATTGTAAACCAGCATTACACCTCATTAAAACAAAATTTATCCTGTGAAAGATGATCAAGCAGTAACATATTCGGAAAAGCACACACTGATCTTCCTAATAAAGAGGACAGTTGCTCATTAAACCTTTCATCTTCTTGTTAATAACCCCTGCATTTTATATAATTTTGGAACATCCACTTATTCCCAATAACAGGTGTGTATCTAAAGCAACATATTCATGAATAAAAAGAGAATCTTGCCTAGTCATTTTGCACAGGTGCCTACACACACAGTAGCGAGGAGGGGAAAGACACACTACTGTTAAATACTGTTAGGAAGAGAACGCACTGCACTTGCCCTTCAAATGCAGATTTCAAAATGTTGACTTGCAGTGTTTCTTATTCTGGATTTTGCTACTGTTCACAGTTAAATGCATTACAGTCACAGAACACGTGTCAGCAAGTAGCAGAAAGGAAGACCTTTGCTTTTTAAAAAAAGTTCTTTGATAATCATGAAAAAGATTCACAACTGATTGCCTGTATTAAACATCTAACTGTAATGAAAGGACAAACCCCAGAGTTTTTGTGATGCATAGCTCACCCACCCAGTAACTCAGAAAAAGAAACAATACAAATTAATCAATTATCAGACTGAAATGTTCAAACTACTAAGCCTGATTAGCTCATTCAAATAAAACATCACTTACAGAACTGGATGAACAATCAGCTCTGGACTATACGATTTGATTACTGTTGCTGCATCTTTGGTACAAAACACATGGGATAAATCTGCTCCCTAAAAAAGAAAATTTGCAAACAGTATTATCAAATTAATACTTTATAGTAACTTTATAATTTGAAAGTTTATTCAACAATAATTCAAATGAATTCTTACTTCTCAATAGTTAAAGCAAACTTCATTATTTTTTTCTATTTTCACTTAGACTACCATGAAATGTTCTGGAGAAATTTTTCTTTTTTATCAAACTTTCAATGTAACTTTTTTCTGTTTCTCAGTGATAGGATGACTGGAAGCACAAACCTTGAATTTCTACTCACTTGAGAAATGTTTCTCATTTGCAGAGAACAAGGACTAAAAGGTCACATGTAGAACAAGAAGAAAGGCAAAAGAACACAGAAAAAAATGACACAAGCTACATTAGAGAGCCATAATAATACTGTAATATGCTTGCAAAATGCGGCTATGGCAATCTATGGGTACGTTTTCACTCCTACCACTTTCACTCAATGGGCCAAAGTCACACAAGATAAAAGCCGGCACAATTTCAACAACACCCCTTAAATTAAATAAACATTAATGCTCAAGAGTTGAGTCTCAAGCTTCTGTTACCAACTCAAAAAATCAGAAATACATATAAAAATTATGTAAGTGATGACCAGAAAACCTGATCTCTCCTGTATGTTGTGCATACTGAAATCTCCCAGGGTTAAGGAAGTGTCTCCTCTGCTTTACTACACATTTAACATTTCAAGCTACTAAAATGCTGAGATTTGATCCTATGACTCTTTACGTGCAGATGGAATGATCTGAGACCAAGTGTCTTCAGTAAGGAACCTCTTAGTCTGCCACAATATTTGCACATGAACAGAAAGCTGAGTGGCTTTGATATCTTATAATCACATGATCAAACAGTTATCTTTTCAGTTGTAACACTCTAAGGGACTGCACCATGGGGGAGAGGTGGCTGGAAATACCTGGGTTGGTTACCTACTTACTGAAAGAAATCTCCAAAAAGAAAACCATACAGAGTGCACTGAAAGCACTGATGCACTGCACTACATACAAAATACTTAAAATCAGATGTACTATGTGAGCATCACTTGTTTAGATTTGAAAATCGCCACTGTAATTATGTAGTCTGGAGTAAGTATGTTGAGCCAGTTAATAAGTTGACAAAGGAAATTCACATTTCTAGGGAAAAAAAAGTGTAGAAAATATTTCTGCTTACTATTAGAATGCAAATAAAATGGGCTACTAAAAATTACATTAAATTCAACCAACAATCTCTAGACTTACAGCAAAAAGAATCCTTCTAGGCTAACATTTCAAGTTCTGAAAGAGAGTTACTTCTTTCAACACACTTATCTGATCCAGAAAAAATTACCAAGGAACTCACTGTAGCACCAAAGATATAACTTTAAACAACAATTTAAAGTTATTTTATTGTTCACTTTTGGAGAAAATATTTCATCAAATTTTGAAATTTCCTGTCCAAGTCTCTCAAATAGTCAATTTTTGATGTATTTCTAAGTTTACCTTATACAGATAGAGAAAATACACTGAATGACATATTTGCAAAGTATTTCTGCAAATCCAGAACTAAAGATTGTCTTTGTTCATGAGAAGACCTTTTAGAACTCAAAGTTCATGTGCAGCACAGAATGAATGCTTTTAAAAAATGGCACCTAGCCAACAGAAATGCAGAAAACTTCATTTTGGACTGGTATAGAGAATACATACCACTTTGAGAGCTGTAATTGCAGCAAAATATGGTGCTCCAGTGTACCTAGAAAGAAATAAAGCTTAGGTTAGGAAACACGGTCAAGAGATTAGATAATCTGGAAATCAGTCTGCCATAATGAAATACCAAGTTCAAGAGCAGATTTTTAAAACTGCTTTCCCTTCTGCCTGCTGTAAAAGACAGAAAAGAAATCCTGCAATACTGAAGTCAATCTCAATCCTTGCTCTGATTTCAAAAACACAGAATTTCACCTCAGCCATCTGATTTTTCATAGAAATATTTACAAACATCATGTCAATTTCGCATAACCAAGGCAAAAGTTTAGAGACAAACAAAACAAGAGCTGAGCACTGTTTGCAAGCTAAATCTGGGATCTGTGACCTGGATCAATCCCATCTGGTTTTAGATGCTTAACTAAAGTGCCTAAACTGTGATTCCAGTTGCCCTAAATTCTCTTTGTAAAGACTGAAGGGTGGTATGAACAGAATCACCCTAAAGAGGTGCTTAGTTCAGCCAAGAGGTAAGAACCCACCCCTGGCTATTCAACCCAGCTGTAAGACAGCACTTTTTTGCTCTGTATAGAAAGTTTATTAATGGCCGATGTCCAACAGCAGATCTCTCTGTCTCTAGATGCTGTGTCTATTTCAAAAGAGGAAAATGAAAAACAGGAAGGTGTAGTGGCTCATTCAAAGTATTGTGGCCAAGAATATAAAGCCTGTTTTCTTACTAGGTCAGTACAGCACTTAACTGATTTATGCTGTATGTCTTTTTTCCCTTGAAACATGCTATTTCTATTACTCCACTACATAAAACAAATTATTGACAGAATTTAGTAAACATCACAATTTATCAAAATAAAAAGGGCATAGTAAGAAAATACTCTATTCCTGATTCAACAGACCTTGTTCTCGAGGTACCAAAATAGATTTAAAAAAAAAAACCACACCTGAGGTGTGTCACTGTCATACTCCAGTCTACTTAATCTATTACTTCACTATGCAATGGGAAAAGACTAACACTGAAAGCAGAGTTTGGTGGTCAAAAAAGGCAGAGAAGGTAGACATAGATACAAACAGCATTTTAAGTTTAATTCACATTAATTACTGAAATTTTGCAACACATCTGCAAGAAAACATCTTCTTTCCTAAGCAGGAATGGTCATGATGATGGACTGGTAAAGCTCTCTGGAAAATACTCATGTTTTAAATATGAATTTGACTGAGTTCTGCAAGTACTTGTGACACCCTCAAACTCTCCAACAAGCAAAAATCAAATTTCTATTTAACTTACTCTCGACATCCTCCAACAATGCCTATACGACCATCTTGACCTTTATGCTTTTTCCCTGTTAGAGGAGGGATAACATTGCGCACCAGTTGAAAAATATTCTCCATATCCTTTAGAGAGTGTGTTCTGTGCAGTGAAAAAGATCTCTCTATAACTGAAAAGAAGAAAATAAATGTTAAAGTATGATCTTTCCTAAACTACTGCCAAGCATTTAAGCACTCATGAACACTCATAAAATCACAGAAAGATATACAAAGTGACATATTTCTAAAAACTGAATGCTTTGTCATTTAAAGGCCTTTAAAAGACTAAGTAACTAGGGAAGATGATGATGTTAAAAATTAATTTAGGGTCTGATGCAGAAAATATTCTCACTGACTGTTCACAATCCTAATTTAGGGCTCAGGTACAGAATGAACAACCACCCAGATTAGTTATATGAACATTTTGTAACCAGAAATATCTTCTTAGTTCAGCCTGAAATCACTTCCATAATTAAGCTCAACTGAAATAGGTACACTTGGTAAGGACTGAACACATCCAGACACAGAGCAAGCACAAAGCAACTAAAACCAAATTTTAAACATACACCCTACCTTTTATATTTCGCTTCCCCTTAAAGACTTCCACCTCTTAGCAGAATCAGGGCCTATCTCACTGCTTTTTTATTTTGGTAGGCGGTTACAAAGCATAATGAAAGTCTTTCTGCAAAACTATCATCCAACGCACTAGATGCAAACATCACAAATATCACACAAAGATCATTTTAGCTGTAATACAACTCCAGATCTCTGATGCAAAACTGCATGTCAAGCCACATACTGAAACAACTCAAAAGGCTACATATGCAAATTACTGTGTGAAAAGACTACAGAAATTTAGAATAAAAAAGTATTTCAACAATTACAACTACAGAGAATTAAAACATTTACCTAACACAGGACAAACGTGAAGATCAGTACTTCTATCAACAATGTGCAACTGTAAGTTGCAGAAAATACGCTAAAAGAGTAAGTTCTTGTATTTCAAGAAAGCTCCTCATTAACTGGACAATTCCTTTCAGAAAAGTGGTTTATTTGAACGTTAATATTGGTGCCCTAGACCATAGCCATCACTACTTTCCTTTTTACAGATCTTCTAAAAAGCTTTCAAGGAACTGCCATACAGTGTAACAGAATTATGTAGAAAATAACTCTCATGATACTCCTCATTTTCAGCTGAATAAAACTCCATAGCCCCACCCACCAACTCCAAAATATAAAGGAGAAAAAAAAGGAAAAAAAGAAGAAAAACTGTTATAGAAATTTTGGGCAAAATAATGGGGAAAAAATGTAATAAACAAGAAAACTCCACATCTGTACACTACCAGCAAAAAGCATCTTCTCTGTCTTCCACAGAATCTAACCTAAGACATACTAATCTTCAGTAATAAAATGTTTCAGTGTTCAATAATGATAAATACTCTCGGCTGATCTTTTGCTTTTTAAATTCTTCTGTAACACAGGCATCCCATTCCTACTGAGACAAAATAAAAAAGAAGGGAAAAAAGGAAAGGAATGAAAATAAAAAAATCCCAAACACAACTTGTTTTGGATTACAGCCAAAATAACAATGCAGTGACCCAGAGGAGAACAAAACGCTCATCTCCTCTGGAAATAGGGCAGATTATTTTCTTTAAATCACACTTCAGACACTCGCTGGTTTTCAGCCACACAAGAGTATAATATAGCTCATAACCCCTAAAGCACAACGTTTCAAGACAGCTCTGTGTTTCTTTGCTGGTGTTTTTCCTTTATACCTAGATATGAAGAGACTGCATAATAAATGGAGATAAAACCAACAATTATGCAAAAAACACTTCTTAATAGAACCCTACTCTACCTACACAATCACTAAGGCATACTCAGCTATAAACAACAGGAATCTTAATTCCTGATGTGTTGTCTGAAGCATTATGTTCACTTTTTAGTATAAATGCTTCGTTACATCTTCACCAATTCAAAGTTTAGTATCTTGAATTGCTCTTGCTACAGTTAAATAAATGTGGTTTTGCACAGTGCAGTATGATGTACACCTACATGATGAAATCCAGCAAGAAAAACTGAACTCCAGTTTCAAGTCATTACAAATAATTAAACTTTCAGGAAAAACCTTTCAGAAGTAATGTTAAGGCCTGGTAGGTACCATCACTCCAGTCTAGAACCTTAAATGATTTCCTAAGGGATTTTCTTAAGCACTCCAGTTTTCTCTTTAATTTAAAAGTGAAAGCATTTGAAACACTGAATCATTTGTATGCTGTAATTTATCCAAGTCTGCTGCCACTTAGAAATGCTACAGACCAACTATTCGCTCAGGAAGAAACACAACAGATCTGCCAGCCTAAACCCTCAGCAGACCCAACCTCCCAGCCTTCCGAGCACTTTACAAGGAAACACAGTACGTAATGCAGAACTGAAACAGCTCTAAAATCCTCTCAGGACTCAGAGAATGCCCATTAGGATCTGGCAGGCCAGATTATTATTCAACATTGAGGCTCGATGGGTTTTTTTCCTCTTTTCAAACTACACATTTTTTTCTTCCAAGTAATATGAAATTCAGAATTAGAACAGAACTGAGAGTTAGAACTTGTTTAATTTCCATGTGGCATGCTAAAAACCACAAAGCCTCAGCCTGACTCTAGTTCCAGCACTGACAGAGTACCCCTGATTTCCTCCTGCCCACACAGTCTACCCTCCACATACAAAGACACTATGATGAAAATAAATGCCAAGGACCCACAGATCCCGAGAAGTCAGTCTGTTAATGATCACTGCTATCACCTTCTGGCCCACACATTTGGTCTGGAAGGAAAAGTCTCTGCATAAATACCAATTTCTGAGCTACTGCTTTGCCTTGCTAGTAAATTCAGATACCCAAGAATTTATAAATGAGCTGGTGCAGAAGAAAAACCTAAGCCAATATTTTCAGCTTCTATTACACCTACTACAATAACACGTTTAATTAATTGATATGATTCAGAATTTCATTGTAAAGATATTTATTTTAAAGAAGCTAGATTGTAACTTCTGACTTACTTCAGTGTAGGCAAAACTCCATTTTTTTCTCAGCCCTGAAAAAACATATGCACAGCCTTAACTTCATATACTGGGTTATGCTTGGTAACTTCAAGCAGAACAGCAACAAAATTTCTGCTACACAGTACCCAATATTTCTAGTAGCTTTCACAACTGTGCTATTTGCCTTTGATACATAAAAGCTGCTCCTAACTTCACTTTACAGAGATATGAACACGGAAAGAAGCTCCCAATGTTTACAGGGTTTGAAAGGTATGACTTTGCTCATTAAAATTTGTTATAACTAATGTACCTGTATTAAATAATCAGTAAAATGGTACAAATGACGATTTAATTTCATATCAGACAGACACCTTGACCACAATATTAAATGATTCCAATTAGCTTTTATTTTCAAAAGCTGCTTACTCCCAGTGCTTTCACACAGAAGTATTTAAAAACCCCCAGCTTTTATTTATGCTGTAGAAGGAAGTACCTATCGGTGGAGAAAGTGTTGCTGTCATAGCATTATAATTAAAGTTATCCGCATATGAACGATGGTTCGGTCTCCGAGGTGGACTTGTTGGTATAGACTGTGACCTCTGTGATACTGAAGAAGAAATTCCTGCCAACATCTGTCCCAACATCTGTAACATCTGGAGTTCTCGAGCATGCTCAGCTTCCCGACGCTTGTCCTCAATTTTGAGCCTCTGCTCTTCAAATCTGTAAAATTTCTCATCTGTATCCATGCTCTGCTGCAGGAATTTTTCCATCATTTTATCCAATGTTAAATTTGTATGGCGTTTTTTTGATCTTTTGGGCTGATTAAGAGGTGGGGTAATAGTTGGAGCATTGACTTCTTTAAAGCCTAAAGCAAGGAAAGAAACAATTATTTTTTCTGATGAAAAATAATTTTCTAAGAAGAAAGCAGCAAAAAATTTCCCTACGAGATGTGCACCCAATGCACCACAAAAAAGTTGTTACACTTACTCAATGGAAAACTATTTCAGAGTACTGAAGCAAAAAGACAAGCTTCTATAAAGTTGCAAAGGTAACACAAAAATCACAGAGGCATCTTTTAACTGTTGTAGTACTAAACTTCAACAATAGGAGTCTTTTTGATCTTCTAAAAAGGTTTAAGTGAAGGCTATTAAATAGTATAGGCTCATTTGTGTATTGCAAGTAATTACATTAATCTAAATTGAGTTTCAGTCTGCTGGCATCCCAGATTTGCATTTCAAAAGAACATTAGTGTAAACAACTCTTTGATGGGGTTTATGTGTAAAAAGAAGGTTGGTTAAACGTCAGCCAATTGGCTGATTCCTCTGTGACGTCGACTTCTGAAGACAGGTTCATGTTTATATTAAAGCCCCCGCATTAATCTAGATTTAAAAGAAACGAGTAACACTTTCCCCGCACCTCCACAATACAAATGCGGAGTGGAGGGTAAAGATCTAGCAGGGAAAGGGCAGGCTTTAGTATAGTGCTGCTTCTGTCCACAAAGCCGCTGAAGTTAGAAGCAGTGTTTCTGGAAATAACCCATGCAATTAATTACGTAAAAGCTCTCCCCTAGCTTTCTGACCCATCTGCAACAATAAGCAGATTTTTCAGGTATTATTGTCATCATCGTTTTAATACCGATTAGCAAAACTGCACGGAGTCTGCAGGGAACGGGAAAATTCTCCAACGAGAGGGATGCTTATTTTCTTGTATCTGCTACCTGACACTTTATCTCGGGAATCTCTGCGCTAGTTTTCCAGCGGTTTCCCACTGACACATACCGATAAAAACTCCCTAGGGTCCCTGTCCGCAGCATCTCCCCCTGCTCGGAGTGCAGCATGTCCAGCACCCGCAGCAGCCCGCTCGCCTTCGGGCTCCCCAGATCACGGGGACGCGCAAGGTGCAAAGGCTGGGAGAGGCACGGCCGGATTTCAGAGCGCAGAGGACGGGGCGGGAAGGAGGAGGGTAAAGCAGAAGCCAGACGAAGCGCGGTACTGGGCGGGAAGCTCCGGCAGTCGGGCTGCGAGAGCCCGCGGAGTGAGCGGAGGACACCCGGCCCAGGAGCCCGGCGGGTACTCACCGTCGGCCGGCGGCACGGGGATGGCGAAGGACGGGCACTCCACCTTGATGGGGTGGTCGGCGTAGGAAGAGCACTCCCCGGAGTCCTCGGTGAAGTTGTCGCGGGGGGACTCCGGCCCCGCGTCCTCGTCCAGCTCGGCGTCCACGTCGCGGCTGTGGTGCGGCGTGCCCGGCGTGTGCGGCCCCGCGGCCGGCGGGGCGCCGTCGGGCGGCGCGGCCAGCGCGGCCAGCGGCTCGGGGGCGCCGTCGGGCCCCCCCCGGCAGCTCAGGATCCGGTCCATCTCGTCGTAGTACTTGCATATTTTGCGGGCGTGCCCGTTCTTCTTCAGCCCGTCCCGGGCCTGGTAGTACTGCCGCTTGAGGCCCTTGATGCGGATGCGGCACTGCTCGGGGGTGCGCTCGAAGCCCAGCTCGGCCAGGCGGCACGCCACGTCCCGGTACACATGGCTGTTCCGAAAGTTGCCGTCCAGCGCCGACTGCACGTCCGCCTCGCCCCAGATCTCCAGCAGCGCCCGCGTCTCCAGGTCCGACCACAGGAAGCCCCGCGTGTTCGTAATCATCCTTGGCCGGCCGGGGTCACTGCAATGGCCGCGCACCGGGGAGAGGGAAGGAGGGAGGGAGGGAGAGAGGGAGGGACGGAGGGGGCGGAGGAGGGCGGCGGGGAGGAGGGAGGGGGTTTAATGCCCGCACTCGGCTCTCCCAGGGGGCGCCTACGCCAGCCCCGGCAGCCGCGGTGCGGCGGGAAGCGGCGGAGCGCCGGGCCCTGGGCCCCGCATCCCGGGCCGCGCCGCTCGCAGCCCGCACGCACACACACTAAACTTTCCAGGAGCCGCCTTGCGCGGCGGGCACCTGCAAAAGGAGGGGTGGTGAGGTGGCCAAAAAGAAAAAAAAAAAAAAAGCACCTTCTCTACTCGCCCCCTCCTAAAGCGATGGTGATAAATAAAAAAATAAGAACCGGGCTCCCGGCGCGCAGCCGCGCCCCCTCCTCCGCCTCGCTCAGGCGGTCATCCCTACGCGGCCGCTCCCCCGCCCCGGGCTCCGCCGGCAGCGGCAGGACCACGGCGCCGGCTGGACTTGGAGGCCCTGCTCATCACAGTGCGCCTGCCTCCCTCCTTTCCTCCTCCTCCTCCCTCCCTCCCTCCCCGCCGCAGTGGAGCGCACACACACACACACCCACACACACACCCACACACACCCACACACACACACACATCTCCGCTCACGGGGCGCTGCAGCTCGGCGCCTACCTCACCCCCGCACACCGCCGCGCAGGGCCGCGCCGCGCCAGCGCGGGCAGCGCCATCGCCGCGCCCTGCCCTGCCCGCAGTGTCAGCCGGCCGGGCCGGGCCGGCCCCCACCGCCCGCAGGGCCGCACACGCGCGGCAGCGCTGCCGCTGTCCCTGCCGCTGTCCCCGCAGGCCGCCACGGCCGCCGCGCTGCAGCCGGCGCCGCCCGCAGGCCCCGGCAGCCGCTGTGCTCGGCAATCCTGCGGCGGTGCTGGGGGTCGGGTCTGCGAGCGCTTCCCCCGCCCCCGGCCGTCCCTCCGCGGGGCAGGTGAGCGGCCCGGCCGGCCCCCGCGGCAGGCGGGGTGGGCTGCATCGTGCGGGCCCCCGCGGCGGCCCCTTCGCTTTGGTTTCGCTCTCCGGCGGGAGCGTCGCGGGTCCGTCTCCCCTCCCGCTGCCCGGCCCGGCGCGGCAGTCTTTGCTTCCGTGGGGAGCACCCCCCGCCCCGGCGCCCACCCTCCCGCCGCCGCCTGCTCCCGGGCCGCCCCACCCCGTGCCCGCCGGAGCCCGCTCTCGGTGTTTGTACCTTCGCCACGCCGCAGCCAGAGCGCCGCGGCCACGGCCAGCGCGGCCAGCGCGGTGACAGCGCCCCGTCCCCACATCCTCGCGGGGAACAAGGCAGGGCCGGCTCCGCGCTCTGCTCTTACCTCGGCGCAGCGCGGGGCTCCGCACACCCGCGGCCCAGCGCGCACAGCTCATCGGCGCGGCTGCGGCTTCCGCCTCCGCTCCGCGCCGGCAGGGCCGGGCAGGGCACCGCGGGCAGGCGCGCCCTCCCGGCGCCGCTCCAAGCCTTCCCCGCGCGGCACCCTCCCCGCACCGCTCCGCGCCTCCCCGCACCGCGCCCTCCCGCACCGCGCCCTCCCGCACCGCGCCCTCCCGCACCGCTCCGCGCCTCCCCGCACCGCACCGCGCCCTCCCGC
>JAWWEV010000001.1:94727115-94740695 GCA_035583235.1 Hafferia zeledoni
CCCCGCACCGCGCCCTCCCGCCCCGCGCCCCCCCGCACCGCGCACTCCCGCACCGCTCCGCGCCTCCCCGCACCGCACCGCGCCCTCCCGCACCGCGCCTTCCGCACCGCTCCGCGCCTCCCGCACCGCGCCTTCCGCACCGCACCCTCCCCGCACTGCTCCGCGCCCTTCTGCACCGCTCCGCGCCTCCCGCACCGCGTCCTCCCGCACCGCGCCTTCCGCACCGCACCCTCGCCGCACCGCTCCGCGCCCTCCCCGCGGGCTCCCCTGCACCACGCGCAGCCACTGCCGGGCGAGGCCGGTGCGGGAGGTTCTGTATCAGGCTCGGCCCGAGTGGGGAGAGCTTGGAGCACCCGGCCAGTTTGGGGGCTGCCTTCCCGGCCCGTTTAATTGGCAGCTGTTAAAAACTAGGAATTTACCATTTATTGCGCCTGGCATTTAAAACTCACATCCCTCATCTCTCCGGGCGTTTCTAAAAAAACTCCTTTTTTTGTGTGATTCACTTCTAAGCTGTTATTTCTAGTTTAGATACATCATTTTCCTCTGTACTCTGCGCTTCCCCTGTGCTTGGCATTGGTGAGACCATACCTCGAGTACCATGTCCAGTTCTGGGCCCCTCAATGAAGGAAGGACATACAAGCCCTGGAGCAAGTCCAGAGAAGGGCAGCAAAGCTGGAGGAGGGTCTGGAGCACAAGTCCTGTGAGAAGCAGCTGAGGGATTTGAGGTTGTTTAGCACTAGAGAAGAGGAGGCTCAGGATTGACCTTATCGCTCTTTACAACTACCTGAAAGGAGGTTGTAGTCAGATGAGGGTCAGCCTTTTCTCCTGTGCAACTAGTGACAGGATGAGAGGATACAGCCTTAAGCTGCACCAGGGTCACTAGCAAGAAATTCTTTACAGAAAGAGTGATTAGATATTAGAAGGAGATGCCCAGGAAGGTGGTGGAGTCAATGTCCCTGGAGGTGTTTAAGGAAAGACTGGACGTGGCACTCAGTGCCAGGGTCTACCTGACATGGTGGCGTTAGGTCACAGGTTGAGCTTGATGATCTTGGAGGTCTTTTCCAACCTCATTGATTCTGTGATTTTTCTAGTAGTATTCTTGTAATATTTTCTTTTACTCTAAAACACACCAGAGCTGAAATACCATCTGGTGTTCACCTCTGGTCCTGTGGCACCTGCTTAATCTACACAATGCGTCAAAATGCAGCATCATCCAGGAAAAACTTAATGGGGTTATATGCATGAGAAATCTGAATCTTTTTTTTAAAGCTCAGAACAACTGTAATTTCTGCTCTAGACTCCTAGGTATTTCAAGCAAGTTTGTTGTTATTAACTCGTAAGTGCTGTTTGCTGAACTATGGCAGTAAAACATCAATGTTTCCTTTGCAGTGCTGTGTTACATAAAAGCTGCAGTCAAACAGACCTGTTGGTTTTACCTGGACCAAACCCAAGCAGGAGATTAACCTGGGTCCTTCAGCTTCAGAAGCATCACCTAAAACAGCCATGCTGTCTGCAAACTGCAAGATAGACAACCTGAGTTTTCAGTAACCCAGGCTGAACAGTAACCCAGGTTCTGGAGCAGGAACTTGGGTGCCTGACAACTTCACTATTGGGTATTAACTTGTTTATTGAAAAGTTACTCTTCTATAGGTCCTGGTATCTGGTATGATTTTAAAGCCAATACCAGGTCAGAAAAATTTGCCCTGCACAAGTCAGGACAAGTAATGCTTTTTATTATTTAATTATCTGAGTGGCAGCCTAAAAGACAGATTAAACAGCCAATCACATTCAGTTTTTACATGAACTTTAACCCAGAAATAAAGATTGCAATGTTGTTGAACACCACATTTTGCACACACATGTTTTGATTCCAGCTAGAACGATAAAGAGCAGGTAGATTCCTTTAACTCCGGCACTGATTCAATGTCTGGAAGAGAGGAGGTAAGGAATGGTGTGGGTAGTTTTTCCATCCCATCAATCCTTAGCTCCACTAAAAGCATGTCTTATGCCCAACAAAACAGAGGAAAAAAAGATACAATTGTGATGGTGGGTTTTTTCTGGGTTCTCTGGTTTCCTTTGTAGCAGAAATGGATGGGAATTCTGATGCTGCAGTACCCTCAGAAATTGTTTGTGGAGGACTCGATGCTCAGTTCATGTGTAGAATAAAACCTAAGGGTATTTATGGGCTTCCTCTATGCCACAGTTGCTGAGGTTGTTATGGACAACCTTGACATCCATTAAAACAGAATTGCTACTATTGTTAGCCACCATGAGTGTAAAGACTTTGAGCAGAACACATTGCTGCTCCTCAAACATTCTCCTGCGCTGCATCTAACTTAAGGTACCTTCTGCTGGTATAGTAGTGGCTGCCATCTCCATGCCATTTACAGTATAAATCCATAATGACTAGTGACATCTCTGAGCCCAGCAACAGTGATATTACTTAACTAGAGCATGAGGCAGTGAAAAAGGGCTTTAACAGAACCACAGAAGGTAAGAGGTGTACAAGGCATAAATGCTTGTGGTTTTTTTTTAATTAGAACTTTCTGTTCTGACTGTCCTGTCGCTTTGTCTGTTGGTCCCTTTTATGTGGAAGGAGGAATAACCCTGCAGAGTTCAGTTTCATACTTTTGTCAAAATTCTCCTAGCTTCATTGCTTGTTACTCCATTGCTGGCCACTACCTCTTTATCGGAGTCTTGCCCATTGTTCCTTAGTTCTTGATCTCAACCTCCAGTTCCAGCACTTGAACCCTTCTCTAGCTACACTGTCATGGCAATATATCCTCCTCATTAGTGGAATAATTACTGCAACCTGTCCCTCCCCTTCTACACAAAGAAAGGCATCAATGGCCAGCCCGAGAATGTCCTACTGCTGTCGAGGCAGCAAGAGCTTGGAGGTTTGACTTTGTAGTAGATGGCAGCAGTCACTGACAGCTGATGCTTGCTGGGAACAGAATGTATGTAAGTAAATAGGGTGAGGGATGGACTGTAAGCTAGGTGTCCCCTGGTGGAGACCCCAAAACAGTGACCATTCATTGTTTCTTCCTAGTGAATCTTTGTTCACAATGTTTTCGCCCTTTGCTTCCGATTGTTTTGTATCCACTCAGCACTTTAGTCCCTGCCATCCGTTTGGTAACTGTTGTGCAACCCTGCCTACCCAAGCCATTCCAAGGTGAACGTGGACAGCAGGTGGCAATAGCAGAGCTTGCAACATCCTAGGATTGTGTTCTCTCCACTCAAATAATTGTCAGCCTGTACTGGAGTCACCATTCAATATCATGAATATTATAGACATATCCATGTTAACGTATGCATATTGTTAATTGCAACAGGTTTAAGCATTCACGTGGGGAAAGGGAATGGAAGAACTCAGAAGTAATAAGTAGCTTTAATTGAAACTGCCCATAAAATATGACAAAAGATTTTTTTTGTTGTTGAAATGGTAATCTGGAAGCACTTTTCATTGTGAAAAAGATGAAAACCAAGAAGTCTTAATTTCATTTGAAATTTTACCTAGATAACTTAGGGGAACCAGAACTGATAGTGGTAATAGAGAAGGCAGTAATGGTGTATCCGTGTAAACAAAAAGGAGCCAATCCTGGAGGTGCTGTTAGCAATGCTATTTACTGTCATTACAGTGAGTAGATTGAGCATGTTTTACACCAACAATATGTTTATCTTAGTACAGGACAAAATTTGGTTGTATGGTGTAAATTTTAGTTCACTAGTTTGATGTCTCTCTAGGCTGCAAAGAAACTAAGTAAACCTGAAGCCATAATAATTATTCCTATCACTACTCTACTGTACATTTTTATGTTAAAGACAAAGGGTAACAGCACGTAGTCAACATCAAGCCACTACAAAAGCACATCAACATGCTTTGGTTTCCCTATACTGAACAGGAATCACATGGGCTGAAAGAGGAAAAGGAAACTGTATATGAGAAGAAATGTACCCACATCTGACTAAATACTGTGTAATAAGTTTGTCCCCTCAGCTTCTGTAATTCTTCATATTCTTATCAGGGCAGTACAGGTACTATGACTTCTAGACATTCAGGCTAGTAATATATGTCAAGCCCTGTGCTTCACTGGGAAATTTTTGTTTTACTCAAAGTGAACAATCTTTTTGCTGAGTGTTAATGTTGAAAAAAACAAACATCAAGCACTTCTTAGATGAGGCAATAAGAATGTAGTGCAACAGAAGTGAAGAAGGTTTTTTGGGGCTCATCCAGTCTCTTCAAACAAGTTTCTGATATCTAGTGTATACAAACATGTATAACCTCTTAAGCAACATCCAAAAAAGTTAAAACAAATGGTCTCTTTTCCAACAGGGAATAATGAGACTCTCAGAAAGTAAATGTTGTGGAGTTAGACAGTTTTCTATAAAACTGCTTTATTCTGTCCTTTGGTGGCAGAAGGTAACATTTGCTAAATCCATTAACTTACACAATTTAGAACACTGCTATCATTATGTAATATGCTACTCATTTATATAACTTTTTAACTGTTCAATAATGTTATTTAAACACAGTGTTTTGTTTTAGTTGTGTTGTAGCTGAGCCTGGAGGCTTTCCTGGGTATTGTCTTATCCATTGTATATACGCAAATGTCAACCACTTGTTCAAAACCCAGTTTTATGTGCATTTAAGAGAGACATGGGTATCCAGAATGATGGACAGATTTGTAAAGAATAAATTGGTTTTACCTTAAGTGACACACTTCAGTTTGGCTTTGGAAATACTTAGTGTATATTGAACATGACTGCTGGAAGAAGGCTTCATGCTATATTTGCAAAGGGATTTGAACACTGAAAAGTTCCTCTCTCAGCTGTCTCAGACACCTTGCTCCCCCTTTTTTTTTATTTCCCTGTATTGTGAATTTTAGTAGTTGTGTCCCCGGTCTCTGAAGACTCTCTAGTTGCTTTCCCTGCAGCCTGCTAAGCCTTACATGGGTAGTCAGGCTCAGATTGCTATAATGCCACAGGTGATGTCTTTGCCTCCAGTTACTTCTGGAGTTGTGCATAATCTTGTTGCCCAAAGGAAAAAGCTGTAGGTCTCTTTCCTCCATGTGTGAGTTGTTCTATTGCATATTCCTGAGCTCTCGTATATGGAAAATATACTCCAGTCCTTAATATGCCAGCACTTCAGTTTACAGGTGTTAAAATTTACCACACATATCTTATGTTTGAATACAGCATTCTCTACTTAAAAGTCAGCATATATGCATGTATACTATTTCTTCCTGTCCTTGCCACAGCTATATAAGTGTATGGGCAGCAACAATTCGTTTTCTTCATGCCAAGGCCAGCTCTGTAAGTTCTACTGGTATAATTAATCCCACTGGGGGAGGAGAAGGTCATGTAAAAATAAAAGCTAAAGTAGGGTGAGAGGGAGGATATAACTATGTCGTTATAAAGATGACACATCCGAATTATGATTTTCCTTGCTGTTAGGGAACAGCTATCCCAGTATAAAGCACCTTTATACAAATACAGTTATAGACATGACATATCAGGCATTGAGATAACAGGGAAATTGCATTGCTTTAGTTCTATAATAATAATTAAAATGGGAACTATTTTTGACAGACAAGCCCCAGGTAACATGGAAATTTGAAATTACTTCATTTGGCAAATAGTTTTCCACAAAGAAGCTTGGCTGTTCACATAAAATAAATTTTCAACTCCTCATTTCCATTTTCTATCCTTCATTACTGTTAGCACTTTTCCAGAAAAACACACCACGTCAATGAATCCTGGATTTCTACTATCACATTTTCATGATGTGTAGTTAGTGAAGGAGCAGTAAAGATCAGGAGGGGTAGGAATTTTGTGGGGGAGTGTGGAAAAGAGAGCCTTGACTCATGGTTCACCGGGACTAGGGCTGCCAAATTTAGCGTGTCAAGAAAGAGGATGCATAGCCAGGAAAGAAGGGAGGCAGGTAGCCCTTCTGCCCCTGAGCTCCTGCTGTCACCTCTAGGTTCATGTTAAGAGTTCAGGCAGCCCATGCCAGGGCCGCCACTGTACCTTCCTGCACTCTCCCACCATCTTACAATGCCTTCCATCAAAAATGAATCTCACTCACATATTAAATTAAGATTAAACTCTCAGTGACTGAAGGTGAGAGGCTCTCTGAGCCCTTGCAGTCAGGGAAAAGTCTCATTGCCCTGAGGACATCCTGCTGTTACTCCCCAGCTCCAGGGCCTTTCCTCTCCCTGCTTTTCTGTCCGTTCTCAGCTCCTTCCCTCACTGGCTGTGCTGTGTTTCTGAACCTGGTGTTGGCTGGCCCCAGCCTCTCCATGCCACGCCCTGAGACTGTCCACAGCAACCTTCTGCTCCCCCTCTCCCTGTACAAGGAGAAGTGGCTCCTGCCACTGGCAGTTGGACAGACACAACCTGGACTTTCCTAAAATCCACCCAGGCAGGATCCTGATGGAGGAAAGAGGAGTGACCCTGAGATTAGCTCAGAGTCCTAATAATGCCAAGGCTGTGCATTTGATTCCCATAAAGGCCATTCACTTACAAGTTGGACCTGATGATCCTTGTGGGTCCCTTCCAATTCAGAATATTCTGTGATTCTGTGAAGATGTGCGTGGTGAAACGCAGACACCTTAGCAAGGTGCCAACCCCTGGTACTGTGGTGGGGGGAGCAGATGGCAGAGTGATAACTGGAGTGTCTTGAGGGGTGAAAGCTCAGCAAGGGATGCAGAGCTCCAGTGAGGGTGCAATACCATTGTGCATCATCTTCAGCCTGCAGTGTTGGCTGATCTATCACACTAACCCACCTCCTCAACACTGTGCAGGAAGAGGAGGGCTAAAAGCCCTCTTCAGGTACCAGTATTCTTCGAATAAGAATCCCAGGACATTCCTCTTACCTTCCCCATTCTTTAGTTATACATCTCACTCCCTCAGGCTAGCATCCTTTATAATGCATCTACACTCTCCCCCTTCTTTTCTCTTGAATACCTCCTTGTCCCACTGCAGAGCCCACTTTGGTCCCTGCTTTGTATTTTCTGTAGCAAAGTTGATCCCAGCACTATGTTGAATGTGAGGGAACATCTTGCAGTGGAGCAAGCATCACAGCTGGGCACTGAGCCTCCCACACTTTGACCAGATTGTTGTAGGTTTCCATACAATATACCACATGTGTCACAAGAGAGCAGTGTGTGCAGGTGACAACGTAGGACCAAAACAATGGTCTGTAATCAGCCTTCAGCCCAGTTGTCAGCTGGTGAGTTACCTGCTGCAAAAAAGTCTTTTAAGGCACTGCCTTTCAAGTGGCTGCAAAGGCTTTCTCCCATTAGATGGAAACCAGATTATTGCTGAACTTATTTGATCCATTCCTGGGGAGTAATAAAATATACATTTTGCTCGGCAAAAGCTCCATCTGGTCTCTGAGATATATCGGCATGGCAAGCATCCACCTTCCATTGCTGTCACTTGCAGTCCCCATCCAGCCACTTATCAATTCATCTGTCACAAGAAGCAGAAAGATCTCCCTTGTATGGGCAAAAAGTCACCTCTCAGAGGTCTCTAGTATCTGGTCCTGCCTCTATTCTGGCAACTGGAGTGGCACATTTTAAGGCTGTAACAACCTAAAAAGGATGTAACAGACTGCCCCTTCTGCTCAGGCATTCAGAGCCGTCTCTGTACAAAGAAACTGTGTAACCAGGAGGGAAAGCATTGGGAATTAAAAATTAATCACTCTTGGGTTTTTTTCTGGAAGAGCTCTTTTATAATGCTTTAGATCAGACAGGAGTTAGCTGGGTAGGAAAATCAGCAAACTGAATGCCTTTCTTTGCAATAAAATGTGAATAATTTGCAGCTGTGCACACAGTCTTAATTCACCCTGTGTTTATCAGGTTCAAAACCAATGTTATCAAACTCATTAAAGAAAAAGAAGTGCCACAGCTTTGGGCCTAACTATCCTTCTGTTACCTGTAGGTCAAGGCTGAGACCTCAGGTCTTTCCCTTTGTAAGGGAGAACCCATTTTTCTCCCTCTTGGTCTGAGTTTATTAGAACTCCTGACCTGTTGCAATTGTGATTACACAGTTACCTTTCAAAAGCATTGCATTATTTCAAGACAAAGATATTACTAAGTAATATGATGGTAAATATTTAATGAAAAAATACTGTTTGTTAGTTTTAACTGGTGCTTGGGGTTATCAGTTGTTCTATCAAGTGTGTGTTTCGGCGTGGGTTTCCTTGTTCAGAGGTGCCTGGTCTCTGTGCCCTTCTCCCTCCCTAGTTTTTGTCCTGTTGAGCCACAATCCATAAGCAAGCTGCTTCAGAGCATGAAGCTTCCCACTCTTGTTTGCCAGTTGTAAGCCTGGAGAAGAGGAGACTGAGGGAAAACCTCATCGCAGTCTACAGCTTCCTTATGAGGGAAAGAGACATTGATCTTTTCTCTGTGGTGACCAGTAACAGGGCCTGAGGGAACAGCCTGAAATTGTATCAAGGGAGGTTTAGGTTGGATATTAGAAAAAGGTTCTCCACACAGAGGGTGGTTGGGCACTGGAAAAGGCTCCCCAGGAAAGTGGTCACAGCACCAAGCCTGACAGAGTTCAAGAAGCATGTGTATGATACTCTCAAGCACATGGTGTGACTGTTGGAGATGGTCCACTTGAGGGCCAGGAGTTGGACTCATGATCCTTGTGGATCCCTTCCAACTCAGCATATTCTGTGATTCTGTGAGATACAGCTTTTGCTTTTTCTGGGCTTTTGAAGTCTCATGTGTATTACAAAAAATGACACTTAGGCTATTCAGTGTGACTAAAAAGGCTCAGAATTGGAGGTCAAATTGACAGACAACAAAGATGACCTAATTGTGGAGGTGTGTGAGGGCTGTTTCTGGGTAGTGAGAAAAAATGGAAATAAAGGAGGTCAAAGAGTTTCAGAAGATGCTTCTGGCTGAGTATTTTTGCCCCCCTTCAGCTGTAACGGGAAATATGGAGTGTAATTCAGCTCCAGACCACGGACATCTAAATTTAGATATTAAATGTAGGTGACTGCCTGTGAGCCACATACCTCAAGTTCCATTTCAAGCAATGGAGATCAAGTCCTTAGAGTTATTGGGGCCTGGAGAGCTACGGAGCTCATTCTAAATTAGACACCTAACAGGCCAGTCAATCAAAGACCTACTCGTGCTGCTGCTAAGGTACTTCTTAAACTTTGACAAGTCTATTTGGCATATACCCAGATGCCTAGGGTTCCCTGAAGCCAGAAGAATCACACACGTCTCTCTGGTAACTGTGTTGGCAGAGGGTGACTATGAACCTGTTTGCCCAGACAGAAATACACCAGATGATCAGAACAACTGAGTGTAATGCATTCATTAGTGAAAGCCTCCTTGAATGTCCCCAAAGGTCCTCATATACTTCCTTGTTTCACATGGTAGGCACATGAAGGACGTAAATATTCTCCTGGGAAGCCCAAAAGCCTTGTCTGTTCAGAGTCTCTCTGCCAGGCTTACTATCAGTAGGACTCAGGGCTCTTTGATCACAGTGTTAGGTATCTCTGCACTAAACAGTATTAATTACAAAGATGTGGCAAGACAACCCTGGCACTTTATACATGTGGAGTATTTGTGGAACATATAGGAAAGGCTAACACAACATTTTATAGCTCAAGCACTAACATGTATAGCTCACTTTTTTACAAAAGGAAGGGCACTTGGGCACTTTTGTCACATATTTTCCTTTTACCTTACCCTCTACACAGCCTAAAAGGTGAAAAAAAAACAACCCCCAAACCACACAAACAGACCCACAATGACATTATCATTATCAGAGCTTGTTTTTACCTTTTTGTTTATAGAGTTCACCGAGAAGGCTACAGGTCTTTTTGGTATATTGCATAAGGACTACAAGAATTGAACTACTAAGGCATTTACAGTAGAACATAAGCTAAGTACATGCAGTATGTTCATACAGTTCAACATAAAATGTGTGAACACACAAATGCTTAACAAAAGATATTAAGAAAAGATATTGTCAGCTAATGTAGGAGGATGTATGCATAGGTAATTGACTTGCACTTCATGAGAAGGTTCTTGGTTCCTCACTGCTCATTGCACATTCCCTTCACATGGTATTTGTGGTATGCATTTGCCTTTAGAGCACCATCAGCTTTGTCTATGCCACTGTATTTAGACGGTCTTGCGCTTTCTTGCTGTTGTCAGGCTTCTGTTTGAAACTGAGGGCTGTTACTTCCATCTGCTGTGGGCAAAATCTGCCTCTGGAAGACTCTTGCTGTCCCTTGGCACCATGCCACAGAAATGTTTCTCCACAAAACCAGTAGCTGTCAGTGATGAATTTTAGGGTCTGCAGGATCATCTTGAATACCTAACAGTGCACCTTTAACTTAGTTATTATCAGGACCCTGCAGAATTTTCTGGGCATGGACTTCCGAGCCTCTTACATTCCCGAGATGAACAAATTGCCTGATGTACAGCCCACTGTTCATGCAAACACAAAGCAGCATGGTGAACTGCTGTGCTCCTTTTGTTACTATGTCCTTTTCCTACCTTTAAGCAAGAGACCTTGAAAGAGAAGTGATTTTTCTCTTGTAACACATACATATCACTGTGCGACCCAACAAAATATTTCCTCTCTCCTATTCTCTTTGTAATCATTATCGACAGCACAATTCTTCTGGTTGTCAATTAGATTTATAACCTGAGACAAAACTTCAATGTATACAAAGAAGCAGGCAGGAATACAGAGAATCAAGAAGTCATTGTTGGTCAACATGTGGAGGGCAGTACTTTCAGCATACCTGCAGCATAGGAGTTTCAATATTTTAGCTGGATAGCTTTGAAAAACACAATGCATTCACTTCACAAATGCTTCTGGCATCCTTCTCATATGTGATGGCTGCAAGGGAGGAAGTGCCACATGCAACACATGGCCAGTTGTTGGCTGGAATCAGCATCTTTATAGAGAATGAGGTATTACAACACTGCAAACACACAAAGGAAGTTCTTGAAAATGAATATAAAGATATATTTGATGAATGAGAAAAATGAGCAGAGAATAAACGTGCGGAGTTCAAAGACAAACTGATACAAGAGGAAGTGAAAGAAACAAATTGAGGGCAGAAGCTGTTACATAAAGTGGTAAGGGTGAAACCTTTATCAGAGCAAGCTCCTGCACTGCTGGCTATAGAAGAAAGAAAGGAACCCTCTACATTTCTAGTTGCTCTAGTTGCTCCTACTATGAGCATCTCTGGAACTCCACAGGTGATTTCAATGAGTGCAAGATAAGCTAAATACAAAGGAGAAGTCTTGTAAGGAGGGTTAGGCATTCGTACTGTCAAATATTTTGGAAACTGCACTGAAAGGTAATGGTCTGTACATTATTTTCTCTACATACAGCTAATGACCAACAGTAGAGCATGAGCTCAGATGCCATGTTTTTCTTACCAGGACAAATACGAGATTAAAGAACATATATAGGACGTAGGATTTAACACCAGAAACTTACCTGTATTACAGTTACAATTTGCTTAGACTTACTTAGCTGGCTAGAGAAAAACTGTGACATCTGACTAGGACACTTGTATCCAAATAGACCCAGTTCTCACACAGTCCACATTAGATTATTTGCAGGATACCAAAGTGTCTCTTAAATTTGCTGAGTTTTCCCTCCAACCACTCACCATCTTTTGCACTACAATCTGTTACCTCTGGAGAATCCCTGCCTTCAGAGCCGCTCATCTCCCCTCAGGCTTTCCCCACCCTTAATACAAAATAAAAGAAATTTTGAACCAAAAATTTGAACAGTGAAATTATTTTCATTTTATTCCTGTCATTTAAAAGTTAGCCTAATAATCTAGAAGTCAATCTATTGATTCAGTTCCGGATGAATGAATTGAGAGAGTAGTTAATTTAATTCCTTAAAAATAAGTATGTACTTATTTTTGCAAAGATATTTTAAGTCCTCTAAGGTTGGGCTTCAATTTTTTCTTGGCCTTGATATCAAAAATGTGGTTCAGGTACAGTAGAAGGAAAATCCTGTATTAGTAGTCACTGATTGCTCACATCAGGGACCCAGCAGAGTGCATCACTACCCACTCCTTTCTCATGTGTGTAGGTCTTCCTCAGGTGGAAAAGAGCGTCAGGAAAGGAGAAGGACAACAAACATCTGGCTTTCCCCCAAGTATGCAGTCAGCATGGAGTCAGAGTGGTATCTGAACCCCAATGTTCTTTGATATAAGACGTATTGTACCGAATAATCTGTCTCTATATTAGTTATATGGGTGGTGTGATTTTTGAGCTGTCAGACATGGTTTACAAATCTGTAATTTCTTCACAAAGCAGGTCACAAAACCCAGGACCAGGAAGATGTTAATAGGACTATATCCAAAGGCCTTTAACAGCTACTTCTGTCTCTTTCATGTATTTTCATCCTAATCTCTTGAAATTTTATGATGTTGTTTTCAAATATATTTTCTAGATCTATAGCTTGAGACTATTTATATATTATTATTGAGCTGTTTATGTGTTCATGGCTGTTCTCATGATTCTTATAATTTTCAAAATGTTCATTAATACCTTTGAGGAAAAAAAAGTGCAATTATCTGTAGGCACAGCAAAATTCATAAAAGCTGTTTATGTTTCTGAGCTATCAGATTTAATTCTGCCTGTCCCTTTAATGTCAACTGAACTCTTAATACTGATGAGAAGACAGCTGGCTGCTCAGACGTGGATGTACAACATCTGTTGGCTGCTGTATGAACATGAGACTTGGAACAGCTTCCACTCACTGTGCACCTGATTTTTTTGAAAATGGTCCAGTTTTTGTGTTTGTGACCTGAGTCGATGCCTTTATTCATCATAGAGCATCTCCTCATCCCTTCTTTTTTCATCCTTGAATGTGTGCCACACCATCTGAAAATGAAAGATTGAATTGAAAGGTTGGCACTTGTTTTTTTAGCTTTTTCACAGTTCTTCCAACATTTTCTTTATTTAAAACAAAATAAATTATTTTTTGAGTGCCTGCAAATCTATATGACTCCTTGTCTCCCTTGCCACAGGTGGCAGAAGTAAGAAAATGAAACACAAGCTTAGAGTAACGGGCAAGGGGCTCTAAAGAATCCACACAGATATGAAGCATCTCTGGTTTTGCAGCACCTGAACTGTGAGATCTCATTTCTTTACTGAGGAGATAGGTAAAGCTTTTGGCTAGAAAAATGCCTGAGGGATTAATTAAATCAACAGCGGTGTAATCCATTTACAATAAAGGAATTTAATGAGCTTCTGAGTCCCTGAATATAGCTGGGTTAGAATCCCGTGAAGAGAATCTTTCTGGGGTGGTAACCTGCACCCAGAATGCTTCCCATGCTGCTGGAAGCTTTCAGCAGAATACCATAATTGTGAATACTGAATACGTACATATGCAAATGATGATTTTCTAGTCCTGAAAATGCTTTATTTCCAACACACAATATATGCGTGTCATGCCATCACAGAAACATGGTGGCATGACTGGAGTGCTGCTATTGGGGGCTACAAGCTCTTCAGAAAGGACAGGCAGGGTAGGAGAGGTGGAGGGGTGGCTTTATATGTTAGAGAGTCTCT
>JAWWEV010000001.1:94740795-94762759 GCA_035583235.1 Hafferia zeledoni
TAAATGGACTGGAGTTGGACCAAGGGTTGGACTTGATGATCTCGGAGGTCTTTTCCAACCCAGTCGATTCTATGATTACATGCCAATGTGAATGTGTTCATATAGTTTGCTAAACCATCCTTTACATTAAGGGAACAAATGGGGAACTTTTTTAACCATCAACACAAAGGTAAGAGGGGATGCATTTCACTGCCTCTCTACACTTCACACAAGTGCTTTCTTAGGGCAGGACTTGCACAGACATACACACCTGTATAATCTCAAGTGTGAGAACTGATTTCCACTGTGAAGTGGGGAGGTGTTGAAGTACTCAGATGTAGGCAGAGGGCTAAGAACTTCCCGAAGCTGGGAACACACATGCATTCCCAGGGAGCTGGGTTTATATATTGTCAACAGCATACCTTCATCCAAAACTCCTGTAGATATGTTTACTGCCACATCACTTGAGTCTCTTGGTCATTCTTACTGGCTACAGATGGTGCTTCATGAATGCATCTGCACATGTTCTGGATTGAGGTTAGCTCCCTTGAGTGAGGGTGAGATTACTGGGGTAGGTACTGGGTGTTATCCAGTGTCCAGCGCAACCAGGGCTTTGGGTCTTGCCCAGAGCCTCTAGGTATTATTGCTACAGAAATAGTAAGTTTTGCCTACTTTGTGAAGATATCAGAGGATTTAACCTGTAAGTATTTCAACAGCTCCCTGCTCCCTGCTTCTTGTTTGCCAGGAAGAACAGAATTTCTTCTTTTGGCTAGTCTACTGCAGTCCATAGGTCAGGATAGCACAGCACTTCATCTGCTTTTTAGCTAAAATAAGCTCTGAACTGGAACACCTAAAGCATGTGCTCGATTACACTGATACTATTCTGGAGGTGTGCGGATGGACTGGAAAGTTTTTTGGTGACTGTAGTGACTTAGTCAGGTCTGTTCTACACAAATTCCTTGTGAGGAAATATGGGCACACCAGTTTCAATCTTTTATTGTAGACAGATTTGAGCTTATGCCCCTGGTTGTGACAATGCTAGAGTGTATTTGAGTGAGTGCATGCCCAAAATCTCTTGATGTGCATTCCTTATGAAGGTTGAAAGGCAAGAAAGAGCTCCTCATGTGCTTTAATTCAGGTGTTTGAAGGTAAAGTATTTAGCCTAAGATTGACATTGTAGGCTCTTTTTATAAGCAATGAATAGGGAAATTTACCATCAAAGTTGATACATGTCATACTAAAATGAATGCCTGTGTAAAGCTGGAGAAGTAAGAGAGACAATTCCTGTTTCCTTCCACTATACTGGAAGAGAACAGCTCTGCCTGCTGTGGATGACCATAGATTGGTGGCAATATTTAATATTTATGGAGCCTAGCCATCCCTCTTCACAGGTGACAGAAGTAGAACACAACTATGAAGGCAGAAGTATATGGGACAGAAGGACCTGAGATGACAGACATTTACAGTGACTATCAGGACTGGATGGCTCTCCTCCAGGAGAGATAAAGAGTGGAACAGCTGACTGGTTAATAAATACCCACAAGTGTTCATCAAATTTATTATGCCACACTGAGATGAAAGCCTAACCCTGACTCCAACTCTAGCCCTAGGAATACCAGTTAAGTTACAAATATTTTATTTTTCCAGGGTCCTGAAGAACAGAAATATTGCTAACACTGAACTCATGCTAGAGAAATTCCAAAGAAATACCAAGTATCAACCAGAATAGTAATAACAAACACAGAGAGAATGACTAAATACTGAGTTGTTTACAATTTAAGAGCAATTACCAGCTTTTGTGAATTGAAATTCTAACTAATTTTGTTGGGGGGTGAGGGGTGGGGTGGTGGTGGTGGTTTTTTTGTTTGTTTGGGTTTTTGTGGGGTTTTTTGGTTGCAAATGAATAAAGGAAGGGAGAAAGAACACCAGGCAAATAATTTATTGGTCAAACTTTCACACAACAGGCAGTAAAAGAAACTTGAAAACCACAGCATTGCAGGAGCTGTTCTATCATTCATCAAACCTGTAAGAGAAAGGAAGAAAAGGGTAATAATATCAGTCTGAAATGAGGTTAAATTTGAATTGTTCGAGTTACTGCAACACATAAAATTTTCTTGTGTACTATCATCAGAGTTAAAAGAGAATTAGCCAATTCCTATAAAATATGTGTAGAATTAATTAGCAACATGTTATATATCTAAAAAATTATTTGGAGATGAGCACTTGCTTCCACCAAACCTCAAGTCACCCAGCTATGCTGCAAAACCTTCCTACAGTATTACTTTATTCAAGTGTCTCATGGAACGAAGAAGGATTTGTTTTTTTCATCCAAATCCCTGGAATACATCCATTTACTGGGTTTCAGGTTCTGCATTTTTTGGTGTCCATGGAGTAGGACAGGAGTGCAGCTGGTTGCAGTTGCTCATGCTTTATACCTCTTGACATATTAGAACCTGGAAAAAAGCCATGAGCGTGCCATCATGAGTATGTTGTCTTGAACATTTGGCCAGTGGCACACAAAATAGAAACCCTAATGCCCAAACAGTTGCACTGACCAGGTGGTCCTCTGAGGTTGACTGGGGACACAGACGCTTCTTTTTACACTTTCTAGGAAGCATCCGGATGCAACTGAGTAAGCTAGGAAAAAAAATCTGTTCTTCATTCCTTGGAAAGCTGAGGTAGCATGGAAGAAATGCTTTGGGTTTTCCAGAACACACTCCTTAAATGGTTTGGCAAAGAAGCACTTTTGACCACAGAAACAAGGGCAACACAGTATCACGTTTTTGGAGGGGTGGGGTCAGTGGAGGAACTCCTGTAATGTGGAAATAATGCAAGGTTGGGTTTTTTGCTGCCTTCTATGCTTTGTGGCACCATGAAGGTGTCACACAACAGGAGCCACAGGATCTGTCACTGGTAATGTTACCATGGCCTTTGGAGCCAGTTTGATTTGCTTGCCCTCTGCCTCCCCTGTGGACCTGGAGAAGGTCTCAGTGGGGACCAGATTCTTGTAGAAGCATTTCCTTGCTTACAGTGATAAGAGCAATGGGTCTAAGTCAGCCCGATACTTTAACCTCCTTTGAGTCCTGCTGAAAACAGGGTCTTGATCTTCCCCATTCTTTTTGCACACTCCTGGCCTTCAGCCCTTGGAAACACAGTGGCTTTCCGGAATTGTTTCTGTAGCTGAGGGAGATAACCAAAGAGCCTGCTCCAGAACCACAGTCAGCATCACTAACACATCCATTAAAACCTGTCAAGTGCATGTGAGTAAAATTTATGGAATATGATGGTCATTTTCTGTATCCCAGGCCTCTTAGATTGTCAAATAAACTGCTGAAAATCAGAGCTTCATTATTCTCTTTATTGCAGACATAAACTGAGATGCAATAGTGAAGAAATATGAATAAAGTAATTCCTAAAGTTTTGGCCAGGATGGCATTTTTTCCAGTGAGCTAATAAAGACTTTGCAACAATTTTTTTTTTTTTTTTAATACCTTCAGGTTAAAAGGCCAAGTGAATGAATCAAAATTAGGAGTGTTCAGCAGAGCAAGGAAGACTGCAGAGGGCTGCTCCTGCAAAAAATTAATAGAGACATTCTGGAACCCTGTCTCAGTCGTGTGAATGAGTCTGTAACTTGAACTATCAAAAGTTTGTTATATATGTAGCTTTGGGGGATTTATAAAGCCATTTCATAGATTGGTGATCATAAGATAAATGAAAAACAAAGTAAATATATTTATTACAGTATCATTACTTCACTTTGCTTTCAGAAACTGAAACATACAATTTGGATGAACAGAAAAGTTTATTTTGATCAATATGAAATACAATGCATTTTGCACTACTGCTGTTACTCTTTCCATGGCTCAGATTGCACTGGGTTTAATTAATGTATGTACTTTACACAGGGTATTTTTTTCTTTTATATCCCCTCCCATAGTTATGTAAAAAGGCAGTATCTACCCCTGGCAGAACGCCCTTGTTAGAGAAAACATATGCACATGCACTTTTTCTTTCCCTAAATTTTTGCTCTATGGTTTAAAGGAAATAACTTTGAAGCTCAAAATTTTTGCTCTTTAATGAACATTGTATTGGTATAGGAAGAAAGCAAACCTAGAAATGAATAATCAGCCAGAGTCTCTTGAAGAGTACCACCCTGATGACTTCAGGGTTGGCCTTGTGGAATGTACTTTAATATAGTCTCCACAACTACTAATTGAAGGTAATATCTTATTTGCCCTACCAAGACCATTTGATGTATTGATCTAGTTAAAGGTATCCAAGTAAAACCAGTTACTCCCAATGTTCTATATTTTTGTGACTGGAGCATGTACATTTAATTGGTAAACTACATTGAAACCAATGGAAGGTTTTTGTGCTAGTTATGCCACTGCTAAAAGACTCAGCCTGCAGCTTGTGTCCAGGCTGAAAAAGTTCAATCATCCCTTTTCAATATGGACAAAAGTAGATTTTTTTTTTTTTTTACTTAAAAAAACTCCAACAAAACTCATGCAAAATTTAATTTCACCCAGACTTCACTGTTGCTTTTGTTCTCCTATAGATATAGCTATACAGACTTCAAAATGCTCCATATAAAAGTTATTTAACTTTCAGAAGACTTGACTGATAATTTCCATTGGTGTACAATAGTTGTTGCATTGAAACTATTTGGGTCGTATCAACATTTACAATACTGCAGATTTTGTCACACAGTAGCTCCTTGGAACTATGACAACTTTTTGGCTACTCACTTTGCTGCTTTATTTCTAATGAATTAGCAACGCTACACTAATGTGCCTGACTAAGAATCTTCTTTCTCTGTCATTTTTGGATTTTGTCATCTGTACTTCAAGGCAGCAGAAGTAAAAGCAGTTTTTCTTTCTAACCATCCCACTGAATAAGGGCATTGCTGATAAATTGAAAACAAGATGGCTCGACCCTTGCAAAAATGTTTCTAACTAGCTGTAGGTACCAGGGTAATGTTGGCTGTGTCCGTGCTGCCTCTGTGGCCAGGTCTGGCAGAAGCTGCCCCACAGAGCTCCACAGCAGCCATGGAGAGCTTCTTACCCACCGTGAGCAGCCACTGAAGAACCATCAAGAATCCAAACATCAACGTTAGGCTTAATTAAAAATGGATGAGAAACCCTCAAATCACCTCAAACTCTCAGCACTTCAGTTTGCATCAAAGGAAATTGTCAGCTTGCTTTTGACCCCCAGCTGCCCTTCCTTTACTGCAACCATTGTTATGCAACATATGTACCCAGATTTGGGTAAGACATTATGATATTTAGACCATGGCTAATTAAGAGTTTTTTGTATACTTTCTTACCATAAAAATGGCTGTATTTTTTCACACTATCAGAGTGCTTAGTTCAGTCAGAAGGTAATTTCTGATATATGTGAGGAAACATGAATAGACTTTTTTTTTTGCAGTAGATATACAGACATAGTGTATAAATATGAATCATGATTTGGGAAGCCAAGGAAGCAGAGTTGAAAAATGTTGTTTGGTGGCTGACAAAGTACTTGGAAACTTACTTGAAAACCTTCACTCCCACCAAACAGCTTAATCCAGTCCACCCACTCATTCCCACAGGCTATGCACAGTAAGGAGAAGCGAATTCTTCTGAAAGCTGTAGAAACACCGTCAGGAGTTTCTACTCCTACAGGGTGAAGGCCCCTGTGATGCCTGTGGCCAAAGCAGTCTCCATCCACCAGGACACTGCTCTGCAGCCTTCCGGGATTTTTCTGTTCTGCTCTGGCCACTGTGCACAGCTCAGGCACCAGCAAAGGGCACCAGCACATCTTGGACGTGGCCAGAGAACTTTCTCCACACAAAGGGGCCTTTCATTGGCATTAGGTGTGCAGAGCTAGCAGAGCTGTTCTCTGCATCAGCCATACTGCCCTCCTGAGGTTTACCAGTGCCAGGGCAGACTGGAAAATAAGGACTGACAGAGGTCTGCATCCCTTTTCCAAACAGTGCCAGGATGGGCAGCGCTGGCAGCCTGCTGGCAGAGCTCCTACACAAGACTATCAGCTGTTGTTAACGAGGAACAGCAGAGTCTATATTTGCCTCCAGTGTGTAAGCACAGGAGATAAAAATATGCACAGCAGCATCCCCAGCACAGGCAGGTGGTAATACACAACTTGAAAATTATGCAGCCAGGAACAATGGGACATCCGACACAGGTTTTGTTCAAAACAGGCTTCAACAAGGTACCAGCATGCAGAAGAAGGAGCAGAGGGATATGCTGTGCCGGCATGACTGTAGGTGTGGAAGCAGGCAAGAGACCCTGCACTTTAAAGGAAGTTACTTGGTTTCATGTCTTTAAAGAACGCTGTCAGTCTCTGTGCTCATCAGAAGCAGATTGTAAATAAGTTTTCTGGAAAGTTATTGTGATCTAAATAGCATTTGACTGCACATGCGAACATTTTCTGTATACAATTTCTATGGCTTTTTAAATGTGAGCCATGTTGGGATGAGTACTGCATAACAGAGATTAACTGTAAAAGCAGGGCAGAAAAAAGTCACTGAAGAAGGAAAACCTTCTCATATTCATTTCCAGCTGGCATGAAGAAGGGTCTCACACTGGTTGGGGAATCCCCACGGAGCAGCAGACTCTGGGCTGTCATGACAACCACAGGGCTATGGCCACGGGCTCTGGACACTTGCACACACTGCATGGCTGTTGGGTTTGTGACTAATCCTTTACCATCAGCTGACTGTTGCCCTCTGCCAAAGCTTCTTCCAGTTCAGAAAACACGGAAAGTAATTTCCACCATGCAGTTCATTTGTATTGCTGACTTAATGATACTTTTCTGACTAATGGTACCAGATTATTCTGGGAAATAATGTATCAACTGACAATTTTATCAATGGCCTAAAAATAGTATACCGTGTTTTGCCTCTTTCATTTCAGTGGTGGCCCCAAAACGTCTTCTTTTCTAAGCTCAGGGATATTCTTGATTATTACGGTGGTGACAGAGAACATGAACAGCAATATCCCAAGCATGTCAGCATATCAGTGCAGTGTGACTGCAATACAAATTATTTTTGGACTCTTGCTGTGTGTGTTCAGGGAAAGAGAGTCTCTATCTCTGCCATGGCACCTTCATAGAGCTTATCAGCAGAGCTTTTCCAGTGGGTGGAAAATCTAGGTGATCTCTGCTGTTTGAATAATTTGTCAAGTATTTCTTGTTGTGATAAGCTTTCAGTTTGATTTGCTGTTAGGATCATTCATATTCAGAGTGATGGCAGCAGAGCTGCATCCAAACAGGATAAATGCTGGTTCTTACTTGCCACGATATCACTGCAGTTTCTTGATGCTGCCGTTCCCTGAATTAGGGGGAGAGGGATTCTGTAGTCCTCCACTGGCACACCAGGTATATGCTCAAGGAAAGAAAGCAGCCCCTGCTCAGCCAGATCATCTCATCATCACCAAGACCAGCACTGAACTGCACCAGGGCCCCCCACCAGCCACTGACACTGCTCCCCTGGTGTGAACCCCCCATGAGCAGCTGCAGTGGTGGCAGACCCAGACACAGACTCTGGGCAGCTCTAGGTGTCCCTCTCCAGAAGCAAGGCTGTTGAAAATGCAACTGCTGAGGCTGATTGTTGGTTTCTTCATTTGCCAGCTTCTTTTGAAAGTGAGATTGTGAATCCATTACTCAATAAAAGCTTTCTTATTGCACTCAGATGACTCTTACATATTTGAGCTTTCAGGTTAAACAGTTAGAGAGCAAAGAGCAGTGAAGAAATACTTAGAGACAGCCAATCTCCTGGGCTTTCAGATCCAAGGGGCTTTCCCTGACTTTGTGCAGCTTGTTCACTCGTTAGCTGCTGGGAAACAGCAATAACAACCATGTGTCAGTACTTACCAGAATTTTTCCCTTTCCCACAAAGTGGGGCTGGCACTTCTGCAAAGCCACACAGAGGCTCAGCATGTCCATGAGGGTCTGGCAGCCTCCACGCAGGGATGGGAGCTCTGCCAAAGGTATTGCTGTCTTTAGCATTGCAACAGACTACTTAAATGTAATGGAGCAGCAACTTAAACACTATACAGAGGTTTCCCATTAGATATGGTTTCTATGGCCCCTTAATTCCCACGGGATGTGTATGCTTTGACCCCTTAGCCTATAGTCCACCTTTCTCCTTGGGTCCTAGCATTCACATTTCCCTTACCTGTATGACTGTAGCTAGCAGGCACCTGGTTTTCAGAAGAAAGACCTGACCCTGGCCATCAGCAGCTGGGGTGCTCTGTCCCATTGCTTCTCATTCACATTCCTTAGTTCAAGGGCCCAAGCACACGAGAGTGCAGACATAGCAAAAAGCTTCCGAAGGACAGCAAAACCGAAACAAGATTACAGATGTGGCCTGAATTGCCCAGAAGCTGTTTCACATTTGGGACCTGGTATCGTGTCGAGAAATGATAGGCTGAGGAGGAAGACGAGAGAAGCGGGGCCAGTCGGGCTGCCTCCCGCCGCACCTCTGCCGATTCCTGGGCTTTAGAAGGTTGGAGAGAGCAGCCCCCCAGAACCCGTGGCGGTGCACCCGAGCGGAGAGCCCGCGGCCGGGACCCGCAGCGCGGCGAGGGCAGTGCGGGGCGCTCGCTCCTGGCTCCCGTACGAGCCGCCCGTGCTGCCGCCTGCCGGCCCCGCAGCGACACCCGGTCCCGCCGCTCCGGGAGCAACACGGGGTATCTCACAGCACCTCCTGTTTTCCAGACTTCTCCGGGACCGCGCAGATCCCGCGCATGACATCCAGTATGTTTTATCCTACTTCGTAAGGTAAATATTTACATCACATGCTGCGCGTGTTAACAGAGGAGATTTGGGGAAAAAAATATGTCCGAGAGAAATGAGAATCACTTCTTTTTTTCTGCAAGAGGTTGTTTCAGAAGTAATCGCTGCATTTTCTGGCTGTGCCAGCACTGTTGGGGCATATATACTGTATATAAGTCACAGTCTTTATTTTCCTACTTGTTCAGATAAAGGCAGCTGCCTGAGATTGCACCAGCTCCTTCCTGTCTCAACATCAAGTTTTCTTTACACAGAAAAAGATGAACAGCTAAAGGACAGAAATGGTGCTTCGAGCATGAAATCAGGACACAATTTTTTAAAAATTCAGACTCAACAACAGAGAGATGCCCCCATGCCCCACAATGCAGTGACATCCTGAACATCCTATTGTAATTGGAGTAGTTCATGTTTGCAGGCATGACAACACAAATCTGCAAAATTCCCACATACTGTAGTATGAGACTAGGCACCAACTTACACTGTTGATTCTTCAAGGCTCTCTTCCAAAAGAATGTCTGTTTTCCAAATCATATCCTTCTCCTTCAAGTTCTTTCATTTACCCATATCCAGAACAGACAAAACAGTCTGGTAAATTCAGAGAATGTTAAAAGTATTTAACTGAAGGGGTAGTACAACAGTAGATGAATCTCATTGTTATTAAATGAGAAATCATTCACCATCAGGACACCTAGACCTGACAGGGTCTCCTACACCTCTCTTCATTGACTATGCCCAAACCATTCAGTCTGGGAACTCAGGAAGAAGTGTGGCTCACAGGCTGAAAGAAAGCAACAGGCTGCTTTCAGGACAAGGTACACTGCGTATCCATAGCTTCATTCAGATCATAGACTCGTTAGGTTGGAGAAGGTCTCTAAGATCATGGAGTCCAACTGCAATGCCAAATTCACCACTAAACCATGTCTTTTAAATACTTCCAGGGATAGTGACTCAGCCACTTCCCTGGACAGATGTGCCAGTGCTTAACAACAGTTTCAGTGACGAAATTTTTCCTGGTACCCAACTGAAACCTCCCCTGGCACAACTTCAGATCATTTTCCCTCATCTTGTCACTTGCTATTTGGGAAACTGACCTCCACCTTCCTGCAACCTCCTTTCAGGTAGTTGTGGACAATGATAAGGTCACCCCTGAGCTTCCTTTTCTCCAGGCAAAACTACCCCAGCTCCATTAGCCATTCCTTATATGACTTACTCTCTAGACCCTTCACCACCTTTGTTGCCCTTCCTGGACACCCTGCAGGCCTTCAATGCCTCAGTGCTTTCTGCAAAAAAGTGGACTGTAAAGATGGCTAGAATACAGTTCTGCTAATAGAGATAAATTTTGTGTAAACTGGAGGCTGGACTGTTGGCCCCTGAGTTTATCCTGGTGTACAGTTACTTTTACTTCTGCATTTGTTATCATATTATGTTAGTGCAATTAATATGCATAAATAGTAGATGCTGATCTACTGCTCTCTTTGAAGTGGCTAATTTTTTTTTCTGCCATCAGAAGCTGAGTTTATCAAGGTCATGAATGACCACATTCCTCAGCAATGACTGATTTCAGAATGTGACCAAACAGCCCCCATCTACTGGTTAATAGTTAACAGTTTATTTAAAGTGCCTGACAAATTCTGTATCAGATCTCCTGAAAACATTTGAGCGCTCAGAGTTAGCGTTTATCTTAGCAGGGTGAAAGTATGAACCACTTATTTCTGTAGCCTCTTGTGGTTCGATTTTATTTCCCACATGAAACAAATGGGACACAAGTAGCCACCTACCTTACCAGGGAGACACAATAGAAGAGCTGGTCAGAAAAATCTTTCAGAAATAGAGGACCAGATGGGAGGAAGCTACAAAGGCCAGAATAATGAGTTACCACTGCTAATCAGGTAGTTTAAGGTAGTTCAAGGCCAAACACCTACCCTCATCTAAGTTTTGATCAAGTTATGCAGATTCTTCAAAACCTTTTCCATTCTATAATCTCTAACTGCTATGTCCGTATATCTTTGCGCAAATCCAATATATATTATACTACTTCCTAAAATCCACACTGTTTAATTTCTTTTTTCCTTTTGACTACCTGGATCATGTCAATATAAGTTTTAGAATCCTTCCAGCTGATAATCAAGAAACAAGAGAGCACCTAGAGACTGTTATTCAAAAGCTTGAAAAGCCTTCATGTAGGTCATGTGACTCTAGTACCCTTTATACTAGAGGATGCGGTAGGTCAGAGTCTGGGAGACCTTTGCAGCCCCTCTCTACAGTCATCTCCTACCCTGACTACACCTTAAATTCTCAGTGTCTCATGGAAGAGACAAATGAGTCATCATTTGCATCTCCTGAAATGTCACAGCTTTTAGACTAATGCTTTAAAACAAGCTGACCCCACTTTCAGTTTATGTTTATATGTAACTGCGGTGGTTCAGGGGCTGCTTCACAAAACCGTTCCATTCACGGAGGTGAGGGGCATTCAAGTGGGAAACAGAGCAAGCATACAGGAGCTCTTTCCTGGTAAATGCTGCAAGTGTCAGAGAATTAGCAGCTTTGGGACTTTCTGATTTTCATTACTCTAACCTCTTTTTTAACTTTTGACCTCCACAAGGCAAGGAATTCTGCAAAGTAATCATGCACTGAGAAAAAACCAATTACTTCCTTCCCCTTTAAACCTTCTACCACAAGAATGTAATGGCTTCTGTCAGTATTGGTAACTTCCTGATAGTTTTCCATCCTTTGTATTGGCAATTTGATGACAGAGACAATGAGGTAAATGTTTTATCTGAAGAACAAACTCCATTTCTATCCCTTGAATTGCCTAAATTCCTTTATTTTAAAAAGTCCTTGAGTTTCAAATAGTTGCCGTTCTTGTGCCTTCATGCAAAGGTTTATTACAGATCTTTTCTCTTTCATGATCACAAGATGTACTTGTAGTGAATGTTGTGAACTTGTGTGCCTTATCCATCAAAACAGAGGCTTTGACCTGAAGTTCACTGAACTGGATGGATCTTTCCCTACTCTCTCTGAAGAACACAGCTAACGAGTGTTTGTTGCAGTTTCTCCTTTATTTCCTTTCATTACTATCTGTTATCCCTTTGTTCAGAAGTGATATAATTTATAACCCTAATCAAAATCTCATAACAGAATTTAAATTCAAGTTCATCTTTCTTCACTTCAGAATTTTAGCATAGGCTTCATTTAGGCATGTTTTTAACTGTTAATAGTATTCCTGAGAGCTAAGAAAATACCTCAGCCTTCAGCTGACCAGCACCATGCTATGGGCCAGGTCTGTGCTTGATACTTCACTGCGAATGAAAAGTTTTTTCTAAAGTCACTGATGGCTTATACCCAGAGTGGGTAATCCTATTTCTGTTTCTTTTATCCTCTTCCATTCTTGTTTTCCATGCATATATTCCACAATGAAGCTTTTGTTTTACACTTTGTATTCCCTCTTTTCTCCTTTAGACAAACCCCTTTCTGTTTCACCTTTTAATTGCAAGTTTTTTCCATTCAGAGTAATTTGTCTATATTAAATTAATTGTCACCTTTCTCCTTTTTCTGATTTAGGAATAGTAATCTTGGTATATTACTTTATAGTAATCTCTTCTGAGCTTTAGAGAATTATAAGCTTCTTTATTTGAATTAAATATAAATAAGCTCACTACAATAATAATATCTTATTCTAACATCTCTAATATGTTCTGAAAGTTCTCTTTACTCTGTTATTTTTACTCCTTAAACAGACCAGCATTGACAGAAGCAGATGTTTAAAGTAAATTAGATTATGTAATATTAAATCTGGAATGAATTTCACCAAGAACTTCTGTTTAAATTAGTGATTTAGATTAAATATTAACAAGCATTAATAATTCCTGCAATTTCCTGTATCTTGCAGAAGCTATTTTCTTAGTGTCTTAAAAGGATACATAAAATTCTCATTCTATGAAAAAAAAAAATCTCAGAGAGAAACTTTTTCCTTAAGTATTCTCCTTCTTCTTCCATCCTTTATAGTTTCAAGTTTTCTCTCTGATTTAAGAGTTTCTTGTCTTGGGTGTGAAGGAGGATTAGGATACCTTATAATCAAAGCTACTAGAACTGATCAGTGATATGTCAGACCAAACATAGAACTGATTTTCTCCCATAAACGATTCAGGTAATGTTTTAGTTGATGTAAGTGTAAATGAGCACAGAACGTGGTGCTGTATTTCTGCAACTCTCTGAATATGGAAACATCATGACAATCCTAATTATTACTAATAACTAATTAGCCAAAGAATGCCAATCCACAGTTAAATTTACCTCTCACTTGGCATTTGAAATGGAAAAAAACAAGCAAGCGAGTTTCAAATAATATTTTCAGAGCTGAAGCCAGACCAGGAGACACTAAAGCAATTACTTCAACAACTTGCTTTTATAAAGGAAATCACCAGCAACAGATTTCATTTCTAGGTGACTTCCCAGTTCCCAAGAAACACAGCAGCATTTACAGTCTGGAAAGATGTCAAAGTTGTAGCTTGCAATTCCTAGCAACTCAGAAACCAAATGCCAAAAAACATACTGCTTCAGCAAACATCACTTGCATGAAATTTTCCCATAACAGAAGTACATAGAGGATAACTGTATTAAACAAGGGAAAAAAAAGTTTAAGTTTCAGCTGCAAACACTAGATAATGTTTGTCAGAGGAAATTTTAAAGTACTTTCCCCCTTGAATTTAGAGCAGGATTTTCCCTATATAATTAGATGTAATAATGTTTTTTGAGATGTCTGAAGGTCAAATCCCATCATACTTATTTATACCTTGGCTATGAATAGTTTCACTGATCTCAATAAGATTTCTGGAGGAGGACCCAAGGTGAGTAATGATGAAAAACCTCGTTATTAAAAATGAACGGATGGAAGCAAAACAGAACAGATTCCTAAGATCAATCTACAGAAAATTTTTAAATTATGAAATTGAAAATGCACTCAAAAGAATGAGACAGGAATTAATTCCCAGAAACACTGTGATGTAAAGGGTGTGCTAGGGAGTGAGTGGTGCACTTCATTTTAATCATAAATATATGCTTAAAGATACAGAAAAATTAGGAAATTCTGAATGCATCATCTCTAAGCAAACTCTCTACAGGATATTAAAGTATGGCATTGTTTCAAATGTAATGATGTCATCCTTGTGCTGTGTTTGAAACTATATTAATAAACCTTAGTGTTGTTTCTGTAGGTTTTAGTGCCTATATATAAAGTCTGATACAGTGAAAGTCCAACTAAATAGCTATCAACACAAATCTGAAATATTCTGGGGTTTTTTCTCTCTATGCAATTTAGGAAGTGGCTAAGAAGTCCTCATTCATATTTTAGGAGGGAAAGATTATCTGTTACAGAAACAACTCTTACTAAGAAAATCATCGTAGATTCCTTCTTTTCTAATTCTGAACTAGGACTAGTAGAGGAGTGGACCATTTTGTGCACTAAGTCTCTAATTTGAAGACTACAAACTTAGGCAAAAATTGCCAGTATTACTCTTCAAAAACATGCTAGTATCAATTATATTTGCATATTCTAAACTCCACTTTGATCATCCTTTCTTCTCCTAATCTTGAAGGCCCATCTTCACACATATAAGTAAATCATTACTATCTTTATACTCCTAATTGCATGAATATTTACTTTCTAAATAAGCTCCTTTATCCACCAATAGCTGGTGCATCTTTCACCCAAGGACCAGAGGTGGGTGGATGAAAAAAGAGCCCATGAAAGGATGAAATGCTTTCAGGAGAAATCATTGTGATAAATTTCATTTCACAGTGATCAGTTTATACTTTGAAGGTCACAATGTTACCTTTCTTTAAGGGGATATAAAGAGGATGGCTGTACTTTCCTGACAAATTCAATCGATTTTTTTTGACCTTTAACAAGTGCCAGGAGGAGAAATCCCACTTCCCTCTGTATGCTGACAGTATGAGTGTGGAGGAGTTCAAAGAGAAAGGAGAAAAGGAGATTGCAATGGCTCATCCACCCAAGAAGAGAAATACAAGTGCTGTAACAGGGTTAGAGGCAGGACAAGATGTAACTCCTGACTGGATGTATGTTGTGATTTAGAAATGGTATTCTCCAGTTTAGTATTCCAAATGAAACACTCCAAGCCATGCTTTGCTCAATCACTCCCCTGCCTCCCTGTCTTCTCCCCTGTGATGCTATGGAGAGGAGAATTGGAGACACAAAAGGTGCAGAGCACAGGTTGATATAAGAACAATTTACTGGAAATAGCAATGATATAAGAAAATTATCAGTAAAAGCAAGAATATTGATAAAAAAGTCTTCAAGAGGTGAACAATTCACACAGGAGTGCTTACCACGCAGAAACCCCTGACAATACCCCAATGTGCCTCTACGCTACATGCATTCCCTTGTCCCTGGAAAATGATGTGAGATGGTAGACAATAAGCTCTAGGTTCTAGCCATGAACCCTCCTGGCTACTGCAGAAATCAACCCTGCCTGGCTGAAACCAGGACAATGTGATTTTGCCCTGGCACAAGTTTGTGTGTGATGGTCTTCAATGGCCTTTTCTTCCTGACCACAAACAGTGATGGCATGCTTGGCACCCTGTGAATTTCTTCATAGGGAGTAGGTATGGCTACAGCCTAGAGAAATTACTTAAAATTAAGGTATAGTATGCAAAAGATACTTGATATGCCTGAATGTCATTAGTGACAAGGTAAACTCAACTGAAAACATGTCTGTTCTTCTGTATATGTTGCTTTTTAACAATGCATATGATGACACTATTGAACTTGCAAATGAAAATTAAATTCTTTCAACTGTCACAAACTCCATTGTGAGAATAACTTCACATTTAAAGATCACAAGTTGCATTTGTTCTGGCTCCCATGCCATTACTAATCAGTAGGACCATGACATCTGATTCTGCCAAATCTGCACTCAGATTCCCATTTGTGGGCTGCTGCTGTCCATAGGATAGCTCATATATGGGTCTGTTTATCACAGACAAAAATCTTAAGGAGTTTATAAGAACCAAAAAAAATTCTGTCTTACTACTCTTTCATGAAGAGTGAAAACCTAATATATCTTTTCATAGGCCATAATTCTGTAACTTCTTGTAGGCATATGTGATTTCGATGAGTAAGGAGATAATGGACCTGGTTGATGGTGTGGGCACAGCAGGGCTGCTCCCTCTACACGGTGCCAGCTGCCAGCTGTTCATAAACTCAGATTCCTCACTGCAGAAAGCTGACTTAAGGCCTTGACTCACAGTTGAGCAACACAGGCTAAACTAACTTCCTGTGAAAGACGTGTCTGGGGAATCCTCCTGACCCCCTATTTGCATCTGCATCTCTAGCATCTGCATCAGGGATGAGTTCACTTTTGCTCACTCAGTGGCTTTATGTATAGCTCAGGTTGCCTCATGGTTTCCATCTAAGACCTTCTCTTCAACTGCCTTTAACACAGGCAAATTCTAATCACACAGGTCAGGTTTTTCTGTGATAAGGATGTCTTAAGCTCGTTGGTTTACCCACATCATTTTCATTTTTGTGGTTCAGACACTGACCAGGCAGAAGTAATATAGTGATAAGCTTTCTCAATCCTGGTGAAAGAGAACAGTCCTACAACTGAGTTGCTCCAAAACATGCAAGGCTTGAAGACGAGGCAGATCAGGAACAATTCTTAAGGGAAATTAGAGGTCTGTGAGCAGCCAGTGCTGACCAACTGAAGCCCCAGGGAACTGAAGCTCAGTGGGTCCAACCATGGACTGCCTCATCAGCCTTCTCTGCACTGATCACAAAACCAGCAGAAAACTACACACTGTCACTGTTGAGCTAGTTTTTTTGTCAGCTCATCAAGCTCAATTGGCACAGGGAACGGTCACGCAGAAGCCAGTGCCAGCCTAAGGAAAAGGCTGGCAAAAGGAGAGGGAGAAAGGTGTGGAACTACACCCCTAGAGAAAACATACTCTTGATATGCAGGACAGGGCAATGACCCTTGATTAGGATTGTGGACTAATCTGGGGGAAAGAAGAGGAAGAAACTAGCATATGTTAGGATAAATACTTAGGCAGAGCAGTGACAATGTGATGAAGGGTTCTTTCAGGCTACTCATTATGTTGCCACTGCTGTGTCTACATATTTCAGGCTTCATATCCTGAAAGAGAGCACCTTGAGACTGAGGTCTAGTTAGGGCTTTCTGGAAGATGATGAGTGCAAATATTTCTGTTTAATTAACATACATACTCATTTGCTCATTTAGAAGAAAGAAGTCATAAAGGTAGGCAATAAGCAGAAACAAAACCAGAAATTGCCATGGTTCACCAACTGGTACCTGTTTATAGCTTTCGGAGTGACCTCATACTTTGTAAAGAGGTGCAACAAACAAAGCACTGGAGTGTCAGCACATACTAAGGACAAGGGATCAGCCTCTCTTACTGCCCTTCTCCTTGGTTCATAAAGCCTTGTCTAGGAGTCACTAGATAACTGAGATACATGCCTCTAAGTTATGGATTCATCCATGTTTAAAAAGCAGCATGTTTCTTTCAGCAGTTTGTACTGCCTTTGTTACTATAAACAGTCCCATTGAGGTCCCCGGTAGTATCTCCAGAAAATATGCATGTGATCATGGAGAGTCAACATCCCAAAAGACAGAGACACTGCCAGAGGACAAAAATGAGAACCATGTTGTAGTGCTGGACACCAAGGCCACAGCATATTCGTGACACGTTGGGAGCAGCAGTTAGTAGCTGACACGACATATGCCTTCAACCACTTGCTCAGTTTGCCTCCAAAATAAGATCAGCTCAGCAAAAAACAACCCTGTTCTGTGGCAAACTCACCTCATGTGAACTTACAAAATACTGTTAGCCTGAAGACCAAATGGGGCCCATAGGCAGGACAATGTATATAAATAACTAGGGAAGGCTGGCAAGGAAACAAATAAACAGGCTCTAATTTTCTCCTGCAACATTAAGCAGTTTTCATACTGAGAGAGACTAGAAAGGTTGAGTTACCCTAATGGCAGTACAGTCATTATTGGCTCAGGTTTTTGGCCTGTGTACCAGGCTAACATTCTTATTTTGGGAGGGTTTTACTTTAGCTCAGAAATGGTTAAGAAATTTTAATGTGTTGTCCACCCTTGTATCCTCACACAAGTGTCTGAATTTCAGAATACCTGGAGACTAACCATGGTGACCACATTGTCACACTGTCAAGAAGGTTAATGACCAACCTCACTATAATTAAAGGCATCTTCAGATGCTCTAAAATGAAAAACAAACACCCGACAATATGTGCAGTCCACATACATTCACTACCCAGACATCAAGCAGCTGCTATCAAGCAGCTTTTGACATTCTTCATGCCCAAACTTACTACTGTGGAGATCTCTTGCTACAGACGACTCAGTGATTTTGGGAAATTATCTTGCAACAGGCATCTGAGTGCTAAAGAGCAAATTACAGGTTCTTAATGTTTTCCCAAATATTTTCACATATGCTCTGTTATTATTTATATTGCATTATAGACAATCCTGAGCTATTTGACTTTAACAAGAGGTGACTTCAATTTTATGCTGTGGATTGGTGTGCATTCATCCAAGGAGACATTGGCAGTAATAACCAAACACACTGTGCTGTGCCTAATGAAAGTGTTTTCCTGAGGTCAGTGGGAGCTCAGACTACTGAGGACTTCACAAACTTGACTCTTTAAGGGCTTACCTCAAGAGCCCTTCTACATACCTGGAAACTATCCAGACCGTAATTTTTCTAAATTCTTCCAAGGATCTGAAACAACACCCAGTACCTTCCAATCCATTGCACCTTATTGTTAGGCATGGATTGCTGTGAGACAGAGATGAACCTTTAAGTAAGTGGTGAATGGGAGATACGTGCTACTGGGACAATGCACATGGGTGGCTGAGTGAGAGTTGTCAGCTGTGGCACCAGGACCAAATGAGTCCTGGATCAGATGGATTTGGTGTCTCATTTAGCTAGGTCATGGTTAACATACCAAAGTAATACATTGGCACCAGTAAAAGTTGGCTGCTGACACTTTCAGGAGAGTCCCCTCTCTGTCTGACTGCTGCTAGTTGGAAATACACACACTCAAAAATGCGGGGATGTAGGTATGTGTTTCAAGAGACTGTGGAAAACATCTGTGAAAGGAGTGGGCTTCTTTTTTTGTAGTTCATGTTACTAACAAAACCTAAAAGCCCATTGCATTTTCACCATATTATTGAAATTGATTTCTGTCCTAACTTCTCTGTATCACTGTTAGAAACTATTGATACCTGTTTTGAACACCAGAAAGACCTACATTTCACTAGTATGTGAAAAAAATTGAAATACACGAGAATTTTGGTAAAATTTAGAAATAATTGCTTCGAGTGTTTCAATTGCTAGGATTTGGTAGCAGAAGCACTGGTGTAAATCACTAACTGTGCTTAAGCTTTTAGGTGTTTCCTTATTCTGTGGACAGTAAAACAGTGCATAAGGTGAGAGCATATAAACTCAGAATCTTTTTGCTGGTGCAGATCCTTATGGTCTAAACTCTTTAATAAAAAATTCTTCTTTTCTCTTTCTGAAATGGCCTCTGCCACTTCAGAAGGTTGTAACCTGCATTGCACGTGGGAATTTGCAAGCAGTATCCATGCAAAGAGAATGTCTGTTCTTTTTACACTTTCATACCAAGCACCCAGAAGAACCCTACTTGCTTTGTACTGCCTCAGAGAAGCACTTTTATTTAATTAATATATTTTTCCCAACTCTGGGATTCAGACAGGAATCCAAGCATTTGGGAATCTGAGACAAAGGCCTCATACCACAGAAAAATACTGCCACAAAATTATTGAAGTGCAACAACACCCTCCACCCTAATATTTCACACAGCCCTGAATAAGATCCCATATTAATATTTTGGAATCACTTGTAAGATTTTTTTTTTTACCAGACAATTTAACATCTTCTCCCTCTTTGAGTATTTCCAGTACTTTAATATCTGGAGTGTATCTGATCCCGGACTGAAATTACTTATCACTGGCTACAACTGCAAAACCACAAATCTGGGCAGTAAAAGCAGAATAAGCAAAATGAAGCAGGTATGGCTTTAAGAACCCACACTACTACACAGCTAATCCATTTTAGCAAGTAAGTGAAAATCAAACCATCTCATAAACGGAAAGCCTAGACTGGCTAAAGAAATTCTAACAGTTTCAATATGAGTCATGCAAGAGTGAGGGTGCGTGTTCATTTATTATGAAAAGTGCTGCTATCATGTGGGGAGAGAGAGGAAATTATTAACTGGCAAGTTCTCTCAAAAATCCTGTAACACTTATTTTCCCTCCACAATGTGGTCTACACATTATCCCTTTATTTGCCCCAAATTTGTAGCATGTTTATATCCTATTAAAATATTTTCCCCAGTTTTGTTTGTCACGCAAAGGACTGATGTAAAAACGATAGGCTAGATCTCTGGGCAATTGAAACGATGGCAATTCTGTCACATGAAATGGAATTAATCTGAGTTAGAGCAGCTGGGCAAACTGACTGTTCCTAATTTCAGAGCAACCTTCTGCCCCTCCACGTACACGCCGGGAGGGGAGCGAGATGCGCGGGCTGGTGGCCGTGGTACCTGCGGCGGGAAGGACGGGGACAGCTCGGGATGCCCCGAAGGCTCAGCGCGGCCGCGCTCGGTCCCGACACTCCCGCGGGTGGCGGCTGCTCTACCCCAGCAGCCCCCACGCTGCCCCGGGCCGATACACATCGTCGGCTCCTCCGCGACAGGGCCAGGGCGGAGGTTCGGGGATCGCGGAGCTCCGGCGGCCGCTCCGCCTGTGTCCCCTCCCCCCCGCGGGGCGGGAGCGGGGCCGGGCCGCGGGAGGAGGAGCAGCCGGGACCGGAGTCGGGGCTGGATCGCGGCGGCTCCAGCGGAGCTCCCGAAGTTTGCGCTGCCGGCGGAGGCGGCTCTCGGCGCTCGTCCCGCCGCTTCCGGGGCTCCACCGGGCGGAGGGGCCGGGCCGGGCCGGCGGACGGCCGGGGCAGGGCGAGAGAGCGGCCGCCGGCAGCGAGCAGAGCCGAGCCGAGCCGAGATGAAGAAGCCGGACGGAAAAGTAGTGCTGCTGGGGGACATGAACGTGGGCAAGACCTCCCTGCTGCACCGCTACATGGAGCGGCGCTTCCAGGAGACGGTCAGCACCGTCGGCGGCGCCTTCTACCTGAAGCAGTGGGGTCCGTACAACATCTCCATCTGGGACACCGCAGGTGAGCGCGGGTCCGGCCCGGCGGGCTCCCGGCGTTTCCCGGCGGAACGGCGCTCCCAGAAACTTGGGGGTGTTTGCCGGCAGGCTGCCCCTCTCCTCCGGGTCCAGGGAGAGCGGCGTTGCCCCCGCACCCTCCATACCTTGGTTACGATGCCTGTGGCTTTCTTTTCCCTAGTTTTGGCTCGACCTTAATGTATGAGCTGTTGAGGAAAGAGATTGCGGCCGGGGGACGTGGCTCTGGACAGCCTGCCCTTGCCGAGAAGCGGCGGGCAGGAGATGGAGAGGTGACCCCCGCGGTGCCCCGGCGGGGCGGCCCCGGGAGCTCTGCCCCGCTGCTTAGCGCCTTGTTGCGGCACCACGGTAAAGGCAGTCGTCTGAAACACAGGGTTTGGCGGTAGGACAAAGTCTGAAAAGAGACACGATTTTGACGGGCCAGAAAGGGCCTTACATCAGCTCATCTCTGGTATTTTTGGACCATCTCTGGTATTTTTTTTGCTTTGCAAAATGTGGTTGGACATGGAACATTGCGGCGCCGGTTTGCTTTCTTTTGCCCAAGTAGATTGCTCCTGACGGCAATTTCAGGTAGGGATTAGAGAGGTTACAGCTTCTGTTCATCCCTTCTCGACGTGTGCTGTTGAGTATCCGTTTGATATCAGCTGGTGTCAGACTCGGACTTCCAAAGGCGCCGCTCGCCAGCCGTTCGGACGTGGCGTTCCCCTTCACCGCAGCAGTAAGAGCATAAGGAATTAATGCACAGAGAGCGTGGGCTGCAGGCAGTTTCAGTCTGGGATAGCAGCAAGGGGCTGTCTGGCTCGCTGTATTGTGGCAGGCAGTATCTCTGGGATGCAGGAAGGAGCATGTGCTTTGGAGGCCTGGGCTGGAGGAGGTGGGAGAGCACAGACTGGAGAAGTGGTTTGTGGTCTTAGTCATATGAG
>JAWWEV010000001.1:94762859-94777077 GCA_035583235.1 Hafferia zeledoni
TCTGGGATAGCAGCAAGGGGCTGTCTGGCTCGCTGTATTGTGGCAGGCAGTATCTCTGGGATGCAGGAAGGAGCATGGGCTGTGCTGTGCTTTGGAGGCCTGGGCTGGAGGAGGTGGGAGAGCACAGACTGGAGAAGTGGTTTGTGGTCTTAGTCATATGAGTGTCTTGCTCTTGATTATTGAGTCGGGAAGCTTGCCTCTGTCATGTAAAGGGCCAGGACTGTCCTGATAAAGGAGGTCTGTGAACACTCTTGCCTGTTAAATTGCTCTTGGGGAAAAATAATCCTGTTTATTATTTTTTTGTTTTCATGTTTAGCTGAATTTTAAAAGATCTATTAATGGCAACACGAAGAATGCAGATTATAAGTCTTTATGAAACTTGTGGAGCTGCAGCATCGTGCAATATTCCAGTTTCCTCTTGGTGACGTTTGGGAGGGAAGTTCATTTGCTGCGTCACTTCATGTCACAATCTAGTCCAAAATGTCTTTTTCTGCATCAGGAATTGAGAATATGAAAGGGGAGAGATGAAACTGCTGAGAAGTTATGAAGAAACACTTTTGGGGGTTGGGGAGGAGGTGTTTAAGAAGTTTTGCTTCTTGCATTTCCTAATCTGTTACTATGATGAAAGCTCTCTACCAGTAGCTCTGTTTTAAATGTACTTTCTATGGCCATTGCAGTATTTTTGAAGGAAAAATCTGCTTCAGTTTTGGAATTGATGTGTTTTACTGTGAGGAGTCTCCTGTGGGCAATTGCTGCTTGCTTCTAGTAAGACAGACCCACAGCGGAGATTAACAGTGAGTTTTATTTCAACAGAAGAATTATCTTGGTAAGATTGTTCTTTGGTAATTTCCACTACACCCTTCTGATTTTTGTTTTCATGCACAATAAAATAAGTCCCTCCAAGACTTGTCTGCTGGGTTTGGAACCCTTTTTTTTCCAGTCATTTTTTTTTTTATTGCAGTATTTTAGGCTGTATTAGTTGAGGTTTCAGGTTCCAGCTTGGTGTGGGATCTGGAGAGCTGCAGAGGTGGGTTCTCCATGTGCCACATGAAGCACCCAGGTGATTCCTGTCTCAGGGCAACAGAAATGTTCAAAGCTCAACAGTTGCCTTCCCAGTGGTCATGGTTCCTTCTGCACCCTGGAGCAGGGCCACTGCCAATGCTGCTGCCTGTGTGGCACCGCAGGAGAAGCTCCTGCTGCTCCCCCAGACTCAGCAGTACTTCTGTCGCAGGATTGCTGAAGCTGTATTTGCAGAACACCTGTTGAAAACTATTGCTGTATTGTACGAGGACAGGCATAATGCATCTTACTCACCCTTCTTTGTTGTTGGAGCTAGCATTGAGCCCAGCTATCCCTCCTCTTGTGTTTCAGAGGCATGGACTCTTGCACCATCTCTCTGTTGACTTGGACTCCTGCAGAACAATGAAAGTTGCTGAGACTGGGCTGGACTGCTTTGGGGCCTGTGGGCTTTAGTTTATTAACAACTCTCATTAATATTAGAAGAAATAGAAGCTCCCAGGGCACATGTATGCTTTCTTCTGTCCTGGTCAAGCAGGAAGGGACCTTGTGGACACTTGTAACTGATGTTAAGTCACAGGGGGGATTCAAAAGTCTGTATTATTTCTTTATTTATTATTTTAATTTTGTGTGGACCTTATGCTTTTGCTGGCCTTAATGTGTCTGGAGACCTTGGCCTGTGGCTCTTATCTCTCTATAGTCTCACTGTCTTATCTCTGCCAGGTGGGTACCAACTAAGCTTGGAATTTGTGTAGTAAGGAGGAGTTTAAATTTTAGCTTTTTTGTCTGTCTATTAACCTGACTTGCTTACTACTGAATTCTTGTGAAGCAGTTACAGGCTTGTCAAACACAGATACATTGTTTTCTTTAATTACGTATGTGTAAACATATAGAGAATCCTGCAAGAAATGATAATCAAGGGGATTTAAAATTCTTTAGCACAGCAATATGACAAAAGTATGGTTCAAAATTTTCACCCATGCTACCTGAGTGCCAGCTCAAGATGTCCATATACAATGTAGAAATATGGAAGATTTGGCCCAGAAAAATGGGAGTGCTTGGTAGTAACTACTGTACTAGTTCAATACATAATTGAACAAAGTAAACTGGAATGCATCTTCTTTTTTTAATTTTCTCAGTTCATGGTATATTTAGTATGTGAATGTATGCTTATTTTTGTTGTTGCTTATCAGCATTATTTTGGGAACTGTTATCTCCAGAGAAGTGCCCTATATTTTACTTACAGTTTGGTTTGTATGGTTATTTGTTGTTCTGGTATGTGTTAGGCATTTGACTGCAGCAACATAAGCTTCAGTACAGTGAAGCTTCATTCCTGTAATACAGAGTTCTGTTTGTACAAGATTAGACTTTTGTGATTGATGAGAATATCTGTGTAGTGGTGATGGATCAAAAGTTATGTACGGATGGATATTAGTACTACACAAGTCTAATTGCTCATTTCTGAATTATTTAAAATATGTGTTGTTTTCACTCATCACTCCCTTGATATTGCCTTACTTCTGTCATTTTACCAGGAATAATTAAATTTGCTTGCCACAGTGCTTAAAATGTGTATTTCTATGTTGTTATCACTGTGAATCACAGTGTGCACACCTGACCTGTTCTACCAGTTTAGGTCTGAAGTGCAAATCAGTTATTTCAGGGAGGACTCTTTCTTTTGGCTGTACATTCACACCTCTCCTTATCTTGGAAAAATCAGATACTTAGTCTAGATTAAATCTTTCATGTTCTTATCCACAGGTCTTGTAAATGGATGTGCGTAAGTTGTCAGACTTGATTAGGTTTTTTTAATGTAAATGCTCATGGCAAATAGTTCAACATTTCCAGTTTTCCATTTTGATGATTACAAGAAAAGTTATTTGGAATTTGCCTTCAACTCAAAAAAACCCAAATGAGCCACAGATGGAAGAATGCTTGTGAGAAGTATCATATGGTTGCCATGTTTGGAAGCTCTTTTTTTTTTCTTAGCCATCTGCTTTTGACTGTTTCTTCACTGTCAGGGGCTTGAATAGATGGTCTTGTGTCTGACCTAGCATGGCTGTTGTTGTATTTGTGATCGGTGCAGAGAATTATTTATTACTCCTTATATTCTGATGCTACAGATTATCTTTGTTTTCTCTTTGGATCAGTTAATTCAAAGGGAATTTTTTAAAAAAGGAGTATAAACTATACAAAAAGAGACTTTACACTTTGGGCATGTTTTAAAGGACTAGTCTGCTGGATAGGGTCTCTAAGGCATATAAGTACATGCTTTGAGACCTTCATACTAGTATTTTTGTTCCTTTTTTTGGAACAAGGAAAGTAAGCAATAGCATTGGCCAGAAGAACTTTCTCACATGGAGACACATTGGACACTCAGGATGCCAAGGCTATATATATATGGTTTGTGTATATGTATATATATCTTCTAGACAGTGCTGACAGCAGCTGCAGAGTAAACCAAAATTTCCTGCTGGGTGCTGATGGCATGCAGCTCTGAGCTAGCATGTAATCTTGTGTCTCTGGCAGCAGAAAGCATCCTGAAGTTTTGAGGATCGTGGTCCTATACCACCATTAAACCTGAAATAATAATGTGGGGTGGCTGCAACTAATGATATTGTGGGAGTCTTTTGGTTGTTCAGGTATGTTTTCTGATGCCTGGGCATTTCAAAAGGTAAAACTTGCTTGTGTGTTAGATTTCAGTCTCTCTAGGTTGACATTTGTTCATCTGACAGATAAGTGGTGCTTCCAGCAGCAAGGTTTCTTATTTATTAGTGGTCATGTCCCCTGTGTTGCTGGCTTAGTATTAGAGCATCCAACCAGTAAATTTAATGACAAGTATTTTAGAAAGTTCACATCAGAATCCTGTAATTCTGGATTTGCCAACAAACATTATAATGGAGATATATAAAGGTTAATTGGGAAAACAAACTTTCCTTCTTTTCCTTCCTCTGATCATGAGCTGCCTGTCTGCAAGAACTGACTTGACTATTCTGTGAATATTCAGCTATCAGTTCAAATTTTTACACCTTCCACCCCTGTATTTTGCACCTGCAGGGTTTTTTTTCCACTTGTCAGACCTAATAGAGTTAGGGGCAAAGGAGATAAACATCGCCTGGAAAAGGCTTTTCTGTGTCTTGGGTCAACTGCAGTGTATCTGCCTAATGAATGCATACACCTCTGTGACTGGTTTGCTGATGTCTGATGGATCAGTGCTGGTGAGCATGTGTGAGTTGCTCAAAGCTTCTGATTTCTGACCACTGAAGTTTCATAGGCTGCAGTGCAGGCAGCTGCCTGTGCTGAGCTTTCTCAAGGGAGGTGTGAATATTTAGCTATAAGATGTGTTAGGTTCCTCCCAGTTAGAAGTGTTGAAGCGTTAGTTTGCTTAGTTTGGCTTTGAGTTTTGGTTGGTTTTTTGTTTGTTTCTTTTTCTTTTTCCCCATTAGAATTTGTCTGTGTTGATGTACACTTCCTTCTGCACATAAAATATCTTGAGTTAAAAGGAATCCCTAAGGATCATTGAGTCCAATTCCCTGGTCCTTGCAGGATTACTTGAAACTAAACCATGTGACCAAGAATGTTCTCCACATGCCTTCAACTCTGACAGGTTTGATGCTGTGGGGAGCCTGTACCAGTGATCGACCACCCTCTTAGTGAAGAACCTTTTTCTAATGTCCAGTCTGACCTTCTGCTGATGCAGCTTCGTTCTGTTTCCTCATAAAGGCAGAGACCTAGCTAAGTTCTCAGGAAAAGCCAGGATGGGGTGTGACTTAGTTCTTGTAATAGGAGATCAGCCCAGGCAGGCTGGTCTCCCTGCTGCCCTGGAGCCAAACATTCCCTTGTGGTGAACAGGAAGCAAATTGGCAGTAGGGAGGGTGGAAGCATGGTTCTCCATCATGTTGAAACCAAATCAAGAGAGAGTAGGATTTAAATGACGTATTTTCCTCACAAGCAAAGACTTATAGTAGCTACTTTATTTGATACTCTGCGGGTTTTGACTTTTGGAAGTAGAGGATTACAGCAAGGGAAAAGAAGCTGCGAATGAGTCGATTGGGTAGGTTAGTCAAAGCCAAAAAGGAGACTGATGCGTGTGCCTTTCTGAACCTGGTGGAGTGGTGACAGTGGTTGGGGTTGAGTGTTGCTGAATGTATAGTGAGGTATCTTTAGTTGAGGAGGTTGCTTGTTGGAAGTACATAGGGGCTATCACCTCAAAAAGTGTCTTGGGTACTAGAGATCATTTAGCGAGGAAGGCTGCTGAGTGTGTACCTGTGCTCAAGAGATGGGGGCTAAACAACATACAAGATGGAAAGATGGAAATCATATTGCTGATGAGTCATGGCTCGGGGGCCAATTACCACCAGGAGTCTTTGATTTTATTTTCTTTCTTTTTTGCCCTTGGGAAAATTATTCTGCAGAATATTATATTGGCCTCTGCATGTTAGTTGTTCATAATTGTTGTATGTAAAACAATGATGTCTGAGGACCAGTGCCTCATACACACATACCATGGCTTCCCTGGGATTATTGTGTATGGTTATAGGTTATGTATTTTCACATCCTGAAAAGGAAATCCTAAGATTGTAAGTTCCAAGGGACAGTATGACCAGCTGCTGAGAGAAATCTCTTGTGTACATGAGGAAATCCCCAAAGAGAGTTCACTGTCAGTGAGCTCTGTATCTAAAGCCTCTGAAGCAGATTCAGAGGCGGGAATAAAGGTTTAACTTTAGACCATTTCTGGAAGCATGATTTTGTTGTTGTGAAACAGTGCACCAGATTACTTTTTTCTGCAATCAGTGTTTTCTGAAAAGAGCCGATTAAAATTGGAAGTGATTAAGAATATGGAGAAATAATGAATTGTCTGGAGAATGTCCTGGGAGAAGTTCTATTTTCTGTCCCCCAACTCAAAAATATAATGATATACAAGTAAAGTTAAAGGTAGCAAATTCATTGCACCTGCAAGAAAGTGATTTGATATGCAAATGAAGTAAAAATATGGAAATACCTTGTCAGAGGGAATTGTGAAAAAGACATATCAAAAAGAAACAGGGGAAGGAGTGACACACTTTGTTTATTCAGCTATGGCTAACTCACTTTATTGAAGGAGGAATTTTATTTCTAATGTGTAATTTTAGTACCGACTCTTGTGGAGTCAAACTAATGTGGAGGTTATGCTAACTTATGAGTACTTGATGCAGCCAAGATAAATGTTGTGTGTGAACCTCTGTGATACCTTCTGTATTCCAGCCCCATGTTAAATTCCCACTTTGCATGTGGTATTTAATAATAGCTTGCCAAGTGACTGTGCTGTTCTAGCCTAAGTGGGAACCTTCGCAACAATTCAAATGAGACTCCTCCCAGACAGTATCAATGACCTGAGATCTGTGCCTGGATAAAGCTGTCCAGTGTCATGCCAAGACATTGTGTCTTGAAAAGCCTGAGCAACTTTGGAGTCCTCAGCAGGACAAATGAGTTTGTACGAGGTCTTGAGTTGATTGATTAAGTCCTGTTTTTAAGTCACAGATTCTAGGTTGGGGCAATAGTGAGAATCTTGACAATGAAGGATTTGGGCCTTTGACATTGCATTCTTTCGTCCCTGGTTACTGAAGGAAGAGGTTTATTTTCCAGATATATCTGTCAAAATTGACTTGACAGCTGAAAGGTTGGTTCAAGTACTGATTGCCTGCTTTGTGGCAATACTGAAAATGTATGAGGGAGGGAGGCATGAACAAGAAAAATGGTTAGTAAAACAATGTAAATGCAATGGCAAAGCTTCTGACAAAACTTGCAGACGTGGAAATTCATCTTCCTGGTGGATCGGGAGCAGGTATGAGAGACTGCAGAAAATTTCAGAAGGGCGTCCAAGAACTGGATTATGTGCTTCAGTAAAATTGGTCTCCTAGTGTAAAGGCAAAAACGGGTGTCCTGTGCAAGAAAGCAAGTTATTAATGCCCTGTTGCACTGGTCAGTTTGACTTAAGTATTTGTTAAATGCATACCTGAGTTGTCTGAAAAACCAGCTCTTTCAACAGTTTAAGCGTGAGGGGAAAACACGTGGATGGTGAGCAGTTCTCTCTCTAGCTGAGTAAATAGTGTTGCACATAACAGCATAAAGTTTCATAGGCTGTAAAGTAGAGACGAATGTGTACAAAGCAACTCATGCTGACTCAGTTGTGGTTTTTTTCTGGGATACCAGTCATATTCCATAATGAAAAAACAATAGCTTCTTAAAATTATCCTTGTATGTTTAGGTGCTTGAACTTAAGCAGGCAGGGTTATGATGTTGTTGTATTGACTATGCAATGAACTTTTAGTCTTTCCTTTGGAAGGAAGGTGACAGTAGGTGCTTAGAGTACGCATGTGGGGCAGGTAACTCGCTGCTAACTGTATGGTTTTACTATTATTTCTTTGAGTGCTCATGTATGGTGAGGACATTTCTTGTTTCATCTCATTACATGCACGCTATGATGGTACAAATATCAAAGCTGGGGAGACTCTAACCTCCCTGTGCCTTGGCTGAGCTTCTTCTGATACTCTAGGCTGATTTGAGTATCTTTACTTCACACTGCAATCACATCTTCTGTCTAGGTGGGTTGGTTGTTTGCTTCACTGCCATTATTGTTTGGTGTTGGAGCCACTAGCCATGTGAGCTTCCAAGTGGCAGTGTTTCATTGCCTGAACTGAAGGTACACTTAATAATCCCTCCTCTGAGTCACGTTGTGCTGTTGCAAAATATTCAAACAAGTAACCTTTGTTTGGGTCTCCATCTAGAAAGAAGCTGAGTTTGTGGTAGATACATTTGGAGCCATTAAAATTATAGAACAGAAAGAATCACATTCTATTACAAGTCTGAAAGATTTCCTTTCTTTCAGGGGAACACTGGATTTATTAAAAGGCATCAAAGTTGTGATAAATTCCTTTTCCTGAGCTTGTCATATTAACTCTAACTTCATATTGAGTACCTGAAGATATGCCTAGGAAATGAGAGTTCAGCTTGATGATTAAATTTAACTTATGCAGGTGGTGCTGCGGAAAGCAGAGGTGGTCAAAGAAATGAATGGGTTTTTTGCTCTTAATTTGAATTCTTAACATATATAGTTTGTTATCCTTCATCACAGGAGATCCAGGATAACTTCCTTTAGGACAACCAAGTCAATAAGCATACAAGATTTCCATACCTACCTGGGTGTGGAAAGAAACAAATCAAGAAGAGAACTTCTTAACATGGTTTTTAAAGGGAGATAGATAATCAGATGTGTTTATGAGTCTTCTAGTATATTTTTCAATCTCTTAGGAAGCAGGCAAGAATTGAAGTTGGCTTTGCATGGGCCACCAAGGAGCCATTCATGGAAGAGCTCTGCTGACAGCCTGAAGACTTGTGTGAGCTTGAATGTATTACTGTTTTATAGATAAAGCTAAAACAGGAAGTGTGTATATCAGGTTTTGCCTTTTCACCAATTCCATTGCAGCAAAAATATGTTTCAGTCTAGTCTGTAACATGGTAGAAAGTTCACATACACGACTCCAGGAGGAGACACATTTAAAACTTTCAGTACTCAAAAAGACTAATGTCTTATTACAAATTAAAGCTTCTGTTCTTTCAGTTTTTTTCTGTTCTGGCCTTTCATAAGTTTGGTGGTGTTGTTGTTGTTGTTGTGGTTTTTTTGTTTTGTTTTGTTTTTTTCTGTCATAACAATAACTCATCATGTCCTCAGTTACAGAGAAAGTCCTTTATCCTTTTTTTTTTCTGGTTTACAAATTAATTAATTGAAGAGTGGAATATTGGAATAATTTTGTTCAATAATGATTCAGCATGCCATGTAGCTACTTCTCCCCGTCCCCTCAGCCTCTCCTTTTGATACACTGGCATCTTTTCTATATTCTGTTACATGATTTAATATTCCTAACCACTGTCTATGTAACTCAGGAAATTCTTACAAAATGCAGAGAAAGGATATTGTCTGGCCATTCAACTACTCTTACAGACTTTGTTTAAAAATAATGTCTTCAGTGCAGTTAAAATAGTAGGATAATTTTTGTTTTACATTCTGCAGTTGATGCCTACTTGTGTGGTTTTAGTCATGTATAATATTCAACCATAGATATTTAAATATGTGAAATTTTACTTTTCATGGGGTATTTATCTGGAAAATGAAGATTAGCTTAGTTAGACCTTCAGGAAAATGTCTAAGAATATAATAACTAGAAACCACAAAGAAACAGTTTAGGAGGCATGGCAGGAGAAATGAATGTGTAGGACACTTTCTGCAGAATGTAAAGCAAAAGTCAGGGAGATTGAAATAGCCTTTAAAAAAAAGGTCTAAATGCTGCTTATTGGTTGTGTAATAATTTCTCTGCATAGGATCAACAAACTTTGATTTCTGCTTGAGCTCATGTTCCCAATCCACTCAAGAACAGCAGTATAAAGATATACATGTGTGATGATATGACCTGGTTGCAATGACCTTCAGTTGAGCTTCTGCTCCCTGCTTCCCTTTCCCTGACGGGTTTGGGCTGACCAGCTTCCCTTTCTGGTTGTGCAGGTTACTTCAGTGACTGGACTGAAGCTTCATGCAGTTTAATGCCCTATGTTGTGGAAGGTCTCAGAAATTCAGTTTCTGTTCTTCACAGTGGGGTCTGTGATCTGGACATAAAAATCTGTTGTTGTTCTCTTCTTAATTGTTGCAAGTAGAAATTAGGCTTTCAGTAATATTCTAGAGGGCTTTTTGTTTAATCCCTGACACTCATTTGCTCTCAAAAAAAAAAAAAAAAAAAGGCAAAGATTTTGGTTCATTCAGAAAAGGAGGAATAACCAGAATCTGTAGTAGTTTATAGATAGTAGCAAAAATAAATGAAAGGAAAAGCTCTGTGTAGTTGAGTTGGCATCTTCCAAGCCTCATGAAAAGGATCAAATCTTGTGATTTCCTGTAAGCGAGACTCAGGTGTTTTAAAACAAAAAAATCCCCACTGGTATAATGACAGTAAATTTTTTTCTTTTTACTTTTTTTCTCTTCCTAATATAGGCTGTTGTTTATGCAAAAAATATATCTCTGATTTTGTGAAACTAAGAATGTCTCAAACTGCTTCTAATTTTTGTGAGACTGTAAGAGTTTCTTTAGGGTACGAGCTTTCCCTCTCCCAGCAGATAGCTGTATGTATCACATTTGTATTGTTTCTCTTATCTCCTTTCCTGTTCTAGCATTGTGTGCTTTTTCCACATTGTCCTGCTCAACTTCTTTTTTTGCTTCAAGCCTTGGAAGCCCAGTGGGAGTGGAATAGTTGACATCTATCCCCTTTTGAGTAGCAGAGCACTTTGTGACCAAGAGATACTGCCTTAACTATGAAAGAAAAGGATGCAATGCAAGCAAATTTATAGGCAGTTCCCTTTCCGTAAGTAGCTTCCTCTCTTGGCATGAGGGTTGAATGGGCAGACACTGGACAGTGTAACATTTCTCTTTGCAGCTGATTTTGTACAGGAAGTCCAGAACTGAGTTGTTTATGATTTTTAGTGGTACTCCCTTTTGTGCAAGGTTAGAGAACATTAATGAGTTGAGATTAATTCAAGGATTAAAGAAACTAAACTGCATAATGGGCAGTGTAAATAATCAACGCCTCTAAACCGGGGATGCTCTTAAGTTGTAGGCAGAGAAGCTGGAAGTAGAATTAAAAGGGAGAAGTAATGCTGGAAATGTAAAAGCCATGTGTTATCTTAGCCAGCACAAGTTCTGTGAACCCAAGTCACATGTCCTGTGATAAAATTATCTGAATGAGATGAACAAGTTTTAAATATATTCCCACAAAACCCAGGCAGCAGCACTATGTCTGGCACAGTCTCCCACTTCTGGTACTTGCTGAACGCAGCCCACCAGATCAGCAGAACTGCCTCCTGCTTTTGACAAAGAGCAACTATTTAGAAGCACTCAGTGAAGAAGATTTCAACTGAATAAAAACTGATGGTGGTTTGTAAGGAGTAGAAGCAGTTGTAATTTTCTTGAAGGTTTATTACGCATGAATTCATTGCATGTGTTCTTAGTTGAAAACCTGCCTATAAATCATTGAAAACATTGAAACAAATCATAAAAATTGCCTATTGAATCGGCCTAGGTTTATGTCCCATGTTGTTAATGTGAGTTTCCCTTCCAAAAAATTAACAAAAAAGTTGATTTTTTTCAAGCAGTTTACAAGATCCATGGCCTTTATTTCTACTCATTTAGCAAGGTTTAAATATTTATCAAATTGCTATTGAAGGGTAGTTTGAAATTAAACTCAGTGTTACAGATCAGGAACTAGCTCAGTTATCTACTACACCTCAGTTCCACTTCACCCGAAGATAGTTTAACCTTAAATAAGAGGCACTTAGCAAGTATCTGCAGGGGAAAACCCTGTGTGGGTGCCTGCTATTTATCTGGTAACCAGAGCTTCCTGAGGTGTTGTGGACAGCTCTGTGTTATTCATTAGATGCCCAAGAATCATTCCTCCCATTTGAAACATGTGACACAGAAGATCACTTCTCACACAACAGCCTGCCAGCTCTCAAATGTGTTTTTGTGAAACCTGGACTCTATTTTTCAGAATGTGAATGCTGTGATTTGTGGATGCCTTCCCCCTCCCCTCCCAAATAGTGATCAGTGATGCCTTGCACTAACATCTGTTTTGTAAAAGCTAGGCCATCTAGAAGTAATTCTAGTTCTCCCCTTCCTGTCCTCTACTCCTAATCAACCTGTAACGGTACTAGTAGGATGGAACATTTATGGAAAGAAATAGTGCTTGAAGTGCTCTCTACATATGAGCCTAGTAATTAATTTTATCTCCAAATTAGATCATGGCCCATATGCTTGGGTCCCTCTCTCTGTATTGTAGTGTCCCAGTGCCTGTAGTAAACAAAGTTGTGCTGTTGCTGTGGAAGAAGAGGATGGTCTCTGGCTATGGGGTAAGGTTGGAAGGTACAGTTCCAGGGATATGTGACCTTCCAGGCTGATTACTGAAGGCAAAAAAAAAGTTGCTTCTGGTGGCTTGATGCTGTGGTAGAAACAACCTGGACATCCCCAAAACTGTCTAAATATTGAGCTTCTTGCATTGTGTTAAAAGCCTCTGGCCAGTGTCTTGGGGTGGCCCTGAAGTGGAGCACTGAGGGCCAGTGCTCAGCTCTGTTGGCCTGTCTCTGGTGCTAATGCTTTTGAAATATTGATGGAAAGACCTGCCATAGAAGTGGGGCTGATACAAAATAGGTTGTGCTGTAGCTAACATTCTTGTAGATGAATGGTTTGGGTTGAAAGGGACCTTAAAGATCATCTAGTTCCAACCTCCCTGCCATGGACAGGGATGCCAGCCACCAGGTCAGCTTGCTCAGGGTCCTGTCTGACCTGTCCTTGAATTCTTTCAGGGATGGAACATCCACAAACTGAGCAGCAAGCTCTGAAGCTCTCCTGTGGGTCTGTGAAAGAAAGGTAACTTGGTGTTATCATGTGCGACTCTCCTTGGGTGGGTGCGCACAAAAAAGTTTATAGCTGCTTGTTGGTGGTTTGGTTTCCTGTACTTGAGAAGAAGGGAATTGAAGACTGACAGCTGAGGAGGCAGAAATACATGTAATATGTTAGGGGTTAAAGTGGTAATATGGAAAAAGAAGAATGTTTCTAATAGAGTAGACCATTTAATTTTATTTCTGGTTGGATACAAAACTTAATCCAAAGAAGCTCTGCAATCAGTAACAGTAAACTCTTTTTTTTTTCTTCTCTAAAATGTCAATGTCCTTAATTAAGATGTTTATTAAGTTCATTGTGTTTCCTCACTCAAAAAAATGGTGTGGTGTATTGTACTGATTGACCTGGTATGTATGTAGTTACTCTTCTGCAAAAATCCTATGGGGAATTTGGATTTAAAAAAAAAAGGTTGTAAAGATCTATCTAAACCAAAAGCAAAGTATCTAATGAGGAAGTTGAAAAGCCTAAGTAAACTTAAACCAGGAATAAAAAATGAAGAAAAACAGGAAGCATTTCTTGTCTGTGAGGTAGTGGGAAGACTGACCCAGCAACTCTTTGTAGGAATGCTGACAAGTGATATCATTTCAGAGTGCTTATTGAGATACATTTAGGAGGGCAGTCTCAACTAAGCACCGTGCAGCCTCTTGTACTCTGTCCCACTTGGGTGGGGTAGAGAACTGAAGGGGTAAAAGTGAGAAAAGTCGTGTTTTGAGATAAAGGCAGTTTAATGGGTAAAGCAAAAGCTGCGTGCACCAGCAAAGCAAACCCAGGAATCCAATCCTTGCTTCCCATTGGCTGGCAGGTGTTCAGCCGTCTCCGGGAAAGCTGGGCTCCATCACACATAATGTTGACTTGGGAACACAAGCGCCATCACTCTGAACATACCCCTCTTCTACCCCTTTCCTCCACCTTTATATGCCAATGATGCCCTCTGGTCTCTTGAGCCTGGATGTCCTGGCTGTGTCCACTCCCAGCTTCTTGTGTACCTCCAGCCTGCTCACTGGTGGGGTGATATGACAGAATAAATTAGGTTGGAAAAACCCTCTGAGAGCAAGTCTGACCTATGACCAGACACCACCATGTCAACTAGACCATGGCACTCAGTGCTACATCCAGTCTTCCCTTAAACACCTCCAGGGATGCTGACTCCATCACCTCCCTGGGCCACCCCTTGCAATATCTAATCACTCTTTCTGTGAAGAATTTCTTCCTAATGACCAACCTAACCCCTCCCCAGTGCAGCTTAAGCCATGTCCTCTTGTCCTGTCACTAGCTGCCTGGGAAAAGAGACTGACCCCCATCTGGTTACAACCTCCTTTCAGGTGGTTGTAGAGAGCAATAAGGTCCCTCCTGATCCTCCTTTTCTCCAAACTAAACAACCCCAGCTCCCTCAGCTGCTTCTCATAGGACTTGTACTCAAGATCCTTCACCAGCTTTGTTGCCCTTTTTCAGACACACTCCAGCGTCTCTATGTTGTTCCTGAAATGAGGAGCCCAGAACTGGTCACAGTACTTGAGGTGTTCTCACCAGTGAGAAGCACAGGGGAAGAATCACTTTCCTAGTCCTGCTGGCCACATCCTTTCTGATACAGGCCAGGATGCCATTGGCCTTCTTGGTCACCTGGGCACACTGCTGGCTCATGTTCCATCACTGTCAACCAGCAACCCCAGGTCCTTTTCCACTGAGCAGCTTTCCAGCCACTCTGCCCCAAGCCTGTAGCACTGC
>JAWWEV010000001.1:94777177-94836643 GCA_035583235.1 Hafferia zeledoni
ACCTTGGCCTTGTTGAACCTTGTACTGTTGGTCTCAGCCCACTGATCCAGCCTGTCCCGGTATCTCTACAGAGCCTTCCTACCATCCAGCAGAGCGACACTCCCACCCAACTTGGTGTTGTCTGCAAATTTGCTAATGGTAGAATCAATCCCCTCATCCAGATAATCAATAGATATTAAACAAGGCTGGGACTAACAGTGATCCCTGGGGGACACTGCTGGTGACCAGACCACCAACTGGATGCAGCACCGTCCACCAGCACTCTCTGGGTCCAGTCATCAGCCAGTTCTTAACCCAGCAGAGAGTGCCCCTGTCCAAGCCATGGGCTGCCAGCTTTTCCAGGACTGTGCCACGGGAGACAGTGTCGAAGGCTTTGCTGAAGTCTAGGTAGATACATCCACAGCCTTCCCCTCATCCACCAGGCAGGTCACCTGGTCATAAAAGGAGATCACGTTGGTCAGGCAGGACCTGCCCTTCCTAGACCTGTGCTGGCTGAGTCTAATCCCTTGGTTGTTTTGTATGTGCCATGTGATCACACTCAAGATGATCTGCTCTATAACCTTAGTGGGCACTGGGGTCAGGCTGATAGGCCTGTAGTTCCTCATATCCTCCTTCCAGCCCTTCTTGTGGATGGGTATCACATTGACCAACCTCCAGTCATCTGGGACCTCCTTCGTTATCCAGGACTGATGATAAATGATGGAGAGTGGCTTAGCAAGCTCTTCTGCCAGCTCCCTCAACACCCTAGGGTGGATCCCATCCGTGTGAGCATCTAAGTGGCTCAGCAGGTCACTAACTGCTTCCTCCTGGATTACAGGGGGTCCATTGTGCTCCTTGTCTACCAGCTCAGGTGGGCAGTTACCCTGAGGATAAGTGACCTCACTACTGAAGATTGAACAATAGGTGTTAAGTACCTCAGCCTTCTCATCTTTGGTGACTATGTGCCCCTCTTTGTGCAACAGAGTGGAGGTTTGCCTTTCCCCTCATTTTGCTATTAATGTATTTACAAAACCACTTTTTATTATCTGTTACAGGAGTGGCTAGATTAAGTTTTGAGCTTTTGCCTTTCTAATTTTCTCTCTGCATGACCTAATGATGTCCTTAAACACTTCCTGAGTTGCCTGCCCCTTTTTCCAAAGGTGATATACCCTCTTATTGACCTGGCTAGCTGCAAAACTCCCTGCTCAGCCAGGCTGAGTGTATTTCCCACGGACTCATTTTTTTGGCACACAGGGACAGCCTGGTCCTGTGCCTTCAAGGGTTCTTTCTTAAAGTATGTATTACTTAAAGTTCAAGTATGTATTGAAGTGTATGAGAAGCAGAAAATGCCCTAATACTGTGCAAAGGCTGGTCAACAACAGTTAAAACATCCCTGTGTTATGCACGCTGTTTTCAGCACAAATCCAAACCACAGCCCCATAAACTGCCCCAGCGAAACCAGCACACCAAGTTAACTTGCCAGTTCCTTATTGAGCAATACAAAACATCCAGTAAGTGCAGAGTGACCTCTTGGCCCGCAGTGCCAGTCAAACTGTGCTAAAATACACCTGCCCATGCATTCCTGCCTGAGCTAAGGACCTACTTCTCAGTTTGAAAAGCAAGCTTTGGGAGGGAGGATGGGCTTTGAAGATCTCCTTTCTGAGTGACTGTGAAGTTAAGGACCTGGTAACAGCCTCTGCTTAGCAAAGCTTCTCTGCTTAGAGAAGTGAGGTCATCTGGAGTGCCTGTTCCCTTGAGGAAAGGAATTGTAAATTTAAGGAAAAAGTATACATTTAGTGGGACTGGAAAGAAAACCCAGCTACTTTTAGAACTCAAGCTGTGGACATGAATTGGCTTTCTGTAGAAAGGACTTTTCTTTGAGGAGATGGGTTGATGTTCCAGGGTGTGTTAAAGCTGAAAGGTTTCTCCTGCAGGCCAGAAGTGACTGTCTGGCCCAGGTCAGGTTGTTCTACAGCCTTGGCCTCCAACTGGCCTCTTTGTTACTCTCCGCTGAGCAATATCTGACTGTCAAGCTCTGCTGCTGCAGTTAAGTCTTCAGTGCTATTGCTTCCTGCAGAATTCTTCCAAAGTAAATATGAAGGATTTTTTTAAACTTTATGGTTTGCTTCCAATCATATCTTTTCTTAAGGAAATCTGCAAAATGACCACTTCTTTTTAAATAGCAGTGTGAAATTGTCTTTTAAACACAAAGCTGGAGACGAATTTTATATCAGTGCTTATATTTTACTTACTCAGATTTAAATGTCTGGTTTCATTGTTGCATTCCTGCCCTCATTTCAGTACAAGCATACAGGAGCTTTGTAAATTTAGCTCTCATGCACCCTGCCATGTTTTCTTTTCAGTAGACATGGTGTTGATGCTAGATTTCAGCTGGAGTTCTGGTGGAGCATTTGCTCATAAACAGGATAGTAATGTCCCATCAATACGCTAATCTCTTTTGTCAGATATAGGTGTTTAGATAAAACATTTTCCTACACAACTGTGAGATTTCAGAGGGAAATAGAGAAATATTGGTGCCATTTTTCAGTTTGTGTTGAAGATGCACTCATGACATGCTTGCTGATTTGGTGTAGCTAGGGTTAGTTCTGTTCTTTTACAAGGCACTACACTTCCAGACAGCTGAAAATACATGAACTGCTTGAAGCTTCTGAGGTTATCTCCTTTTTCAAGGAGTAAGCACAGTACATCAAGAGAAGTAAATAAAATGGGTGGTTTGAAAAAAGTAAGTTTCATGTAGCTAAGTTATTCAGGATTGTAGAGGCATCAGTGGGATCTTTAGCAACAGATGGGTTTGTGGGGATTTGGGGATTTTTAAATTATTTTTTATTTTTATTGCAGGTCTAGCCAAAGTTTTTGTTGGCAAAACCATGCTATGTAGTGTGGTTAGGAGCTTTTTCCTATGTAATGGTCTGTGTTGCTAGACATAGTATGATTCAGTTTAAAACCTTGTGTAGAAAGCATATTCATGGAGTAAAATTGGTGTTTATATGAGAACTTTTATTTTGAAATCAAAATTCTTCTGAGTTTAGAAGCTTGATCCTAATTTCATTGTTAGAATGGAAAGGTCTCGTTTATTACTGCCAGCAAGAAAAAAACTTTTGTATTTATGCAGCAGAACAGGTTCCAGGTACTCTTTTGTTCCACAAAAGTAGTAACTAGTTAATGGCCTAAGTCTTATAGATAATAGGAATCTTTTCTGACAATATTTCTTCTCCTTTATATAGGAGTTGTGCAGCTGAAAGCATTGCTGGTCATAGATACCCTAAATATGCTTTTAGTTCAAAGACACTCCATTTATAAGTCTCTTTATAAAAAGATGATTGCGGCTAGAAATACACAGATTAAACTAATATATAAGGTTGCAAATGAAGAAACTAATGTTATGGGGTTCTGGCAACAGGTTAAGCTACATTCATTGGGCAACAATATCTTTTGCAAGGTCCACTGAGTTGGTAGTAGATGGCAGACCAAACTCTTGGTGCCTTGTGGTGTTCTAGAACCTACAGCCTGTTCCGGAAAGTACAGCAAATGTAGGGAGGGATGGAAGTAGTAAAGAATTTAAGTAATGTCATAGCTTCAGTGAGTCTCTCTTACATTGTTGATTATATAGGAATATGGAAAGACTGGAGAAAAGAGCTGCAGGTATGGTTATTAGTTTAGAGGAATATGCCAGAGGCAAAAAGTATGAATATGAAAATATGTTCTTTTCTCTGGCCTAAGAAGAAGGAGATTAAGTCATGGGGAATACGTTTTACGGATGAGTGTGGAGTTTTTCTGGAGTTTGGGGAATATGGTGTTTTTTAGTTTGGGTTTTGAGGTGTCTTTTTTTTTTTGTTTTTCAAAGAGGATATTTCATGAAGCTGAAAGTCTATCAAAATTCAGAATCTGAAAGCTGAACTACAACAACCTAATTTGTGGGATACTAACTTCCCTTTCTTTGGCTGCTTTATAGAATACAAATTCCTCCTCAGCCACAAGATGACTGAGTGAAATTCTGTCATCTTTGTTATGCAGGGGATCAGATTTGAATGAGGATTACACTTGGCCCATGGTCTTGCTCTGTAAATGGTTTTTTCAGATTTTTTTTCCTTCCTCTTCTATTCTCTCCCATGTAACCTTGATTCCCTCCTTCTGTTGAATGTGTTTGGTGGGTCTGTCAGTGGGAACCAGAAATTCAAGTCTTCACTACCAGTTACAGAACAAAAATGGACAAACTACTCTTCAGGGCTGGATTAAAAAAGTTTCTGGGAATGTTAAACTAGTTCATGACTGAATAGTACAGGATTTAACAAGACGACAGAGAGATGTTTATTACAGATGAGCTGTGGGTGAGAAGGCTTCATCTGAAGTAATCGGCTTTTTGGATACCTCTGGGCTCAGAATGCTCTGCAGGATGTAACAGTGGATTGATTGGCACCAGTGTGAGCTGCTGGGCATCTGCTTTTAGTGTATCTGCCTTTAGAAAATTAAGCTTTTACTTAAAAGCACATGTCTCTATAAGCTATCACACTGTTACCTGTTAAAAAAACACAGCAGATTTTTACCCATGTTTTAGTTGTGGGTTCTTTAGAGGTGTCCTGTGAGTTAAGGCTACATGGCTTTTGAGGCATTTCTTCAGAACATCAGGAAAATGTGGTGACTAGACTTTTATTTTGGAGCTTCTATCAGGACATGCCTAGATTAATAACCTTGAAGAACATGAAATAAAACTAATCCTGTAACAAAAAAATCCCCATTATTTTCTGTTTTCCCATTCTTATTAAACAGGGGTTTGTGTGTGCCCTTTCACTGAAGAAAAGCATATTGCAACAAGCTTCTTCAGATAACACTCAGATCATCCTGTAGATTATTAACCACATCTGACTCTGTTTGGCATGTGATGTGCAACACACCACGCTGACATTCTTGCATAACTTCTCAGTGTGCTATTTGTCCTAACAATAAAAGGCCTATTTAAGTGAACTTCTTTGGAAGAATTGTTTTTTATTGTGAATTGTGCCAAAGTATCACTTTTGGAATGTTAATTGAATTGGTGTTCTAATAACAATTAAAGAGTCAGTTGAAACTGCTTGACCTGTTGGTATCGTTTGAGGGGGAGAGATGTTCTCTGAAAGGACAGGGGCCTGAAGGGAGTTGTTCTTTCAGTGAATCAGGGCTTTCCTGGAGGGGTTGGCCTGTTATCATTCTGGGTGTACATAGAAAACAAGAAAAACAGAAAACACAGTGAAAATAGAATTATGAACACTTTTTAATGATGAAAACCATAAAGAGAAGCAAATTAATAGTAGTTGCTGCTGTCATTTATTTTAGCTGGCTGTTAAGATGAAACGGGATTTTACCACTGCATACAAATATCTTAAGGGCAGGTGTCAAGAGTATAGGGCTAGACACAATTTAGTGGTGCCCAGTGACAGGACGAGGGGCAACAGTCACAAATCAAAACACAGGGAGTTTCACCTAAATATTAGGAAAAACTTCTTTACTTTGAGGTTGACGGAACACTGAAACAGACTGCCCAGAGAGGTATTGGGTCTGCTTGTCTGGAGATACTCAAAACCTGCCTGGTCTTGATCTTGTGCATCCTGCTGTAGGTGAGCCTGCTGCAGCAGCGGGGTTGGACTGGATGATCTCCAAGCCTTTAAACTAGCAATAAGCTCGAATCTGTAAAGAAATATAGAGAGCTTTACTTTTATCAAAGTTATTAATCCTTCTTAAGGGAAGATATCTTTCAGATGGTAGGTGAAATAGCAAGAATTTTAGGGCAAAATATTTTACATACTTCATATTTGTACTTCATATTTGTTGATCCTTGCTGTAATGCCCTTTTTATTTAAACAAATCTTATTTATAGCATATTAGGTAGCTTTAGTTTAGTTATTATATTTAAAGGAGAGGGGAAAGAAGTAGGCTAAAAGAAATCTGATTGTAGCTTTTTTCATTAAATGTATTACTATTTTTAGGTGCAAAGTGTAGTGGAATTTCCATTTCCATTAAGTGAGCACCCCTTTTTCTTTATTTTGAATGCCTTCTAGTGATTCTTTTTGTTTACAAAGATTCAGGATTAATTCCTTTCTTGGTGGTGATTCCAACTGAAAAGACTGAATTCATATGCTGCCTTTGAATAAGCAAAAAGAGCAAAACCTGATACAGCATATGGACTGTAGTGGTTTATTTTAATTTCATTTTTTTCCTCTATAGTTTGTCTTTATACTCTTTAAAAGCTTATCATTTTTGCATCTTTTTCCTCTTCTGTACCTATTTTATGTTTTTGGGTTTGGTTTTTTTTTTTTTTTTTATGTCGTAAGATGTAGCAAGACGTGATTTGTGGTCTTTGTACCCTTAGATAAAAGCAGGGGAAGTAAGAGTGAGTTGCTTTCCTTAATGCACACTAGTGGCTGCTGGTGTAGACTGGCCTTCCAGAGGGTAGTTTTCTTCTCTTGTCAGAATGTTAATAGCTAATTCAGATGCCTGAAAGAATGTTGGCTTTGTTTTATAAAGGAATGGAAATAAAGGACAAGTTTTGTTTTTTCCCTTGTATATTAAGTTGGATACAGAATCCCTAGTAATGGGCCTTGATGTTTGGTAATGCTAATAATCTCATCCAGCTTTTCCTGAATACTATTGTACGTTTTTCTCTTATTCCATGAAGAATATATTAATATCTATTAAATATTCCTGATTCTTGTGGGTCCCTTCTAACTATGCATACTCTGTGATTCTGTGATAAGTTTGCCTCCAAAAAGAAAAGATAAGATTTATGCTCTTTCACTAAAATTCATTTAAGAATTAGTCCTTTCCTATGGCTCTTCAGTTATTCATCACTGTGTATTTCTCCTACATTTTGATTTCTATCATAATGTAGATACCCTAATAACACAGTTTATGCATATTTTCGGTTGTGTTTTATCCCAGACACTGTTGGATCACTGATGGTAGTTTAGTAGGTTTCTAAAAAATTTATCTCACTTTAATATTTTTTTTATATTGAAGGGTGCAGCTCTTTCTCTCAGGATAAAAGTCATACTGTGGAACCATAGCTCATAAATTTGTGATTATAGTGCCAAGGCATTTCCTGTTTTATCAAAACCTTCCTCTGCTTCCAGTTAGACAACTAGTTGGATTTTCTTGAATAACTTTATCAGGCTGCCCAGACAAAAATCAGATCTGTTTTAATATTTGGTAGATTTTTATTCTATAGTCTGCCAGTAGATTGTATAAGAGTTCTGAATGTGAATTCGCCGGGGACTAGATTATAGTGTCATAATGTAAAGCCACTTCCAGATCAGGAAAATGATGTTACATTCCTCCTGTATATTAGCATACTGAACTCTTGAGATCTGCCTTTTATTCAAATGTCATGGAGTTAAATGTATTGGAAAGCATCTTCTGCTTTGCTGTTTACAGTCCATAAGGCTTTTTCATCTGTTGCAGTCAGCTCAAATACATCATTGGTTCCTTGGAATCTGGGACTTTCCTTCATTTGGATATTGTGATCTTTTTTATGGGAAGATATTTGTAATGCTTGAAAATAATGTCCTGAGTATATTTGTCTTTGTGAATGCCAGTCTCCAGGGGAGGAGAAGCAGCTTATGCAGTACATTTCCTTTATCTATACAAAAGCAGCAGTATAAATACCTAAATGCTGTCAGGTTTGGCTCTTGGTAACTTTGGATTTAAGTTTGGGAATAACCTTGTGAGAAGGACTCTGTGTGTGTGTGTTGGTTGGAAGAAAGAACCATGTGTGCAACACAATGGTGCTTTTATGTGTTTTATGTTTTAAATTAGAGTGGAAAGAAAAAAAATGTTATAAAGACTGAAGTTGTGTTGATGGTTTCTGTTTATTGTAGAAGTGTTTTTGAATAACTTCCATTTTCTAAGACCAGTTCTGAGGGGGTTTAATTAATTCATGGATAATGATTGTGCAGTGGATAAGTTCTAGACTTTCTAGTCATCAATTTTTATGTCCAAGAGACCTATATGTTAATGGAAGTGTGGTATTTCTAGTACAATAATTAAAGCTGACTGAAGATCAGGGCTCAGTTTGATCATGATTTCTTGTCTTGCCTAAGTGAGAAGTACATGATTGCTCCTGGTTTATATGGCTTGGTTTCTCACACTGAGCTGCTGTTTTGCAGAAGGAGCTTTATAAGACTAAAATGATTCATGTTTGTAGAGCGGTGAGGTTTGCAGGGTCTTGGCAATTTCAAACTCCTTCAGAAACCAAAGTATTTGTTCATTAAATCAAAAATGCATGGGTTTAAGGGAAGAGATGGTGTCTTTCACAATTTAAAATCTTTTATTATGAGATAAAGACTCCTGTTTTAGCAATTCAGAGTAAATTGTGTTTAAGAGTGGAGTAAGCTTGTCTCAATCATATGTTACATTGAGCTCACTTTCTTGACTGGCTGGTTTTGATGTTTTTTTTTTCCTTTGGAGAGCTGTATTAAAGAATTTTCCTTTGTTCATTTTTCTCGTAACCCATGTGGTTGTTATTTTCTTCTTCCATGTGTAACTCTTTCTACTTCAAAACATAAAAGTGAAGCCCTTTGGGCATTAAGATCAGTACTTGCCTATGTTTATGTTATATTCTGCTTTGGCCAAGACATCCATATCTAATTTTAATAACTTAAATAGAAGCTCTGAAAATAGGGCACAGTTCATGCCTTGAATGTTGATTCATATCTAAGTAATGAGTATAAACAAAATAAATGTCAGTAGAGCTAGACATCGGTTGCATTCTGAAACTTCATATGCAAGTATCTTCTGTAATGCAGTTTTGTGAATATATAATACTGGGTGAAGGTGGAGCTTACATGGTTTTTCTAAGTGCTCTTCTGTAATTGTTTCACTGGGTTTTTTTGTGAGGGTGTCAACGGTGGGGGGTTTTTTGTTGTTTGTTTGGGTTTGTTGGTTTAATTATTTAGTTTTTTTCCCTCACAGAAACTTTCATTCCACAGGGAATTTTGTCTTGAAAGAAAATCTAATGTTGGCATTTTACTGAGAGATCAGGAAATCAAGTATTCGGACAGCTCCTGGATATGTAGAAATTGAACTCTCCAGTACTTTCTGACTCATGTTTCCACTAATTCCTATTTATGTCTTCCATGTTAATCCTTTGGGATGCAGAGCTTTTTTTTTTTTATCCCCAAGTAACCACAGGCATAGTCTGCTTCTTAATAAAGCTCCTGACTTCAAGGGAAATGTGATAAAGCCACCTACAAGAAATAAATACCAGTCTTGAACAAGGTAATAAAGAACTCTGACTTCATCACTGTCAAAGCTTGACAGCCTGACTCTCATGTGGGCAGGAGAATTTTCCTGAAACCTTTAGGGACCTTTATGGTTTGTTAGATAATCAGTACATATCTGAGTATACGTGCACAAACAGAAATCTCAGTTCCCAGCAAAATTGTTTTCCCTGATGTCCTTTAAAGGATCACAACTTTACTGCATTGTCTGCAAACAGAAGGAAATGTTGTTCCCTTTTCTAAAGGGAGCTTCTTTGTCTCCTCGTGATCACGCGGATGTTCCTGCTGAGGTAACTCAAGAGTGTAAGGTTCAGCCCTTGAACCTTCATCCACTGCAGCTGAATCCTCAAAGCTCATTTCTTTTTAATACTGATTTCTGTGGTGTGTCATGGGTGTTGTACTTTCTCTTTTCTTTTCTCTTCTAGCTGACTCCCTGGGGCACAGTTCCTGTCCCTCTCCATGCACACTCAAGTTCAGACTCTCTTCAGATCTGTACTGTTCAGATTACAATACTGTTTAAATCACAGTGAAAGTAGTTGGAAGATACCTGGTTTATGAACTGAGAATTTCCTGGATAACTTGGCACTCTTGTTCAGTTTTAATGCAATGTTAATGTGCCTCTGCAGCCCACCTTTCTGTACTTTTCCCTACCACATAGTTACTTTAGGAACTCAGAATTTAGGCTGCAGCTCAGACTAATATCAGAGTAGCAACAGTACTTTATTCAGTACTTTATGGAAGATCTCTTTAGCTCTTTAGTATTTGTTGTGTTTTACTCCTCAAGACTAAAAGTAACAACATGTTTTGCATTCTTGTATGTGCTCAGTCAACACTGACAGCTTTAAAACTTGTTCTTCTGGTAGAAGTTTTCTTGAAAGAGTTTGTGTGTGGGAAGTTGTGCCACTTCAGAAGCTGTGGTGAAAGCCTTTGAAGAGGCAGTAGGTAAGGAGCATTCAAATCTGGCTGGAGAAAGTCTTTTGTTCTGGAAACATCCACAGCAACTTCACATGCTGCTTTGCCTGCCACCTCCAGGTGCGGCCGGGCAGGAGGAGAGCTCCAAGAGGGAAACTGAGGCACTGCTGCTGTGAGGGGATCCCGCAGCTGGTAAGGAATGATGATGCTTTGGTCAGGCTGTGGTCCCAGCCAGAGAAAGCATCCACAGGGGCTGCTGCCTTCCAGCTGAGAGGTCAGAGTGCTGTAGGAGGTTGGCTACACCAAAGCCTAGGCCTTAAATTCAAGACTCAGCACACTTTTAAATCTAGCCTTTCTTGTTTATCAGGCTGGCCTTCTTTCTCCCTTGGGTTTCTTATGAACTTTATGGCACTGAGATCCATTTGGCTCAAAATTCTTTGGTTTGTTTATGATGACCATCACAGGACTTTGAAAATGCTTGGGGGCTGCACTGCTCCTGAGTGTTTGAAGTCCCCAGCAGGACTTCATATACTTGCTGGTAGAGCCTCTGAAAAGTTAATGGTGCTGCAGGTAGGTATACAGCTGCAGGGTTGTCAATCTGCTGTAAATAAGGCAAAATGTAAAGGTGAAAAGAAAAATGGAAATTAGTTTTTGGTTGATTTGCTTTAAAAAGTTTTCCTGATATTCTGCCTTTGTGCTTGATTTGGTGGTTCTCGCAATTCCTTTGAGTGCAAATTATTTGATAGTTCTACCACTCTTACGCATTATCTTTGTATTTTTTTGAAAAGATGAAATTGTCTCATTGTTGGATTCAGAGCTTACCATTTCATTTAGCTAGTTACATAAAAAGGAATGTGGTTGGAGTGGGACCAGATGTGTCTAGGGAACGAAATAAATGGCTGAAAGAAGACGATGTCTGTTTTCATGCAGTGGGTTTTTCAGCTTAATGTCTGATACTACTTTGCTTGACACCTTGAGGACAGATATGAGTTTAAATATTTTGTGTAGTTTTGGGGTTATTTTCCACACTTAGAGTTGTTCCAGCCCTTAAGTGTCTGAAGTGGACTATACAAGGAAACTGCTGCAAAAAATGCATTATGCATTTTTTTTCTGCATGGAGATTATTCTGTGGGGGTGGGTGAGGGAGACTATCCATTATTTCTCTGGCATTAATCCCTTATGCAAGGTAAATTCTTGCTATTTCTTTTTTCTTTTCAACAATATATTAGTTGTAGAAGTAATCGGTCAGTAGTTACCATGTAGAAGTGTCATGGTTTATATTATGCTGTGCAAGATTAGGTTAACAAATGAATTCCATAAAACAAACAGTGGTATTGTTCTACTACTCAGTTGTAGCAAATGATTCTGGGGGCTGGATATTATGGCTTAGGCATCTGAAGTGGGAGAGCAGGGGAGAATACATGTTCCATTGTGGTTTCCAGTGTAATCAGGGTTCAGATGAAAACAAAATTGGTCATGGCACAAAGTTTTACTGAAAAACTGGAAACATTTAAAGACTCAGTTGCAGTGCAACTGAAAGCACAACTTTAAACATGAGATCGGAGCAAAAATTGCAAAAGCACTGACCTCCCTCCCTTGTATCCCAATCTCTCTTGCCCTTACCCAACAAACCTAAACAAGGGCTTAAGTATACTTTTTTTTTCACCTCCTTTTTTCCTACCTATGAGGTTATTTGTTAAAGAATTTCTTCTGTTCAGGGAAAGCAAATAGGAAATTGTACAAAACTGCACAGAAGCAACTCTCCATAAACTTTGCCTAATGGTTTTCTGAATGCCGTACAATGAATTTTGACCTCTGTAATGTCATATAATACCCACTACCAGTTAGTCACTTTGCAGCAAAGTATTTAAATTACATGCATGATTTTGCTGTGAAATTCTCATTTTCTGTGTAATGAGAAAGAGTAAATAGTTGTTCTCAGTTACTTTCTCAGTATTAGGCCTGAATTTATAGACATCTGTTTCTACCCTTTTTTTCCGATCATTCACCAGTCTAAGAAATCCCACAATTTTCCCTCATGTAAATGTTTCACATACTTCTGAACATTCTCATCAGCTTCCTTTTGCACCTCTTTATAGTGAATTCTACCCCTTTCCAAGTCTATTTCTGTGGCCATTATGAGTTTCACTTGGTGTTAAAGGTGCAGTGAGCTTTGGATTTCATGTTCTATCTTGGTATTTTCCAGTCTTGTTTTATGAATAATGATGAACACTTTGTCTCTCTTTTGGAGTAGAGTCCCGATGTTTGTTGAAGGATTTACTGCAGTGATGGTTCCGTTCCCAACTGAAGTAGATTCTGAGTTCCTTTCACAGTGTGCATGTTCATGTGCAGATGTGTTTTCCTGCTGTGTGCTGACCCACATTTTTCAGCATGAATTTCTTCTGCCTTTCCTATTTTACAGTCATTTACAAGGATTTCATGATGCTACAACTCATGGTGGTCAGTAGCTTTGTGCAGAAGATGAATATAAGCAGTTCCCTTCCAGATTTTATATAAATGGAGGCTCTATGCAAAGAGATTGTATGAAAAGAGAGCGTGGTTGCCTCTTTTCTCTCTTTTTTTTTTTTCTTTGTTCATTCACACTTCTCTAGTGACCTAAGGCTGATGCTGATGGGTAGTTGAAATCTAGTGTGTTTTATCTGTTTCTTTATCAAATTTTGGTGAGTAAAGTGGATGGACTACATCATGTTCTGCATGTAGCAGGTATGTGGGGAAAGTACCAGTTCTCAATAGGAACACAGTGTTTCTTCTGCTTCATTTCCTGTAGTCCCATTGCAATTACTGAGGAACATTGTTTGCTTCTCAGAATTGAAAGAAGAGTCAATTTTGTCTCCCAAGAAATGAATTTGAAGGACACCATCAAGGCTTAGTAGGAGGTGCTGGAAGATACTTGCTGGATGAGGAGGAAGAAATGTTTTAGCTGTTGGTTATTGAGCAATGGTCATGGGAACTTAAAAGATAAATTACTCTTAGAATGTATTTAGGGTTTTCTATATTATGTGTGTTTACTACTGTAAGAGAGTATGAGTACTTGTGGTGGGACAGATGCCTATCAATACAGGCTATATACCGTAACAAGGGTCTTTTCCTGCAAAGCCATTGTGCCTGAGAAGTGTGGGCATGCAGCATCAGACTAAATAGCTCACAAAATCCTTCAGAACCTAGGAAGAAGTTGGTTACTGCTTTTGATCTAGATTTATGAACTGCATGTACTTGAAAATGTGTACTGAATTTATAGGAGGAATAAATTTCAGTAGAATTTGAAATAGTAGAATTTTTTTCATTTATAAATGGTTCATTAAGCGGATGGACCATCTGTGGGTGCAAGCAGGGTAGTAGTTAATATGACATAAGTCAACTAGTATGCAATTTATTAAAAAGACCTAATTTTTTTTTGTTTTCACCAAGTGTAAATGGTGTGTGAGCTTGCTCGCCCACTCATCTTTACAGAGTCCCTCCTCTGAGACTGAGCAAGCAATGAGCAGAGCTGCACTCTTACGGAAAAACAGAAGGAAAAACCTGAAAATGCTACAAACAGTGTATTTTTTAGCTTCACTGCTTCATGCAGACTTGTGAAATTGGGTTAAAATTCCTTAAGCTCTTTTACTTGTTTAATAATGTGGCTTCCAGCACACTAACACTTTGTTGTGTTTAAACCTTTGCCAGGACGGGAGCAGTTCCATGGCCTTGGGTCTATGTACTGCAGAGGAGCAGCTGCTGTGATCCTCACGTACGATGTGAACAGCTTCCAAAGTCTGACAGAGCTGGAAGAAAGATTCTTGGCACTGACAGACAGTGCAAGTGCTGACTGCATTTTTGCTATTGTTGGAAATAAAGTTGACCTCAGCGACGACTGTGCTTTGCCACCAGACGAAAATAGACCCGAGAAGTCTGTTGCCAGCTGTGGCTCAAAGGTGCGAAAACAAGTCTGTGTAGAGGATGCAATTGCACTCTACAAAAAGATACTGAAATACAAAATGCTAGATGAGAAGGATGTTCCAGCAGCTGAGAAGATGTGTTTTGAGACCAGTGCAAAAACAGGATACAAAGTGGACTGCCTCTTTGAAACTGTGTTTGAGATGGTAGTCCCAATAATTGCACGGCAGAAAGCTGAGGGGCCACCGCAGACTGTAGACATCACGGACTACAAGCCAGCAAAAAGGACAAAATCAGGTTGTTGTGCCTGAACCATTTAGGTGACCCAAGAAAAAGGGAGGGAATGTTCACTCCAGCAAAAAGAGGAGTAAGAAGTGCTTGCAGTTCACCAGAAAGGAAAAGTCGAAGAATAGACTAAAATTGTGTATGTGGAAAAAAAAAAAAAGAGAAAGAAAAAATCTTCTGACCATTAAAAGCTTCTGGGAAGCTCTGTGTATAAAAATGGGAATGCAAGTGAAGTTATGGAGTAAGACTTGCCAGTTTCCATGGGCTCTGAATACCAATGATTTGTAGCAATGATTGTAGTACAATTTGTAGCAACAATCATTTGGACAGTTTTGAAGGAGTCTGATTTTTAGTGACTTGCCATTTCATGTTGCATGTAAATGATCTGTTTGTGTACTCTTGACAACTTTCATATGATTATCATCTTTGCTCTTAAAATTCTAACTTTGGATGATTGAACACATGGTACTTTTTTATTCTTAAGAAAAAAAGAAAATCCAGGTATAATTTATATTTGTAGCTAATACATCAACTACAGTCTTTTTATGTCAGACATGACAGTGTATGATTCAGAAGCTGAACTATTAAAATTACAGTGGATATGTCCTATTTATTTGGAGACATTTTTAATGTGAATTCTCCTTCCATAGTGGGCTTCCATGTGTTAACAAGCAACATCACAGCTCTTGGTACTCTAATTGTAAGTTGCAGGGGGAAGTTTTTTTGCTTAATTTTTGTCTTGTAATTCTTTTTTAATGTAGATAGCAAAGTGGTTTTTTTGGGGAAGAAAGTAGTCTGTTTTGTCTGCATTTTTGTAGAGACCTTTTTCTAGCAGCCTGTAGGAATACCACTGCATTGAGTACCTGTGGTCTGTCTTGCTTTCCCATTCCTCCTTAGCTGTGCTCAGGCAGAGCTGCAGCTTTGATTTTTATCAGCTATGCATGACATTACTACCTGGAGTAGTAATTACCTCTGCCTGGAGGGAAGTGAAGACTGGTGTTTTCTGATGTGAAACTGGCTAATGCAGGAGGAAGGGAAGACAAACTGCCTTTTGTGGAGTAAAAAGCACATGAAGGAGCAATACTGAGGTACATGATTTCTCTCCTGACTGCAATAAAAAGGAGGGGCTAACATTTATTAAGTTTCTACAGCTCTTGGCTACAAAGAATGCGTACAGTGACCCAGGAGCTGTGACTAGAGGGAAGTACTTCTACTTCATAAACACACCCACCCACCCCTCAAAAAAACCCTACTCCTCCCAGACAATAAATCCCACAGATGCAGCTTGCATATTTTTAGTTCTGCATGTTCTTATGTGGGAATTCCTTCACCTTCCTTTAGATGCTTCTGGTGTAATGTTCTAAAACTAAAGAGTAAGTTGTTCTTATGCTTTGTCATTGCCTTTCTCTGTCCCACCCAAATCACAGTTGTTTGTGCATGGTGAGATAATTCCTAAATGAATAATGAATTAAATTATTAGTAAGTATATTTAAAGCATTTTTTCCCAAAGTACATCCTCTTGAGCAAATTGCTGCAGAGTACTAGCTTTATTTTATGCTTGCAAATTAATTCACAGTACATGTGTAATGGGGAATAATAGCTTGAGAGAAAAACCACTGAACATTAAGCAATAGAATCAGAATAGTTTGGGTTGAAAGCAACCTTTTAACGTCAACTAGTCCAATCCTACGATGCATTGAGCAGGGATGTCTTCAACTCAGTCAGGTTGCTCAGAGCTCTGTCCAATCTAAACTTGAATGTTTCCAGAGGTGGGGCATCTACCAACTCTCTTGGCATCCTGTTTCATTTTTTTACCACCCTCATTTAAAAAAAAAGTCTTCCTTATATCTAGTCTGCACCTATGCTCTCATGGTTTAAAATCATTACCCCTTTTCCTATTGCTACAGGCCCTACTAAGGGTTGTCATCTTTGGGGTTTGCTAGGGCTTTGCAGTTTAACACCTACCAGTCTGTCAGAGATCAAACAGCACCAGAGCTGTGGTATATAAAAACATGTACAGTTAGAAGCCCTCTAGCTATTAACAAAATTCCAGGGTCAGTATCCAGTCTTCCTTAAGGACTGGGAAAAGGCACGCAGGCCACAACCTCAGTCTTGTTTGTGACCGAAGTGATCTGACACACCTGTGAGAGGTCCAGCCCTGGCCTTGCAGTGTCTGTTGACATCTGACCTGCAGCGTGCACTGATGGCAAGGTCAGGTTTTTTTGGGAGGGGGTTGGGGATGTACATCTGAAAGGTACAGAACAGGAAAAATATTTGCAAATTTAATGTCCCAACACTTTGTGGGGTGTAATTATTCAGTTGCACCAGCCTTTGATTCATATAACATCTTAAGGAATTCTTACAGTCTTCCTGAGAGCTCCAACTTGGATGTTTTCACCAAAGATGACACATGAACCAGTCTTGTGTGCTGCATTTTTGCTCTAAGGGCTACACCTGTCTGGCATGATGTTTGTGGCTTTTTAGTGTTGCTGGCTATTGTTCCTTGAAAAATGTCTGGGTTATGATGGGTTGTTGCTCTACCAGCCTGTGAGAGATCATGGGGTTGTGCAGCCAAACCTGCAAAGTTGCATAATGCATGGGAGCTATTGATGAGAGGCCAGGAGGGGATCTGGATTGCTCAATGTGCATGCTGGCCCCATTTCTTTTTGCTACCTTCTGAAGTCAGATTCTACCTTCAAGAAAAACCTGAAAGTTTCTGGAATTTGATGTAGGATTTCTTTTTTTAAATTTACTAATAATATAAACTGATGTAGCTGAGCTCTGTTTTTACAGCCCAGTGTTGATGCTCTATCTGCTGCAGTGGTGACTATGCATGTCTAAAAGCATTATTAGACAGCATAATTCAACCCTCAACACTGAAATTGCATAGAATGTTTTTTTTCTGTTTAGTGGTGCCAAAGTGTCTTGGTTGATTTGTTTGTTTGTTTGTTTTGTCTTGTTTTTGTTTTGGTTTTTTAACACCACAGAGGAGCAATATAATATGGCCTGTATTCTAACATGAATTCATTAATTTCCCTGTTGCTTTTGCAGATGGATCCTGATATTCCAGCACTACTAATGACATTTTTTGCCGCTCTCCCCGCCACTTCCATCTTACATAATTTTACTGGAACAATTCATCTTGGCCTACTGATGGGGAAGGGTAATGAAGCTGCAGCACAGGAACGGCACATAAGCAGACTTGTTTCTAACTCTTGTTGCCTTAAGAGCCTTGCAGCTGATGTACTTTCAGCACAGCAGCTGTAGGCTGGGCCACTAGGCACGCTGGGCTGGGGCAGAGAGTGGCTGTGCCATGCCCTGGTTCAGTGCCAGCACTTCTGCACTGCACTGGCTGCAGCACGTTTTCCTCCACTGCTGTGAGGTTGGTTTCCCCATTAATAACCTCGCTGCATTGCCTGGAGCTGGGCTGGTTGTAGTGATGCTGCTGAAGCCAAGGGAAACCCTCCTTGCCAGAACTAGCGAAGGCGGGTGAAGGCATGGACCAGGGACTCTGCCTGCCCTGCCTGGGAGGGGAGACTCATTTGACAAACATTTGTTTTCCCCCTCTCTCTCCCTGTTATGTCTGGATTGTGTGAAGTGATTGGATAGTGAAATAAAGGAGATGTTATTTTTGGCCATGTTGAGTGGATGTAAGCTACAGGCCTGCCTGTGCCTGAGACGATGGCTGGGCCAGGCTGTGACCCATGGGGGAGGAAGGGATGGCAGGGTGAGCGGGTGAGGATCTGTGCCAGGATGGTTGAGAAGGATCCATCCTGCTTTTTGCCACTCACAGACACTGATGGTGCAACGCTGAGGTTGCCATTGGCCCTTGACAAGTCCAACAAGGCTTCAAGTCTTGTGGGGGCCACAAAAGGAGCCAGAACCTCCTCAGTGCCCATAGGGCTGGCAGAGCTGCTCAGCTGCCTGCTTTGGCTTAGTTACATTCTTGCCCATATCACAGTGGGAAGCACTTCGGCCAGTTTTTGCTTTTCTGCTTGCGTGTCATGGGGTGCACTGATGTTACTTCTTCCCCTTGTCCAGTATGTCTTGCACCATTGTGTGCCAAATAGCTGCAGGGCCAGACCCCCCACTCAGTGAGGACAGGTGGCCACTCTGGGGGTGCTGCCGGTCCCCATGCAGTTACAGGGTCAGATGCTGCTTGCACTGAGGGTGCTCTTGGTACATCAGCCGTGATCCCTCAGCCTCTGCCCTGGCAGCAATCTGACACCTTCTGTGTCTAGGTCATGTTTACTGCTTGCTGTTTGCTAATTTTCTATTTCTGGCAGTCGTGGACAAGCCCAGTCATGTAGGGTGTGAACAAAGTCTGCTGATTTGGTTGATACGCTCTGAGGAAATAATTGGTGTCAACTCATTTTGCTATGTTGACTTCACTATATCTATTGATATACTGATGCACTATTACCTACAGAAGGGGAACATAATCTCATTTACTTTCTCCAGGTTCAGAAGCATGTTATATTTCAGCATGTTTTCAAACAGGAAAGTGTAGGAAGCAAACAGCATGCTTTGAAGCAAAAGGTTTGGTCATATGGAGGCAAAACACTTGTGTTTTTTACATCCTAGGCTGGAGCACTATAGTTCAGTAAAAATACTGTTTTGTTTTGCTGTATCTGAGTTTTTCCTGTAAAAGAATGTTTTAGCTTCCTGAAAGTGGGTTCTAGACTCACAGAATCATGCAATGTTTTGGATTGGAAGGGATCTTAAAAATCATCTGCTTCCAATCCCCTGGCCATCACCTTCCAACAGACCACATTGCTCAGAACCCCATCCAGCCTGTCCTTGAACACTTCCAGGGATAGGGCATCAACAGCTTCTTTGGGCAACCTATTCCAGTCTCTTACCACCCTCACAGGAATAAATGCCCTCGTTCTGTCCACTCTACATCAATCCTCTTTAAGTTTAAAACTGCTGCCCCTTGGCTTGTTACTACAGGCCTTTGTAAAAAGTCCCTCTCCACATTGCTTATAAGCCGCCTTTAGCTACTAGAATACTGCTATAAGGTCTTCCTGGAGCCTTCCTGGGGCCTCTCTCTCTCATAGGAGAGGAAGTAAACTTGCCACTCAGAGGCAATTTAAGTAAGTCAGTTCCCCTTCATGCAGTGCTCTAGATCAGCTGACAAAGTGAAATCCTCTATCTGCTGCAAGTATTCCCTGTGTTTGTGTGCAAAACTCCCTCCCTTTTTCAAACAAGTGATTGCGCAGGCTTTGGAGAAACACAGCTGTGAGTACACAGACCTGAAGCACATGACGTACACAAAGTACAGAAGTTCAAGCCTGCTTGGCACCTTGGGGGGTTTTGTGGTTGGTTTATTTTTTTCCCACACCATGGCGGTGCATTCAACTCAATGCTGTGCCAGTACCACTCAGAACAAACTTCAGAACTGGCTACCTGAGTCAGAGAAAATGGAGAGGCAAAGCAACTGTTGGTGGAAGATCTGTCTGCTGAAGTTTTATGTACAAAAATCCAGCTTCATAGGAAGATTAGGCAAAATATTATCTATGAAAATCCGCATAGTTTGCTGTTGTTGTTTTTACAGATTTGTACAGCCTTCACACACTGAATGTGCTGCACTGCCAGAGTGGCACACTGTACAACTCACAAGTGATAGTTGTGTGATCATCCCACAACCACTGATATCTAGCAACAATTTGGAAGTTGTCTGTTCTTGGGTATTTGTTACTGCCACGTGTAATTTAAAAGAATTGGCAAATGTGGAATAGATTTAGCTCATGTTGACTACAACATTTTCTGTTCTAAAAGTTTTATTTAGCTGAAACAAAGAATAGTTTTGTTAAGTTTGTTTAGGGGCTGCCTTTCAGAGTTACAGTATGGCCAGAGAGTTCATTTCAAGCTCAGGTAATTTCCCTGTTTATAGATACATCTAATTATATATGCAACTAGTCTAGGTTAGACACTGTGCTAGCTAAGTACCATAAGGGAGTCCACAAGAAACCTCGATAGGGAGATTTTACAAGGGCATGCAATGACAGGATGAAGGGGAATGGCTTCAAACCAAAAGAAAGCAGGTCTGGATTAGATGTAAGGAAAAAATTTCTTTAATGTGAGGGCAATGAGGCACTGGAACGGGTTCCACAGAGAAGTTGTGAATGCCCCATCCCTGGAAGTGTTCACTGCCAGGTTGGATGGAGCTCTGAGCAACATGGTCTAGTGGAAGGTGTCCATGTCCATGGCAAGGGGGTTGGAACTAGTTGATCTTTATAGTCCCTATCAACCCAACATATCCTATGATTCTATGAACTTTAACTTAATTTATACTTTATATTTTTTCGTGAAGGTAACATTTGTCAAATTTGGTAAATATTGGTTTCCTGAACATTGTAGAGGATGAATAATAGGTTGTTTTACTCTGCAACATCACAATTTATTGGCTTAAATTGTTCTAACAACAGATGAAATACTGTTTTTGTTGTTCCACTTAATCAAGCAAATTTTAGACACAGCTTTGCTCTTGGATCTTTTTAGGTGCCATGAAATAAATAGGCATATTCCTAGTTAAAGAATTTGAGTTTCAGTGGGAGGAGTTTTCTGTGAGTGCTTTTCTAACTCCTTATGTGCAAACAAAGTAATATAACAGAGTCCATACGCACTGCATGGAAAACCTCAGTTTACAAAATAGAAATCACCAGCAAATAAAGGTGTAGAAAAAATCCAGGTTTTATTTATGATACAGCAAGGATGGAATGTAATTATAAAAGCCAAGAAGCACCTGAAGCAGGAGAGAGGTGAACTATTGAAAAAATCAACTGTCATTTCTATAAAAGTCTCTTCTTCCACTTCAATTTTAAACATTCAGGTATATAATCAGATTATGCAAATAAGAAATTTTCATCCGATTGCATTTTTTTCCACTCTCTTGCAATGGTGGCAGACAACTTTGGGCTAAATTACTTCTTTCCACAGAAGGAAAGAGCTGGCCATTCTGTACAATTATCAAGCCTTTTCTGTGGGAAATGATGGTGCCAAATAAATGCCTTGCTTCCTTCCCCTTTGCTTTAGCCAGGATGGATGTGTGCAAGGTGGGATGGTGATCATCCCACTGCCACACGTCTCCAGCTGCCAGGAGACCATGCCTTCAGACAGCCAGCTGGTAGGGCTGTAAGTTCTGTGTTTGAAGGTCAAGGGGCATCAAGCAATGTACTCTCCTGCAAAGCTTACCCTGTGTGCAGTAGCTGCTCCAACACTATGTGGCTAAAGTCTGCCTGCGATGAGTCGCTTGATTTCAGAGGGGGAAAGTTGCAATGAAAAAAGCATTTGGTGCTGCTGTGGGGGGGGTGTGTGACACAGATGAAATGTCCACAGCACGGCGGAGCAAGAGCTCCTTTGGCCTGGGGTATGTCTAGAAAAAAAATCAAAAGCTTATCAAATAAAATGCTGATCTTCATCATATAGACTCCTAACCAAGTAGGAAGAGTTGCATTTTGTGGTTACTGTTTCTGGGAGGCCTGTGGGCCTCTCTGCTATTGGCAGTGATTAACTGTTAAAGCATGGTGAGGCTTGAAAAAAACAAATACAGTAAAAAGACAAATGTTTTGTGTGTGTGTTTGAAGTGCCCAAGCACAAAGTACTACAATTAAATTTAGGTTTCAATGCTGGACATAAGCATTTTGGACACACTGTATTTTCAGTATTTTGCAAGGGCTTAGTAACTTTGATCACCCTGTGTTAATTTATGGAACTGCAGCTGTTAGTGTTTACTGCTGTGACAAATGCAGTAAATAGAAAGATACATATATTCTGTTAAAGTAAATGTTGTGGCTATCTGTCCAAGGTGACCATTTATTATTGAAATTTTTTTTGGTGTTTCAGAGCTGCGAGTATTTCTATCATTTGGTAAATGATGTAATGTTAGACTAGCAAAAAATGTGTATATACTGTATAGTAGAACACAGCACTAGATCTGTGTGTTAGTCTTAATTTGCTCTTACAGACAATTACAAAAATTTGTTTCCATTCAGCTTTTGAGGTAATAAGTTAAAAAAAGCACCAACAGGATCTATTTAATTGTCTAACCATCACAGAAGGCTCCACTGTATAAGAACTGCATGATAATGCTGTTCCTTGTACTGTGAAAGACTTCTACAAGTTTTTCATACAGACTTGACATCTGCTGATATGGCTTCGGATGAGTCCTGCCTTGAGTGTATCTGCCGAGGGCTTGCTTTGGAAGGGTCGGTCGATCGTGGTGAGCCAGAAGCTGTATTTGTTTGCAAAGTAGTGGCAGGTTCCACGTGCGCCGTTGCACTCAATGAAAGGAGTCGCTCTGAAATCTTCCAGGCAGCTCCCAGGAGAAACCAGTGACTGCCCTCCACCTTCATCACCAGCAGCAGTGTGCTAAAGGAGACAAGAAGGGAAGCATTCAGAGTGCAGCCTTAGGCAAGGCTGTCATAAATTTACACATATGAAAAGAGAAAAACCATCAGAATTGCTCCTAATTCTTATCTCCAGTACAGAAAGTCAGCCAATCCTGCAGCTGTGTAAAGGTTTGGCTATGCTACAACTGTGTAGAGGAGCTAGGTCATATGCTGGTGCTACTTTAAAATCTGACAAACTTCCTTTCTATAGTTAAGATTTTCACTGTTGGAAGTCTTGGAATTGGAGAATCATTTGGGTGGGAAGGGCCCACTGGAGGTCACTTCAGCCAGTCTCCTGCTCAAAGCAGGGTCAGCATCGAAAGTTACCCTCAGTCACTCCAGGGCACTGTTGAGTTGTTAACACGTCCAAGGATGGACCTCCCACAACTTGTCTGGGCAACTTGTTCCTCTGTTTTATTACTCTCACTAACAAGAACTTTTCACCATATATCTAACTTGATTTTGCCAAGTTATAAAGTCCATCTTCCTCTGCATCACACACAAGGACCACTGTAGAAACAGAATTATCTTCTATACAAATAACTAGTTCCCTCTATGACATGGTTTTTGACAGCAAGTTATACCAAAATCATGCATCTTTACACCACTCAACTGTTACCTTTGACAGATACTGTGATAACAAACTAAATGTTACTTTTCTTCTGTCAAAGACATTGCTAACAAAATGGGCATTTTCTCTGTCCCTTTAAGAGCTGCACAGCTGTATTTTTAAGTGATACTGTTGAATTTTCTCTTAGAAACTGAAAGAATCTACAATATAAAAGAAAGCAGCTGGAAAATAAAGTTCTCAAACAGTTTTGTAAATGTGGGGAGAAATCTGGGCACATCCAATAGGTTTGCCTGCCCAGGTTTTAATAAACAACATACTATGAAAGCTGTAACTGGCTTGGCTTATGCTGCAAAAGGCCCACTATGTTAGACAAATAACAGCAATGGCCACCTTTTAGTAAAGGACTCTGATCTCTGGGGCTGAGGTTTAGACAGAATCATAGAATCAACTGGGTTGGAAGAGACCTCCAAGATGATCAAGTCCAATTCTTGATCAACACCACTGTGATTACTAGATAGTTGTGTTTAAAAAAACCAAGCAAATCAAAACCACAAAGCAACAACTCCCTGCTCCCCAAAGGGCCCTACCTAAACCTTACAGCCTACCAGCTGTCTTACAACTTGGCAAGATTTGCTAAGCTATGAAGTTCAGGAGCAAAACTGTTCTAGCATTCCTTTACAAGAACAAAATTGGTAAGAAGCAGCATAAACTATTACAACTTTAAGGCCTCTTCAGCTGGAGCTGTAAAGCAGTTAGAAAAACTGCTCATGTTATTTGAGCCCTGGCTTGGGATCAGACCCAGCTGGCAGTATCAGGATGAGCACTGGCATTCCTATGCTCAGTGTACAATCTCCAACTCATGCCTATAGCATCTCTTCTGATACTATGATCTTTTATCCTTCTGCAGTGCTTACTCCACTCTACTTGTATAGGATGCATGATAGTGGAGTGCCCTCACTACATGAAAACTTAGTGAATTCTGTGGCTGTTTGGGCAGGGGTCTGTGCTGACTGATGTTGTACCTTACTCAGGGGAATGAGCTGACCAATTTAAGCCAAGGAAGTAAAACAACATGTACTCTGAGATAATCACAAGTGGGCTGACTTCTTTCACAGTTGCCTGAGAAGCAAAAGTGTGTACACCAAACACTTAATTTGTTCCAAAGGCTAGCTGGGAAAATGTGAACTCTTCTCACTGTGTGTGCCATAGTGCTGACAGATTTTGTCCTGGCAAAAAGTTATTGCTAAGGTGACAACTTCACTCTTAAAAATGGCCAGTGTTTACACAAGGCTTTGCAAATATTTAGTTAACTCTTGGCATTCTTGTGAATTAACTATGAGATTGGTATCAGGACTTTTTATAGAAGCAAAAGAAAGGTCTCTAAAAATGAAGGGTGTATTTTCTGTAACTAATTTCAGATTTCCCTTTTACCTTATTTTCTGAAAAATTTAAGGTTTTTGCTTTTGACATACAGATGGTTTTGTGGGTAAGACTGACTATTGTTCTTTTATGATGTCTTCTGCCACAGAAATCTTATTTTTTTCCCAGTACTGTTTAATTCAGGGTTCAGCCCACTCTTCAATGAGTTAACAACATGGGCACAGTCTTGCAGATTTTGACTCTTGCGTACATCACACAAAACAAAAGCATGAGCATCTGTCAGATCATTCACAGACATTGTAGCTGCTCTTTACCATGTTAAGCCCTCCCATGTTCCCATGATTCCTTGTATTGTCTTGCAAGAAAAGCAGGTCAGGCCATTCAGTAGGTCTTCTGCTGCACACCTAGCACTAACTTTTTCTGTAACATCCCATTTCTGAATTATAAGATCACAAGATCTAAGAGATCCTATAAGTCTTGGGATATACAGCTCAACTCTTCTTGCCATTAGAGATACAACATGGAAGCTTAATTTTAAAAACAACTAGATGCTGTCTCTACAGACTGACTAAGTGAAGGACTTTGACTTCTAAATCTTCAACCAAACACCTATGATTTTTAAGTTAGAAAAAGAAGGGGAAAAGTTGTTTGTTGTGTTTTTTTCCCCCTAGATTAAATCCTTAATAGTGATGTACATAAGTAACTACCAATCTTTAGCTGTGAAAATACTTTGTTGGCTAGTGTTGTGTTTAAGTGCAATTTAATTTGTTAATCCACAGCTTTGTTCTGGTCTGCAGCTCTATTTTGTACGTAAAGTCTCCAGATGCTATTCTGAGAAGCAACAATTTTCTCTGAAATTCACAGAAATTCTGTTCTTCCTCTTCTGCTTCTTAGAAACTAGTTTTGTAGTTCCCTGGTTCCCCAGTATGACGCATGGTTTTGATCTTTCTGGCTTTAAAGCAGAGCAGCCTTCCAAGTATCTAGGACTCAAGTTTAAAACCCAGTGCCACACAAAATGTGACACTGGAGACCAAATACCATAAGGAAGGAATATCCAATCCACAAACTGCGCCAGCCCTCAGGACAGTGAGGAATGGAAGCTTCTTGGCTATGGACAGCAATTGCCACAGCTGGGGCCTCACAAACTGAGCAGCGACTGATATATGGCTTAATCTCATCTTCTGCCACAGGCATCATTGGAAGAGGTGCTGTAGTTGAGAGCCAGTAGGATTTATCATTTCGACTTGCGTAATAACAAATATCCCCAGGGTTACAGTAGAGGAATGGCATAGTACTAAAACGAGACAAACACGAGCCAGCCAGCCCTGTTAAAAAAAAGAACAAGGAGAAATCATTCTTACAGAGGACAATGTGCATTTTCAGTTTCCTGCTCTTTCCCAAGCACCTGCTAGTAAAACCCTGTGGTCCAGAAAGCTTCACTGGCTTTACACGTTCCCTTGAACCACACTAATGACTTGCAGGAGCTCTCTCAGGGGCACTCTATGAAGATAAGAAGTTTTTATCTTCTCACTAGGTTGTTTCTTAAGCCTTTTTGCTGCAGTTCCAGCATTTGGAATTGAAGCTTCTGCCAGCAATATCTGTACGTACCTAGATCCTGATTGTGTGCTTTCTCTTGCCCTTCAAAATACAGTAGGCTGTATCCACTCCAGAGTTTGTTCATGCCAACTGGGCACATTGGCTCTTGATCAGACTGGCTGTGCTTCACCAGCAGGTAGCCCATGCTGACACTGCGACCTGGCATGCCTGGTGGCCCGGGGCTGCCAGGGCGGCCTGGCTGGCCTTAGAACAGGGGAGGAAAGAAAGAATACAGCTTAGGTCGTGCTCCCACAAATGATCTGATGATAGCTGATATTCCAGCTAAGCTGCTGATGAATAAAGCTTTTTTGCATGATGCCTCTTCTTATAGTAAGTGGTTGTTAAAAGAGTTGCAGTTCTGGGATTATAACAGTTGCTTTTGAGTTAGATTGGTGCTGGATCAGGCTCTTTGGTTTCTAAGATGATGTCATGGCTGAGGAAAGCCACAAATAAAATTCTGATGACTTTGAGCATACTTTGTACAATACAGATAAGCATATTTTTCCTTTAAAATGTTTTCTTACAGCAAGATTAACCAATGATTTTTTAATTGCTTGCATTTGATTCATACCCTTGAAGCTGTGCTCCGCAAATACCTTTTCCTCTGCGTACTTAGCTAATTAATATAGTAATAGTTTTGCTCTTTGATTTGATAAGGACACAGGTATTTCTTTTACAAATACATCCCCTTAAACTTAATTTATCCAAATATCACCTATCCAGCCATTCATTTCCATGAATGGAACTGTTAGTAAAACACTAGGCGGAAAATACGTAAGGAGAATATAAAAATACACTGAGATCAAAACAAACTCATGAGTGGACAGACACCTACATCTATAAAAATTTATTCTGAAAATACAGTTTTAAGATAAATGTTAACAGCTAGTTAGTTGTCCTTTGTGAATTATCCATGAAGACAGAAACTTTCTCTCCTCTCCCCTCCACTCCCCTCCCCTCCCCTCCAGTGATGTGGTAACTACACAGCTATTTATTGCAGTGAAATGGGAACAGGGAAGAAGTGCTATGTGGTATCTCTTACCTTCAAATCCCACCGGACCCTGAAATCCTGTTCCTCCTTGTTCACCTCTTGAGCCCGGAGGAGCTGGAATGCCACCCCTGCCCTGGAGTCCTGGCTCTCCAGGTGAACCTCTGAAACCTTGCATAACAATGATTGTAAGGACAGTGACTGTAGAGACACCAACATGCTACCCATTTTTTTAACATGTGCTTTACTTGTATATGTTTGGTTCTCTCTGCCAGGTCTAGTAATTTACACTAAAGGCAAGATCCTATAGTGCTTGCTCAGGCAAAAAGCACGAACTTCACTGCAAAAGGCTGCTGCAGTCAAGGCTTTGTGAGCCCCACAACCCTAATCCTTCACCCTGGGTACCACTCATCTCTGATTAGGCTCATAGTGAGGTGTGCACTGCATTGGGTCCGTATATTATTCCCTGGGCTGACAGCACACCCGCAAAGATGTGTACATTTCCACCAAAGACATTCAGTCTTGATTTGAGTGAGATCTATATCTGATGTTGCTTTGGCTATGTGAGCATTGCCAAAGTTTTCTCCTGTTTTGCTTATATTCTGAATGCTAGGAGGAAAGCCCAAGCCTCAGCTTTGGAAGACTCCAAATTTACCCTCCTTTCTGGTTTATAGAATTTTAAGTAGAAGAAACTCAAAGCAGTGCTCTAGTGGCCTCACTCTGCTAAGGGGAACTGAGCTTTCAGTTTGAGTGTGCAATTCCTACCTGGATCCCCTTGTGGACCCTGAGGGCCCATATCTCCTGGGCTTCCTGGAGGTCCTATATTTCCATGGGGACCTGGTGAACCTTGCTCAGCAACCAGTCTTGGAGGAAGGGGGGGCAGCCCAGGAGAGCCTGGAGGTCCCTGGAAGCCTGTGATTAGAAGCAAGATGAGACAGTTTGATTAAAAGAGAAACCCAACTACCCTGTATTCTTCCTTCATGTGCTTTCATCCACAGATACATTGTTCTCAATTAGCTGCATATATATGAGACGGACTATGGTCTGCAACTCACCTCTTTGGGAATAGCAGCTGTATTATATTGGCTGAATGTGTGTGAGTATGGGATGTCCAAGACAAGACAATCTCCAAGTATGTGATAATCTCCAAGAGATTGTTTTCTCTTGGACAGTACACAGATAAGCAGAAGGTAATGAATGATGCTACAGCTCTCTCACTTATGGCACAAGGAGTTGGGAAGTGTCACTCAAAAAGCCAATGGCAGCACCATCTTTTGGTGTGCTTCAAGAGACAAAAACATGATGGAGTGAAGGATTTTAAAGCTCTTTCTAAATATCCAGTATGTCTACTCCAGAAGATCAGTTTAGATCATAAATTCTTTTTTTTTTTTTTGACCCCAAAAGTGGCTCTGATTTTGAGTTGGCACCTCATACAAATTAAATTCATAAAGGCAAAAAATTGACTACTAATGTTAAATTCAGGCACCTCTCCACTGGAATTTGCCAGGATTCACACAGTCATGAAGGATGGAGAGGACTCTGGAGGTCACATAGCCCAGCCTCCTGCTCAAAGCAGGGCCAGTTAGATGAGCTGCAAAAATGAGTGCTTTAAAAAGGAGTCACACATCTGACTGTAGTTACTTACCAGTTACTCCTCTGTCCCCTTTGGGTCCAATAGGTCCCAAATCACCTGGAAAGCCTGCTGTGCCCATAAAGCCGATGACACCTTGTTCACCCTTACGACCTTTAATGCAAAATGACAGGTGGCATTGTCACATTTCAACACGGATCAAGTGAGTGCAAAAGTTATGGGGTAATTTATCTGCTGCAGCATAAGAGGCTCCCCTCCTGGTCAACATCAGCATTTCCCATCCTTACCTTTTGGTCCAGGGAATCCAGGAATGCCAGGTCTTCCTGCTAATCCAGGATCACCTCTGCTTCCCTTTGGGCCAATTTCTCCAATTACACCTATTTGTCCACTTTCTCCTTTGCTTCCTGGTGGAGCAGGTATTCCAGGCTGCCCCTGTGGTCCTGGATAGCCTATTTAGAGAATATATAGGTTGTAATCTGTTTATACTTAAAACCTGAGCACAGAGGAAAATAACAGAACTATCTAAGTGTATCTCATCAGGTTTCATTTCCTTAATTTAAGCAGGGAGCAAATGTTTTGCTCCCTAACAGACTTATTCAGCGCTCCAGTTCCTGCTCTCAGGCTGGCATACCCTTCTGCAGTGGTGGCAGAGGAATTAGAACAAGAAGGTCCCACAAAGCAGTGTCATCTCAAGGCAGATTTCAGCAGCAGTGGGGTGCCTGCTGAGATACAGCCTTCAATGAGCTATTCCTTTCCCAGCAAATGCCTCACTTCACTATGTGCCTCCATGCTTCATCCTAAATTCCCTAAATAACTAGAGAGAGAAATCAGAGAGCAGTGAGTACCTGATTCAGTGCCAGGTGGTAAATAAGCCAAGGACTTACTGTTCCGTGTATCTTAGTGCTTCAGTTAAACATCTGGAACCAAGTAAGTACTTCATGCTGTCTTGGGAATTATGGGAACAGCTTCTTTTTCTAGAATTTCATATTGCCTGAAGCTAAACCTAGCAGGTTTCTCTTCAGTTACCTCTGCTTATTACAAGACATTTGGACTTTCTTTCCAAGATGAGAGTGACTTATTAACTAGGGTTTTCAGTGGGGCATCTCTTGTGCTGTCTGTTGAAGTTGGATCACATGTGGATATGAATGCAAGACATATATGTGTGAGAGAGGCATGGTCATAGCAGGGACTTTTATATGAATGAGTTAATGTCTCCCAGTGTAACTTTTTTTGCACTGTCATTTCACATAGGAGAATTCTGTAAATGATTAAGAAAATACTCTGTAGACTTTTAAGTCTGACACAGACCTCAGATTTTAAAGTGGTAGTTTAGCATAATGCTTTTGAAAGTTCTTAAGAGAATTCTGGATTATTAAATCTGTTATTTGGATGAAAATCAAACCCTACCATCAGGACAACCTGTAGGAACTGTCTTTTGCTTTCAAGAGGTCTGTCCCTATTATCTTATGTATGCTTAGTTCCGTCCAACAATTATTCATACACTTTAATGTTGTGTTTAATAGGGCTGTTTTACTGAATCAGACAGAAATAACAATGACTGCTGTTGCTAACCCAGTACTTAATCTTCTACTGTAGTCTGAGAGCACAACCTTGTAATTAATCTTTTGTTGTTGTTTGAGGGGAACAAGGCGTGAATTACCTGGCACTCCATCTAGACCTGGGGAGCCTTTATCACCAGGATATCCTGATATATTTGAAATCCCAGGAGGGCCTGGAAATCCTTCCTGCCCAGGAATACCAAAAGGTCCTGGGATGCCTGAAAAGAAGAGAAGAAATAATCAGTATTGTAGGGAAAATGCACAATTGCAATTAAAAGGACTCATCTTAGACTAAGTGTAAAGAATGGGATTTTCAAAATGGAAAACACCTGCAGTTCCCACTGATTTTTATTTTTTTCACATGATGTTGTAGAATATTTTCTTAAAAGAACCAAATACTAGTTCTTGGCCAAAGCTCTCTGTATAGCTAATTACATCTCACTGTGTGGAATGCTAATAATCTTGTGTCTGCCAGGGAAAACATTATTTCAAGATAGAAAGTACTCAAAATACGCTAGGTATACTGCAGCAGGTGAGAAAGCAGATTTGTTCTTCTCTGTCTGCAGAGTCAGGGCTCACAGACACTTAGCATTTTTTTGAGTCAGTTAGAACCAAAAGTTTGAATCCAAGAAGTCCCCTACAGATGAAAAATTGTTAAATGGCCAAAAATCTGACCCACCAGTAATAATTATTCTTTTAAGTAGATTCAAGCTGTCAGGAAGCAGAAAGATTTCCTTTGTTTATTCATTATAAAAAAAGGTAATAATATTTAATCATGACAAACAAATGCACCTTACCTGAATGAGGTAAGCTGTTTCTTCCAATGCTTGATAATAAATCCCTGAATGGTGTTTGAGGTGGCACAGCATGTTAGTAACAATAAAGTGTAACACAAAAGAATAGGAATGAGCCATTGAACCAAGCAGGTAAAGGCAGTAAAGTTATATATCTATATCAGTTCTTAATCCTTTCAAAGCCAAAATGTTTTGGAAGAATTAAAAAAAAACACAAGAAAACAAACACAAAAACCTGTAATTAGTTATTTGTTTGTAACATCAGTCTGGTGGCTTCTGAATGGAAGCAAACCAGGTGGTGGCCCATCCTGAGATAAGCACAGCCTGTTACAGAATGGTGGGTTGGAGCTGGAAGGCTGTACGCTTACACTGCACAAGGGGTGATGGTGCCAGCAAAGCACGGCGCACGGAACAGAGCCCCAAGGTGTCAGCAGCACAACTGCACAGTGATGGACAGTGAGGCTTTTAGGAGAAAGGTAAGCATTGACAGATTTGCAACAAAAAGAAAGAAAGAAAAGTCATAGTGTTTGTGTAACGTGAACCTGATTAAAAATATTTCGGAAGCTGATGGCTCAGAGTACCTTCTGGCAGTTGCAGCTTGCTAAGCTCAGTGGATGCTACAAGATGCTGGTACCATGGGGAAGGACCCAGGCTGTCCAGCACCAGGGAACATACACTGCTCTTTCTGAGCAAGGACTGGCTGAGCAGTACAAACTCCAAACAGTGACCTTGCCAGCTTTGGGAGTTCTATAAAACTGTCTACACCACACAGCATTTTGTGACATCTCTAACACCCACAGATGAAGCAAATAATAAGTGGATCCCATTCTCTGGAATACACACCTGGAACACCTCTGTCTCCCTTCTGGCCTGGAGGTCCTCGGCTGCCTTCAACTCTGCTTGGCTCTCCTGCTTCTCCTTTGTCCCCCACTGCACCTGGGAAACCTGCAGAGCCGTACCCATCTGGACCTGTTGTGGAGTTGTTAAAAATCAAGAGGAAATCTGAAATGTTTCTGCATATAACAATGCATCAGCATGCTAAAACACATGTACAAGAGCATATGGATTTACAAAATACATGAGTCATGTAACGGCTTATTGAAAAAAAAGGCTCATAAGGGGAAGAAAAGGCCTTGAGGCTTTAACTTTATAAGAGAAAATAAGTTATGATTTAAAGTTGTGTTCTAATCCACCTGTGGGGCAGCACATTGTGTATGAAGTTGTTTGCCCAAACCTACAACAATGACGCATATTCCACATTGGGCTTTGGAGAACACAGTTAAGAAAGTCACATTATAAAGATCTCATCAATCAAACTTGCAGCCAACACAATATTGTGCCTATGAACACGCAGACTAAGAGTATTACTCACCTGGTGATCCTGGTAAGCCCTTAGTGCCTGGTAAACCGTGCAGTCCACTGATTCCTCTTAAGCCAGGCAAGCCTGTTTTAAAATAATATTCATGATTCTCATGATGGTTTATATGAGTTTGTATAAATTCCTAGGCAAAAAATTAAAAAGCTTGAATAAATACTATTCTGTGTTAAAATCTAGTGTATTATATGGAAATTAATTAATTACAATAAGTGTATTATGAAATACACCACACCATGGTTTTGTGATTGCCAAATTTTGTTATTATCCAACAAACTCATTTACTCTGGAGATGTTTTTCAAAATATCTCTGATCCGTCTGGTAGCATGCCTTTAGTTCCAGTCCTGCTGCCAGAGTTTTTTTAATATCCATTTAGTTCTCCAAAATCCTCAAACCAAGGCAATTATGGCATAATTGTAGGCTCTAAATGAGGTTATAATAAGGATGTCTTCAGGAGAAATTCACTGTGTTATTTAAAAAACCCCAACAAAACCCCAACAAAATGTCTAATAGCTGCTGTTACTGTTGTTACAGGTAAAATTTATTCCATTCATTTGTACTTGTCAAAGTGGTAAGCATGATGTTAGAGCTAGACAGGTATCTGTAATCAATGGCCAGAGCTCTGGAGGACAATTCAATATCAGAAAAAGAAGTGTCTCCTTTGTCTATACAGGTAGCCTTCATAACTATATTAGCTTACCTTTGATGCAGATTCAGATAAAGAATCTTACTAAAAGCATGGTAATTTCTGACTGTAAGGCAGAAAAAAAATCTGCTAACTTAATTTATTAAGGAATTAAATGGCAACTGATGAGATTCTGTATGCTGTGATACAAACACCTTCATTTTAAACTATCATCTGCATTTTGGTAGCACAATTCTGTCTAAGCCATAAGTCATTTTTTCTTGAAACCAGATATTGGATCAATTCACAGTTTTTGGTGATGATGTAGGACAAATTTGTTGCTCGCTATCTAATGCCACATTAGATATTCTCATAGTGTATATCACTACCCTTGCTGCATTTTTAATAATTTTTTTTTTTTTTTGTTTCCTGAAAACTTTCCTGGTTGAAGGAGGTCATCAGCAATTAAAGTGAACTGAGAAGACATCAGAAGACTTAAAGGAGAAAGCAACCACATGTGTCTTTGTTAATGAGGACTTTATGAGGAACAAATGTTTAGCAGAGGAAGCTGCCACTCAGAACTGAAAAAGGCCCCCTTTCTTCTTCTTCTTCATCACCCCAAAGGAACAATAGCAAGTGCTTACACTGAACCAATTGAATAGCTGAAGCTGTATTAATACCTGCTTGTCCTGGTAAGCCAGGCCAGCCGGGTGTTCCCTTTTGACCTTGAAATCCCGGTGTCCCAGGGCTTCCTTGCTGCCCTGGTGGGCCAACTAGTCCTGGTAAACCTGTGTGACAACAATGAACCATTGCTCATGAGTGTCCTTAAAACCAATAGCCCAACACATGTACTTGTGTTACTTTCATTCTCCCAGGCAGCAAAACGAAGACTTTCCCTTCCTAATGTCATTGTATGACACTACACTGTCCATCCAAGAGGAAGAAAACTAAAGAGAACAAAGGTAAGAGAGACAAAGTATAAAAGAGTAATTCATTACAAACTTCTGGTTTCTAACAACCTCAGAAAACAATGGGCTCTTCCTATTAAAATGGTAACTTGACTTCTATTGCCAATTACAGATAGTAATTTAATTTCTATGCACCTCAGTTTCCCCTTCTGTCCCACCCGTTTTGTCTCTATGACTGGAAAACTATCAGACAAGGACTGTTTCCCAGTGAGGTACCTATCGAAACTCTTCCTGTCTTGGCTGGAGTTTCTAAGCCCCATAATTAGGAATAATATGGAGAGCAACTGCTCTGAAAGTGCATTTCCATGGCCTCCTGCAGTAAGACATGTTCTTAAGCCCTGAGTGTACGATCCAGCCACAAATGAACCTAACTTGGCTTCTCTTGCACAGTTGGCCAATAAGCCTGGATCACTGGCTCTATAACTGTGTCCTGGGGGATACTGACTTACTTTATGGAAGAAAAGATCATTGAAGAGCCCACTTGCTTGTAGTATTGTGACAATATTAGAATATCTGAGTATGCCAGCAATACAACACTTGACTGGGCACATGGTTACTATAAAAAAGGCAAAACTGGTACGAAGCAGAATTTGGCTTTTGACATTTCCTCTTAACTTCTACTGAGAGTTTCACATCCTTGTCACTGCTCTTCACCAAATGAATGATCAACATGTTAAAAATCCTACGATTTTTGCACAAGAGGCAATATTTTTTTCTTTCTCTTCTTAAACTGTTTTATGTTTGGAGTGTTAAAAAGAATGTTTTACCTTCCTGTCCCACAGAGCCAGGGTCACCCTGTGTACCCTTGAGGCCTTCAATGCCAGGGAAACCAGGATCACCACCTTCACCTTTTTGTCCCACGCCTCCTCTTATGCCTGGAAAACCACAAAACCAGTATATTCTTTTAATAATCTTGATATGACCTCAAGCTAACAAGCATAATGTGAACTTGGCTACTGGATGGGTCCTGGTCTTGCCACATAAAGACATTCTTCTAGTCAGGATAGTTGCATAATCTGGGAGAATGAATAGTCATCTGGCCAAACTATCATTAAGTTTGTTTTTAAAAGTACTCCCCAAATTACATGGAATGTGACCGTGATGTTCAAGTGTTCTGCATGTGCAGGGAAATTTTAATACCTTACTTAACCAACCCAACCCAAAATATACCAGACTTTGCTATCCCATCTTCCTGATATCACTCCTTTTGTCATCAATGGCAAAAAATTATATAGAAGTGTTTCCTCTAGTTGCATGTGATGTTTACTGCTACAACTATACTTTCAGTTGAAGAGGCAAATGTAGCACATATTCATTTCAATAAAGAAAAGATGAACCTCTCCAGGAATTGTCACAAGGGCACAAGTTCAAGAGCCATCAAAAGCCCATGGTAAGCTCCCCCTCCCTTCTTCTGTGGACTTTACTATGTGAAAAAAAAATACATCGAGACAACAACTGTGAAATTAATACCTGTTAAGCCTGGCACACCAACTTCCCCTTTGAGGCCTGGCATCCCTGGTAGGTTTATAGTATCTCCCCGATCACCTGTTTCAAGTGAAAATGAACACATGAGCAGTAAGGCTTTAGACACTATTTCCTGTTGCTTTGAAGGCATTGCAACTTCCAAGGCAAAATTCAGCAATTATTATGTTTCTAGAACACAAGAGGAGTAAGTTAAAGAAGGCAAAAATGTTTCTAGAACAGCCTCCCTTCCATGGATGGATTTATCCATGGACAGCAGATGTCGCATGAAATTAACAGTATTAACCTTTTCATAGTCTCCCACATCTGCAGTAACATTCTGTAAGACTGTATGAAGAGTCTTTAAGAATGAAGATCCACTAAGACCCTTCAGAACTTAATGTCAAGTATTTGATGGGTAGTGACTACAAAGAATTCTCAGATAAGACAACAAACTCACCTATTTCTCCATGTGAGCCAGGAGTACCAAAATGGCCTGAAATTCCTGGAACACCCTTTTCTCCCTATCATACGATTGAGAACAGGTATCAGTTAATTCAACCTTCCAAGCAGCAGAGTTTGGAAATATTGGAAAAAGACTATTACATTTACCATTTTAGAGCTACAGGTCAGTTAAGCTAAACCAGTAGGAACCAAAGGACACATTAAGTTTGCAAAGACTTAAGTTTGAAATCCTATTACGCATATATGGTAATAAGTCCTTATGCTGGTTTTGGCTAGGGCAGAGTTAATTTTCTTCATAGTAGCCAGTATGGGGCCGTGTTCTGGATTTGTGCTGGAGACAGTTGATAACACAGGGATGTTTTAGCTACTGCTGAATATGCTTTACACAGTGTAAAGACCATTTCTGCTTCTCACCCCACCCTGCCAGAGAGCAGGTTGGGGGTGCACAAGGAGTTGGGAGGGGACACAGCTAGGACAGCTGAGCCCAGCTGACCCAAGGGATACCACACATCATTTGGTGTCATGCTCAGCATATAAAGCTGGAGAGATGGTGGCCTGGGGGGTAACACTACTTGGGGACTGGCTGGGCATCAGCCAGTTGCTGGTGAGCAATTGTTTTCACTTGTATCACTTGTCTTTCTTGGGTTTTATTTCTCTCCCATTGTTATTTTCCTTTTCATCTACTAATAATTATTTTTTCTTGTATTTTATTTCAATTATTAAATGGTTCTTATCCCAATCCACAGGTTTTCTTGCTTTTACCCTTCCAGTTCTCTTCTCCCCATCATGCTGGGGGCATGGTGGGTAATTGAGCAAGTGTCTGTGTGGGGGCTTTGCTTCCGGCTGGGGTTAAACTGTAACAGTTCTGAAGTCCTTGGTTAGAAAAAAGTCTTATTGAAACCTAAGGACGAAGCTATGTGAGAAAGGAATACAGGTTTTGTCTCTCGTGAATAAATGGTATTTGTGAGTTGACTGTCAGGTCTTTTCTAAGTGTTTATTTCTTCCAGTGTAACTTATTCTGCAGCCAAATTGAATGACAGTGAATTACCCTCTAGAAGCTAAGATTCTTAGACTCTTCTACTGTTAGATAAGTGACACAGTAATTTTTGCCAGTAATACCATCAGTTCTGGGAGAAAGAAAAGTAAAGCTGGCATTGAGAATAATTTTTAACAACAGCTACAGCAATGGCACCAAGGGCCTAGAAGAAACTATCTGGGTCCTCATTGTCAAAAAGATGGTAGATGAAATTTGGATGTCTCACAATGAGAAATGAAATTACTGTGCTTAATGAATGTTGGAGGGATCAAGCAAAAATATTTGATCTATTTAGTCAATGATTATTGCATTTTTATCTTTGCACTGTGGTTGTTCAGCACAATTTTGAGGGATGAATGCCACTTGCTAGAGAAACTGAATGGCAATACGAGGACACTCATATTCCTTCATGGGCATGAACTCACTCTGACTCCTGTGGTGCCAGGGAAGCCTCTGATGCCAGGAGAGCCAGCAGGGCCAGGATACCCTTTCAGACCTGTCAGCCCTTTTGCGCCGATGTCTCCTTTCACACCAGCCACGTAGCTGGGATGCCCAGGGGACCCTGGGGTTCCTGGCTTTCCAGGAAGACCTGGCATTCCTTTGCTACCTGTAGGCGGGGAAGAAGAAAAATAAATAAGGGAACACTGACATGTAATTGTTTGCATGTAAGAAGTTTTCCTGCAAGCAGCCCTCTCAAAAGATGGCACCATAATGTGCTACACAAGGCAGGACACACACACACAGACAACATCATCCCTCAAAGCTTTTTTCAGAGGTGACTCTGTGAAATGCAGCTGGAAACTCAGTTTTTGCTGTCAGAGATGTTGCTGGGGATGCTGCAGCGGTACAGTGCAGTGCAGTGGTACAACAAGCAGAGAATATTTAATGTGGTATCTGAGAAAAGGCACTGATCGATAGTCCTTGAATATGCTTGCTTTGTTTTGCTATGACCACTGACCTTTTATGCCAAAGAATCCCTTTGTGCCCCTTTCTCCAGCATCTCCTTTTTCACCTTTAACTTCCATCATCATGCTGGGCATGAGCTTTGGGGGTTCTCCTGGAGGGCCTTGATCCCCACGGTCACCTAAAGGGTGAAAAACCCAACCATGTTACAAAAAGCTAGTCAGTGGCACTGTGTTGGAAAAAGTGAACAAAAGAGTTAATTAGGATACAGGAATAGTCACAGAATCACAGAATGTGCGGAGTTGGAAGGAACTCACAAGGATCATCAAGTCCAACTCTTAGCCCTGCACAGGACCATTTCCAGGAGTCACACCATGTACAAGCTACAAAAAGTCCCCTTGTGTCAATAATGTCAGTGGAATATTCATGCTTAAGAAAACATGAAAACTGAGTTAAATTTTTTGTGCACACAATCCTAGGGAGCTGGAACCACACTCTTCTGTGATAGGTAACTTACATCGCAGCAGATCAGTTAGGAATCATGTGTTTATAAAAAACCCCAAAATCATGGTTTATAAAAAAACCCAAAAAGCACACTGGAGAAAGCACAGAAAAGTAGGTTAGTTGCAGGGAAAGGGAAATTCTCAGTCAAAAAGCCTTCGGAAAAAGAAAGTGCTTGGATTTGTTACCAGTTATATTGTTCATTTTCTTGACTTTATGGTTACTGGTGACATCAATAAATAATGGCCTGAAGAAAGGATCCACATAGACTGTATGACTATCTTTAGTTCTTTGTGGGGGGCAGAGACAGGGCAATAACCCAGACTTGTCTCCTGTAATTATGCACTGTCTTGTATTTCTTCACCAAGAAGTATATTTGCACTTCTCTTTGCAGGGGCTGCTTTCACACTTGTCTCTTGGTGAGACCTCATTTCAGTTACTGGGATCACTGTTCTGTAACCTCTGAATTGAAAAGAAATATTTTGGCATTGTGGCAAAGCATTTATTTAAAGATAATCATATGCAAAGAAAAGAGGACTGAGTTACAGTGTTTATGTCACTGGTGATGATATCAACTGGTAAGTTTGTGACTTTTAACTATTCAATTGCCTTGTTTTCTGAATATTTCAGTACCTTTAAAATGCAACTGGAGCAAAATCCAAGTATTTTCCCCTAAACACTTTACACTTCCTGGCAAAAGGCTCTGTTGACTTCTGCACATGCCCAGAGGGGCCATTATCTGAGCTCAGATTAATAATGTCTGAATGAATATGTCTGTCTCCAACCTTAAACATGTGAAGATTCACAAAAAAGCAACCTTTCCCTGAGCCTAAAATCCAGGAGTCTTGGCCAGAGGCCCATGTTTGAAATAGGTGGAGGAATGTCTGAGCTAAATTTATCATGTGAAAAATGTGCCCTCTTTGTCTTATGTCTTTGTAAAATAGTTCTGCAGATGTGAAGAACAAACACACTGGTACCACCCATAAGCAAATACCTTTGAAACCACGTGCACCCTGTGAGCCTTTATCGCCCCGAGGCCCAAGTGGGCCAAATTCTCCTTTGATTCCCTTGATGCCTGCTCTTCCTTTTAGGCCTGTCATGCCTTTGAAACCATCTATGCCAGGTGAGCCTCTTGAGCCTTTAAAGAAAGAAGGGAAAGAGAACTGTTACTTCATTCAGATTTCTACAAACCGAATAAACATGAACCAGCAACACAAGACTAAAACAGCATGAAAACTTCAGTGCAACAGTACCTATCTTTTGGGTGCCTTGATGCTTACGGCAATCTACAGCAGGCACTCAAGCTCTCTGAGAGGTAGTAGAGCTCCTGAGGCAGTGTACTCTCAGGAGTACACTAACCTGCCTCAGCTGGCCAAGAGGCGGGTGATGTTGTGAAGATGATCAGAACTTAGTGTATTCTTCTGAAAGATCAGTTCAACCCCTCTTCCAGAGATAAGTTGGAGAAAGATACCCAGTTTCACACCAGGTTTTTTAGTCAGTCTATTCTACTCTATATGTAGAGATACAAATCATGGGTCTAAGACTGGCTGGCCCTTTCTCGCCAAAAATTCTAAACAAGATGGGTAATGCTAAGAAATAGATCTTCATTTCTCTCAGATGAGATCTGATCAGTGCTCCAGAGCTGTCCCTGGAAAAAAAGTCCAGTCTTTCCATCTAATGAAATTGCAACATGCATTTCTAAGCATTCACCCCCTTTGTGCTTAACTTAGCTTCACATGGAGTTGAACTCCCTTGAAACTCCCTGTGGTGTAGGCGAAATGCATTATACATAGTGTTTTCATGCCTGGCAGGCGAGAGTCTCACCTTCTCAACATAACATTAGTTTCCTGCTAAAAGTCAACAAGATCTTGTGTCTGGCATTGCTCAGTTCAAACAGGCTCAGCTTTAAAAACTTTTAAAGCCACGGTTTGGAGAAACATCTCTTAAATTTCACTGAGGACCAGTGGGACTAAGACAAGGAAAAGATTTTTAGAGAGAGAAAAGAGTAAATACTGTGTATTTTTTAAAATGAGAAATAAAACAGCCATTGCGTTTCTAAATAGGGTTGCATACAACAATCTAGCATTGTGCCAAGCACAATGCAGGGGAAAATGGCCAGTGATTTTGGAATATGTGATCCTGATTATTTTGTTTCAAAGAGGTACAGCATCAGAGAATGTGTCCAGTTCATCTCAGCACAGAACACCTTTAAACAACTACTTTTTTCAAAGCAGAAGTCCAGAGCTTACCTTTATCTCCTGGAAAGCCATCCATTCCACTTATGCCAGGAGGACCAGTCACGCCACGTATACCTGGTAATCCTGCATGACCAGCATCACCTTTGTCACCAGACAGACCTTTCAGGCCCACAGGGCCAGGAAAACCTTGCTCACCATCTTGTCCCCTAGCACCAGGTGGACCTGCAGCGTGCACATGAGAGCAGGGAGATTAAAAAGTGTTTGGACATATATGATGATTTCATACAAGGTAGCTCAAGAGGGAGAAAACTGCTGTTCTACCACCTTCATATTTGAGGGGAAATTGGGATTTTTTTTTCATCAAAGAACCGCAGAAATTATTGTAAAGATAAAGCAGTTCATCAATGTGAACCAGTCTCACTACCAGATTGGTTCCATACCCACTCTCAACAGGACCTTCCCCTGCTCTTTAATTCATGAATTAAGCCCCTTGTCCATAAGACTACTTCCATTTGGTAGCTCTTGTCTCCCATTCTGCCAGCAGCAAGCTCTGAGCTGGTTTGGTAGTTGGCTGTAGACTGAAAAAGCAGTAGCTCTGCCAGTGAGGACCATCATCCCCCCTATTTCCCACATGTGATATCAGCACAATTTGCAATCACAGTGACTGCACTATTACTGTCATTTCCCTGTCTGGGAATTAAAGACATGTCCCACAGCCCCAAGCTTAACTTTCCACTGTGAAAACCACACAGTTGCCCTGACACAGAGAACTGGCAAGAGGAGTGACATAGGACAGCAATACTTCCTCACCAATAGGTCCTTGAGAGCCAGGCCCACCAGCAGGTCCACGATTTCCTGGTGGCCCTGGGAATCCATGCGTTCCTGGTATTCCTGGTAATCCCATCAAACCAGGGAGACCTTGTGGTCCTGGATCTCCTTTTGGTCCTGGCAAACCTGGGCTACCATCCGCTCCTAAAAGACCATTATCATGCATTAGAGAGCAGGAAAAGCAAACTAAAGCACTGCTCATCAGTTTTAAAATAATTGACATGACCAGTACTGATCTCAATATTTGCATCAGAAAGGCTGACTGGCTCTTTCAAATGAAAGGTAATGATTTGGCCCCTGGTAGGTATAAATAGAGCAGGTCTCTTTCACTTTTAATCCCAGTAATTCTCTAATACCTGATCTAACACATATATTTTAGAAAGAATTGAATCACTGACTGAACCACTAGAATAAGGTTATTTATCTTTTCTAAAATGTTATAAACAGGAGTAGTAACATTTAGGCACACATTGTGTTTTGTGTTATTGTTCAAAAAATTTCAGGTAAGGTTGCTACAAGGCATTATTATAAGATTCATACAAATTTCTAAGCAAATAGACACTAATTCTATATGACTTAATGCACTGGATGAAAATTTATGTCTCTATGTCTCTACCATATAAGAACAATTGGGGTGTCAAGTTTTAAAAGCCAGTGCCTGTTTTTCATTCAGATTGGAGAAGCAGCAGTGTACAAGTAGTACACGGCATTTAAAATCCAGGTCAAGTGGATCTACTTCTCTTTATTCAGGTTTTACATTAGTGTAGGTCCATTGGCTTGACTGTAGTTGAAGCGCTTTATAACTGTGATCACTTAAAATGAGTTTTCTCAACAATAGAATACAGACTTTAGCTATTCTGAAGTGGCATAGATGGCATAAAGGAATCCCTATGCATTTCCCATAAAACAAAAAAAAGGTAACTCATACAAAAATTCACATGCCATTTGAGCCATTCTGTCAGACTTGTAAAATAAATCAAGAACAGACTAACTGGTAATGCTTTTCTTTTTCACTGTATTTATTTTTTGTTATTAATGAAAGCTTAGCTCTACAGAAATACTTACAAAGAGGGTGCAAAGTCACATCAACTTTTTTCTGTTTTCAATCAGTGTTTTACCTTGAATTTCTGCTTTTTTTTAGAGGTGCTAGTGATGTTTTCTGCTTTTTCCAAAACTTGAAAAGTGTCACAGAGTTGCTTTCATCCCTTTCCTTCACACTGAGGCTCTACTGCAGGTGAAACCAGCTCTCTTCACTTAAAATAACTCAGGGAAGAGGATGGTCTTCTTTATTTATTTGCATTGAAAAATCATGAGAAGAATATCCAAACCCAGTTCGTGTGATAATCCCCCCCTTGCTTTGAATTAATCACACAATTATTACTTTTTTTTTTCCCCCCCCACTTCCACGCTGGGCAAGGGAGTAACCAGCAGTTCTAACTTTGTGTCCAAATGCTACTGAAACTGTGTAGCAGGGCATACTAAATTTCCACATGTGCTTCTTGGAAGTCCTCCACACAATTCAACAGAGTAACAAAGTCAGAGTTTGCAGAGAAACTACGTTTTCTCTGCTTTCTCTGGGGAGTTTAGCAAGCGTTTTGAGATCTGTGAAATGACAAACTAAAATGAACATCCTGAAGTTATGAATAAGTATATAATGTTATCTTTTTATTGTTCCCCAGTGCCCAAAGACTGACAATGTAAAATGGCTTATTAACACTAAGTCCTCTTAGCTAAAATTTAAAAATTCAGCACTAGTGCAATGTGCTGATCAGCAAGGCCAGACTCAGCATTACCCAGACAACTTTTGGCATAGGAAACAATCACAGTATTATGCAGTAGGTAATGAAGAGTCAGGATAATAACTACATCACCATTCCATTAACTACAGTGGAAAAAAATTAGCAGTACATCTGAATGCAAGAAAGATGAGCAAAATCTGTTTCTCTGGTATGTTACTATAGCTGATTTCATGTAAAGCAATGTGAAGGAGAACTGAACATAAGTCATGGATCTCCAGAAGGTGTTTGGAGGAGCCAGGCATATTGGTAACAGCTGACAGAGATTTCGAAAGGACAGGAGATCATCAGGCACTGGGAACAGATAGTGGGGTCATCACTGAATCACAGAATATGCTGAATTGGAAGGGACTCATATGGATCATTGAGCCCTTAGTTTTGCACAGAACCATCACCAAGACTAACACCATGTACCCCAGAGTATCATTCAAACATTTCTTGAGCTCTATCAGACTTGGTGCTGTGACCACTTCCCTGGGGAGCCTGTTTCAGTGCCAAACCACCCTCTGGGTGAAGAATCTTTTTCTAATATCCAACCTAAACCTTCCCTGACACAATTTTAGGCCATTTGCTTGGGTTCTGTCAGTGGTCACGACAGAAGAGATCAGTGTCTGCCCCTCATGAGGAAGTTGTAGATTGTGGTGAGGCCTCCCCTCAGTCTCCTCTTCTCCAGGCTGAACAGACCAAGTGACCTCAGCTCCTCCTCACATGGCTTCCCCTCAAGGCCCTTCACCATCTCCACTGCACTCCTTTGGACACTCTCTAAGAGCATAATATCCTATAGTGTGATGCCCAAACCCGCACACAATATTCTAAGTGAGGCTGCCCCAGTGCAGAGCAGAGCGGGACAATCCCATCCCTCGACCGACTGGTGATGCTGTGCCTGATGCCCCCCAGGACACGGTTGGCCCTCTTGGCTGCCAGGGCACTGCTGACTCATATTCAACTTGCCATCGATCAGGACCCCCAGGTCCCTTTCCATGGCACTGCTTTCCAGCATCTCATTCCCCAGTCTGTCTGCACATCCAGGGCTGCCCCATCCCAGGTGCAGGATCCAGCACTTTCCCTTGTTGAACTTTGTATGGTTGGTAATTGCCCAGTCCTCTGATTTGTCAAGGTCTCTCTGCAGGACCTCTCTGCCCTTGAGGGAGTCAACAGCTCCTCCCAATTTTGTGTCATCTGGAAACTTGCTTAGTATCCCTTCCAGTCCTGTATCCAAATCATTTATGAAGATGTTGAAGAGTACAGGCCCCAAGATGGAGCCCTGTGGAGCCCCACTAGTGACAGGTCACCACTCTGATGTCACCCTATTCACTATTACCCTCTGTGCTCAACCAACGGGCCAATTGCTCACCCACCACATGATGTGTTTATCCCGCTGTGTGCTGGACATTTTGTCCAGAGGGATCCTGTCAGAGACAGTATTGGAAACTTTACAGAAATCCAAAAAGATTACGTCAACTGGCTTCCCTTGATCAGCTAGGTGGGTTATCTTGTCATAAAAGGAAATCAGCTTTGAAAAGCAGGACTTTCCTCTCATGGTGCCATGCTGGCTGTGACCAATGACTGCATTGTCTTTCAGATGTTTTTCAATACCTCCCAGAATAATCTTCTCCACAACTTTATCAGTCACTGAAGTGAGACTGACAGGCCTGTAGTTTCTGGTGTCTTCCTTCTTGCCCTTCTTGAAAATCAGGACAATGTTCACCAACTTCCAGTCAGCTGAGACCTCTGACATGTCCCAACATGGTCTCTTACTACTCTCACATCCCTGTAAGTTGGCTGTATTTGTATGACACTCTTACTCAAGCATTTCTTTATCTGAAGAAGCTGTTACCTCGAATTCCTGGTACTCCTTGATCCCCTGGTGCGCCTTTCAACCCTGGGAAGCCAGGGAGCCCAACATCCCCTCGGGAACCTGCTGCTGCTCCAAAAACATCACCAGGAAGGCCCTTCGGTCCTGGTGTTCCTGGAGCTCCAGATTTTCCTGTAAGGCCTGGGTGTCCCTGCAGTCCAGGTAGACCATTTGGGCCTCTGTCTCCCCTGGGTCCAGTAAAACCTATAAATAAAACAGGCACTAGGGATCACAGAGCTCACTACAAATGTTGGAGTTCAAATCCTAGATATACCATCATAATGCCCTCTATACCACAAATGACAGGGAAAAGACTTCTTGTCAACTGGGAAAATGGACATGAACTGGAAGTTGAGTCCAAGCACTGGTGAAAGACAGTACAGAAGACTGCAGAAAATTGGTCCCTGCATCCTGGGAGCCATAATTTAGCATTTAGAGCATTCTGCAGAGCTTAGCAGGGGAAATACAGGTTCATAGTCCTGCCCTATGCTGCACAGAACCATGTTTTATTATGCATTCCTTGCCTGTTGACCAGGGCATGCATTAACTCTTCTTTTGCTTTCTCTTTGGCTACTACAGATGCTGTAGATGAGCAGAGAACACTATCAGGTCATGTGCTGCCTGAGGGTGAAGCACCCCTAGCACTGGATTTGAGAAAGTTTGAAGCACTTCAGAATCTGTGAGGATTTAGGACTTTGAAAACAGATAAGACAAAAAGAATTTCATAAGAGTTTGTAAATTACATTCCATCAATGGCTTCTGTATTGTGCTACAGAAAAAAACCCCTCAGTGTTCATTTCTCTGACCAAATTAATCTGGTCAAACGCAGGGAAGTGGTAGGTTCTAGAGGTAATTCTGGACTGACTGATGATCTGTGAACATATATAACTACTGCAGCTTACATGCGTGTGCAGTGGCACACACACATATAAGCTCATCTGACTTACTATCTATGAACAGATACTAGGTACTCCACTTTTGATATGTCCAGTATCATACTAATGTTAGAAAGAGTTAAATAGAAATACCAGTACTATTATTTTCTTCCTTTCTGCATCATCATTATGAGTAAAACCTATTTGAAATCTGAAATATAGTGTTATTGCATTTTTTTATGGGAATGTCAAGAATTTTACTGTCACATTTATAATTTTGCACTATAAAGCAGACTTTAAAATGTTGACATCTATGTCACTTTTCATTATTATAGAAGTTGCAGGAAATTCTTTTGGATTTGAAAAGTCACAGTTTTGTCTAATAGCTTATTGATTGAATGTAGAAGAGAAGTGAAAACATATCTGGAATCAAGTTTTTGTGTTCAGCACTGTAGCAAAGAGGTCAAAAGTATATGAAGAAGAACAACTAATTATTTCAAGATACCTGGAGGACCTGGGAATCCTTCCCGACCTGGATCACCTCGTGTACCATTTAGCCCTGGATAGCCCATTGGACCTGGATCACCTGGGAATCCTCTTGCACCTTTTGCACCTAAATTATACAAAGGAAAGTAAGAAAGTGTGATTTGAACAAAAAACCCAGAAATGTGCATACAATGCAAGAAAATGTAGTAGTAAATATCATCATAATGTGTTTCTGGATGCAAAGATGAAAAGTTTTTAAAGATTTAATGGGACTATACTGTAGCTCCTTGGCAGTATTCTAGATCCCCAAGCAATGACCAAAATCCAGGTAACTGCTTTTACAAACACGGATTAACCTGACTTAAAGACTAATGATATGGACACTACTAGGGTGAAAATAACTAGTCTCCAAGACTTTTTGGAGCCTTTTAATATTTTGTAAATTAAGGCTTTTAGTTTCAGGTCAAAGAAGAGTGTTCACAAAAATGGGCACAGATAGGACGCTATGGGAGGAACAAATTTTTCCCTTGCCTGCTAAACTGATCACAGAACAAGAGCAGACTGGTTTAGATAACCATGAAACAGAAATGTAAGGCTAAAGGTTAGATCTAATCATCCTAGAAACCGAATACAAATTAACTAGTCTACTTACTATATTTGTAACACTACAGGTCTAGAGGTGTGCTAGTAAAAGAAGGGTTGTACCCTGAAAAAGTATTCTTCTGCCATGGAGCTCATGTTCATACTGAGTTCTCTCCTGACAAGTGAAATGAGACCTTGCTTCCTTGTGATATAGTATTTGACATTTCAGTAAGAGCAAATATTACTGTTTCTTAACATCTCAAAACCTGTAAACATTTTGTAGGATTTCTTTGTTACATTTCAAAAATTGTATTTATTTTTCGATGCAATAATTTATTACATGAGTCTCATTAATTCACTGTATTTTAAGATCAAGAATTTTTGGCAATGTTCTTTGAAAATAATTCCTGTGGAATGCTTTGTTTCCCTACCTCCCCAGCACTTTGAACTTTAAAAGTTCCCAGCCCAAGCCTGAAGGTCAGCAACATGCTTTAACATTTCATGTGTTGTTGCTTAACATGACCATTAATTTATTTATTCCACTGAAAGCAAGTTTCTCTCCATCCTTAACTATGACAAACAAAGGAAAATATCACTTGAATTTTGATACCTTTTTGCACTTAGGTTTCTGAATTTCCATTATTTAACCATGAGCATTTGTAGTTTTAGTTATTGTTTGTCAAAGGGAGGAGAAAACCTTTAAAAAGATCAGAAATAAGGTGCACATAACCAGCCAATGCAGTGTGAATAGCATTTCACAGGACTATTCTCCGCCTTACATGAAAAATAACTTTTCAGAAAGAAATTACAAGGAAAATCCTAGGCTTTCAGGTTTCAACAAAAAATTCTAACGTGCCTCTTACTCAAACAGCATCTTGGTATTGTTCCCCATCTGCAATAATTGACTTTGATTCATTCTGTTCAGTATTGCACTCATTAAAAAGTCGTATCAGAGAAAGAAGGCAGCAGATGGAGAGTACAACCTCTGCTTACCACATATTTCAGTAACTTGTTATGTGATGTTAGATGGTATTGACATGTTGTGCCAAACAGCAGAGAGAAGAAGTTTTTATTTTCACACAGAATCACACACACACAGACTACTCTGAGTTGGAAGGGACTCACAAGGAGGGGCCAACATTTAGTTTGCAAGTGCTTTAGCTGTATGTTTGAAACAGAAAACAGCTTAAAAATTTTATTCAACAGCCATTGTGTAGGTCTTGAGACTCCTGAATAACCAATATGTAACTTAAGGCAGTCTCCCTGTGATGTCAGGAATTTCAATGGAACACAAGGACACGAGGGCCTGAAACTATAGACAACTCCTTGCATTAGCACCCAGGACACTGAGACACTACAGTGGAGCTCCATCCCGGCTGAATAGAAGGTGGGAAATCTTGTGGACAAACCATGTCACTCTAAGCAGACAATGAAAATGGTGTAAAGGAGGTGTTCGTGCTTTTGTGTCAGGCCAGATAACATGAGTAGGAATGATGCCTCAGAAAACCGAATTGACACAGCTATGGCAAAAAGAAGCTGTGAAAATGGGTCTTGTTCCTCCCAGGTTTTCAGGTCCAGAACTGCCTCAGGTTGAAAGGTAGGTACAAACAGAGTGGTACAAACAGAGCTCTGCACTGGGCTTAGCAAGGAGCCTTTTCTAGTTTTTTGAGAGAGAGGATAAAAAACCAAATCTTAAAATTTCTAAAACATATAAGCTGACAAAGACAGAGATATCTGTCAGAGAACTAACGAAGAATATAAAACATAAAACACACAAAACAGCATCACTCATGTTACAGCAGTCTTACAGCTGGGTGTTAAATCTGACTGTACTCACTGAAAGAAAATCCTTCAAGCTCATATAAATGAAAGAATAAACAAATCATCATACTCACAAAAAAATTACAAAGATGGTAAAGAAAACAACTTTCAGAAGCACTGATCTTAATAACAAACTCAGACACTAGGACTAAGGAAACAGCGGTTTAAGATCCATTATTTATAAATCAGTCCATTAATCCATGTATGATATAATAACCCTTGTGTGTAAAAAAAAAAAAAAAAAAAAAAAGCTTGACCTTAAAATTTACATTTCAGATTTCTGACCTTGACTAAAATACAGGAGCACAGGCACAGATGCATCAGGAATTTTACATTTCCCAAACTCTGAAGGACGCAGTTATGGGAGTACATAAGCTTATAGAAAATATCAGTGCTGATCAGAGGTTCTGTCTTTAAGGTAAATCATTATGACCACTGAGCACACCTTGCCCATGTGTCTCTCAGTTCCACATCACACATTCCACTGGACTCTGCCCTCACCTCCTCCTCCTCTTGGAACCATCAATGCTGGCATAGCCCAGGATCACCAAATAATTCCTCTGGGCTAGGGTGGACCAGCTCTTCAAGGAAGTCATGCATGGCTACAGACAGCACAACAGCATTGCGACAGACAGTCTGGCCTGTGACACTGAGCCGTGTTAAAGACTTCAGGCTCACACTTGCTTAAGGCACTCTGTGTACAACTTGAGGAAGGACAGTGAGAAGGATCTGTCACAGTCCTCCACGTAACCTTTTATAACCCTGCTCTGAGAGAACAGGATTTTCCTTGTGAGGTGTCCAGTCAGCTCTGAGAGACCTCAGTATTTACCAATAAAAATGCATCTTTCTCTGTGTACTCTACTTACACGTGGAAAAAAGCATATGGACTTTCCCTTATGTCTTCTGTTTCCTGGCTGACACTTACTAGCAAGGACAGAATTAGCTCAGGAATGGTGCAGTCACCTGGGCTGCATGCTTAGATCTCTTTGCCAGTGTCAGGTTAACACTGTCCTCCAATGTAATTTCTAAAACTCGCTGCATGCTAAGGCTCAGCTTTTATAGATAGGGCAAGATATCCCTCAAATGTAGTGCATGTGGGAAACACAGGAGAATGCAAAACGTTACCTGTAGCTCCTGGCAGTCCTGGCTTGCCTTGGGATCCCTTCGGTGGCCTCACACAGCCCGCACCTGCAAAACAACCAGAGTTAGTCACACCACACATGCTCATTTGCTGCCTCTCATTGTCTCTGTGCCTGCAGCTGGGACAACTTCATTAAAGCAGGTGCCCAAAATTAACAGGGCAACCCTTAAATTTAAAAGAAGTTTTATTCTTCTTCTTAAAAAGATTGGCCATGGGTGGCATTTTCAGGGGAGCACTCAAACTGAGCTTCACTTCAAGAGCTGCCCTTCTGCCTATTTTACAGGGGCTATGGTGGCTGCTCCAGTTAGACCAGCATAGGAAGGGTAGTCCAGCTTCAGGGATGACTGTATTTTTCAGAATAAGAGAGACACTTTGTTTCCCTGTGGTGGAAGCAATCAAATCAATTTTTGTTACAATATAAGGGGCTTTTTCTTAGATGAAAATCTTCACTCAAAGTTCTTTAAAAAAAGCTGCTAAAATTCTCTTGGGCATCTAATTTCTGGCACCGTTGTTATAGATTGAGCAGTAACCATTGTTTTGATACAATAAACACTCAGGAGCAATGAAATAAAGAATTTCTGAATTGCAGAGCAAAAGTGCAGTAATTTTAGAATATGACTGATTAATTTACTTTAGAGCTATGTACCGTATATACGTGGTTATTTGTGACCTGAAGTTCCAACAGTTTACAACCAAGAGCAACTAAAACAGTCATCAGAAAGAAATTATCAACTCATCAAAGCACCATAAGACTAAATACTAAAAGATATTCAAGCCATTCGTATGTACAGTACCTGACCATATTGGTTCAGTTCCATCTCCTCTAGGAAAGTCTTCAGTGACCTGCCCACAGTCTGTGAGCAAAAATGGGGAAAGATAGTTATTATTTAAAAGAGAAAAATTGCAAAAAGCAAAAAATGCTCTCAATTCAAACCAAAATGTCAATTACAACAGCAGATAATTTTTGTATTATGCACACATACAACACAACTTATTTGCTGCAATATACTGGAACTCTCTATCCATATATTAATTAGATCCAGGCCTAAAACCTAAGCCTATCTGAATTAGGAGGCTGCGTGTCCCACACACTGTGTAGGGTTGACACGTGCCATATATGACATATTTTACCAGGTTTCTCAAAGTTGAGCAATAAAACTCTGAGCCTGAGCTTTTCTGAATGTAGTCCTGGCATTCTTATGCTTGGAAGGGACTTGAAAACCTGCAGAGATACTATGAAGAGTCCAAAGGATGGTTACATGATTTTCTCTGGGCAATTAAAAGATTACGTTGGATGGGAAAGATAAGAGCAAACCACTTTTGAGTATTGGACAGGCAGGACATTGCTCCATTGCCTCCAACTACTTCAAACCTGAAAGGTGTTACTTGCTGGCACTAACACATTCATTACGCTGTTTCAATACCTGACAAGAAACTACTGGGACTTTTGAAGTATTTCCTTCTTTAAGATTTCTGGACAATACCTGCAATTCGTTTTTTCTCACGTAACCCTCACCAAGCTCTACCTTTTCAACAGTGTGCTGTACAAATGCTGCATACAATTCAGTGATGATCTCGCATGGCTGTAATCTAAGACAGAGTGATGTCTCTTACCTAGCTGGCCAGGCTCTCCTGGCAGACCAGGTAGACCTGGAGTTCCCGGGTTTCCAGCTTGTCCTTGGTCTCCTGGTGGACCCCGGAACCCTTTTGGACCAGGAAATCCTTCACCCGGCAGGCCTGCTTCTCCTGGAAAGCCCTTTGGGCCCAATTCACCTGGATAACCAGGATCACCTGGGAGACCCCTGATACCATCACCCTGGGGGAAGTGAACAGAGGTGGTCACTCCTGACTTTGCTGAGAAACAAACACAACTCAAACAGTTGAACCACTCTCATGAATAACATCTTCTAGGCAGTAATTTTTCAGGTGTTGCATCCCAGGTCTCTAAGTCAAAACTGAACATAAAGTATTTTGGAAATAATCTGACTTTAATGTAGACCTCACAGCTGAAAAGGCATGAGAGAAGTGCTCCTGGAAGGGACATTTCCCTAAAAATGTTGGCCCATGAATATACTTGGGCAAAATGAATCAGTGTTACGGAGAGGCTCAGGGTCCTTTCTGAAAAGCTGTAAGTGGCTTTTGGGAGACCACATGCATTGCTAGAGGTGTTCTGTTCTGGCATTTACTTCTGACAAAATCTAACACAAAAATGCACTCAAAAAGGCAGATTTTTTTCTCTCTCTGTTCCTCTAGAGATATTTCTACACTATTGAATCAAGATGTTATCAATATCATCAGGGAAAACCTTGCCATCCTCAGAAGTAATATAAAGTACCATCTTTACTGGTAGTAAAAAGCACTACAGTGTAGAGTGCACAGTATAGCTCTTGCCCCCTTCAAATATGATGTAGCAGCATCCCAATGGTTAAAAACAGTATGTATGATGGGCCAGATGAATTCCTCTTGTGAAGTATTTAATTTTTGCCTAGAGAAGGAGCTTAGAAAAGGGGCAAAGACTAAATGATGGCTGCAGTTAGTTAGGTGAGTTACTATCAAGCATATATATGATGACACAACGCACATTTTAAGAACATAAAATTGGAGGAAAATTTGCTTTTCTTTAACTCAGTTGAAGCAAAGCTGTTGAAGTTCAGTCACAGAGAATATCTCTTAGCCAATGCTAGAAGGAGTTACTAATAGATCACTAATTACCACAAACTAACCATTAATAACAAGCTGACCTAAATGAGTTATACACTACTACTCAGTTGTTTAAACAAAATGAAAATAAATGTGCAAGATTGTTCTAAGAACCCTTGACAGAAAACCTGATTTTTATAATATTGGTAACTAACACAGCCAGTCCAGTTGTGTATCATTATCTGTGAGAGAGGGATAGCCTGGTGACCGTAACCCCTCAGAATTAAATGCACCAGTAACTGGATGTGGTGAAATGATTTTGCTGTATCTGCTGCTTACCGGAAGGCCAGGCTGTCCTGGTAAACCATCTAATCCATCTCTGCCTGGGAAACCGTCTTCACCTCTGATACCAGGCAGCCCGGGATCTCCTCGGATTCCTTTGGTGCCTAAAGAAGGCCTTTCATTGTTAGACTAAACTCTCATTAAAGGTATACACAATAGAAAAATGCATGTGATATGAATTTTTACTCTACCTTTAGTAGTTATATGTAAAGAATCTCCCTTTTCTCCTTTCCGTCCAGGAAATCCAGGTGGACCCAAAAATCCCTGGTGTTACATGCATTAAAAAAAAACCAAAACAAACCAGAACTGTTTAAGAAATAATTATCAAGATTTGCATTTCCACTGTCCTGCTTAAAAAAAAAAGGTCTCCTTAAGTTTTACTGCTTTCCCACTACTTTCTGTGAACGACTTCCTCTTCAGTAATCCTGTTCTTGTGCAGAATCTTTACCAATTAATTAATAGGAGCAAGGTCTCTATGTCATGGTAGGGAATCTGCTGCATGAGGATGGACTGGGACACCTATGTCTTTCCATGAGCTAGAGTCCTGCAGGTGCTGCAGGTGCAGAACTGAACTGGAGAAATGTGGTAAATTACTCAGTGTCAGCCACCAAAGAAAATGCTGTAAGCAACTTCCTGGCACTTGGGAAACAACACTCAGGGCTATATTGACATGCAACTCTTCCTGCACACCACGACCTATGTGGACAACTTCAGAGGGATTAAGTGACCTGCCCCAAATCGCAGACCTGTGGGAAGGTTTTGGTTAGAAGGGAGGCCCAGAGCTCCCTGGTCCAACTCAGCACTTGGAGATAGAGCAGGTTGCTCAGGGCCTTGCCTAGCCATGCACTGAAAATCTCCAAGGAAGCAGACTTTATTGCAAAAACAAACTGTGGTAAAGTTAAAGAGCAGTCTCTGGCATCCCTGATTCTGTGAGAGTGAAGAAATCTCTTCCTGAACAGCTCATCTGAAAGTGATATTGCTAGCTGCAGGCCAGGATCAAACCCATCGTAGGTGCCAAGACCCAGAGGTTATAGGCTTATTTACCATTGACTATTTTATGCCAGTTAGCTTTAGTTCTGCATAATTACACTCATGGTCTCTAAAACATAAGCTGTGCACGTTAGATTTTCCTCAGCCACCTCTTACTGAATTCCAGGGCAGACACAGAATGAAAGGGATGTACTGGATAAACAAATTTTTTGTTTAAAATATTCCTGTGCCATATATTATTTAAAAGGGTGTCATTTGCATCACTGCCTTTTAGTGACATTCTAAGTGAAAACCACGTGTGGAAACTGTATCTCAGCTGCAGGTCATCTCAACAATACAGGTTTGCACTTCTGTTAGTCTAAAGGAGGAGATCAGAATTGAGTATAAGAATACTGCTTTACCTGAGCCATATTTTAAAACTGTATTTTAATGGTCACTGAAGCCACATCTGTACTCCATGGTGAAGATGGCTCTTTTGAACATTCATTTTTTCCAGGCCGAAAGAAACCTCAGGAACTTAATATAAGACTGAATTCTTTAACTGACTACATACCTGCAGAAACCTTCAGCAGTAACACTACATTAATTGTATGATCTTCACATTGCTAGTATTTTGTTTTCAAGCTTTAGATGTTCAGTATAATGCAATTAGTGCACAGGTGTTATCAAAACGTTTTGCAGCTGCTTCTAATTTCTGATACTCAGTACTACGTATGCTTGAGAGGGTTCTTTGTTCAAATAGAAAGTGGACTTTGGATTATGAGGAAATCTTTTACTCTTCCCAAGCCATCTTGTTTTAGCTTCCATCCTAGCAATTTTTGGCTTTCAGTATTTTGTAGATAGCAACTTGAGAGCCATTGAAGGGGCAAATAAATAAATAAATTGTACTTTTAATTGGTTTTCCATGGACAATAGCTTGAGGGGGTTTTTTACTTCTAGTGGGCATATAAAACTAAGCAATAAAGAAACAACTATCTCACTTTTGCTCCAGGGTAGCCAGGAAGACCATGTGGTCCTTGATCACCAGGTTCTCCTTTTCTCCCAGGCTGGCCAGGGGTTCCTGGAAAGCCAGGAGGGCCACGGGGGCCAGTAGAGCCCCTTCTGAGCTCCTCACCCAAAAGGCATGTAGTGCAATCCCCTTCTTCGCCTAAGGAAAGGATTGGAAAGAGAAGAAAGAATGCTCTGTCACAACAAAGAGATGTGCAGCTGTATCCATTTTATATATAGACTTGTGAATACTTGAGTAGTTTCTCAGATACTTGAGAAAAGTACTCTTCTTTTTTTTCCCTTACAAGAAGCCAACAGTGTTTCTTTGTTGTATTAGCCTCAGATCAAATTCATTGACTCCCATGCATGTCACCGTTCAAAAATCTCAGACTCAATACAGTGGGAGTTTTACATAATGCATAACAGCAGATCATCTGTTCAGTTATTTGTTACAACCTACCTTTAGGTCCTTTTGGTCCTCTTGGCCCAGGGAAACCTTGTATACCAAATCTACCTGGCATTCCCTCCTGTCCTTTTAATCCAAAGAGAGGACCTAGAAATTTAATCAAATAAAAATACAATTTAACGTAATAGAGATTTACTCCCCTTCTTCCTTCCTATTTATTTGAGCTGCACTGCACCTATGCTTTTCTGTTTCCCCTTATATAACTTACTGTCTAACCCAGCCTGGTGTGATGTGCCCCACTCCATCTTCTCACAGCTTCTCACACCCATACTCTGTAACTTCCATCTTCTGTGGCAGATGATCCTTGCCATTCTTTGTTTTCTCTCACCCTGAATTCTTTTGTTTCTCTCACTCAGCCCAACCTACTTTGGATTAGCACAAGCAGCCATCTCTGGATCATCTGTACATCCTCTTCTCCACCCCTGCTCTCGCACTGCAGAGAGGTGCTTTTCACAGAAGCATGGCACAATCTCAGTCAGAGAAATCCAGTTCTTTCATACCCTCCTTGACATTTGTATCCATTCCCCAGCCCAAAACAGACCACCTTTCTTTCAAATATTCTCAGGAATGTCTAAAACCCATGTAACCCTTTCCTTCATTAATGAGCATACAAGGCATCTCCTCTGTGTGTACCCTCCACTGCCCATTTAGTTTCATTCTGTCAATCCACTATTTCCCTATGCCTTGACAACAGGTGTCTTTAAAATAAGCAGATGGTCCTGTGAGTTCTCACCATCTCTCTTCACGCACTTACCAGGGGCTCCAACAGGACCAGGTGGACCACGGAGTCCTGGTGATCCGTCCTTACCCGGAAGCCCAGGTGGTCCCGAAAAATAAGCAGGAGATCCTCTTTCACCTTTTTCACCTTTTGGTCCCATTTCTCCAGGTAACCCTGGCTTATCCCCATCCGCTGAAACAGAATCAGGGAAGAAGTACAGAAACATTTCTTAACAATGCTGCTCAAAGTGTTGTAACAGAAGGGAAAGTTCATACAACTGCATCTAACACGCAAGAAAAAATACAGATATTTATCACAGAGCAAAAACAACTGCACTTTTCACTTGAGCAAATCAATAGCAGTTACTGATGCAAGGCTCTCTCATAATCTGTATTTCAATTGCCAGAGCCCCATTGGGCTGAAGGAAAACGATTCTCTCATTTTTGCCCCCCAGTTATTATCTACCATTCTACACTGACTATTCCATGGTCTGCATATATATTTTCCCCACGCTGACTCTGTATTAGTTAAAACTCACTATAAAGTTAAGGTGTCAGAACATGTGTTTGTTCCTGGGATATTACCATCAGAGAATCCAGGGAGACCAGGCAACCCACGATCTCCCTCCTCTCCTCGGTCTCCTGGTATTCCAGAAACTCCTGGGAAGCCTGGATCACCTCTTGCACCTGAAAGACATCCCCAGTACCACAAAATGTGTTAGTGCAATGCTGCTTTATGTTAAAAAAGCAAACATTAGGAGCTTCAAGGGCTTCAGAGTATTAGACTTTACAATAGTTTCTAAAAGGTAGCTTTAGAAATGGAATTATTGGAATGGTATGGAGCCACCAAGACTAAGAAGAAGGCTGGTATCTCTCAGCTTTTACTTATATGCAGCCAGAGCTACATTGTTCCAGGGAAGCCCAGAAGACCAGCTCTCTGAGGAGAGCCCCTCCTTTTCCCACAGAAAGTTGCTATTTTAACAGATGTGTGATATGTGAGCTTTCCTTTTCTTCCCAGTACCAAAAGCATCTGCCTGGGCACAGCTATTGCCTGCAGAAAGTATCATGCTCTTGTCAAAGGTCAGTGATACTAGAGGACATCTGGTGTGTCCAGCCCCCTGCCTGCTTTTTCCTCTCTCTACACAGTCTCTCCTGTTCCTAAAAGCCTGGCAGGGTATTCAGAGTGATTTGACCACTATTTTGGGCCTCTTGCTCCCTTTCTCTGGGTGGCAGGGAAACATTCATTCCTAGTTCCTCTGGCTTTCAGCAAGACTAGTAAAATCAATGGCACAAGGATAAAGGCTGGGGCAATGGCATGTGATCACTTGGTGTTTGCTGGCACCTTCCCTTGAAGAGTTTTGGCCTTGGCAAACTGCTATCACCTTTTATGGGTTTCTAGTCTGGCCAGCCAGAGCCACCCAGCTCTGCAGAAGAGCTGATGCTGAATGCTACAAGCTTTGTGAAAAGAGCACAAAGGAAATTTGTCAGTGTAAGAAAGGAAAAAAATCCTCTTCTATTCCTCAAGGATTTTTTAATGTCTGAGTTTTTTCTTTCTTTCTAAATATTAGATGATAAGAATATTCTCTACTGTGCTGCCATTACTCCACTTTATCCAGAGTCTCTGAAAGAGAATGCAGAAGACAGACTCTCCCATTCATCCTTTCACTGGACAACAAAGTCACATGGTTTTTTTGCTTGTTTCTTCTCTGTGGATACAGGCATGCATGAATGCCTTTTGTATAGCAATCCAGCTTCAGCAGGATAGACAAAGAAGTCACCTGCCTGCAAAAAGGTGATTAGGGCACTCTCAGAAGGCAATTATAGCTTCTGGAACACTTCATCAAAACACAGAGTGTTTTAGGAGTTGCTTTGTCAGAATGTCATGCTTTTGATCTATGCAGAAGGTAGTAAAACACAGCAAAGATAAACAGTCTAAGCAAAGAAGACATACCTTTTCTTGGGATGCCAGAAGGAAAATAGGAATCTGGTCCTGGAGGACCCATCTCGCCAGGCTCCCCCTGTTAACAGAAGTTGAAGTATGACACCTAAGCACATTATTCTAGAGAATTTCTTTTAAAATGGAAAGGTATGAAACAAACTTTCAAAGGCACTAATGTGACATTCAAGAGGCCTTAGAGATTTCCAGTTAACAAAGCACATAACTGTCCTACTGTGACAATAAAGACAATTTCTGCTACATGACAGAAAAGAAAAGAAAGCAAAAATGACAGCTGGTATATTGCTTCTGGCAAATGAAAACAAAGCAGTACCTTGCTTCCCCTAGGACCATAGTCACCGGGTGGACCATCAAATCCTGGAAAACCCTGAAATACACATAAAAATTATTGTCTTTTCCTTTATCAGGGAGAGACTCCAACTATTTTAACTGTATCATCTGGCTTTCTGCAATGTCAGTGTGAAAACTATGCAGAAGAGCTGCTTAGATTGTTTCCCTGGGGTGTAGTAAATTGGGTAACAACTGTAAGACTTCCTGAGTTCTGATATTCCACCTCTCGGACCAATCCTAACTTTCAACAAAGGCCAGAGGGACCTGCTCTGCCTCAGGGTCTGTTGGCCCTGGCAATAGTGCAGATGAAAGGAGCACCTACACTCAACACTATTCCATGGACGTTGCAGGATGGAGGAGGAGAAAGGGGATGCCCTCTGTGCCAGCTGACACCGAGACACATGGGCCAGGCAGCCAGAACGCACCAGTCTGCTGCAAGAAGACTAAAAAGTTGGAATCATTACAAATGGACATATTTTCACTGGAATTTTCACAGTGAGCAGCAATATAGCACTGAAGGGCACAGGTCCTTTTTGCACTTTTCCATGGGACTGGGGATTGTTTAGCCACAGAAGGGTTCCCTGGATAAATGAGAACCCAGGATCAACCCTGAAGACACCTTCATCCTACTCTCCCACTCCTCGGCATGCCATATCCCAGAGAAAATTTTCCATCCCTTCTCCAGCAAATGTTACAATATTTAAGGTCTTGCTCACTGCATTCTTTTAAAAGGTTTGCAAACCACACGTGTCAGGGGTTCCCAGTCCCCAGGGAAGAGCAATGCAGGTCACAAAATATTCCTTCTGCAGAATGGAATATTCTGTACAAGTTGCATTTTTTTAGTCCAGGAGGATAAAAAGAATTGCTGTCACAGATGGAGGGGAGATTAAAATATCCAGTTGCTCA
>JAWWEV010000001.1:94836743-94901365 GCA_035583235.1 Hafferia zeledoni
CTGGTAAAGGGACTGGAGTTGGAGCAAGGGTTGGACTTGATGATCTCGGAGGTCTTTTCCAACCCAATCCATTCTATCATTCTATGATTCTATGAAATCCAAACCATATAGATTAAAACACGTATGGTAAAACATGGTACATCTTATCACATGAGAGTGTATTTCAGCTAATGAAGTGAATAGAAGAGTGCAGATTTCAGAGATGCTGATACAGGTGAGATGGTATCATCTGTGTTCTTTATTCAATTCTTTGACAACTTTTGTTCTCTAGAGAAAATGTTCATATGTACTCTGGAAAGAGACTAGTGTTAAAAAAAGGTGTGTTTTAGTAGAAAACAGTGGACAGATCAACAAATGATATAACACGATTTTGCTGAAACCAGTAGTTTGGTGTAATTCACATTTATAATTAGATTATTAGTCTGCTTTTTCAAAATTCAGTATCTCCTAAGTTTTACAGTGGATACAATTCTTACATAGAAGTCGAATGTTAATAATGAGCTCTGTAAGTCACTTTGAAGAAGTTTTGAAGCAATACAAGTAGCACAGCTCTCAGCAAGATGCCACTAACTGGACCATACATTTCAGAGGCCTCTCCAATGGCAACTGTACATCACACCATTCCAGTTGGAGCCTCTTGAGTATCATGTGTAAAATCTCTTTACACTAGGTGGAGCTGGTGGTCTAAAAGAGAAGCCAGAAACTTCCTAATTAACTGCAACTTCATCCATGTGCTGGCAGGGCTGAACAATCCTTTCTTTCTTAAGAATGAAATCACTCAAAAATCAATGAAAAGGAGGTTGTTGTGAATAGCACATAGAGTAGGGTGTCCCCTCTTGCACACACGTTATACAGTGATACTCCATCCAAATCAATGTACGTTTTGCTAAAATTGTTGCCAAAATTCACCCTTAAATAAGGGGCAGCCACTGACCACATCTGATTGGAGCATGAACCTATGTTGAGGTCAAACAGTGGGCTTTAATGAGTTTTGCATCAGCCTCTCCATGTATATATTACTAATAGCAAATTCCCTTCCACACCCCCAGGTTTTGGCATGGGACTGAACAGCTATGCAAATGTAATTTTTCAGATTTCATGTACTTTCATGTCCCATGTGTTTCATGTTATTATTGTTATGCCTTGGTGGCAGGACAAAACCTAAACAACTAAAGATGGCAAAACATGGAAAAGTCATGCATCCACAGCTATTTACTTCATGGAAGTGATTTCTAATGCTGACTAAAGAAGCCTTTTTCTGAGACCAAACAGAAAGTATGAGCTCTTCTCTGTCTGACAGAATGCTATTTTAAATATTTGGGTGCGTTTCCATGGGGACAGAGATTCAACTGGTATATTTATCAGTTTCTCTCTCTTCTTCTTTTGTGATATCCAAGATAACCATATATCTCAACCACATCCACTGAAAGTTATTCAAAAAAGTAAATTTCTGCTTGTAGAAAGAAAGTTACAGAAATCATGGTCACAGTAATGGGAACTTCTCATAGTGCTCTTAAAAGATGCTCATGGTTTAAGCAAAACCAGACTTTAATTATATAACCTCATTGATGAGAAAAATAACTGACCCGAAATTACAATGATGGATGAATCCAGACAATATTTGTTAGACTACATCTGGTATAATTACAGGCAGACTCTGTCCTCTACAGTTTACTTTTCAGACAGATTGTCTATATATGTACTAGAAACAAGAGTCTTCTATGAAATACTTACTCTTTCTCCACTGAGTCCTGGGAAACCATTGATGCCAGGCAGTCCCTATGAAGGAAAAAAAAAATTAGCAGCATAAAGTGACATCCTAACATCCTCATGGCTAAGAACCACTATTATTTCTTAGATAAAATACATCTGACACCTTGAAACTCTTAACAGTCACAGTTCAGGTATGTTTTCAATGAGATTTTTGTATGGTGCAAACAGAGCAGGTCTGAATCTAATCTGGCATTTGATTTTTTCTCTCTTTGTCAATACATTGTAAATGGACTGTGAAGATTTCAAAGATGACCAATTCTTTTAAAATGTATGCTGAGAACTGTTCTCACTCTGTTTAAGCACTTCAGAAACACTGCCCCAAAACAAGCATTCATAGATGCTACAAGGTAGGATTTAAATTAGCTTTTGTTTCTAGGCTTACAAGTAAGTGGAGTCAAACTCATGTTTGCTAACCATGGCTGAAGACAGTTCAGATGGGAACAGTGAAATGCAGTCTGTGCTGGGGACAAGGACAGTAGCTTGGCTAGTGAGCACAGCTTTAGGTAAGAGATGCACAAGGCTTCCCAGTGATGGCGCAGGCACTCCCGTGAGCCCCATGGGGCTCTCCTGCTACCATTTCAAAATGGCCTTTTTGCTTCCCTACATCAGGCAGCTCTGAACTGGCCAAACTTGGTGGACTGAAGAACTGTAATTTCTATAGTCTGTTTGTCTGTGTTTTGTTCCAGAAGGCAAACTCTCAGCTTGGATTTGCACATTCAGCTGGGTGAATTTTACTGTTAATAAGTGACTTACCCTTTGTCCTGGGAAGCCTATTACCCCTTCTTCACCTTTTTCAGGAGCATAGAGAAGTACACCCTAGGAAACATTGCAAGTCAGTTCAACGTATTTCCTCATTATGTGCAAAAAAATGACAACACTGTTTTATGGAAGCTAAACAGGAAGAAAGCATCACTGTAACACATGGAGGATCTAATAATAGCTGCATGTGAAAGAACTGTTGTCCTTAAAATTAAGTGTAACATGCTTGCTTTGTTACAATACCAGGACCAGGCCATTAGGGAAAGGACAGCTACATCAGCATATAATCTACAGCTTTCCTAATGTAGTAAAAATCCTGCATGTGTAAAATATGACCAGCAGCTGAAGAACTGGCTAGCAACTGCACATGGAGGGCATCAGGCTCACACTGTGACCTTCTCCCATAACCTTGTGGAGCTGCTGACCAGACCATCTGAGAAAATAAAGCTCTGCAAAATGCTCAGTGAGGCATCCCTGATTGGTAAAGGCTGTATTTTAAACCACTCTGGGAATACAGAAGGAACCACTCAATGGCAAAGATATTTAGTCAGTCTAGAGGTTGCCTGCGAGTTATAACTAAACCATGTTCAGTCAAGCCTCATTGACAGATCTATCCAGTGGATACAGCAACATACAGGATTACTACTCACTTACTCAAGAGATATAAAGACCCAAGAGACCAAAAGTCTGTATGTACTGGAGAGTAGACTAAAAAGGATTGAAAAATATTCCATATATTCACAATTACTGAAATCTAGTGAAACTTTAAAACACAGGTCAGAAGAGTAAGTAAAGAAATTTATTAATAGTTAAAACTAAGATTAAAGATGTGTGAGGGAAATCTTATTTTGCTACACCAGTAAGAGAACAATTGATTGTGCTGTGAATTTATTACACATTAAGTTGTTCAGTTTTCCTAAAACATTAGAATTGGTGTCTCTGCTTTTAACATATCTAAATTGCTCCATATCTACATTGTATCACTTCAATGAAGAGTGCACCAGTATTGACTCCAGTATTTTTATTTGTCTTTGTTCTTCTCCACTTGACTTACCGGAATTCCAGGTTCCCCTCTTGGTCCAGGATCTCCTCTTTCACCCTAACAATAAAGAAAAAGTATTCAGATATGTTGGGCATTCCTGTTTACATTTCAGTAACTTTTATGCAACATAAAATGCCAGATATTTATAAAGAGAAAAAAACCACCACTTTTGTGCTGTTCTTTATTAATATACTTGGAATCTGAAATACATGTTTTCATAAAAAATTTTGGAAATCATTTAAAAAAAAAAATTTGATAATTTTTCAGAGAAAGTATCTAGGAACGTGAATGTCTGGCTGTTTCCAGGCTTATTCATGAGATGTCTGGGTGCTGAGTGCTTAAATACTGCCTATGAACAAATGCACATTCTCCCATTTTTACCTAATGATTATCTATGAATTATTTGCTCAAGAGCTTCTTCTAGGATGAGACAAATCATGGCCTACAGTCTACTCACTATACTGATGACATCTCCATTGAATATAACAGCTCTCCAGGTAAGTAGCTCATGTGAAGACATCTCTGCTTAGTCATGGAAATCCCAACATGTATGTTACTTAATGCAGACTGCAGAGCATTAAAAGTATTTTTAGATCTTCCAGTATCATACAAATTTACTCATTGCAAGAGACTGACATAGTTAATGCCTTAACATTGTAAGATCACTAAAAGACTTTTGTCCACTGTAGCAGATGGAAAAGAAACAGCTGCTCACACAGCAAAGCTGAGCCCTCCCTGAATACGCCTACTGCGAAAGGACCTTCAGGTCAGGTAAGTGGGTGCCATTGTCCAACTATCCCAGGTGCAGAAGTGTATGCACACCTGAAGCTACAAACTGGATTTCCAGATAAGGGAAGAGGCTAATAAGAGGCAAATTCTGTGAGGTGGGATAATCCTTTTTACCATGCCGATGTCCACCCTTACATGATGATTCTGCTGTAAAAATCCCTCCAGGGAACCTCAAAGACATTTTGCATTTGGCCTGGACTATTCATCTCAATGGACCATGATGGACCATTACTGATGCTGACATAACAGGGAGCTGTAACATCTTAGGAAGTGCCAGAGACTCCTGACATGTCCCATGACACCACCCATTGTAACAATCCTCACCGCAGGGGAGGTACAAGGCGTTCCCACCTGAGTTTGAAGTGCGTAACTCATGAGATCTTTGAGTTTGGGAGGTTTCCCCCAGCTCCAATGGATCAAGACCATTACTTCAACAGGACTGCAATAACCAGTTCAATCAACAGACATGGAAGCTGCAACTACCAAGTTGAATTGCTGGATCCAGTGGGTCGTGACTATAAAGATCTTAGGGCCCTTATCCTTTCTTTCTCTTCCTTCTCCTTATACATTTCCTTAAGTGTCATCTTTATGCTTTAATATTGCTATATTACTATAGATTATAACACCCAAAATGGCAACATACCTGTTCACCTTTGAAACAAAACTGTTCTAAAATAAATCCCACATATCTATCTATCTATCTATCTATCTATCTATCTATCTATCTATCTATCTATCTATCTATCTATCTACACACACATATACATATATATATATGTAATATATGTTTACAAACATTGATTATTCAGTATCATTTCACTCTAATCCACCTCAAGGGATTTATTAACCGGAACCTGGGTTACCCTCCCCTTCTGGGGTGGGTTGTAACACTTATCTTACTGCAGAAATTGCATGAGCTCCCTAAACTTTCTAACTTCAAATATGGGATGAAAAATTATTTGTCTGGAGGACAGTGTCTGATACAGAATATACACATACAGGGTATGAGTATCTCTGCTTCCATGAAGAAGCAGTAGACAAGAATAAACTGCATCCTCCTGTTCAGTATTTCTCCAACACATATAAACAAGCATAAATTCTAAGTACCCAAACATTTGCACCACACAGGTAAGTTATAAAAACAAACACAGTAATGATTTCTCAGCAGGTATTTCTGCTTGTACAATCAGATGTGTGATGGTCAGTAGTTGCATTCTTAAACAAAAAGAACAAGTTTGCCTAAGGCACCTCTAGACTTGGGAAGTACTTTCTGAATTACTTTAGCCACCATAGTTTCAAAAAATACTTTCTGTTCTGTTGTGGAAAAGCAGCACATTTCTCTTTTGATATACTAAAGTCTTCTAAGTTATATATGTAAAAGCATATTTGTACAATATTTTAGTTTTGGTACTGCAGTGCTCTTAATTTCTTTTTTATTTCATCAAAATACCCTCTAGTTACCTTGTGTTTGTCAGAGGGGACACCCGTCAGTTCTCTTGTAGGAAGCCCAGGTGGACCTGGAGGACCTGGGGGGCCCTGCAGAAAAAGCATGAAGGTACACTGACTAATGGTTATAAACCTTGTCAAGCTGTTGATCAGCACAGGGTCTAGGAGAACGCAAAAAAGCAGCAATACAGATTTGCCTGGGCTAGGAGTATGGTTCTAAACCACATACAACTATACCAAAAAAATTGATGACAAGATGAATTTATTTTATGCTGGTTTAACATACTTGCTCTTGCCCAGCATGTTTCCAGAATAACAGCAAAGATTATCACTTTCTATAAAGTGGTCTGGCTTTATACATTTCAGAAATGTTACCTCTGTGTCAACGTAAATGAAGGCACAGATAGACCTACACATGTAAGAGCTAGTTTGGCTATTACATTCCTTATGGATGATTACTGTCAAAGCTACACTTTGTTTTTCTCTTATAACTACATAATCCAATTGAAAATCTAAAATAGGTTTCTTTATGAACAGCAGATAACATCAACCTGTCCTTTAGCAGTAATATTAATTTGTTAGTTTTCCTTTACCTGTTCACCTTTTTCTCCATAGAAGCCAAGGCCCCTGCTGCCCTGCAAAAACAATAGGTCAAAATTTCCCAAGTGTACAACTCAGTTTTGGAACCTAAAATTCAAATTTAAACATGCTTAAAGATCTTTTCAGGCTTACAAGTCTGTAGGACACCACTGAAGAACTGCAATCAAATAATAGTCTAGGTTTACCTCAAGGTATTTTTATAGATTTAGAAGTATTTTTATAGACCTAAACTTTCAGAAAGATAACTCTAATTTAAATCCCATGCTACCAATGCTTCTTGCAACAGACTTTGAGTTATCCACTAAGCGATGTTGTAAAAAGATCAAGCATTTCTTTTGCAACATTTTTAATAGCATTGAATGCTAAATAAAAAAAACTTAAGTGGGCTGGAACAATGAACTCATGTATTTTTTCCACGGAGATATAATTGAATATTGTAAAGACTGCAAGGATTCTCTGTTCATGGGAAACTACTGTGACTACAGTAGCAAATTAAATTTGGCTCTAGAACTGGTTTAATCTTTTCAGGGTAGGCGATCCCAGTGTAAGATTAACTTCTCATGGTATGCAGCCAACACAGAAGGTCTTGTACTACACAGTCTTTGGTGCAGCCTGTGGTTCTTTATTTTACTGCCTTCAAGTGGGTCTTGGATAAACCTCAGCAACACAAAATCAACATTAACTAGTTTGACACAAAGACTTACTTGTGGTCCTGGTGGTCCTGGGGGCCCTGGTCGTCCCTGAGGAAATACAATAGGGGAGAACAAGTTACTTGTCACTTTCTAATCAATGCATGCAGGAGTCTAGTTATTTTCTGTCTGAAACATAAGTATACATTTAGTAGGCAGTGTATTCCTCAGCATTCTGTGTGCTATCCTCACTATACTAGCTGTATTTACGGTCCTGAAAAACCCCCTCCTAAGTCCCATTGTAAGCTTTCTGAACAGAATAACAATTTCCCAGTTTAGACCTAATGAAAACCCATTTTTATACAAAGTAATAAGGACTCGTGCTCTTGGATCCTGACTTAGTAATGTTTGAAGGTCATCAAAGTTAAGCACATATTTAAGTGCTTCACCAGACTGGTGTCTTGGTACTGCATCAGTCTGTAAAGGGTGTTGAACCACCATATGCATCTCAGATTACCTATGTGGGATTGCACAGAATGAAATCAAAGGGAGATTGAGGAAACTGAAACCGAAACAGGAAATAAATGTGCCAGAGCCTTACAAGCAGTAGGAAAGCCGCTAATTGGAGATACAACTTGCCTTGCTTTGGAGCCTATGTTACCTAACAGGCTCCAAAAGGCTCTACACATTAAAAACTCTGTCAAATGCAGGAAAGGTGGGGTGAATAAGAAGCATGAACTGTTCAGAGAAGATGGTGAATGAGTGATGTAGAGATGAAAGAAGGCTGCAGATGGAACTGTCCACCTACTGAGCCCCAAAGGGGTTGTAAGCGCATTATGCAAAACCAAGCCTGACCTGCAAGGAAAAGATGGTAACATTCAGGTGAGACCTGAACGTGTTAGGCATCTCTGCCTGGCTATGTATCTTTATGTGCATGAACACTAGACTTGTTCTGAAAAAAGCTGCTTTTAAATCAGTTTTCGTTAGTCAAGTAGTTTGTGAGCCATTGCCTAATCTACTGAGCAGATGCACTGCACAGTGTATCCCTCTGCCTGGAGACCTTGCAGGGACCTGTGGGAGCCAAGCTTGCCTTTGTGCAGTACCCAGGACTTTGAGAAGAGGAATGATGCAAATTCAGACCTCTGAAATGCTCCCAGGTCATTCTCACAGGCGGGTCACAGCCTTAGAGGCAGTAAATATAGTTGGATGTATTTTATTAAAAAGACACATTGCCAATATGGTAACCAGAGGGATGCAGTCATGGGGCTCAGCAAATGTAAGGTTCATAGCACTCCTAACATCCAAGAAAAAGCACTGGAAATGTAAGTCATTGCAGGATGAGCTCCTGTGTGAAGGTCATGAACTTTGTGGGTTTGCTCTAAAGGAAGAGTGAACAAAGGACTGAGGAGACTGCCCATCCCGTCAGGAGGACCAGAGGATAAAGGCAAGGTGCAGTTTACTCCAAGTGATAAAACAGGCTACTGCAGAAAATTAACTTTGTAAAGGCTTAGTGCTGTGGATTTAGTCCTACAATTACTTTTTTTATTTTTTGAGGAGGATGTCCCTGAAAAAAGCTATGGAGGCTGTGTGTAAGAAGCCCTGAATTAATTTTTTCCCCCTAAGATCAGTGATGTAGAGCAGGTCCAAAGTTATTGTCCAAACTGAATTTTGACAAAACAAATGCTTTGAAGTTGTCTTACAGGAAAAGAAAAAAATCAAAAAAAAATGAAATATATTGAATTTCAACACCTACTTCTCACCCATAAAACTATTAACCACAGAAATAAGTAATGCAGAAAATGGTATCTGGAGAGAACACAGTCTTCCCAAAGAACTATACAGCAACAGTTGTTCACATCAGTGCCATAAATGTTGATTTTGGAAAAAGACTGAAAAACAATTAAAAAATAAAATAGCATTCCAAATACTATCCAATCTCCTGAGGAAAGTGTAGGGAGCTAATATACATATCCTTTATGAGCAGAAAAGGTAACATATTCAAATCCTGATATTTTTGATAACTCATTGTAGGGATGTGTAGACTGAGCAGCATTATATAATCCTTACGAACAAGGCTGTTCCAAGAAGGTTCAAGAAGTACAATATCAATCAAAAGCCTCTGACAACACATGACAAAAGAAACTATATCTCTTTCTGCAGTATTTATCTCTGTAGAATCTGTGTCTCAGTATGCCTTTTAAAAGGTTTTACATCCATTGACACCTACTTGCTATTTCTAACCTAGGTTACAATCAAACAAATTGAACTTGTTGACATAATCCTTCTATTAAGGTAATTTTCTTGAGAACATATTTTAAATATACTTACTGGTCTTCCTCGCTCTCCTCTTGGACCCATAGGTCCTTGAATACCAAGTGTACCTGGAGGTCCCTTTAAGTAAAAGAAAACACCAACCATGAATTAATGTTGTTCTGATATCAGTTACTGTTGACACTATCACATTCACAGTAACACTACTTACTGGAAAACCATTGAATCCTGGATCCCCAGGATCACCCTAAAAAAAAAATCCAACAACAAAGAAGTAAGACATGCAATAAATACCATATATAAAATCAATAGAATTTTTCCTCACTCAGTTTATTTCTCATTCAGAAAACTAATTACCGCCTACAATGCCACACAAACTCTTACATACAGATGCATTCCATACAGATGTTGAGATAACTTAATGTAGGCCACACAGATTGTGTACTTTTTATATATAGTGTAGTTGCATGCAATAGAGTAGGAAGGTATAAAGTTGGTTGGTAAAGTTAGGGATCCAAACTACAAGGCTGGAATATACAATAGACAACAATGAATTCTCTTTAGAAAAATCCTGTCTAACCAGTGGCTTAGTTAGGATTATAACTTTAGCTGAAATGTGCAAGCTCATTTTTCATGAGTTGCATGGGAATTACCAAATAATTTTTATTCTCTTCTGAGTCACTAAAAGCATTTAGAACATACTGTTTTCAGTGACCACATATTTTAACTGCAGTACATGCTGAAATGTTTTTGGAAACTGTATCCAAAAAATGTTCCAGTGCAAAGATCTTCCAATACCCATAAATAATGTGGTATTAAGTCCAAACACCTTCAATCATTTTGAGTAGCATCCTAACTATCTAGTTAATTTAAGCTTAGTTAACACAATAATTTGTGTACTTTCTGAAATGAACACAGGTGTCAGTATCCATCCTTGGCCACAACATACTTGAGCATTTCTTAAACATTACTTAATCATTCCTCACTATTAACAAGTGCAGGTTTGAAGAGTTTCTAAAAGGAAAAGAAGGTTCCATTAAAAATACAGGCAACTTACAAATATGTCAACAGAAAACCCTATTTTGGCACTCATTTCTGGCACAAAATACACATAAACAATGTCAGCAGATCTCTGTTGTGCTGAGTATGGCTCAGAAGCTGCTTTTAAATAGGTCACAATTTATACTCTATCAGCATATGAAATCCCTTATCTCCTTCTGATATCTTCAAATTATACAAGACTGTACAAATAAGAAAAAGCTACAAGTGATTACCAAACTAGTTTTAAGGATTAGACACAATAAAGCACCCATAAGAATAGTTGGGGCTTAATAAATAACTAAATAAAAATTTGAAGTATATTTTACCCTAACTCACTCAGACTCTTGCATGAAAATTTTACAGTTGCTAATAGTAACCAGAATCATTCAATGGACAAAACTATGGCAAAGGAAGGATTTTGCCAAGCGTTATACAAATGTAGTCTTTGAATAAAGAGGGTTAATACTTGAACTACATCATCTACAGTGCCTTTGCACTCCACCTGTAGGCTGGAATTGCTTGCAAATAACTGAGTGGAGATTTTCTTTCCTGGGATATCAGATAGACTTTGCTGCCTTGCAAAGCCTACACAAAATCAAAGTGGGCCTCTTTGGACATGCTCATCACACTGTAAGAAAATATTACGCTCCATCATCTGCTTGCAAAACAGTACTGAGCATGAATAGCTCATAGAAGTTACAGACATACCCTGTGTCGACTTATGATCTCTGGTGCTATTATATATGGCTCCCCCTTCTGGCCCTTTGGCCCTTGGACTCCCTGTAGGTGACGAGAAGAAAGCAAAATGTAAGCTTTCATATCATGTATGTTAACACATAAACAGCTAACAGTAATGAAAAATATTTGTTGGGGTTTTCATAAGTATACATAAACATACTGCTGTTCAGAGGCAGAGACTATGCCTAGCTTTAGAAATTTATGGTTTAGAAAAAAAGTGCAAACCTTCATAGTACATAGAAGAATTTCTGATTCTGGGGGAGGAACCCTCCATTACCTGGGAGTGGTATTATGGAGTAGCACCTCCTTAGCTAGAGCTGATTTTGCAGCTTCTCAGGGCTGACACGTGTGCTGGTAAACCTAGGAGCCCCTCTGGTAAACCTAGGAGCCCCTCTGCTCACCTCAGCATGATCCTATGTATCCCACCATGGAAAACCAGTATTTTGGTCATGGGGCAGGGATGAAAAGGTTACTTTTATCAGGAATTGTGAGTTTAATATTATTTTATTGCTGTTGATCACAGCTGTACAGGTTTTCCTAAAGTAATCTCTCTGCAAGACCTCTGTGACAGGTATAGCTCTGAGCAGACCTTCTGGCCCTGACTGCAATTTAATGACTAAGCATAAGGCAGTGTGTCCATGGTAAGTCAACAGGAATGCTCTGCTGGGCCAAAAGGGAGCTGCATTAGGGGATATTCCATTTGCTTCCAACACATGTGTGAATGAAACTCACTTCAGCAATGTTCTTGGCTTCAGGTACTCACTTACTGCCAGCTACTTACAATGGTACCAGGGAAACCAGAGTGTCCGGGAGTTCCCGGGTCACCAGGGTCACCTGCTGTCCCATTACAGCCATCATGACCTGGTTTCCCCCTTGGTCCTGGCTGCCCTGGATGACCCTGTTGAGGAAAAAAAAAGTGTTTATCTATCCATCTGTTTCTAGTTTTCCTTTTCCTGTAGTCACACAGTATTTAGACATTCTCACATTAAGCCCAAGGCTTGGATCCATGGGAAACTAGGATTTTCAAAGACAGAAACAGACAGTGCCTTTTTTTAATATAGCTGCAGCTTGAACCAGATGCCCCAGACAGCATGAAAAAATGAGTAGTGAAGGACCTTTCAGAGAGGGTAAGAAAGCTATGCTCAATGCAGGCTCTGTTAAGCAGAGAATTAAGCCAGATGAGGCTGCTGTGCAGGGAGCCACCAAGAAGTGAGATTGTTAAGCATTTCAGTGCTTCACACTGAAGAGTGGAAAGAAAGGTTCCTCACTGACTTTGAACAGAGTCTAAGCCAGGAAAAAACTCAGAGATGCTGTTGGAGGTAGACTGAGTGTTAGGATAAGGCTGTGAGTATGGAAACAAACAGCAGGGCTCAAAGGTAGGGAGCCAGGGGCACTGCAGAACCTTGATACTCTGAAAAGTTACTTATATCTCAAACTGGATTTCCATTGCTGTACCCACATTCACCTTAATTACTGTTGTTTCTGGTTTGCACTGAGGCCAATAAGAAGCAAATTTTCCTTTGAGCAGCTTTTATCCCGGGGGCTCAGTCAGAAACAACAGAAACTACCATAAAATATGTCTCCATTCTCCTTTATTTATGGCAAGAGTTTTCTCTTTTATCTTCTCCATTGTTTAGAAAAAATCTGTCCATGTCCCTACCCAGCTCCATCACGGCACTCCTCACCCCAGAAGCCATTCAGCCTTGCCACCATTCTCTCTTGGCCCCCAGCTCCACGTCCTAGCACTGTGCCATTACAGTTCATTCATTTGTATTTGTCTGTCTACCAGCCCTCCTGTGGTTGATGTCAAGTCTTGGTCTGAGAAAACTGATTGGAGAATGTAAGGGAGTAAGAAGGGCAAGGGAGCTTGAGGAGAGGACACAATGAAAATGCAGGTTCAAGTACTGCCTGGAAGGCAGGGCCAAAAACTTGCTCAGGTGAGAGAAGCAGTCCAGCTATAGCAAAACTGGGCTTCATGGGGAAGTGATTTACTCTCCTTCCCAGGGCATTACAGTGCTTAGAAAAAACTCAGCAAGATGCAGTGAGATGAACAAGATCCTTGGCTCAGGAATATTAATAGAAATGGGAAAAATGGCTCTTCTTCTTTTCCTTTCAGAGTGAGAAAGAGGAAGATGAAGAAGATTGTGAGAGAGAAATCCCTGAAACTTGATAGGGAGTTCTTCTGGAAACAAAAAAGGGTGAAAGGAGAGTGGATGTGGATGCGTGGGCTGCAAAGCGGGGCCCCAGTGTCAGGGAGCACTATAAAGGAAACCCAAGCCTGGGAACTCTGTCCAGGGATTCCAGTGACTCAGATTTCTTTGTTATTTTATGACACAAGATGTAAAGAAGTGTAAGCTGGGAAAATACTGTGCTGTGAACTTTACCCAGTTTTCCTCTTGGAGTGTTTCAGCTTCATGGACTTGGTCAATTTGTTCAAAGTTTGACACTGTTTAGTCCTCAGTAAGTTTTTTAAGACTATCTCAAGTGTGCCATACTAGTTACATAGCAAATTAACAGTGGTTAGTTTTCTTAAAATCACTGGTGTTTCTACGTGCTTTGCAAATCTGAAATAATTAAGGAATGACCCACTCATGTTCCTCATTCAAAAGCTTAAGAGATGTGAAGTACTTACGTCACAGGTCTTTCCTACAAAAGAACATACTTAGCTGGGTAACCTCCACAGATGCAGGAAATTTTCCGTGGGACAAAGCAAATAGATCTTAACTATCTGAGGAAATGAGAGAAAGCACAGATTCTACTCTCTTGTTGCTCACTTCAGTAAATGCCCTGAACTGAAAAGTGTGTATGTGGATGATGTAGAATTTAACCCAGACATTTTAATTAAAGTACAAAGGCTTTAAACTAGCCTGCAATATTTGCAGTTGGTGATTTCTTCAAGATGAAGTAACCTGCTACTTACAGGAATGCCATCTGCCCCAGGGAATCCAGTGACTCCTCTTTGTCCCTAGAGTGAAACAGCAAAATCAAAATTAAGTTCTGCCCAGTATTTTGCTTATTAGCTCAAACATTTGATATTCAAAAGTTACCACTTCTCCTTTGGGTCCACTTATTCCTGGATATCCTCTTTCACCTTTGTGACCTTTGGGACCTTGCACTCCTGGGATCCCCATCAATCCTGGTGGTCCAGTGAACCCCTGTGATCCAAGGAGTCCTGGCTGGCCCTGATAAAAATAATAAAACAGCATTTATATAGGAACAGTTGTGATGCATGAAGCTGGATTAGTTATCTCTACTGCACTGGAGTCAATCTCTCAAAGAGAAAATAAATACAGAATCTCTTTCCATTCCAGTAGGCCAGGCTCTTTGACGAATGTTAGCTGGAAACACTGCACAGAAACTCCAGCAGCAGTGACCACATTGTGCATGAGGTCACAAAATTAACACATGGATATTAACACTTAAATCAACATTCATCACTTGAATATTCATGGCTACTCTATGAAAAAAATATTTTCTTTGGAGTGACGCTCTTTAAGAGCCGTTATTCAAAAACATAACCAATTATGCTCCAACCAAGTAAAATATGCTTAACTGTGAAATCAGCTTAGGGGCTGTATTTATTTCAAGTGGAGTTTGATATTTCATGGCAGGAATTTCTGCCTCTTTAAGGATGATATTTCTATTCAGCAGTGGAGCCTGAAAATGAGACATGCAGGCATCCGCACAGGTTGAGGAGCTGCACACAGGGCTCACTTGTTATCCTCCCTTCCAGCACCCGTTCTGCTCTTCAGGCCACTTCAAACACTGTTTAAAAATAATCCCCATTGACTGCCAACATCACAAGGCTCAAAAGGGGAAAAAACAATTTTGAAATGGTACAATGGTAGTTTAAGTAATGGATTGTGACAATATATCTGAGATCTGTGAACCGAAGCATTTGAATGTCATTGCAGACGTAGCATCACTGAAGGCACCTATGTTTTTCATGCTCTGCAGTACACAGTGCCCTAATGACATTAAATAGTGAATTGCCAAAATATTTTCTGGAGAAATATGCTTTAAATACGGCAAAGTACCATTTACCATGACATTCAAACTAAGTCAAATATAATTAAAGATTTTAAAAAATGCAATTAGAATTTTTTCATAAAGCAGATGCAAGAGCATCAGCATCTCACAAAGAAAGAATAACAGCAAAACATGAACACATTGTATTTATAAAAATGAGCTGACAAAAAAAATAATACCTTGTTTTAGTATAAAATTTTACAGTCTTTATTTACAGTGTCACCCATGCCTGCAAAGAAAGAGCTAGAAGATGAATGCAATCCCTGTCCAATGGTTCAACTTCATTTAATGCCATTGAGATAGGAAGAGAGTGTGGGGACTTGAAGAAATGAACCTGAAGATATCCTAATTTCCTTGTATCAAGAAGTTGTAGCAAAGACACTGAACAATGACATACTGATAGTAGGCAACATTTTATTCTCATAATGAAGGATAGGCTCATTTGTAATACACTTTCAAAATTTCATAGCCAACAACTATCCATAATTAATTTATCTATGCTACAGTTGTCCTTGTTCCACATATCCGAAACCAAACACTATGACTGAAACATAACTTATTTGTAGTTTTAAAAACAAATCAGTTTTCCATGCTGCTTTCATAGAAAATAAACACAACACTTGGAGTAGGATTTTATATTTTAAATCTTATTATATGATGTCAAATGAATCCGTATTAAGAAGCTGAAAAAACAGCCAAACACAGTGCAGAACTCAGTGCAAGTCTTTTCCTTGGAAGAAGACTAGGAATGAGCCAATATGACAGCTGAATTACATGGAATTCCTTGGGACAAGCCACCAGGATGGATCTTTTGCTACTCTGTTACGATTAATTTGACAAGACTGATGGTATAGGAGCATTGCCAAAGGACACCATGAATTTAAGTGTTTGAGCTCTCAGCATAAATTCCCTCTGCTTATAATCAAGCTCAACTTTATGTAGCATCCCTACTTCTAAACCAAGCCTGCCCATGTGGATTATTAGATGCTAGGGAGCAAAGGTCTTTTCAGGTTAACAAACTGAGAAGGAACAAAGGTTTTATGAATATATCTAGAACATAATATAATTCATGTTGGCAGGAGGCATATGCATCTAAACAAGCAGCTGCTCATTTTTTCATGTCAGCCAAAGCCAGCTATTACAGATGCATCTAACTCCACAGCACTAGTTTTTAGCTTTTTAAACAAACAGTGAATCTCTAGAAGTTATTCTATGGAGGTGGAGATCCTTGTCTAAAGACATTCATAGCACACATATTTTCTTAGTTGCCTGACCCAAGTGGAAAGATGCTGAATAGAAACACTAGAATAATGATTTAAATTTGAACCAGTGTTTATTAGTGTGAGTACCAAGACTGGAAAAATAATTTCTTTCTGATGTCACATTTTCTCAATTTTTCTTACCTACTATGGCTCAAAATTTAAGTATATAGAAATTATATATATCATATATATATACATATTATATAATAATAGCATATTAAATTAAGCATACCCCATGAAACTGCCTTTTAATGAAAATAATAGACATATCATTAATTAAAAAATGGAGTCTGTGTTCTTAATTTTTGTTTGCTTTGTTGGTTTTGGCTTTTTTTTTTTTAGAGCAATATCAATACTTAAGCAAATATCAATATAAAATAGTTTCATTTTACTATAAAACCTTAAAACTTCATTAAATGTTTAAGGTGGTTTGTTCTCCCTCAAACTCAAATCTAGAAAGGAACTTTTAAAAAGATTTAAAAAGAATGGAAACATATCTTATACATCTGCAAAGAACACAGACAACCGATTCAAAGTCAGTTATAGAGATCTGAGTTGTCTACAGTTGCATTTTAACTTTGAGAGGTTCTCAAAACAAATGTTTCAGTTACTTCTACAAAGCAAAGAATACATGGACTCTACACTGGAAATGCCACTTTGCTTTTGGAGTACATGAAAGCCAAAAGAAACCAAATACATTTCAAAAAACACTCATCCACCTGAGATATACAAACCCTCTCTTTAGTGCTGATCTACACTTCTTTTGTGGGCAGTTGTCTGGAGGGAAAACACATGTAAAACTTTTCATTGTCACTTCTGGTAAAATGCTGGTTATTTTCAGAATTGTCAAATCTGTGCCTGGCTTTCTACAGGGAACATGCAAAGCTGTACACTTCAACAGTGGTATTCTATGGGACATGGTTACCACTCTAACTCCTACACCAGATACCACTTTCCCACTTCCAGTCCTGTTTTCCTGTCTGGTGTGGAAGGAAAAGTAAACAAGAAATGGAAAACAAGGAAGAGGGCTGGGCACCAGTGCCCCTTCCCCATGTTTTCCTGCTAATTGTCTGGTTATTTGTTTGTCGAGGAATAGGAGTTATTTAATATTATTTGCAATAAAGACAAGAAAATCGATCCTTATGGGACCAGTTTAGCATGATGCTAGAGTCAGAGCTGGGGAAGTACTTAATATCATGACAATGTTTATGCAATTATTCAGACAATTAGTACCTAGGCTTGTTAACTGAATTAACTTTGTTAACCTTCGTTAACTCAGACTTGCTAGGTTTTACTCTGCTTTCTTCATGTTAGATCCCTTGTTGAACAAGTATGTCCCCTTTTCATTAGCAAGTGACCTAAGAACATTCTCTCTTTGGTAAAGGTCACCGAGGAGATTTAAGCAAAGACAATCAATCTGAAAGGTTCAGTCAAATAAAGCACGACTCAATTATTAGAGGCCCAAATACTCCTGTGTGACACATGCCACACATGGTACTGCTCTGCCTGTGCTCCTGGAAATCCTAGAAAATTCCCCAAAGTTGTGAAATTGTGCTTGGATTAAATTCCCAGGTCTAAATCTACCCTCAAAATAAATGTCAAGCTTAGGGAAACACACTATCCCTGTCATAGTTTAGACAACTCAAACTCTGTATTGCTTCCTTTCCTTAAATGACAAAGCATTGCAGGAATGTGCTTTGGCCCATAGTGCTCTCCAGCAGAAGGCTTCCCATTTGGCTGGGATGAACTGGACCTCTTTCTGAAGGCAGACCATGGCACAATTACCCCTTGTCACCCACCACTGGATTTACAGGTCAGTGTTTCAAAGGTTCACTGAAGTGTGTGTGGAATGCTATGGTCAGCACCTCCAAGGGAGCACACAAAAAGAACAGGAAAAAGTGGCCTGATGGAATATCTTGAAGACTATGAAGCAGCTTTTTCTTTGCTTTTATACAAAACTTTTGTAACTGTTTACTTGAATTACAAATCTTCCAGTATCAGGATACACACCTAAATCTGCAGCCCCTGCTTTGCTCTTTTTTTTGCAACTTTATCTGATTGAAGAGGTCTAGCACAATTCATGTGGCCAGCCCAGCCATTTTGCAAAAGCTATTTACAGAGAAAAGCAAAGGTCAGAAATTAGGAAGTCTGGAGGAAATCTTCCCAGAAAACACTTGCCATGTTACATATACATTGTCACTTCTCCAGTGATGTGCATAGAAGAATATGCTGTCGGGGTTATGACTGAATTCAATAAACATATTTTGCAACTAAGTACCAGTGGACTTAAGAATGTTCATGTTTTGCATCTTGAACTTTAATTTCTAGTTCTTTTATGATCAGTCAGATGAAAGAGATGTCATGTTGCAATACTTTCTTTCTTCTAATTTACTGCTAAATTTACAGTGTGGAAACAAAACTGGCAGAGGAGGGTGTCCTAATTTTGAGAGGAACCAAATGTTTCATGTTCTATACAAATAAAGACACAATAAATGACAGTACCTGCTCCAAAGGTTTTAAAACACAGCAACATCATCATGAGTTGCTGAGAAATCCAACTACCAGGGTGGAGATATAAAGACAGGAGAAAACTGGTTATTTGCAATAAAGAAAGGAGAGAACCAAAGTTTCTACAGAGCTTCACAGTCATTGAGCTCATTTCTCCACGTTTCATTGGAGATTTCCATTTTGCAACTGCTTCTGGTACATGGAATGTGATGATTCAGTATTCCCCACATGAAAATGATCCTTGTAGGCCATCATTTATTTAACAGTGGACAAGAAGAAAGGAGGTTGATTCCCTGACATTTTAAAAAGGTCATTGGTGAAAGGACAAGTTCGTTTCCTGTGGGAAGGGTGATCTGACCATGACAGACAAGCTGGAGCTGGGACTTTTTGTAAGAGCACTCTGTCTGGAATGGTCTCTGTAAAAACAGATGGGGAAAGTATGTGACAGCAAGGACCTCAATGCACTCCTACTCAGCGAGATCAGCAAGTGGAACAGAAAGCACCCCTTCAGGGAATAAAATAATTTATAAGAAAAATGAGCAACTTCTCAGCTGATTAAAAGTGCTAATCCAGGCAGGCGCACAAGAAAGAAACTAAAGTTTTTAAATGTAATGCTGGCAAAATGTGGAGATTGGGGAAATATAGGAAATTTGTGATTCTCTGAAGCAGTTTCCATGGAGGTGGCAGACTAAAGCAATCATTGAGCTCAAATTAAAACTGCTTGATCCTGGCATTCCGACTACCCCCCAAAATAAAAACGACAAGGAACAACATGGAGAACCCTCCTGTGGCACAGTGAGTCAGAATGAGATGGGCATATCACCTGGCATTTTGCTGGATTATAAAACCAGGAGTTTATGGATTAAACATGTTAGAGGAGAATATGTAAGGGAAGAGTTTGGGGTGTCAGCTCCATGCAGTGCACAATATGCTAGAAATACTTCAGCCACGGGGCTGTACCACTTTGGGCTGAGAGGCAGAGCAAAGCAGACCACCTGGAACACCACGCTGCTGTGGCCTGACTAGTTTGATTCAGCATCTGGTTCTGGCAGCACCAGGATGTTCAGTATGGACAGATTCCCAGAGAGTTCCAGAAACTGATGAGTGAGTACAACATCTATCATGCTGCAGGAGTCACTAGAACATTTTTGCACCATACATCTTTATGTTGTACATTGATGATGTAGTTTGAATGGTTCCATGTACCTCAGCAACTCAAAAATGAGTTCTGGTTTAGCAAGATTTACACACTTTTGCAATTCCACCTAGGAAGAATGGATCAAAACAATCCATGGAATGGTGGGAAATACAAACACATAGAGCAAAACACAGCTAATGCCAGCCACTGGAGAGAAAGATCATCTGGGAGAAAAAATCCTCAAGTTTGTGCTGGCTTGGTTGTTAAAGATATGTAGCACGTTACTTTATTCCTGTGCCTCCAGGACTGTACTAACGACTATTTCCTAAATGACAGAGATCAATCTCAGTTTGCAGTGAGCATTCAGAAGCTCCTCACTAGATGGCACCAGCCATTGCTGCGGCACACAGCCCCCACCAGTGCAGGTGCAGGTTTCCAGGGCACGGTACAACCTTTGGGAAACCTGATAAAAAATTCAGATAGGGTCAAATCGTCCTTGTGTTAGGTCTAAGGTGACAAAAGCAGAAGGTTTCTGGGAAAATGTCTGACAGTGAGAAAGCTGGCAAAGTGCAAATGAAATGGGATGAAATGCATCATGCAACTGAGCAGCATGGCTTTCTGAAGTGAAGGTGTTCCATCATTCAACCTCTATTTCGTGTAATAGATGGACATGGTTTTCTAGAGGAATGAGATAAAATTATTATCTTATTTCTCCATTGTATTGCTAAATTTACATATAATGTCACAGGCCTGAATCTTCTCCAATTTATGTTCCGAATCTGTATTTTTAGTGTAGGGCTGGCATTAGTATCTGCCACTACATGGTTCCCACTGTTAGGGAGGGATGGACTTCTGCTGTCCAACTAGAGTGTTGATAAGCAAATGAAGCGAACCTTTCTCATGTACCTTAATTGTGTGATAATCAATTCTTGAACACAGAGCAGCACTGAAAGAGTCAGCAGGCTTTAAAAAGAAGTACACAAATAATGGTTATTTCTACTTTTAATTTCTCTTCTACTACTTCAGAGGAGGTTATTTAGCTGAGTTTCACATTCCAGCTCTTTTTCTCAGAAAACACTTTTCTTCTCATTTGTGAAAAAGCTTTTTTATTTATATGAAAAGTAAACAAAAAAATTATAAAATTCACTTTAAGTTAAAAATAACTTAAAAATGAGGCTAGTTCAGCCTAGTGGCATGGTAACAATCTGCTGCTTTTTCAACTACAATGTCTGGACATACATCATTTTCTCTCAGGACAGTGGTGACCAAATGACATTAACATTAATTCCAGAGCAGTGATTCAGCTTGCATAAAGTGTTTTTTTTTTTTTTTTCATTAAGGAAGAACTACACATTAAATCTTCATAAAAAAGAACTATGAAAGGATTCTCTTTACCAGAAGCCACATCCCTTTTCTGCAGTCAGTAAATGAAATAATTTTGTACTGTTTTCTGTTCCCACGGTTTGATCTAATTTGTGTTCTTCCAGAAAGTTGCTATGTCACCCAAGAAGATAAAACACATGCAAAAGAAAATATATGCTGGAATGTAGGCCAAGAACTCAAAAGAACCAGTTAATAGTTTCTTCATGTCAAAAAATACATAGGAATATATGTCAGAAATGCTTTCTGTGCTTTGAAAAGCTTCTGTAGTAAGAACAATACTGGGACTACAGTAATGATCTCTCAAAGAAAAGAATCAGAAAGAACAAGCCTAGACAAAACCTCACAAGGGTTTCCATGATAAATCTTCAAAAAGTTATTGTGTAGAGGAAGGGAGAAGAGGAAGGAGGACAAGATGTGGGAAGGAAGCAGTGGGCAGAGGGAAGAGTGGTTTTCTTTGCAGACTCAGTAAGAGAATAGGTCTGAAAGTCCAAAGCAGAATCTCTGCTGAAATATGGCTACACAGACAAACTGGGAAAGTTAGGATCAGAATTAACACATATATTAGCAGATATATCTCTCTAGTGAGAATGTTCTATTGAATTACCTGATAGGACTTGGAATGAAAGGCACTGAATTTTTTTTAAAGGATTTTACTTATTGAACAGATGTAGACATTTATCTATATGTAGTGTAGTCATCAAAAGCTCCCATCAGGTGCAGGTGACATCTCACAGTATGATATATCCTAATGCAGATACTCAAACTAGGTCAAACGAATGCACCCTGTACATGTCCATTTTTCTTAATTTTCTGTAAAAGGAGCCGAGGTCCCTAGCTCAAAAGCTGACCTCCACATCACTGCTTTCTAAACTGTGCAAGAAGGCTGCATGAAAAAGGAGCTGGACATAAACTTACTTAACTTGGCAGGCAGAATATGCCAGAACCATTGCTACTGGTGGCATAAAACAGTACAATTTTCTTGGAAGTTAGAAATATTTCAGCATAAAACATTGATCAGATGATAAGGTTGTGTGTTTAAATAGCCATTTATTCCAAGTATATCATCTGGCCCCTACCTTGCTTTCTTTCTGGCTACTCAGATACGTGTTTCTTTCAGGCTGCCAGGAGTCACAAAAATACCAGCACCTCTATGAGCTTCTTAACTCATTGTCTATCATCTTTATTCCAGGCATAACAAAATTTCTGGTTACATTGGACTCTGCTAAGATTCTGATATAGGCTCTCTCAGGATGTAAGATGATCAAGAGGAAATCTTCTGATCTCAGAAACCTGCAGAGCTGAGGCTGACTTGACACTGCAACCTGGTTTGCCTGAAAGAGCGGTTAACAGAGCTACTCAATTTATGTCAGTTAAACTAAGAGTAACAAGCTAAGACAACTATAAAACCAGAAAAAAACCCCTACTTAAATGACATCTAAATACCGTCCCTTTGGGTTCCACTAAATTCTGTCTTTAAGAAAGAGGTAATTAATGTTAAATTTAGAGATGTTTCTTTGAAAGAACTCAAAACTGAGATCATGAGCTAATGATGTTTTACAGAACACTAAAATGACACTGATTTATACTTGCCAAACATTTTGTACTATGTAATTAATTGGAGAAGGTTAGTTTGATAGCCAACCAAAAATTCACCAGAGAGGAAAATCACCTTGCCAAATATGCTCTTATAACCAGACAAATATCAAGCTGATGGGTGTGGAGAAGGAACAGGAGGAAGCAGGGAACTCCCAGTTACTCTGTGACATCTGCTGTATCATGCTCATGTGAAAGGGCAGACTTTGTCACGGTACCTATTAAATATTTGATTAAGCATTTGGTTGGATGGCAAATGCCTTACACACTTTTAGCACCATGAGTATATTTTCAGAACAAAAGAAAATTCTGTTCATTCAACATGGGTTTTTACAGGATTAAAAATGCAAAAACTTTCCAGGGCACCATACAATGCAGTGCAATCTTCCTATTCTGCTAGCACCTGCATCAAAATATTTATTTTTCTTTCCATTAATTCCATTCATTTTATTACCATCATGCTATTAAGATCAATTGCTTCCTGGGGCTTTTTAAAAGCACAGTTCACACAAGCTGTAGAAAACTGGGATAGCACAGCTGGTCAGATAGCTGTAAGGTTGTTGCTTGGCTAGCTGGACTCTTCAAGGCAAGACAACAACCAGCACCTGCTTGCGTTAGAACATTCAGTCATAGACCCGAGAGCAAATCTGCCAAGCCAATTGCTTTCAAATGTCTTTCAGTCATGTGTGGGAGTGTTCTCAAGATCCCAAAATTCAGGAAGTTCAACACAGATGTTTTCTGTCAGTAGGCGTTGGAAGCACCAATAGTAACATCTGTTCACTTTTCCTATTTGTGAGAACATTTTTTTTTTTGTCCAGAAACCATTCACTGTTGAAATTTCCAAATTGTGCAACTGGCCAAAATGTTAAGCGCATTAAGTTCCATGAGTTTAAGTATGTGAAAATTAAAACCCCTGCAGGAGTTTGGTCTATCCTATGCCAATTTTTCCATTCTATGCTCCTCTTCTGTTTAAACAAAAGCATAACTATTTTTGTGGTGGGAACAGCTATCAAAACTGACTTGATCATGCAAATAGAAGTTACTACTGGATGTTTTAATCATCCAGGAGAAAGAATTTAATTCTCTTACAGAGGGTGTAAGTTGTAAGTTGTGTACTGAGATACCCTTTCCACACAGTAGCCCAGAATACATGTTCTAGCAGAATGTACAAAGGACTTGGTGTAGACTCTCACACTCTGGTCATGGAAATTTACAGTTTGGGACAGTCTCTGAGTTCCCAGCAAGGCCAGATGATTGGCTCTGAACCACCAGGAAGGATGGGGGGCTTTAAGACAGATGTGTGCAGGAATATGAAGAGTCATTGTTGATGCAGAATAAGAGACATCTTTTTTTCTCCCAACACTTTTGGACAGATGCGTCTCAAGACCAGCAGGGTGCTGTGATATCATCTGAATGGAGTTTGTACAGTTGTTTTCTGTACATGATTTCCCATCCTTGATGTATCATTGCAGATGCTCTACTAGAAATTTCAGGGATTCTGTTGAAGCCTGCTGTTGAGTCAGCTTGCACTGAAGCTAAATGAACCCTTATGCCTTCCAGTGTACGTGGCTTGTTAACATCACAAATACTTTCATGCACTTACTTTGACAGTCTTAAAGCTGGGCCTGGGTTTGTCTCCAAAAAAAATCAAACAGTCTAAGTAATTTATGAGAAGTCTTACCATCTTAAGGTATTAAATATGAATACTGAAAACTATCAAGTGTTTTCTTCTATATCATACAATTAACTTTCTTGTCTCTTGTATGCACAGACTCACAGATGGTTTTTACAAGTTGGCAGTAGTAGATCAAGCTGAATGATCTACGGAACCTAAATTATTTGGGCTAAGTGTTACAGCATCTTGGAGAACTCTCTGTGATTCTGTGAAGTATTTTTTGTTATTTTTTTCCTCGAAATCAGATAAGAGGAGAGTAAAAGATATTTTCCTTTGAATCATGAAGTAAATAGTTTTGTATCATCTACCTGAAAAAAATGAATCTAATTTGTAATAATAGTCTAGGAGAAGGTCAAGTGTGGAGTATAAAATTGAACAGCAAGGTCCTCTAGATCCACTAAAAAAAAAAAAAATCTAGTTTTTCTGTTATACTTGCTTTGAGGTAGCACCAATGGGGGCCAAGAGTGCCCACACATCCTCTGCAGATTCCAAAATCTCATCTCTCAGGGGAAAGAATGTTCTGGAGAACATCAGCAGCAGACAGTCCCACAGCTGTACAAGGAAAAAGTCTATTTATCATTTGAAATTATTTCAAAAGCTACCGGAAATTTTTTTAACAGTTTATTGTAGATGGTGGGGGCTATGCAGCTGATTCAGCAGAGGACTGGGATTAGAATCAGAGCAAACCATTTTGTCTGATCATAGAATCATGGAATGGCTTGGGCTGGAAGAGACCATAAAGTATATCTAGCTCCATCCCTGCTGCCGTGGGATAGGGACACTTTTCACTGTAACACATTGTTCAAAGTCCCATCCAACCTGGCTTTGAACATTTTCAGGGATGGGATATTTACCTACCACCTCTTTTTCTTCGCAACCTGTTCCAGTGTCTCATCAGTCCACAGTAAAGAAGTTCTCCCTAATATCTAATCTATACCTGCCCTCTTTGATTAAAGCCGTTAGCCCATAGCCTATAATTACATGCTCTACAGCTTTCTTGTAGAGGCCTCCTTTAGATACTGGACGGCTGCAATAAGGTCTCCCCAGAGCCTCCTCTTCTACAGACGTAACAGCCCCAACTCTCTCAGCCTGTTCTCATAGGAGAGGTGCTCCAGACCTTTGATTATCTTCATTGCCCTCCTTTGGGCTCACTCCAACAGGTCCATGTTCTTCTTTTCTTGGGGGCCCCAGAGTTGGATGCAGCACTCCAGTTTGGATCTCATGAGAGCAAAGTAGAGGGGGACAATCATCTCCCTCAACCTGCTGGTCACACAGCTTTTGATGCTGTTGACCCTCTGAGCTGTGAGTGCACATTGACAATTCATGTCAAGCTTCTTGTCCGCCAACACCCCCAAGTCCTGCACTTCAGGGTGTCTCTCAATCCATTCTTCACTCAGCCTGTATGGGATTTCCCTGACACACATACAGGACCTTGCACTTGGCTGTGTTGAACTTCTTGAGGTTTGCACAGGCCCACATCTCAAGCCTGTCCAGGTCCCTCTGGGTGGCATCCATTCTTCCCCAGCATGCCACCCCACACCACACAGCAGTCATCATCAAACTTGCTGAGGGTGCACTGCATCCCACTGTCCATGTTGCCAACAAAGATGTTAAACAGAGCTGGTCTCAATACTGACCCCTGAAGAACATCACTCACCACTGCTTTCCACTGGGATATTGAGCCATTCATTGCAACTCATTGAGTGTGACCATCCAGCCAATTCTTCATGCACCAAGTGGTCCACCTGTCAAATCCATGTCTCTCCAGTTTAAAGACAAGGATCTTTTACTCCTTTTCATTCTGCAGGTACTGAAGGAGTGGAAGTACTGCTAAACTGTAATGGCAAGTTGCTTTTACTTGAACGATATGCCAGATTGCTCTCTAATTGATAGTAAATGCAGGTAATGTGGAGGAAAAGAGAAGTCTTCCAGACAACAAGAAATAGCAGAGGGAGCTTTTGTGTTCTATCAAAATAGCAGACAGACTGCTAAACAATTTGTCATGACTACTCATCTGGGTCCCTTCACTGGGGACTGGTTTCAGGCTTCACCTTAAGGAAAGTATCCACAGTATTTCAGATTCTGATTCTACAGTGTCTCCAAAATTTGTTAAATTAGTGCCTTCTTGACTAAAACACGGTCTGCTTACAGGATTAGCTGTGCCAAAGGAACTCCTGATGTGCAGTGACGTGCTGTCTTTGTGGAATTATAATGTACTTGCAGAGATCCTTCCATCAGACTGATGGGAGAGGCTGCGTTTATCAACAGGGAAATTGACTTGTTTGTGATGAAAGGTCAGAATGGTGCACTTTGCAGCTTAACCATGACCCTGAACTTCTCCTAGGATGCCTCTCCTACTTTACCATATCCACTACAAGCAAGGATGAATGAAAGCAAGAGATAAGTTTGAAGCTTTTCCTCCTATCCAACAACTAACCAATGCTGGAATATCTGTACCCTAGATTTATAGCTCCTGGATCCTCCAGATCCCTAAGAACTCAATTACCACAGGGAGTGTCAGTCTTCTGTATTTCTGACAGAGTAACAAATGCACTTCATTTTCATGTAGTTCCTTTGAGTTTTTGAACTCCCTCTTCGTTTTTTTTTTTCATGAAAATTGTTTGAACTTCAACTTTCTTACCTTTTCTGCATCTGGGAAACTTACGGCTTTTACCTAGCTACTGAAAAGAGCCAATGCAAGCTCTTCTATGCAAGTTAGCACCTATATTTTCTGCTTTGTCAAGAGGCAAAGGACATTTGCTATATGAAAGCAAACAAACTCTGCACAATAGTGTTATGGAGGCTACAGTGCTCAGTACAGACTGCAATGATGTGGGTGGCTAAATGAGTCGCTATGGCCTAGAGACTGGTAACCCCCAAATTACCCGGACAATAACTATGAACCAAATATTATCTGCTCTAACTGACCCTGCTTGAGCAGTGGGGCTTGGACTAGATGATGTTAAGAGTCCCCTTCCAACCTCAGCTGTTCTGTGATTCAGTGAAATACAGCAATACATCTGATATTCAAACCCCTCCTTCAAATCCTGTAATTTAGCTGTGGCCCATTCTATAGCTTAGATTTTTTTTTTTTCATCTCCATGATGTCTGTAGAATTCTTCTATGCCTGTGTACATGTTTATTCTCCCTTTGGTTTGCTGTCTTCAGATCTCTTTGTATCTAACACAAGCCACAAAGCATAGTTTCTGCAGAACAGATAAGGAGAGGGAGTCACTGACATGAGGCAGAATAATTTCTTACTGTTAAACACTGAAAATTACTATGAACTACTAAATAAAGGGATCCTTATTAACAAAAGACAAGATGCAAGTTTATAGTTATCTGCTTGTGGATACAATAGCTGTGTGCTTGTTGTGGGCATATTTATGTATGTGTGAGGTCTCCGTATCTTTAGTTTAGATGGATATTTACAGTGTTTATATGGAAAACCAGACTCCTAGCTCTGCAATACTTTAATAACCTAAGCTAGAACCCTGCCAGACCTATCACTCTACTGCTTTACCCAGAACTTGCAGTTCTGAACTAGACTGGAGAAGTTTCTGCTGTTATTTGTTTCCACAGAAGGACATCAACAAGAAATCCTGAGGAAAAAAAATTACTTTTTTCTGAACACAATCTGATATTTCAGTACATTTTGCCACGAAAAAGAGGGTACATTTAAAAGGAGGGCTTTGAAGAAAGAGGCAGAGAAAGAAATATGATGGAGTTATTCAACTTCCACTGAATATTTTTGAGTTAGGATCATACTTCACTTTCTACTTCCCCTGATACCTCCAAACAAACAAGAAACTTAAAACAGACTTTGGAATAGAAAAATAAAAAAAATCCCAAGTAAAAATTAAATTTTTCAATAGGACTGACAGAATTCTCAGATGGTAAGTTTCCACTAACAAGGACTGTATTAAGAATCAATGAAAACTTATTTCTAGTTATGCTGGTTGAGTCAATGCAACATTAGTTCCATAAATATTAACCCAAGAGCAATGAAGAAAACCAACAATCTGCCAATTTGCATATTCTATTTTGGTCTTGATGAGTTTATCTATCTAATTTCTACACATATTAGATATCCTGAGATTAAACTAATTCTAACAGAATACAGTTTAGTAACCCAATTACTTAATTGAGTTATGCAATTCAGGAAGAATTCTAATGAAGCGTCATAGAAGCATTTGCATTATTGAGTCTGATAGATTGTGGACAGAAAAATAACCAAAATTATTTCCTTTCAGCATTCAGTATGACTATTTTATTCTGAAGAGAAATATGGTTTATTATAATTTCCCAGTTAATTGTGGTTATTTAAAAAGACCTGACTAGACAATGAGCTATGGATGTCTTAGATTTCAAACCACCACAGAAATTCAAATAATTTTTTATTTTAAGCAATATAGTTAGGAGATTTCTGCAGAATTTTCTCCCAGACTACTTTTCCCAATAAATTCAATAATTGGTATGCAGAAAATCTGGAAAAAAAAAGAGGGAAATTACCGTAGTTTGTATTTACAGCAGAAACATTAAGGAAAATACCTGAAAATGTATTTCAAGGAATAGCAGAAGATAGACTTAAATTGCTTTTCAGTTGTTTAACTAAGCAACATGCTCCATCATTGAATTCATATGGTAAAGAACTGATGATCTTGTTACCCAGTCAAACACTTATTCCTTGACAGGAGAAATCAGCAATGACTTGAGAAAACAACTAATTGACAACAGAACACAAGGTTCTCCATCGCACTGAGAACACTGATGCCTTAGACCGCCACGGACAACACAAGTAGAAGAAAAAGATGAAGGTAAAAAGCCAAACTGCTGACGGTAGTTGGATCAATGTAGAAAACGGCAGAGACAGCAATAGGAAGGGAGAGGTAAACCCTCGAGGAACAGCAGGCTCTGGCAGCATGGGGAAGGCAGTGATGACCACAAGTAGGATCCATGATTCTCTCCTTCAAATGCTATTACCACAAGGCTGGTCAGTTAAACTGTTTTTTCCTAGTCTTTTCTAGTCTGTCCTATTCACAAAGCACATGCATTACTTTCCTTCATTTGTAAGATACAGCTACTGATTGGTAGGTTTTTCAGGAATAGAGCTTTCAGTTTAGAAACAGAAATAGACACTACCCTGATAGTATTCAGGGATCACTTTGTTCGTTACTGCTGAACAAATTAATAGAATTAAGAAACCAGAAGAATTTTTAGGGAAAAAACGCCAACAAACTGGGGCAAGAGATGTTCCATGAAGTCATCCCAAGGGACATCAGCATTTCCAGCACCTTGGCAACCACATGTCAGCCATTAATCCTATTTAGACATGGTAGAAATTTTATATCTGAGGTGGAGGGCCATTGTGAAGAGATGTGAAGCTACACATAGATCCCTGTGAAGAAAACTGATAGAGACAGATTTGATGGCAGAACACCTCCATCTCCCACAATGACAGTGCTGCCTTTGAACAGTGGAGTGCTCATTGGATTAAACAGGGAACCTACTAGAAACAAAATTAACTACAGACAGTCTTTTCATGATCTTCAAGATATGGCCCAAAATATGCTTATCTTTTCTGGTGACTTTAGTACTGCATTACATGAGATTACATGATATGACTGCCAAAGCCTCATTCAAGGTCAGCTGCCTGCAGCCACACCTACTTAAATTTTTGCACGCAGTGATTGGGGGGTGTCAGAGGTGCATGGGAAAATTTGCAAAGAAATTTCAAGTATTTCTTTTTAAATCCTCCTAGGTATCTTCCAGGAGACATAATTACAAATAATCTTTCAATGCTATACCGTTTAAGTTGTGCTATGAACACTTAAAAAAATTGTACTTAGCTCTTCTTTTCTCCAAAGCTTAAATTTCATCTTGCAGAGACTCTTGCACCACTGTTATTTCTGGTGCACATCAGTGCATGGAAGAGCCACTGTTCCTGGCGGATCTGCTGTTCTAGAAGTCAGGAAGCCACTGCTTCTACTTAACTGCCCTGGTACCTCAGTCTGAAAAATGCAAAGGATGAGTTATGTCTGGTTAAATTAAGTCCATGCCGATTTCTTGGCTGAAGTTCATCAGTTCCTTTTAGGGAGAGACAGGTGATGCACAGAGTGGCTGCTTTCCTCGCTCTCCTTCCTAAGAACCACAGCAACTCAGTGGGACAGTTGAACTCTAAAAACAAAACCAGTGATTTTTGGTGGAGCCTAGTTCATGGGACTGCTCAATGAACCTGTTCAGAACTGTGAGTTGCTTCTCACAGCATCTGCCAGAAAAGTTTTTTCAGCTTTCTTTGGGAGGCAGAAACAAGGCACCATCATAGCCATCTCTGTACCACCTTCTTTAAGTGTATTTCCTTTTGTAAGGTGGAAGGAAGGAGTGAACACAGATCTTCCTTGGTGGAGGTGTTGATCTGCCTTGCCTGGGGAAGTCTTTGGTGACACTCTGCACTATCAGGTCTTCCTTCCATCGGTCTTCATGTGGATTGAGAGGAAAGGGGCAGCACCCAGTACTTGTATCTCTACAGTTCTGGTCAGTGCTGTCCATCTTCCCTGAACAAAGGCTTTCCATCTACAATAGGCTCTACAAATGTCAAAAAATGAACAGCTCATGTGCAGCACTCCCTTTGCTTTACAAAGTTACATAAAATTCACAGAACAATTGGAGAGATGAATTTTAATCTACTGTATGAAGACCATGATACTAAAAATGAGAATAAATACTGCAAAAAATGAATGTTGTCCCAAGGCCACTTTCTATCCAAACATGAAATACAGACCTCCTTGTTTAAGTTCTCCTACACCATTCCAGTCTATTTGCTTCTCTTTATCACCACTGAAAGACGATTCATTTATGATAAGTTGGTTTGATTAGTTTAGATAATTTTCCATCACTGCTCATAGGCTCTGTTCTGCCTCCTGCAAAATTCTTTGCGAGCTGCAGTCAGGGCAAAGAGTTTTTGAGTCACTCTCCTGAACCTGTTCCAAATTTGCTTGTGCTGCCCAGTGCCTAAACCCACCAAAATAATCATCATAATGTTTGTATGTGGTGCTAATAGTTAAACACTTGGAGCTATAGCTGGAGAAATAAGGATTAAAAGTTTTGCTACTAACTATAATCAGATGCCTGCAACAACCATTGTGGTTTTGTCTGATTGTATAGTTGTTGCTCATACAGACTATCCACAACATGAGTGGGAAATTCTCATGAGAAAAGATTCTGGAAATGAGGTCCAAATGGTGCACTTTTTTGGTTTGAATGGAGAAAATGAGCTTTTTTTGGTCAGTTTACTTTGATTAAGGCATATCAGAATAAACTGAATATAGCCCAATAAATAATATATCTCTTATCATTGAAATGTCTTCACTGCATTTTGATATATTTTTATCATTTAAAGAAACTGTGGATAGAAAAAAACCACTGGCAACTGATACACACATACTAGATATTTTATCCACATTTTATTGGTAAACAAATTTCTGACACATCAGTAAGTAAACAGACTGCAAAACATATCTCTAGTTAAATATCAATGCAGATGGATAAACAATCTGAGAGAAGAGGTTTCAAAAAAATAAAAAATCTGAAGCTGTCATGTAGTATTAACAAGAATACAGTGCGCTCTCAGCAGCACTACTTGGAACAAAGTGTTATGCCCATGGATGGTAAAGCAATGAATACACTGCAGTTAGTTCTGGTCATGATGCACTGTTGGAAGGCTGGACATGAATGCAAAGAAATTTGTACAATTAAGTGCTACTAGTCCTACAGATCCCAAGTGGTTGTATAAGAACTTATCACTCTACTTACTATGGAAAACCGAAGTGAAACATAAGCTCAACCACTGCATACTTGTAGTTTTTCTAGATCTTCAGGGCTAAACAAAGCTGGAAACATAAAGCTACAGAAGCCACTCATCCTGAGGACAGCCCAAAGAGAGGTCAACACCAGACTTAAGCAGCTTTAAAACCAGACCTGTGTAGGATTATTTTGCTGAACGAAAACAGCAATCTGTCAGAAAGGATTCCTTGAATGGTTTGGTTTAGAAGATATTGGGGAGGAAAAATGGGACAGAATTCCCAATTCCAAAATGAGGGTTTTGGTCAAAATGAGAAAAGCTGCCAACTCTCGTGCTATTGAATGGCAACAGCCCTCACGGCAGATATGGGAAGTTCAGGTTCATGCCTAGAGAATAGCTGCATTGCCATGTCTGTATTTCTTTTTCTAAAAGTGGTTTCTCATCTTTGTCCCTAAAAAAAAATTCCCAGCTTTGCCTTATTTAGGAATAAAATATCACAAGTCTTAAAAATATTTCAGGTCAGCAAAACTGGCTCTGTTAACATTTGTTTTGCCATACACTACCTAAGAGCAGTCTCCTTGCTTTTATGCTGGGGGACAGCGTGTTTGGATCTTGCTGTCTCCTGCCTTTTTTATCTGCTATGCTATGAATGGAGTCAATATCACCATTTTGGCTCTCCTGGCCTTATTCCAGCCCAAAATTTTCTCATGCTGGAGAGAACCTCTTCAGCTGCTTTTACAGAGCAACTTTCATTCCCCTTTCCTCTGCCACAGTTTACCAAAACATCACTGAGCAGAAATTCACTCTTGCTAGTTTTTCATATTCTTCCTAACAGTGTAAGTTCTTACTAATACAGCTTTGATAACCAAAGGAAAGTAGGTAACACGTTGAACGCTCATCTTAATTAAATGTAATTTTGTTATAATTTATTTTCCCTAATCTTCACGTGAACAGAAATGCAAGTGTACATGCTGCAAATCAGAAATCAGACTTAGACATGCTTCTTCATGAAAGAATTAGTGAAAAAGGAAAGGGTATTCAAAAGGTAGTACAGACTGAATACAGTGATAGAATAGGATATTCAATGGCTTGCAGTAGTGGATGCAGAAAAAGTTCCCACTGCAAAGCCAAATTGATGGTGGAAGTCTGCTAGAATAAGGTTCTCTCTAGGTCAACTTCTAGCCATTTACAGTTTCTTTACATTAAAATCTATGATTCATAGATTTCTCTGCCTCTCACTATAAGATTTTCTCAATTTGTGATTATTTTAGCTTTCAGTACATAGCCATCACTGCTACTTAAATAGTAAGTGTGTTGCAATAAATGCTATTGCCTTGTCATCTCTGATTAACTCCACTGAGTTCAATTACACCACCCCAGTACTAGACCAGTGCAGCTGAACTGGGAACAAATTTGGGTCTAACATCTAACAGATGCGTGATGGGAAAATTTCCAACATCTCTCCTTTTTTTTCTTAGAAAGCAGTTTAGAGAAAAAACTAGTTTAACTTCAGTTTCTCAAGGCTCAGAATCTCTCACAAGAAAAAGTTTAGGAATAACATGGGAATGAAAGAAACCACACTGATATAACAAGAGGGAATAACTGCTCTGCTTAAAATACAAATTATTTCACATGCTTATTCCTATCCATATTATACAGAATCCTTCCACTGAAAGCATTCCAAGAATGTGCCATTTACCGTTAAATCAATGAAGTCAAAGAGCATGGGAATGTAGTTTGAGATCCCAGAAGAATCCATCCAGATTGCGCTATCAACAACCTGCAATGTAGTGCAGAGTTGAGACCAAGCCTGATGCTTTGTCCAAAGTCCAGGAGATTACTTTTTTTTAAAGGCTCAAATGCAGGCATTTAAAGAGCACCATTTGTGGCTGTTTACTTAGGGAAATTAAGCAAAGTTGGAAAACAATGCTTTCATAAGGAACAGATTTTATTTCTGTCAATCTATATATGAATGTTTACTGGAAACAAATTGTAGGCGAGCTGTTCTAAAACAGCTCCCTGAAAATAAGTAATTGAAGCTTACTCAAATACATGGCAGTCACAGGAATTTTGCTGAGTTATTACATGCTCAGCTTTTTCACTTGATGCCTTACCTAATGTTAGGACCCCAGCTTCTGAGATAAATATGATTCTTGTATAAACACATTCTTTCCAACAATATTCATCTGGCTCTTTGCGTCTAAGAGAGCATGAAACGTTACAGAGCTCTCAGCACTTCATTCTCTCTCTCATTCAGCAAGCAAAAATAAATCTTTGCTTTTTCTGCTGGTATATAATGTGCAGTGCCAGGAGCTGCAAAATTCTTCCCTTTTCTAGTAGTGTCTAGCGCACTCAAGAACTCGCTGTTAACCACAGACGTGAAGAAATGTTAAACAAAGTTGCTACTGCACAATCATCTTCTCCTACATGAGCTCTTGTGATAGGTTTAATATGCAGCTGCACTTGAAGAATATACTTGTTGAGATTAATGTGGCATCATAGCCAGACTGCTTGCGCAGTTTTGTTTGGAGTGGCGTCAGCAACCTTGCAGAGCGATCCAGCTAGGCTATTTGAAACACACCTCCACAGGGCAAGAAAGCAGATTTTTAACACTGAATGCTGTGGAATTTCCACAGAGGTTGTGGGAAGGTCTCCATTGCTGTTGGTCTCTGAAAGAACCCAATACAGTTGCCCAGCTCCTGGATCCAGATGTTTACCCACCCATTTCCTTACTGTGTATCAGCATGACACAAAGGTCCTCTTTGCTTCCTTCTTCTCCTTCCTCTGCTCCATACTCTACTGGAAGAGCACGAAGCTGGCTGCAACAAGACCTACAGTATGCTTCAAATTAGACACCACTCAGAAACAGCTGGAACCCAATGGTTACATGGAGACAACAAGGAGAAATTAAGAACACTACCATTATTTAATAGCCTAGACACTGGATTAATACTCTGTAGACCTGAGCAGTTTAATTCTCAGCTTCATCATGGCTGTCCTTCTTAACACTGGTTAAGTTCTTGGAGTTGTATCAGTGGGTAAGACCTCCTTTCTTCAAGTATGTTTCTGTGTATTTTGCAGTGCCAAACTCGTATCTTTTCTGTCACTATTTGCATTTACTTTAGTGGAAAAGGCCATCTTTTCAGATTAGGACCAAATTTCTGTGTGAATCATGATGACAGTAGTGTATCTATAACTCAGTCCATCACACTAATTTGGAACTGTCCATTGAAGAATTCCATGCTTGCCTTTTGGATTATTTCATATTGCAAAGAATATGTCACTAAAGTTATTTGCATGAGATTTCTTCACAGTAACTGTGAGAATGATTTATTCAGTAAAAGCATGCGTCTTGCATATGTACACACACCAACAGGCACACGCACACACGGAAAGGTCTTTGTGCCTAGCATACAGGTGACCCTTTCTGAGGAGGAAAGGGTCACATTGCTCCTCGTAATCCTTATTGTGTGGCTACTGAACTCCACTCTATGGAGGTCCATCACCAGTGAGAGAAATGTTATATAGGTAGCTTTCTATATTTAGATCTGAGAACAACTGAGAAACCCAATGTTGGCTGCACAGAACAGCTTCTTTATTGCCATGTCTACAGCAGCCTCGAAAATTTATGCTCTGCACAGCAAAGGCACATGTTTCTTTGTCAAATGAGTTGGCTTATTCACCACTGGCATTTGTTGAGCACATCAGTAATACGGAGCCAAGACATTGTATAGATGAACACCAGAACCCCATCCACCAAAGCATCCTTTTCACTTAAATTGCTGCAACTGTAACAGCACTTTGCACAAACCCAAAGCTATTTTTTTCCTTTAGTAAGCATAATGTACTTTTATGGCTGAGTTCTCCATCAATGTATGCTTCAGACACAAGGAACTAAAAAGAAAAATCCTTTCCTGTTTCTTTTTCTGTGTATGTGCCAAAAGGAAGCATGTTTGGACATTATTATGCAGCTTGCTGAGAAACTATCTTAAACGTGAGGTTTCTTCTTTCCTAGTAGCCATTATGATTCCTTATCTCAAGGATTCAAAGTATTTGCTAATTGGTCTCTCTTCTGGTTGTGTTTTTTCTTTCTTCTTTTTTTTTTTTTTTCTTTTAGTGCTTTTTGTTGTTTTACAAAGTAGTTACAACAGAAATAACATCAACCTGTGGACATGAACATTTCTGTCCATGTTTTTAATATTGAAAGGTCCTGTTTTTATTTTCTAGGAATGCTAATGTATCTTGGGGATGTCCTTGTAGAAAGCAGGTTTAATTTTCTGTGAGATTGAAATGCTGGTGAAATAAAACGACTGAATAAGTCTTTTTGTGACTAATTGCTATCAGGAGTTATACTGCCACCTGATTCCTATCACTAAAATAAGCAGAACATAGATCCCCGACTACTTTACATTATATCACACATTATGCATAAAGGTTTCAATTATTTTTCATTGCAAGATCTGTTATGTTGCTCTAGCCCTAAGGAAAACCCAAACATATTCAAACAAGCTTGTCCATATGTTAACACATTTAGGATGTTCTTCAGACATATAATGCCCTCAAAGTTGCCAATGTCATTAAATGCAGAGGAGAAAAAAAAGTCATGTCCTGTATATGGGAACAAGAACTTTTGACAAAAGTTGTGCAGCATTATGCTCTGACTGGCACTAGCATTGCTCTGCTAATGCACAGCTGGAATTCGCAACCAAAACATGGTTGTTTCTTTTAAAAAGAGTTAGATGGTATCAAAATCAACTTCTAAAATCTCCCAACAGAAACATCTTTCCATCTGCTGCTATAGTTTCTTTATCCTGAAATTGTTCTGTGGAATTTCCTGTTTACTCTATCTCCTAATTTATAGATCATGTCCTTCAACACCAATGGTAGAGTTTATGTAATTCCCATTCACTGAATTCCTTCATTAAGTTCTTTTAGAATAAACTGGATTATTATCTTAATGTGTGTAAATTGAAGAGGTTTAACATTTTTCTACAAACTACAATTTAATTGCAAGTTTGAGCCTCATACTGACAACTGCCTAACTGAAAAAGAAAAAAAAAGAGTATTATATTCAATCTACTGGAATAAAATCTACAGTGTGTCCTACAGAGTAACACTACCACTATTTTTGAATTTCCTTGTTTTATTGGTCCTTCCAGTATGGATTAGGTCTATCTGAAACACCAACAAAATATAACACCTCTTATTCTGTTACCCTCTTAAGAAATTCTTCTCTGCATCACTTTCACGCTTGATATCGAAATATGAGACTAGACTGTAGGAGACCGTCCAGTGTGACAGCTGGGAGAGCTATAGGTGACAAATTAAGAAGGGAGAAGTTTGTGAGCACTTGTGTAAGGAGTTTTCCTTTCATGGAGTTGGCAGGATAGACAGCCTTTCTGTGGGGCAAACTGTGGGGCCACTCCTGGCTATACAGATGCTTTTGAGCAGGGGAGACCAGGATTTGCCTCTTCTAAACCCCTCCCTTTTCCTCCAGCCAACTTCTATTACAGAAAGGTCTCTATAGCAAAGGACAGGCACAGTAATCCTGTCTGTGCTGTCCTTCCTGGGCAGTATTTAATAAGGAGGATGGATGAGTCACTTTTTCCATCTCACAAAAGCATGCAGTTCCATCCTCAGCCCATGGAGTGCCTGAAGCCTTTCTGTGGCCTGGGAAAACCAAGGAAGAGAGCTTTGGATCCTGGTGCACACCACCTTCTTCTGTCACTCAGAAAGCCTTATGAAATCATTTGCAGAATGGCTTTGAAAAATTGTGATGCCATTTGTTTACTAAAATAAGATTCATTTCACTGTGTCCTCTCTGCATTTTTAAGTGGTTTGTTGAAAATCTTCCACAGGTTGGCTCAGGAACCAGACTCAGTTTAGCTTAGCAGAAACGTTCTTTGAAACAAGTATGCAAAAAGTAAAGGCCATTTGCTGCTGACTGGCCCAACTCGACATGTGATTAAATAATCCTCATGCCCCAACTCCTTCACCTTGTCCCCTGAAGTAGCATGGCAGGAAAGGCCCCTTCATTCCCTTACCAACACCACTGGGAGAGGGATGGGTGCTCAGTGCTTATGGTGAGAGTGGCTGAGTGGCACTGAGCTGCCTATTTACACAGCATGCTGGCTGCCCACAGCGAGTGAGCTGGCATTGTTATACCTCACAGGCTAACCTGGCCCTCAGACAAACAAAACATTACACTGACAATACCCCAATTCCCTCCATTTCCAGCAACTTTATTTAGACAGGGAGAGGAACACAAACATGACAACCTGTTCTGTAACAGCATAGTGAGGATCATGCCCACCATGTAAACGCTGACACAGAATGGCCTAAAGTTCCCTTCCCCTTGTGCAACCCTGAGCCCTGCTATCTTTAGACCACTTTTCTCTATGGCCCAGATCACCATTCCCTTCTGCTCCCACTGCTCCTCTCCTCTCCCGACCTTAGTCTCTCCATCTGGTGCCTGTTCCTAGACAAATCACATGCACTACTTTTCTCCTTCTTTCTCCTGCACTGTCCACTCCCACAACCTCCCAAAGTCTCTTGACCAAACAGCCACTTGGCAAGAAGAGCAGCTTCAGGTTCATCAGGTGCACATTCCTGGAGAGAAAGGCACCAGTTAAAAGAGAAGGGTGGGGCTGGCATGGAATAGCCAAGGAGAAAAAGAAAAACAAACAGATAATGAAATCAGTGTATGAAAGCAATGTAGAGATTTTGGAAATGCCTGGTAGTACAGATGGCCAGCTGGGTTTCAGTGACACTTAGGAGTGAATAAAACCTCCTGCTTTACTTCTACTCTATAACCTGGTCTTAAACAAGAGTAAGAAAGAAAACAACAAGAAGAAGGTGGCTGCAGTACTTTGATAAATTTTTTATGGGCTGTGAGATGCTCTAAAATCTGTCACTGAAAACTGTCCAGAAATACAAGGAGCTAATCTGAGCGCTTGCATTTTTTGCTTCAGCAGAAGAAAGTACAAACCAGACTGAAATCAAAACACAGCTCATTTTCACGAGACACTGGGTGGTAAGAAACAGTTGTGTTTTGCAAGAATAAGCCATCAAGAAGAGGAATGTATCCTACTTTGATTTTTTTCTAAACATGGATTTGAGGTCGATAAAGGCGAATGAGCTCACCTCCCAGTAGAGATAAAATTCCACTCAAAGAACTGATTAGCTATAAGACAGTCCTCATCATACTAAAACTATTCCAATCAACTCCTCCTCCCCAAACCTTCCCACAGGCCCCCCCAACGCCACCCAAAGTTCTCAGTGCACGGGAAAAGTAGCTGCTGACAAATGAGAGAGCTGTCCATCTACTGAGTTTCCCAAGTGTTATGTTTTGGCTATTTATTGGCATAGTTACATTGCAAATGAACTTCTCACTGATATGTTCCAGCAAAATTTTGACCTAAGCAAAGCATGCCCAGCCATTTTGGCCAATTGGCAAGGGTTGATTAAGATTCCTGTTATTTTTACTTTGTTTTGACTGGCTTTGAAAAGGCAGTCCTAAACAAGCTTTTCTCACTTTCTGGAAGTTTAGGGAGCCAAGAAGGTATTGTACTGCACATGCAGAAGCTATTTTGCGTCCACACAGTGCTGTGCAATTACAGGCTGCCACTTATACCTCCTCACTCTGATTTACTACCCAGCTATGAAAACAAGATGTACTGTTGTGCAAGCATTCCTTCTGAACTTTGATAAGGTAAATGATACTAAAATCCGAGGGGTATACAAAAATCTCCACAACTCCTGATGAATGTCACATTCTTCTCATGCTCCACACCTTTTACCAACTACAGATTGAAGTTTCTAACACTTTCCTAGAAATATTCAGAGCCTCCTAGATGGTGAGGTTCTGACCAGGAACAGAAGAAACCTTCCAGTGATGGGGAAAAAAAAATTGTCATACTGACTGACAGTCTCTGCAGGATTGGTTGCAGAAGACAATTCATGGAATAATTTCCCACCTCCTCAGACATATCCTTATAGCTCCCACTAACAGGAGTTACTTGGCAGTAGTAGTTGCACTAAATATTGAACTGCAATATTTAGATATACACACATTCATCCAAAATCAGATTCAAATCTGAAGAGAGGCCACAGAAACAACATTATCCAAGAGGAAAATTATAATTGTCTCAAAGAATCATAGAATTATAGAATAGTTTGAGTAGGAAAGGACCTTTTAAAGGTCATCTAGTTCAACCGCCAATAATCCCTCCAATGACCTTTCTCACCTCTGAGTTTGTGAACACTGTAGACACACATAAAACATATAGAATAAGCCCTATGCTCTTTTCAGTGCTGATACGGTTGTGGTCAGATAGTCTAAGTTCACTTCTGCACTTCAAGAGTCAAGAGGAAAACAATAAAGAATTATCAGCAATACAAGAAACTTTACCTACAAGTAATAAGTGAATGAGTAGCAAAGACTAAGTGGGGTATAATAGCAGAGATACCAGCACAGGAACTTCAAATATGCTGACAAGTTCACTGGCGGACTGTGGAATCTTCACCGTTGGAGGACTTCAGGACAAAGTTAAGATTGTCTGTGTTGGCACAAGTAGAAGAATTGGCACACCTTACAGTTTCCTGGGACATAAACAAGCAAAAAAGCCCTGTCAAATGTAGTAAGTGCTTATTAGTTGTGCTGTCTACAGAGTCTCAAAGAGATCAAGGCCTCTGAGAGGCACTTATGTGCACACTGAGTAACCGTTGAGAGAGCTTGCACAGCTGATAAACAAGATGGCTGAAGGTGTGAATTGCCGTCATTTTCTTTACTAAGGCTGAGAACCTCAGCCACAGTGGTATTATCCAAAAGACAAGAACCTAGTTTCCAAAAATAGCCAGTACCAAACTCTGACTCCAAACTCCCTAAGGTGCCTTAGACTCCCACTTAGTTACTTCTCAGGAAGTAAGTATGATGACCAAAAATCAGCACATGATGGGTGTAACTCATTTTCAAACACTCCAGAAAACTGCTGTACTTAGATAACTAAAGAGAACTGACATCTTGGAAGACTGACCTTACATGCCTTCCCTTCCAACAGATCACGAGTCTACGGCTAAGCCAAGATGAAAAGCAATGTTTCCTGAGAGCCCAAGGCTACAAGCAGGACAGCTTACCTGCAGGTTGCAGCACCTCCTGCACCTCATTTCTACTCATGCACTGAGTGTGGGCACAGCTCGGATACCCATGCAGTAATGAAGGACCTATCAGTACATACAGCTGGGCTGAAATCAGTGCTGATTCACTGCAGTAGGGTGAGCTGCGAGCTGTAGGTTTAGGCGCTGCTTCAGGAACTGGCAGCTATCCACCTCAGGAGTAAGGACAAATTGATACAGTATGCATAAGAAGGAAACACATTATGCTTCCCTTTTTTTGGTACTAACTCCTCACATACTTCCATATTTTGCAAAGCTGATACTGAGTTTCTGTACTTACAAATGCTGTGAGTATTGAAGTACCTTGTGTCTGAACAGGCCTAAGAGCCCCAGAAAGGCTCCTAACACAAACCAGAAATCTAATATTCTTGGAGGAAAAACCCCACTATTTTGAAATCAACATTTCTGATTTTGCTTTACTGGCTATGTATCACTGTAAAGGTGAACTGATACACTCTACTAATGACCACTTTTCATTCTGTGTATTCTTGATCTATTGTTTATTGAAAACATTAAAACTGCCTGATGCTAATAAATTCTGCTTTTCTTTTTTTTTGTTTCTTTCTGCATTTTTTGTTCAAAAAGACAAATACAATCTGATTGACAAGAATGGAGAATGAGATCTAGTGAAAGCCCTAGGTGAGATGCCCAGGGCATATGAACTGGGATTGCTCCATTTTCTTCTTGAAGCTGCTGCTGATAGTCAGCAATTGTTCTATAAGATGTGAGGGATACTTTTTCCTGTATCTACTGTCATCAGAGAGGTTCTGGAATAAACACATGGGAAAAGGAGTGGGGATGTAAGAGAAACTAGCTATAGGACATCTGCCTACAACTGGTACTAAAAAAGAGGAAGACACAGTGCACAGACAGATCACAGAGTATTTCTCTTTTATTCTCACCATGGGCCTTCACTGGTTTCTCTTCAGATCACAGGGAAACCACCAACAGTGACCTATACACCTCCCAAGCCTTATTTCAAGCTCCTAAGTGGAGCCCTTAAGTTTTGTGACTACTTCTGGAGTGAATTCAGCAGAGGTGAAGGTGGACTGTACAGCAAAGGCCACATGCACAAGTTCTACAGAATTTACCCGAGTTTTGGGGGTTTTCATTTAAAAAACTTAAGAGGAGACAGTTTTAGCTTACAAGAGGAACATGAGCTCAAGTCTAAAGTAAAGGGAAACTTGTTTGTTTTCACTCTTTTTCTCAGTATAACTTCTTGTTCAGTAGCACTACACGGTGTACCCTAAAATATGGTGAAAATCTGCACTACTTTTGACCTAGAAGACTATAAATAAATGTAGACAAAACACAGACAATAGCAGATGACTGCATATTTTTACATATATTACATGAAATTACAGCAATATTCTTCCTCACAGAAGTTATTTGTTCCCTTAAGCTCTTGGTAACTTTGTGCTTAGCAAAAATGGTTGTGTGTGTGTGTCAGTTTAATGTAATGACACAATCTGTAAGTACAATAGCCTGAGTTTAAATAATGCTTCCTCAGAAAGTTTCGGGCACACAACTAAGGAGTTAAGTAGTTTCCATGTTTGTTTTTCCTGGATCCTGTTCTGAGACTATCTTCCATAGCTGGAAAAGGTCAACATCCTACCATTAATACAACATTATTCCCACAAGTTTCTACAACAAAAAAAGTTTTCATAAACAAAAGCCATTTTTTAATGTGGTGCATCAAGAGCCATGTTTACTTGTGCTGTTATTTTGCCAGTACCTTATGGTTTAGAAAAGATAAGACTATTAACAGAATTTAAAATACATATTTTTTGATCTTACTCCACATAGGGAACGAAAGAAAATGTTACTAAACTGTCCTCCCAACTTCCTCTCTTGAGAGGTCAGATAACTTGGCAATCTACCACTTCTGAAAAAAAAGAAGTATATGTATATATGTGTATTTGAAGGAGCCACGACATGTAAAAATTTATATACAATAATTCAAAATTTTCTGAACTTTGCTCTGAAAATAAATAATGCTGACATTAAGAAACCAGTTCGAAGTATTTTATAGTTATTAAAGTAAAGCTCTACAAATCTTCTCATAATCAAAAGGCTCAGAGGAATTTCTCTGCTTTGACTTTTAACTCTTGTTGTTCCTATGCACTGGTTCACAAATCCAATTCATTTGGGAAATGCACATACATTTCTCAGCTTTCTGTAAAACTTCAAGAAAGTGTTCATAAAAGCAGTATCAAAGTACTTGCATGACATCTGGCTAAAGATGTAAAAGGACAAAACACTGAAGAGAAGTGGGATTTGTTTTTTTTCCCCCTCTTCACATATAGTTTTAAACTGCAGCACCTGTTTGGATCACTCATTTGTTCCCCATGCATATGATTCACATCCTCTCTGTCCAAAGAAACAAATGTGCAAAACTGCAACGTACAATCCAGAATATGGATCACCCCACTTCTTCCCTTTAAATTTCAACTGTAATGCGAAGAATGTATTGGAATGGTGACATCTGAATGACAAGGTGCAGTGAGTGGAATTAAATATGTCATCATCTCAAACTCCAAACCCCATAAACTGTTATCTGTTAGTCTACTTGATCTGCCTCTTCCCAATAGCATGGCTTGCAGAAAGCAATTATTGAGCTGGTGCATGCCATTAGTTACTAGTTTTAGGAGAGTACTCCTGTTGAGTTTTCTGACACGAGGGTACATACAGAAACCTGAAGAGCTGAGGCACTCTTCAAGCCTCCTACACTGCCCACACTGTTGGTACTGGGTCATGGTATAGGTCTGCCTTAGTCTCTGGGTGCGTCTCCTGGGGACCTCTTTCTTTGAAGGATTTTTTTTCCTTCCCTGTGCTCCATTAAGGAAAAGGATTCCATGTCAGCCAAGGAACTTTTGACCTTTATCTGACTTGGGCAAGTTAAAAATCTTTGTAAAGGTGCATACATTCAGCAAAGCTTTTTACTTTCAGTGTCTGGAATGTGGGAAGATCCTGTGTTTGCTTTGCAGTGTGCCCAAACCCTTGCAGCTCCTTTGCAGGATCAGGCTCTGCAAAGACGGAGTGTCTCATGTGACTGTGTCTGAGGCATACCCTTGCCACATGCAGGGAGCAGCCTGTAGCTCATCCAGGGAGAAAGCTGGCTGGATCAAGAGGTCACTGTAGGTTGCCCGATGGAGGTGTCTAAGAAACCAGAAGCAAAGTTTCTTTTCATACCAGAAAATAATTGGTAATGAGAGTCAGAGAGAAAGATGGGCTCTGGTGGCACAGGAAGATGGGGACTCAGAGTACCAGCACAAGAAGGGGCTAAGTTTTTGAAGACAAACAAACAAAACAACGTGTGCAACTGGTGAAAGAGGGACTTCATGGTCAAATGGGGATGCAGATGGCTGAAGTTTCAGTACAGAACAATGCATAAAGAGAATAACAGTTGGAAGAGCTGTAATTTTAAACTTTTTCATACATGATTCTGGAATGCATAAAAGATGTACTACACAAGATAAATGACTGACAAACAGGTCAGGATTTTGTAAGTAAATTTGTGGTTCTAACAAGAGCAATTCAGCAGAACCAGGGTGCTGCAGACTGCTGTCTCTTCTGAAGAGAATGTAGAGAGTAGCTGAAGAATAAATGGTGACTGCTACCTCAGTGGAGGAGTAAGATGGGATAAATTCCCCTTGAGAAGCTTACACAAATGAGATGTTCAGTTTTCTAATTTCTTTAGTTTAGTTTTCACCCAAGGAAGGAATTTGGTTCAGAGTTATTCATTAAAAGAACCCTAACAAACGCTCAGGTAACCCACAGCTCAACCACTCTGAATATCAGGAGACACTGATTTTGCATCCTAAATATTCAGGTTAAAATCTCGTGAGGAAAAAGTGCAAGGAGGCTATCCCTAGGTATCTCACCTAGTTGAGACATAATACCCTGACCAAAAGGAGAGGGGCAGAACACAGAAAATGGTCCTGTAGTATTGAGATAAAATTAATATAATTCTGAAGTGGTTACAGGAACACACACAGTTGCACATAACACAAAGCAAATGTGCAGTTCATATTACTCTGGCTCCATATCCCCCAGCCACAAAGCAGAAAAACACATATCACACTGACAGCAACAGAGGAGATTACATCATTTCAGGGACACATCTGACTCTGTCTGTAAGAGAATCTGGAGCAGCACAAGTGTCAGGCTAAAAGTTGGTAAGAGCCAATGGAGCATTATAAGCACCATGGTATCACACAAAGGCATGTGCATTGGCCATAGACTAAACCAGCCTAAGTTTCAGGGTGCTAAACAAAGTAAGGGATTGTTTCACAGCCTCCACTAGAATTTATTTTCAGCAATTTCATCTGTCCAAATATTCAGAAGTCAGATAGGAAGTAAATGAAATTCATCAGTCATCAGCTGGATGATGTTCCTGCAACCTGGAGTGCTTATGAATTGTGCAACATTTCCTCTCCTGGGGGAAAAAATATTTCTTATAAGACAAAATGAAATCTTTTCTTTTTCCAATCACTAGTTCTTAATAGCTGTTTGTTACTGAGGTTTTCTTCACTTTGCCTCAGTTTACCTCATGACACTTTAGTATCTAAATATTAGTGTTTGAAAGACTTGCCTTTTGTTTGGTTTACATATCACTATGTGTACTCCTGTAATTTTTCTTTCTGACTTACCACCCTCTCCTCCTTCCAGCCCATGCTAACCAACTCAAGGAAACTTCTGCTTGTTCTGTGATTACGCCAAAAGCTTTGTGCCCATGGAAGGAGGCACTTCTAGGAAGGAAGTCTTGATGCTGTTTGCTTTGGAGAGTAGTAGATTAGTATCTCTGGATGGTTTGATCTCAATTCTCCCCTGACAGTCAAATTTAAGCAAAGATAGCCATTTCCTATTTCCATTACAAGAAACTGAAAGGTTCTCACAGAAGGCTAAGCTGGAAGCTTAAGCATTTCCCTCCTGGACCCTCTGGAATGTCTTCGCTATTCCTGCAGCTTTGATTTAAAACACCTGGGTCTTACTCTGGTCAAACACAATATAATTTGCCTGTGATGCTTCTGCTTTCTTACAAAAACACACTTGGAGCCTCTCATGAATTCTCAGATGCTTAGTTAGCTCTTAAAAAGCCAAAGCTTACTTCTTGCCAAATTTCAGTTCTGAAAGCCAATTAGACCAGCAGCCACAAAAACAAGTGATCAAACTAGAAATATCCTTTCTGCAGGGCTTCCACCAAATTCTGTAAAAGGTATCATGTACTTCCTTAAAGATGTAGGTTAACTGAGAGAGGTTACAAGACCCTAGGAATGTCTTGCTTTCATACTGAGGGAATTTTGAGGAAGTTCTTCCTTGAACTATATTACTATTTAAGGGATAAGCTTAAGTTTGACCTGTATTTCAATTCATGACAAGAATAGATTACTGGACACAAAACAAGCTGACCAATCTTCTTTCTGAAAACTGTGGTAGATGTTTGAACAAACACACTGCAGGAACAGATGAACAATTATAAACTAATACTAATTTCATTATGAGAATACTTTTAACTGAATTGAAAATGAAATTGTACTCCACTGGGTATGGATAACAGCTATGTAGCCCCTAACTGCATACACTTTACAAAATCTTCGGCAGAGTTTGGTTTAAAGAATCAGGATTTACAGTGTGAAAAATCTCTTCTTGAAGCAAAGGATTCACAAGTGGCTGCAAGAGTGTTCCAGCGACTGTAAACAGACGACAGAGAAGTATGTTTATCCCACAAAAATGAAAAGGATTCTTGTTGATTTAGTACCCAGAGGCAGGAACACATTTAGCTTTACAATTATGCCTCATTGCAGAAGGGTTTATTCAGCCAGTTGGTGTTCTGATTTACACTACACAAAACATCTTTGAAGTCACTTAAGTTACACAAAATATATAAATCAGGATAGTTCACTGTCTAGGATTAAGTACAGATAGAGAAGGAAAATCCTTACATGGAAAAGGCAGAACAAAATGTCTGTGAGCGTGAGAGTAAACAGCAGTGCATACTGCAGCTGTGTAAATGCACCAAGCCACAGACTCGGCAGACAATATGATGAGTATATTTATACTAGAGTGTTGTGATTTTTTAAAGCAAATAAAAATAATCTTTTTTAAAAAGTGTACTTACTGAGAATGGTATTTTATGTTTATTTAGTTTTGGTAAACATGAGGGGACAAACTGTCATGCTTAGGCAGGACAGACTGAAGTTATGTAGAGGATTTTTTGCTGATTAAATGTATATATGATTGATACAATTAGCACTGGCTGGTAGAAAATATTACTTAATAAAACTACTACTGTGAAAAGCAATGACTATCTTTGATGGCTGTATATGCACTTTACTAAAGAGTGCTCTAGTAAATACTCCATGTGTTTCTCCAGGGAGGACTGGACATGCTGAGGAGGGAGATGCAGGGGGCACGAAGTTCTCCATCCCCTGAGGAGGAGGACCCTTACCCCTGTACATGTTTCATGTTCTGCACACCACGTACCATTGCGTGGCTTGGGCTGAAGTGTCTTGCTAAGTTGTGAGTGTTGGTACCTTGGGGCAGTGTCAGGGTCGCTTTCAGGAGTAGTCCAAAGACAACCTGATTCTTCCCATGGGTTCTTTCTCATGAAGCAAGCCCATCTTCCTTAGTATTGATGGTAATCATGGGTCCAGACTAACCCCAACAGACCTGTTGTCCACTTCCCATGTACATGGAATAGCTCAGGAAGCTTTAGAAGCATGACACAGAAGGATGGCAGCTTGGGGCAGGAGAAGGAAGCTTGTTCTCTAGTGCACTTGATTAAGGTTACCATTGCAGATCAGGCCCTGGACATGCTTGATCTTGTGGAGGTGCCCTGCACCTTTAACAACATCACTCCAATACATACCATTTCCCTTCTCAAGAGATGCTTGAATGATTATGCCAGATTGAAAATATGCCACTACATGCCTACCAGGCCCTGAGAAAATAGTTCTAGAGATGCAGGGGTGAGTAGCTCCCTGCTGAGACACTGGCTGTGGCTCTGTGCATGGACTCCTCCAAGATCTTGGGTCTACAGGTCTACATGGTTTACTTACCCTCCTCTGCACTTTTGCCTGAAGGCACATCAACAGTTAATTTTTTTAAACAGAATTTTCTCTGGTGGCTTAAGCTGTAGCAGCAGGTATATTTTGTGCTGACACTTTTCAAATGGCTTTACAATTCACCAGATGGCTTTCTTTGCCATGGTTCCTCTCCTCAGGCTGCTCTGCTGTTTTCCTGGGGGCTATAATATTTTTTTCCCATCCCCTTTGAGGATAAAACTCTAATCCCCCTTGAGAAAGTTTTCTGGCCCCTTCCCCCTTCTCTGTTCTGCTGAAATCTGGATCTCTCCATCTATTTTTCTAATTTTAATGTTGTTGTTTTTTAACTAGATAAACGGACTTCTTCTATTTTACATTTATATTTCATAGCACATGTACAGAATTTAAGAGTTCACTGTATGGATGTTTCAAACCACACCATAGGATCTTGGCAATTACATGACTTCAGAGATTTTATATACATATATCTGATGTACAGAGGAAGTACTTAAACCATATGGACCTCTCCCATACAGTAGGAAGCATACCACAAATCTTCTCACTTGATTTATTATAACCTTATGTCATTTAGTAAAACCAACTCTGCAACTGTTTGAAAGAAAGAAGCCAGCTGAGAGAGGGAGGACCTGTATGGGGAGCTGTGGCTTAGGCAATCCCACGCAGTTGTACAGTGCAGTCAAGACCTTGTTGGCAGCACCAGGTATGATCTAGCAGAGTACAAACTCTGCAGTTTGGTTTTTGAGGCATTGTAACAACATGAAAAACAAATGGATCTGTCTTCAGCCTGTGCATTTACCTCTGCCTCTACTCTGATGGCAGGGGTTAAGGACAAGGAGCTGCAGGGGACAGCAACAGAAACTTCCCTGCCATGCAGGGGTAGCCCACCCCTCTTTTATCCTGCAGCCTTGCTCTATGAGGAGAGGTTGAAGAAGGGCAAAACTGGGCTTACGCAATATAGCCTATCCCATCTTCAGGGCACCACTGATGGTGGGGGAACGGTCCCATGGTGCAAAGTCCCTAGTAAATAAAAATTGTAAAATAAAAGCTGTGAAAAAGGGTGCAAGATGGTGTTACATGGCACATCTGTGTCAAGCACATGCAGGAGTGTGCTCTGTAATGGAAAGGGAGTTAGTCTTACAGTGGTAAAGGATACTCTGCAGTTGCAGCACAGTCATATTTGAGCTGAAGAGTTTCCTGTGGAAAAAAATATTCTATCCATAAATCCACACGCCAATGCATACCCTCATTAAATACTGGAATAATGAACATATGTGGGCCCAACACTCAGAGCGTCGTGTGGTGCCTTTGGGCACTTTGCTGCTGGAGTCCCCATCCACTGGAAAGAAGTTGTCACTGTGCCCCTCTGCATGACAAACCTGGAAGTGCTAGCAATGCTCTTGGCACCATACGAAGAGCCACATGCAAACAGCTCCTGCCCAAGGAGCTTACATCCTAACACAGACAAGCCCTGACAGCTGTGAAGACTACGGCATCCCGCATTACAGAAGGGAGAGCTCATGCCACAGAACCAGCTTCTCTCATTCCTCTTCTGGGCTATCAAGAAAGGAAGTCCCTTATGGAAAGCCTTTAACACAAAAATAGTAGCAAAATGGAAAAGGAGAAGATGTGTGCTTGGGAGTGGATAAGAGAAAGGTCATCAAATAGAGAGAGAAGTAGGGGACCCAGAAAGTGGGAAACAGCCAAAGGGTGGTTTATAGAGAAAAAAGTGTATTTGGATCGGAAGAGACATATCCCAGTTTTTATTTGACTGGACAGAAGACAATGTAGGTTACTATACTCTAAAGGGAGTGAAATAACATGTGTACTGGGAAGGATAGTGAGCACAACTTTCTTTTCTGCTCTTACACTTACACAATGCTTTGCCAACAACTTTGGGGACAAATAAACCTGCTTTTAAACAAGTTTATAAAGGTTTGTAGTATCTCTTTAACTAGTGATACTGTATTTGTAAAAATTAGTTTTGCCAAGTAATAAGAGAAGCAATAGTTAGACACAGAATTTCATTGAACCACCATGACCCACAGTGAAAAAAAACAAACTCAAACCCACAAAAAATCTAAGTGCTTTTCTTTGCTGAGCATCTATAATAGCAGTACACAGAAAGGAATCTGAAAGACTAATAGTCTTTTCACAGAAAAATACTTCTAGCCCGCGGAAGAAAAAATGCTGCACGGATGTTTTATTTATTTGGGTTTGCAGCTTATTCCTTGTCTAGCGCTGTTCTCCATGCCTAAACCACCAACAGCTATTCTTCAAGATCTTCTTTCTACATACTCCCAAAGTTAATATCTAATTGTAAGATATTTTAACACTTGCCATCCTTTTCAAGATCAATATAATGTATACTTATGTATACTTCAACCATCCAGTTACTTATGCATTGAAAACTACTTGGAAACATGGAAATTATGTACAAACTGAGGTAAATAAGGAACACGGATTCTCTTAAGTGTCAGCAAGAAAATGCTGAGAACAGGCTTAGTCTGCCTTAGCAGACACTGTTTGTGATGACAGCCTGCCCATTCCCACATTCCTGGTCTCTCCAGGTCAGACTCAAAGGATTCCACTAATAGTTTGGTACTTACCAAAGCAGACAAAAGGAAAATGGGTCAATGTTACTTGCTCCCATGTGACAAAAGCACAGAAAATAGAAACAAGCACCATTTGAGAAATTTGTAAAGCCTCAGACATATGTCATGAGAAACATTTACAATCTCTGGAGTATAATTTAAGTGCTAAAGGATGACCTGGATTACCCCTCTTGGATGCCTGTGTGAGCTATCCAGTCAGAGAGTAAAACCATCATCCACTTGCTGCTCTTTCTTTAAACTCCTGCTCACAGTAAGCAGAAATTGCAAAACTTGGTTGAAAGCACCAATAATATTTTTAGATGGTAGTTGAACTATCTGACTGCTGGAAGTCAAAGACTTAAACAAGGTTTAAACAAATGGACGGTACATTTGTCTGAAAACAACTCCTGATGGTGCCTTTAATTTCTGTAATGAAGTGTAATTCATATGTGAAAACCAAACAAAAACATCAATGATGCATGAGAACCTACTGTGCTATGCAGACACCATTGACCAGAATGAGTAGATAGGTTATGGAAAGTCAGGAAATTGCTAAACTGCAGTACTCACTTTCTAAATAAATATACTTGCAGGATTTCATAGGAAGGCATGCAGGAAAAAAATGCTCTTCATGAAAAAAGGTATGGCAATAGTTCTAAATAGTTGTTAAGCATATCCAAAGGGTTCTTATCCTAGCATTGGCTATTGTGACCAAAGCTAACTTTGCAATACTCATCTCCAGCAAGTTTTCTTCCTATTATTTCTTCACTACAGTTACATTTTCTGGAGCTAAATTTTAATTCTTCCTTGATCTTCTGCAATAAAGTGGTTCTTGATTCCTTACTGTGATTTCTCTCACTTTTTCCCTCCATGTCTCAATCAAATTTGTGACATGCAGATAGCCAAATCCATAGCTAAAAATGTTGCACTCTAAATAAATTCTTAAATTGCCAGTGAAATATCTTCTCAATTTATTAACAGACTGCCATAAGATTTGTTCTCTTCTAGTGTAACAAGCCCATAAATCAAGAGAATACGTAATGCAAAAGGCATCAAATAATTTCAAACAGAAGAGCTGAATCTACATTAAAAAGAGTTAATACAGCATATTTACTTCAGTCATAAGGTTGTTTAAACTACAACCTTGGTATTCATTTTGATTCACTAAACTAATTCTTGAGCTTTGCCCAATGCTGTTGAATTGTTCTCCTGTCACACCAGCTGAGATTGCAAAGGTTTTTTATACAAGATTGTAGGAGAAGTATCTGCACAGATTTATCCTCAGGCTTTAGAGTATCTGTGTGAATTCTGCTTGCCTGCACTTATTTTGGTGGAGATAGCATATGTCAATACAGGAAAGTTTAAAAAGATTAGACTGACTATGGAAATAAAAAGGTGAATGTGCCATTTTCACTACCTTTCAGTGAAGTATCATTCTTTTTCTCCTGTGCAGTTGATTTGAAAAGGTTTTGAAGGAATTTTGCTTTCAGGACCAGAGCAAATTAAATTACAAACAAATACAATTTCTATAGGTTACTTATGGAATCAAACAATGTTTCATATCTGTCTGAAGTAGAAATGTTCTGCAACAGAATAACAAGGAGCAAAGAAATATTTTTGAGTCAATGTGCATATTTTGTTTGATTTGAAAGAAAGTCTCCATTTGAGTTCACTTCATCCTTTAAACATTCTTTATAATATTCTGAATGTTTACAAATGAAAATGTGATTGTCACATGAACATTTAATTGTGTTCCTGCATGTACCGACCAAAAAAAAAAAAAACCCAAACCAAAACACCAAACCTCTGCTTTTCTAATGTATTTTAATATATTTTTAAATAGTTTGCACTTTTTATTTGAAACTGATTTTGAGGAAGACCTTTCACTGACTTCCCAAATCTCAGATTCTGTGTAGAATGCATATATGGAAGGAGGATTCACTGCTTCTTGCTCATGGGAAAGTTATCTAACCCCCACCACCAGTTCAAAAAGACGGCTGATGTTGATTAAACATGTATAAACAGAGCTTTAAAAAAAAAGAGAAAACATGCATATTTCACTCAAAAAAATGTCAGGACAAATGTACTAAAGGACAGTAATTAGCAACCAACATAACTATCCCACTACATGGTTCGTTGCTACTCAAGGTAGTCGAGGTTAAGCCATTTTCACTAAATAAAACATTAGGTCATAAACTAGGTATCAAGTTTCAGACAAAAAGGCAATAAGCCTAAAGTAACCTGGAGGCTTTTCAAAAACACTGCATTAAAAGTCCTGGTAAACTATGTGTGCTTTCTCCTCATGACTTCTAGGTACATCTCAGTGAGGCCAGATCTTCCTTGTTGCTAAGTTTAACATGGGTAGACCAGGGAAAGGGAAAAGTAACCCCACTCATTTCTCAAACAAGAAAATATACTAATACAAACTTTCAAGAGCTAACAAATTGCAAGCTCAGGATGCAGGCAGAAGATAAACATCAGAGCAGAGACCTCTCAGTTTGTTGCAAAGAGAGTACAACGTGTGTTATTGCTGATCCCAGAGGCAGGTTTTGCATATGCAGCCCCTGGTCCTAGCAGAAGTCTTGGATTTATTCTCTGGAGGAAAGACTAGCTGAGCTGGAGGGAAACAGGTCCACAGGCAAAGCCTGCCAGAATGTAGTGGCTCCCCTCACATGGCCACCATCAAAAACCCCTCACAAAACCTTGATGTTGATCTAAGAAGTATTTAGGGGTAGTCAGTCAGAGGGAAGGTGGATAATCAGCCTGGAGCAAGGGACCAAATCTCTGAAAAACTCTACCCTCTACTTGATTAAAAAGTCTGCTTGGTGAGAGGATGCTCCTGGGGCAGATGAATCCTCCAAGAGAGGACAAAGCAGGTGATGGCAGCGGAAGATTTGATGACTTGACACAGCCAGATTTGGGACAGCTGAGAAGACTGAAAGGCTGGCTGAGTGCAAAAATAGCAGAGTCCAGAAGATGTCTAGATTTAGTCTGGTAGAGGGGAGGAACCAGTGGTCACAATCTATGCTATACCACTGGTGAGGAAAGTAGGATGGGGATGTCCTAGGGGTTAACCCGAGGCAGCTGTGTGGGACACTGAAATCCTTGCCAGCTCTGTGGAACAAGAGAGACCTGCCTGGGAGGAATAGGCTGGACTTGTTACATACAAAATGGAACAAGGCTGTTAATACTGAAAATTAAAAACTTACAGAGAAATATTTAAACTAGAAACAGGGGAAGACTGACAACCATGAAGCACCCGGTTCAGACTGAATGAATTTGTGAGGGAGACATAGCTGATGTTCAATGCATTCCTGAAAAGGCAAGGGAGGAAATGAATGGTCAAAAGTTGTAAATGCTTCTACAGCAATGCTATAGATCTACAAAATAAGACTATGGAATCATACTACCTGGCAATAAATAACAACTCCGATATAACAAGCATCTCATGCTGATTAAAGGAGGATAATCAGCAGCATACAAAGTTACTATACTAGTCTGTCTACTTTACAGGAATGATGGAATAGCACAGGCCAGGCAATGGCACAGTATGTGAATACTACAACAAAGTGTAACTGAAAAAAATACTCAGAGCAGAGTGGCACATTAAGGAATCCTTGTGGGTGGAAATAACATAAAAGTAGGACCAGGTTTGTATGTGGGATTCCTCTGTTAAAGACACCAATAATTAAATACTCAGAGAAGATGCAAAAATAGGTCAGGTAGCAATATTGTCAATTCCACCTACCATCATACTGTCAGGCACAATGCCTCATCCAGATGTGATAAGGAGGTAAAAGTTTGGGGCACAGCAACTGACCTAGTGCAGCAAACCCTGGGACACATAAGACAGGATGCTGCTCTGGGTTTAGTCTTGAGCGATGCACAAAACTTGCTTTCAGAATTACTATTGGAAGGACTGCTCTGTAAGAGCTTCACAGTAAAACTGAACTTGATGCTATAGTGTAGTGGGACGTAGTAAGCCAAACAAATACATCACACAGATATCCAATTTCAAGAAGAGGAAATACATAAAAATCACAAAACCAGTAAAAGCCTAAAAAAGCAGTCAAAAAGGCAAGAAGCCTAAAGTAACCTGGACGCTTTTCAAAAGCACTGCATTAAAAGTCCTGGTAAACTATGTGTCACATATCAAAAAGGAAGTAAAATGCTTCCACAAAAACCCTGCATAGGTCATAAAAAAAGCTAAGGGGGCTATTGTAGGCAAAAAGGTTGGCATTTAAAAAATTGCTGAAATGAACAGGAAAGCCCATAAAAACCCAGATCAAGACTAAATGGCAAGTAGGATAGCTAAAAATGAATGAGAAAATTTCGCAGAAGATAATAGAGCTGATAGTAAAAGGTTGTTTAAAGAAAAACAAGAAGCAATCAAGGGAAATAGCAGTACCATATGATGCCGAAGGCTTATAAAGTGCACTCAGGGATGATAAGGCCATAGCAGAGAAACTTAGTGTCTTCTTTGCATAGGTCTTTATTGCTGAAGGTGCTTGAGAAGGTCCCAAATCCAACCTACTCCTTGAGACAGATTAATTTCAGGTAAATACAAAGGAAGCAGAAGATAAAACAGGTAAGGCAGGTGTTACTAAGTAAACAGGAGTGGGGGCATTCACCTGTGACTTCTGAAGGAACTCTAGTGTGAAACTGCAGAACTGCTGGCCAAAGCGTGTAACCCAACATCAGAAACTGTCACTGCACCAGTGGGCTAGTGCCAACCAAGCTTCCATGTGGAAAAGAGGCTCAAGAGGAGACCCTGTGAACTGCTGGCCAGTGTATTTGACTTCCCTGATTGACAAAGCAGTAGTACACTTTAAAGAACAAAACAGCAGTGCACAAGGATAAGAACGATAAAGCAAGCCTTAGTGACCATAACATATTTGGATTTTCAAAACTGTTTTGATAAACTGTTGTCTGTTAGGAAGAAAAGAATAGTATCTCATGGTCACATCTCAAAATGGAGACAACAGCAGTGGGTCCTCTCAGATGTGTACTGTAACTGGTTTTAGCAAAGATTTCAACAGTGATCTACAGAAGAGACTGAACTGTGAAACACTGGAGTCTGTAGATGATATTAATCCTTCTCAGGTTGTTAAAAATGATGCCGGTGATGAGGAATGGGGAGACTTGGTGATATCCATGCTGGGAGATCCAGACGGACCCCACTAAATGGGGTGGGCAAATAGGCTTCAGTGTTAGGGAGCATCAGGAATGATCCTGGGAAAAACTGTGGGTGTCAATTTGCTTAATGCATCCATAATCCTGTGTGCTGTGTACACTTCTGGTATCTTGCAGAACAGAGTAGGATAAATGGACTAAAGGTTGGAATGCCACCTTCAAAAGAGAACCTAAAAAGACCATGACTTGTCCTTTTGGATAGGAGAAAACTGAGAGGGAATATAACCGAGATTTACAAAATTAGGGAAGCAGTCAATAACATAAACACAGAACTGTTCCAAGTCTTACAATACTAGAAATAGGATGTATTTGAAATCAAAGGGAGATTGTGTAGAACAGGTCAGACAGTGATTTACATACTTTATTTCATTTGAGTAGTGAACTCCTTTGTGCCATTGGAAGCTGTAAAGACACACAATTATAGCAGCTTCAAAAAAAGATTAGACAAATTCAGGGAGAAACACAGATACTGAAGGAACACATAAATTGGGCTATCTTGGGTATAAGTGAAATGGACTGCAGAAATTTGCCAACTCTGTGGTTCCTGTAAACAACATCTTTTACTGCCATGGTTGGGAACAGAGTAGTGGGCTACATGTATTACTGATCCAGTTTGAGAAAACGCTTCTTATGTTCTTATTTTGTAAAAAAAATGAGTAAATATCAGATTTCATCAGATATATCAGCTTATACTAATGAAGAGTTACAAGGAGCTACTGCCATTATACCAGCTTAGAAGCCAGTTAATTGTGATGTACAAGAATTACACTAACAGTTGCTAAAATTATTTTATTGGATTTAAAAATTTCCCTAAGACATAACAGTGGACTTAGGATACTTATGTGTTATATTTTGTTAGTATGTGTGTGGGGTTTTATTTTCTTTAATTATAACAAAAAACCATCTAGATCTAGTCCTTGTGTTAAGATTTAATCATGTGTGGAAAATACTTGCAAGTGACTATGAGACACTAGATTTCACAACTGTATAGCATCCAAAACCAGACAGAAGTAATCACAGGTGAATCAGTAGTAGCTTAGTCTTGTTCACTGCATTAGTGAAAGAAATAGAACAGATATCTGTAAAGGTGTTCTCACGAACCCTCATGTCAGTCTTGGCTAAAAATGAATGTTTAGGCATTTCCAAAAATGGCCCTTATGGGGGGACACAAAGCTGTCTTTTCAGTTTCCATTGTTCCAGCCCCTTGCAAAAACAATGCCTAAATGTCTTGAGCACTGTTAGACGCTTGACTCAGAAAGTACAAAGCAAGATTTCAAAAGGGTAAGTTTTCTCACTCTATAGAAAGATCAAACACATTTCCACTCACTTCCACTTTCTATAAAGCCTTGTAAGCTGGTTATGAAGTGAGGCTGATTATGAACTTCAACAGGTCAAACAGTTGGCCATTGTACTTAAAGGAGTTATCATTTCCTACGTAAATGCATTAATGTTTAACAAATTTTATAGGCACATATATTGTTCTCTGACCAATATATGGTTTGCCAAGAACTATAAATATCAAGATTTTAGGAACTGCAATAAAAATCTAGAGGAAAAAGAAAGAGAACAGATGTTTTTAATTTGGTGGTGTGGTGCCTTTTTTTTTTTGTTTGTTTTGTTTTGTTTTGGTTCCTTTAATCCAGTGTTTCTGTTTCATTCAAAACAGAATTTCAATACTGCATCTGTGTTTCCCTTTATTCTTTTTTCTCTTACCCAAGCATCTGGGTACTTCTTTCCCTATGTTCTCCACATGTAACTTAGGGAAAGGGTGAGTCTGGTGTCTTAGAAGAACAATTTAGGAGAAGTTGTCTTAGAAGAAAATGAGAAGAATGAGAAACCATCTCATTTTAGGGAGAAGATGAGTCTTTTGTCTTCCCCCTCCCTTTTCACTCTGTATAAGCTTCACACTGAGGCTTATACCATGGCTTCCTTACATGTGGACTTGAACTCTTCTGCAGGAGCTTCGATTCTCACTGCAACTCCACTGAGCTTTTTACCAGGTGTGAGAAGGGGAGATGAGGCAGAGGTTGGTCCCCAAGCTTGGCTCCTGCAGCCCAAGCTCCAACCCCCTGCCTAATTGCAAGGTACAGTTAGATAGACTGGATATTCTTAACCAGCTAATAGTAAATACAACTGGAAAATAACTAGGCTGCAGTGAAAAAGAACAAAGACTAGAGTGTCATTATAGGCTAGAAACAAAAAAAGAACTTACAGAGGCAATTCCCTTTACACTTTCAACTCTGAAGGTGTGACTGCAAAAGCAAGACAGGAGATGGAAACTTTAAGGGGATTGCGTGTGGCCCAAGAAACATTTCTCTAGACAATTTTCTCCAAGCAGCAGCTCAGCATTTGCTGTGAATTGCAAATGTGGTCATCAGCAACATTCTGATTCTCCCAACATTAGAATTTGACCAGTTTTCCTCCTGGGAATGAGGCAGAAAGTGCCATTTTACAGTTGTTCTTACAACTCTGGGAGCAGCTTGGATGAGAGTCAGGAGGTTGCAGGCTAGTTGCTGCCTTTGTGTAGTTGCAGGAGCTTCCCGACCACTACAGTGGGCAGATGATATTTCTGAGGTTTTGTTTTTCTGTCCCCACTGGATTTTAGCTGTGTCTGAGCACAGGCAAAGTTGCAAGGTTGAGCCCAGCCAAAACAGAGTGGATAAAAAACTAAACCCACATACATCTGTCCAGCAGGCCTGCTAGGTGCATGCATCAGTTTGTGCTAGATTGCCTTTTGTCCCTAGAAATTGCCTGTGTGAAGCACAATTCAACTTTCCTGTGACTTCTTGCCTACCCTTATCAGTCTGGAACCAAAGGCAGTGTAGACAGAAGTGCAAGGCTTCCATCAGACTGTGTCTGAAGACCTGACACAAATTAGCAAAGCCTGACTGAATCCTTACACATCTGGACGATGCCTCTCTGCCTCTAGCATAGAGTCCCAGGAGGTATCAGTGGGCATATTTTGCAAAAAGCCCTTTTTCCTTCACAGAAATGCTCTCTCTTAAGCCTGCAACTGAAGCAATAACACCAAATGAAGTAGAAGAACACAGAAATAAAGAGCAGGCATTTCTTCAGACCTTTACAGCTTTCATAGTTTGCAACTGTATTTGCCAGTCAATGAACTCCACCAGCAGCTGCTGATGTGCATTCAGTAGCATGAATCCAAAGAAAGTGCTTTTATTTCCCTGGTTTTGAGCAACCTGTCACAAACAGACAATGAATTTCAAGGGAATGGTAGGGCTGACAGCTGGCTGCAGACCCTGACAGCGCCGCTCTCACTTGAGTTCAAGTGCCCTGCCAGTGACTCTGTTGCGCCAAAGATTGAGAGTCCTTGCAGCAGCAGGCTCTGACAGACTGCTTCAGGCACTCTTACAAGTGCAAACACGCAATAGGTCTATTGTGCATGTAATGAGTCACCTCGAACAGAAAATGTGGGTCATGCCAGATTATACAGAGGTTTTGTGAAAATAAATATTCCCATTGAGGATTAGCATGAGACCAGAAGCTATGCCAAATTTGACTAGACTCTAAAGGCCAATCTCATTCCTTAAACCAGATGTTTAACAGAGGTTGGGACATCTGAAGAGATCAGCAGACACAAAACACAGGCAGTGTATGCTAAGTGAGAATGAGGTGTATAATTTCAGAAAGGTAAAATGTAATTTTTGAAGTGTTATAAAATTCTGCCAATCCCTTTTCTCAATACTTCTTCACATCCTGCACAATTAACTAAAAGGAGCAAAATATAATTTATGTTTTGTAACATACTCCTTTTCTCTTTTCGAGTAGCTGATTAAAAGGAGGCCAGTATGATTAGTAAGTGGAGTTACTTACTTCCCTGAAATAAATCCAAGAGAGTGGCAAGCAAGCACATAAAATCTATCCTCACCTCTCAGTCTAGATAGTAAGCAGCTCAGGGAGCTTCTCATCAGTGGCACCTGACTGGTTCTCTACTCTGGCAATTTCACATTTTCAGCTTTTCTAACCCATGCAGTTACTTCTGTTTAACTACCTCTTTTTCCTTGCACACTAGGCAACTTGAAATTCAAGGTTACTCAGTCAAGGAGTAACATGAACAATATTTAAGTCACAAAAGTTGGTAGTTTTGCAACAGATGTTTTCAACAGATGCTCTAGTGAGCATCTTACAGCATCAGTTTTTGACTTTGAGTCAAAAGTGGGAAGTGGCAGGAGGCACTTGCCAAACTTTGTGTGCTGGATGATGAAGGTGAAGCAGTAACAGCTGGAGGGAGCCCCATGGGAAGCTGTGTCTCGGGGGAGAGCTTGTTTGCCCTCAGCTTCATCATTGGGTTATTGTAATGGGAAGCAGATCACGAGCAGCTCATGGTCAGGCGATGGGAGCATAACCATTACAGTCCTCATGGCATGATAACTCCAGGATCATCTGACTTCCATGGAGACATCAAGACTTCTGCTGTAAACAAGAGTGTTCCTTGCCTCCCACCTACACTGTGACTTTCCTACCACCTCTCCTTCCACTCAGACATGGAGTCAAGCTTGAGGAATGCAATGAAAATGGGGACTGTTGGCCTGCTGTGGGGAGGGGAGGCAGAGAACTAAAAAATGTTATGAGGTTTGTGATAGCAGAACGAGCACATGACCTGCCACCCCATCTCTTGCTTGACCTATTCTTAGAGATGGGTGGATGGAAAAGGCTGAGTCACTGCCTCAGCTGCAGAAGACCAAGCTGTACAGAAGGAGCCTGCCAACCAGGGCTTCAAGCCATACAGGATAGGAACTGCCCTATTTCTCAGAACTCTTTGTGGCAGGTGGCTAATCCCCTCCACCCCATCTCGTTTCCTCTGCCTCACTAGTCCCCAAAACAAAGAACAGACTATGAGCCACAACATAATGCTGGAAGTCCTAAGCAATTCCCTTTCAGCAGAGATTTCAGGTTTTGCATGCCTGAGTCCTTCTTGCTTTAGTGGAAATCATACAGAATCACAGAATTGTTGAATCATTTAGGTTGGGAAAGACCTCTAAGATCTAATATATGTATTCCATGCATGTATGGGGGAGGGTATCTTTTCATCAGATATGATTTCATCAGAAAGGCTTCAAGAATATTGTTGAGTCAGTTTGTCCACATTAATTTAGCGTATTCATTTAATACAGAATCCACCGATGCCATAGCACACAACATCCCTAAAATTCTGATCAGATCAGCTTGTCATGGCTGTCAGGTTCCTGGGCTCTGATCTTTGAGAGAAGAACCTGCTATGTTTTGTAACAATGTATTTTTAAAACTCTATAAGCTTTGAGAAAGTAAAATGAAACAGCAATGACTGTTTCCTGGAAAAAAATAATTGTTTTAATACCCTTAGCAGGCTGATGCAAACTCCATTAAACTGGTATCATCAAGAATGTTTTACAGGAAAAAATGTTACTTACGCGGCTTCCTTTTTCAGGGAAACACTGACATCCTCCACTGCAATCTCTGCCTCCACACGGTCCTGTGTAAGTCTTCTTTCCACCCTGCAAACCAGAACATACACAAAACAAGTTAAAAGGTATCAGCTGGAATACATGGCACAGCACAATAAGCTTTGATCAGCAGGCTCTCTAGGAACTGCTAAAGCAAAGACCAGGATCAGATCTAGGACTCATAGTTGAAACCTCTTTAATCTATGTTTAGAAGCAGACATGAGCAACTTTCCAATTCCTGGAGATCAGTGTCAAGAAATATAAGGTTACTTCATTAATTTCCCTCCATATTTTCGAAACATTGCAGCTCCATGCTGAGTAGTATCTCACACATCTTTCTGACACATGCAACAGATATCGTATCATGGAAGTGCAGCTGTCTGCATTCTTTAGGGACAGGGACTAAGTCCCAGGTCACAATGCAGCACATCCTTCTATGCATGCTCTAAATAATTGCTGTATTTTGAAATATTTATGGGTAAACATAAAGAAAGATGTAGATATTGTGTTCAAAATCATAAGCCAAACTTCTCCCTTCTCTTCTTCAATGGCTGTCTATTCTGGAGGCACATAGAACTTGCTAACAACAAACCACTGTAATTTACAAGTCAGACCCAGCTTAAGTAGATGGCTTCAGCTACATCTCTCCTGTCTGTCCTGAACCAGCTTGGCCTGGGCTGCAAACACGTGGATCACAAAGTATTCACCACTCCACGCAAATCCTCTAATGGGCTTCAACAGGCAAGTCAGCTCAGATTATATTTAGGGCCTGCATGATATGCCACAGCCACAGTCGTCTTCAGAAACCTGAACAGTGGAGTTGCTGTGCATGCTCTGGTGCAACTTTTACCTCTGTAATTTAATAATTAGACCAGCCCTAAGCCCAGGGTTTTGAATGCTGAAAGCGCCCCAGCAGACTAGTAAGTAATCTGGGAAAGGAGGAAGTGATTTCTCGTCACTACTTCTGAATCTGGCTTGCCCCACAGCAAGTAATTAATACAGTCAGAATCAAAAGAGAGAAGAACTGAAGTCTAGTGTCCAAAGGAAGCCACAGCCACTCATTCAGGGTACTTCACATGCCCCACTCCTTAGGTGAAACCTCAAGGCAACGCACCTGTAGGGTACTGAATCAGGCTCTCTATCACTTCCTGGCTGGAAGAACCCTGATCAAACAGTCCCTTCACCTTTTCAGCCTCCTTTATAGCTTGAGCACCTCACCTCATGAAAGGGAGGTGAGAGGTGTATAAACAAACCTCCAAAACACGATGGGTGCTCTGAACTGCTACGCTGTTGCTTAGCTAGGCAGTGATGCTGCCATTCCTGCCTCTAGCACTGACTTAAGGAGATAAAACACAAAGATAGACTAACGCTGCCACACTTAGCATTTTTCATATGATTCTAAGCAATTTCCCACTCAGCACCTGAGGTTTTTGGATAACACTTCTCAATTATCCACTTCTGCCTTTCCACTACCTGAAAACACAGCTTCAGGATTTGTATTGCTCCCTGGCAGACAAATGAATAAAAAGTATGGAGCAGACATCAAGCTTTGCCTAAAACCTCCTTTGGTACTAACACAAAGTTTATAAAACAAGGTCTCATGCTTGCATGAGGTTCAGGTCTATATCTTAACTAGTTTTATAAATTAAAATACCTTTTTCAACATTATATTTAATTCTCATGTTTAATGAAAGACGTAAGGTTTTCATACTGATAAAAGAGGTCCACTGAACTGAAATCATGCCCTGAGCTATTTAAAGATTAAGTGTTTTATTCAGGAAATTATTTCATGGATGTAACAGTGTTCTATGTCATGTTATGAATTCTGCTTTATGTTTAAGCTATTGTTTAGAGGAAATCATAAACCAAGGCAGTTTTATAAACTCCAGCAGCTGGCTATGGTTGATCTATTTTTAGTTAAATATTTGGATGGTCACAAACTCACTATCTCTGTGCGGTTTCTTTTTCTCAGTATCTTTTCATTTTAGAGAGTTACCCCCTCAGTTCCTCTGCAGAAATTAAGAATAGTTCTATTAATTTTTATGGATGCCATGCAGACGTACAGCCTGTGTGAACATACTCCCCTGCAGAATGAGCGTTTCCTCTAAGGAGAAGTGTGCTAAGTAGTGCTACAATTGAGAACAATCAATTTTGAACTTTTAGAGATTTATTTTTAACTTTTAGAGATTTGTTTTTGTTGGTCTTGTAAATAACAGTATATCCCAGCCTAACAGTAACAGACAGTTACAGTAAGTTGATCATGTGAATTTTCAGTTTTGCCTACTGAGAAAAAAACAGAGAGAACAATAAGGGTGGGTTTTTATTGTGGTTTTTTTTGTTGTTTTCTTTTTTAAATTAGCAGAATGACTCTAAATTTGGTAAACTGTTGCTAAGGAGAAAACAGAAGTACAGGAAGATATTTGGGCACTTGTGGGAAAAAAAAGGAGGCTGCTAATGCTTTTTTCAAATGGAAGTTCAAGGTCTATTTTTTGTGTACTATCCACCATACAACATAATTAATTTGCATGCTGTAACAATACCAGCAGCTAATGTGGGGACACAATTGTTTTCTTCCATTATTTGAGGAAGCTTTTTTTTAAAAAAATTATTATTATTATTATTATTATTATTATTATTATTATTATTATTATTATTATTATTATTATTATTATTATT
>JAWWEV010000001.1:94901465-94935080 GCA_035583235.1 Hafferia zeledoni
CATCCGAGATGTGACGGGATGGGATGGCAGGGAGGCTTGAACTGCCAGGGGACGGTCCCCACTGAGACTTGAACTCATGACCTTGGGATTTGGAGTCCAGAGTGCTCTCCATTACACCATGGGACTGCCCAAAGTGTGGTAATTCTGTCCAGAAATGTGTAACATAGGTGTTCTGAACTAGAACCACAGAGTCAGAAGGTAGCCCTTGGAGTCAAAGCTGTCTCATGTAGCCAACTGCAATAGTAATACCCTATTGAGAAAATATTGTCTAGGTGTGTTAGGTTGAGATTCAAAATGCCAACACAGAAAGAGAGAATCCACTACCCCTCTCACCCCCCCCCAAGGAAAGAGGAGGGAGAAAAAAAAATGAGGAGGAGGAAAAAAAAAAGGAAAAAACCTCCAAAACCCGAAATAGCAAGCTTCTTATACTATACAACAGAGAGACAATTAAAAACAGGATATAATACATATATATACAAATATGGGGAAAAAAACAAACCACCACCACAAACAACAACCAGCACCAAGTCACCCACCCAAACAACACAGACCTCCACCACCCCAGCTCACAGAAACACTCCAACAAGCTCCCCTCAAAGGATACCCAGCAAGAGAGGAGAAAACCAACAACAAAAAAGAAGGTACTTCCCAAACCAAACAGTTATGAAGTGGTGACAAACACCCCCAGCAACAGTGATAGCAGGTCTGCTCAGCACCCAGCTATCAAGGGACTGAGCTAGGCATCTCCTACACCTTCTTTTATACTTGATTTTGACATCAAATGATATGAAATATCTCTTTGGTTGTTTAAGTCAGGTGACATTTGTCCCCTCTAATCTATGTAGACTCTCTGGGCCTGTTGAAACTGAGGCCTGGCTAAAATTAAAACCAAAACTAACACACTAGGTAATAGAAACATCAACTTTTGAGCATTAAAAAATGGGACCAGTGAGGAAAAATAAACTAGGAGTAGGTCGTATATTTGGGAGGAGTGTAGGCAGGGAAACAGACATGCAAGGGAGGTAAAACATGGAAAAATAAGAAAAGATGAATAAGGCAATCAATTAGCTGAAGAATGAATGTGGTGAGGATATACTAAGAGCAAGAGAATGGACTCCTGCAGGCAGTGGCAGTGCTGACTTGTGGGCACAAGCCTACTAGGAGCTCTGATGGGAGAGACCACAGGTCTCCCAACCAGGCATGTCCCTGAAAGGCTTACTGTGGGAGGGTGGGGTAAGAAGGGATCAACTTGTAAGGAAGGATAGGCTTAAATTTGACTACCAATTGCAGGAGGAAAGGCAATCGAATTGTAACTCAACAGTGCTTTGTGTAATTTATCACATTTCTTTATGGTGATTTTGTAGAAATACTAATATGAACAATAAGATACAGAATTGTAATTCAGAGTTTCTTAACAGTGATGTAGTTGTGAATTAATACTAATAACAACAGCAATGTGTTACATTGCCAATTAAAGAATTACTAGGTTCTTAGAGAGAGGTGTTTGCCTTAATCAGCAAATGTTATGTCTAACAACTCCATTCTAAAGGGAGGCAGTTGGATTTACAGAGTAAGAGCCCTCTACAAAGCTTCCACTTCATCCCAGAGGCACCAAAACATCTTGTCCATCTCCTCCTCCTGCTGGCAGGAAGACAGTTTCTCTTCTGGTCACACATATACTTTTATGTTGACCCAGCCATGTGGATTCTGGTTTTCACTTGCCCTGGGGTCTGAAAACCAGGCAGAAACTACTACACATGAAGGGTTGGAGACAGACCTCCAGCTCTTTGGGCAAGTGGCACAGAACTGCTTACATCCACAATGCCCAAAACTAGGCATCTCTCCCTAGAGCCGGCTTACCTTGTGCAGATCAAGTCAGAGCAGTCCAGAACAGATGAATATTTGCAATTCACTCTCTGACCTCTTTTATCTACTAGCTTAGCTACCTCCACAGAGGCTCAGCTCACAGAGACTGATCTAATGGAAAATGTGGTTACATACCCTTTATTTTTAAAATATAGCTGGAGAAGGTGATGGGGTAGAAGAAGACTGAGCAGAGCAGCTTTACTCAGGTCCATTCATTGCATACAATAGCAAAGCAGTCAGAATAGTCTCTTAGGAAGCTGGAGAACTACATTGCAGGTCTCTGGTGGAGAAAACCAAACACGTGGGAAAGCTTTAACCAGCAGCCTGTGAACTAGACCAGAATGGATGGAGAAAGGGAATGAGGAAAGCAATTTAATAGAAAGGTAGAGGAGAGACTTTTCCAATTCTCTTTTTAACATCATGGAATCACTGCACTGGGATGAATATATTTATTCATCATGTTCAAGGAACAAGAACACTACTTAAACACAAGCAAGAGAAAACATGTAAGTAAGTGCCACCTATGTTTGTAAAGTTTGTATATTTGCCTAGTGTTAATACTTTTTCATTTTTCCTTGTATGTGAAATAGCAAGCATAAAATATGGGTGTCCCAACAGAAAATCTTTTTTGCCCTCCTGTTTTCTCATAGTTTTTTTGTCCCCAAATAATATTATCTTTGTACTTACATACCTTCAGCCAACAATAGAAAACTTAAATGCAGTTTCCTTCAGCCAAATTCCTAAAAACCCCAGAAACATACATGCAGTTTTCTTTAAACTTTTCCACACATTAATGATTTATTTGTTCCTAATCTTGGCCATGTTTGGGTAATCGTCATCTCTGCATGCCCATTCAAGTACCGTCACTTCAAGGGTTGGTATGCTAACAAAGAACAAAGGCAATCAGAGGATGGGCCTCAAAGTACAGTTCTATGAGTACAGAAAGACCAGGAAATATAAGCCATTTCCTCACATACAGACAAAAAAATTACGGAAATTATAATGAAAATATTGCAATTTGGAATCAAAGACTCCACGCATTGACATCTTCTTTGATAAAGTGTTGTAGGTTGCAGCTGTGCATTAATGTCTGTCCTGACAGACATTACATTCTGTTCACGTAAGTTTCACCAAGACAAGTTTTAGAAGGTCTGAGAGCTTGCTGAACACAAACTGAACTATGACTGGGGTGCTGACATACTGCATGCCTCTGCAGTGGGGCAACGAACACCACATTTGAACTGCACACTCCAACGCTTCACGTGAGACTTCAGACTGGAAGTCCCGAGGGAATTCTTGGCATGCCTGAGAGGCAGCCCTCTGTGTCACCACCAGGGAGACCAGCCCAGCCCACACCTCCAGTATGAACCTCTGCTTCCATATCTGACCTTCAGCTGTTGAAACGGACATTAATTTCACATTCAGTTTATACATCCCTGACTTAGAAACATTATTTTTTTGCTTCCTTCAAAAGAAAGAAGACAAAATAAAATAGGAGTATGACAGAGTAATCCTGCTGTTGATGAACCAGACAGAGAACAACTTCATCAGATTCAAATGTGACAGCACAGTTGTATTTACTCAAAAGCAGTATTTTACTCCTTAGAGTTGAACGCATTTGTTGCCTGTTGCCAAGCTTACTTCTCTAGAAACATGTATAAACAACCATTCAAAACAAGTATGGAGACCACTGACAGCAGCGCAGGCCTGGATTGCTCAGTAACAGGCTTGGTCTCTCAAAGTTACAATGTCAAAGAAGGATCCAGCCATCTGAAACAACTTGCCCACAATCCAGTAGCTACTAGTGCACCAGACAGTAAGACCACTGTGAAGACCTTAACTGTCAAGGGAAAGGGAGAGATAAATTGGCATAGTCAGAGAGGAAGGAAAAGATGTGGGTGTGGATCCTCTCTCCAACTGTTCTGAGAATTATTTCGCTAAGAACTAATTCTTTCTTTCATATTTGAATGGGAGCCAGGACCTTTTCTAGACTGGATACATGGCAACTGGAATAATTTATTGCGTGACCTCAAAATCTTCTGAATGTTTACACTTCCCACCAAAAGCAGGGGGAGCCATATATTTAAATATCCTTCAATGAAAAAAAAAAAAAAATAAACTGAAGGAGGAAACTGGTCTTAGAAGGAACATGAAGAGACTTACCACCACTTGTACAATGAGAGCTGGTCTCCTAACCACTGCCTAATGGAGCCTTCCCAGGGCAATGAATAGAACAATACTTATGGCAATCAATCATATATTATCAACTGCTGTGGAGTTTCACATGCTGTATTCCTCTTGCGATGGAGTGTATACAGAAAATCAGAAGGGAGGATGACAAGAAAGCAAGCGACTTGTTTCGGTTCTGAGTCTGGATGGGCATGGGAATCTCAATAGAGGAGGAGTATTGAAAAGTACTACTGCTCCCAGGGACTGGGATGCACATCTTTGATGTCAGAGGTAAGGTAAGGAAGGGCAAGAGAATATGAAGTCTCTGATCCTGAAAAGACCCCAGCAGACAGAAACTTGTCTTCTCAAGTGTGTCTCAATAAGTATGTTTGAGTCAGCAATGTGCAACATGAATTCTGTATCTCTCAGAAGTGAAGCTATAAAAGACTTTCCTCTTATGGACTGGCTTGTGACTCTTGATTATATGAACTTTCTGGCACACAGCCTTGACTTGAAGGCTGCATTGTTTCATTTCCAAGTGGAACTTCATGGCTCCACATGTTCTCTTCATTTGAGGTACTAATTTACCATCCCCTCTTCAAATTAAAAAGTACTCTTGTTGCAATCTGGAGACACTGTCTTGGAAAAATAGCAGAAGCCAGACAAGATACAGTGTGAACTTATTCTTCACATTTTCATAAAACTATTTCTAATTTTGTGGCTTTCATCCAAATGCATATTTACCCAGTAAAACAGATGGAATCCAGAAGGTGCTGCTGTGATATAGGAGGCATTAAAAACAACCCCAAAAAAGTATGGTCTCGAAGAGGTTAAGTCAGTTAGTAATTCCTAAAAGCTGCCTAAAAATAAAGTGCAGATATTTGAATAACCGTCCAGGGGTCTTGCCCACTCATCCAACACGAATTTGTTTGCCAACAGCACACTTCCAAGCAAGCAGTGTATGCTGTGACATCATTTTCTGTCAAGAAGTCAGTGAATGGGAGTCTCATATTTTACAGGTAATTCAGCTATGCCTTTTTTTCCTCAGAGAGACGATTATATGTTATCCTAAGAAAAAGACTAGAATATAAGATGTGACAACACAGTTAAAACACTTTAAAATGTCAAATGATAAAAAGTAGCCATGACTATAAAAAAATATATCACTCCTCCTTATTTTTGAAGAAGATCTAATGCCATAGGAAAGTGAACCCTAAAAGACAGCCACAGGTCTCTGCCTCAGTTTTCAGGAGCTAATGGAGAAGGGTTAAGATGCAGCGGTCTTTCCCTAGAACATAACTGCATCCAGAAAAGAAAGAAAAATGTCATCTGGTAGTTCTCTATCTGAGACAGGTAACTTACCTGCCTAAGGAAGTGACAAATTTTGTCTTGGTTATCGACTAAGGCTTGAGTATGTGCTAGCAAAAGAGAGGTGGTGCTGCAGGCAAACTAAGCTCTTTGAAGAGTGTGTAGCCACAGTTAAAAATACCTCTTACATCTTACAAAGGGACAAATATTTCACAGTCATCTACTGATTCCTATGGCCCACAGTCATTACAGAAGGACAATAAAAGTGTTGCTCAGTTTTACCAAGGCCAGAATTGGGTTTGCTTGCAGAAAAAAAAAAAAACCACCTCCACAGATATGAGCCTAGTAAACCTTTGATGTAGTTTAAAACCAGCTGGGAATTAACCTCCAAATAAGCTGCTCCCCTTTTTCCCACTCCCCTCTGGTGGGAGAGGGACAAAGGCAGAGACTACGGGTTGAGACAACAATTTACTGAACACGAACAGCAGTGGGATGAGAAATGAACAGTAACAGCAACAACATTAATAACAAAAGTATACAAAAGAGAGAGTTATTTACACACAAAAAGGTGCTCACCACCCTGAGCCAATTCTGCATGGCCACCAAGACAAAGACAAGATGGTGGATGTTTCTATCTCTGGTGCCACGTTGCCTACTGAGACAAAGGAGTGAGAGGCGGATGCTACTGCAGCTTGGCAGTGACACGCAGCTTCCAGAGACAAAGGAGTGAATGATGGATGTCACTGCAGCCTGGTGGTGACATGCCTTACTGTTCCCCAAGACCAAGACAACAAAACCCAATGACAAACACCACCTCTCCCAAGCCAGAGTGCCCACACTGCTCCATCACAGCTCCTTCTGGCACTGGCGCCCATGGTGCATGCACTGGGTTTGGCAGTTTTCTGCTGGGCTGGGCTGGGCTGGGCTCAGCTTGGCTCGGCTGTGTTTGCCTCTTGGAGCTGTGTTCTCCCGAGGGAAACAGGAACAAAATGACACCGTTTCCACTGTGTATTCCTTTTGCTTCCCCTGAAGCCATGCCCCTCAGTGAGGACATGGATGGTATAGAATAGCAACTTAGCCATGCCCACAGGGCTCTGTGTTCCGCTCCCCTCTTGACAACTGCGAGAAAACTAGGACAGATTTTGAAGCTGGAAATGCATTAATAAAGGTAAACAAAGGTACATTAATTGTTGCTATTAATTAAGGCAAGCCCATCGGCTTCCTTGATTATAATACTCAGATGCCTTGTGAATATGTAAATGGCAAAGTTTAGATGACTTCATATCAACTGGTTCATTGTTCAAATGGAAGTTTTTAGCTAAATCTGAAAGAAAGATAAAGGATGCAGCAGTAGCTAAAGTATAATCTGGACTGGTAAATTAATATTTGTTTTGACATCTTGTTAAACTTGATGCCATCTTTGTAAATGCGTGCTTTTAGAGATGCATATTCTTTTAGTCTATTACATTTTCTTATGAGACAACAGATTGTCATCTAACATTCAACATGGCATTCCTCATCTAAAAGGATGGTGGTCTTTAGAGAAAGAGTGCTGGGATATCTCAACATCAGTCCTTATTCTCAACATCCCATCCCTACAAATTAAACGTATCTCCACAGAAGCTACTTAGGTGGTTTTAAAAAGCAGTATTACAGGAATTATAAGTAGTGTTTTCTAGTTATCAGCAGTGTAGAAAGTTCTCTGACTTGCCAAAGTAGTTGCAACACTTGCCAGGGAATCTGAAACTGAAAGGTACAGATTATTTCTCTTTTAATTTTTATTCTAGTATTTTATTTATGCAAACCACTGTGCATTTTGCATTTGATCTGCACAAGGCTTATGCAAGGTGCAAGTTAATGGACAGTGTTATCATCTCATAGATGCAGTTACACTGCACAGTGGATCAAAAATATTTTTCATAAAGGAATGAGGTCAAAGACACTATCAATCCTTAATTTGAATTTGGCTTTTGTCCAATATCTTATATTACTGGAATAAAATCTCCTTTCCCATCCCTAAGAACAGAAAGACACTTGTTCACATACAAGTAGCATAATAAGGAAACACAGCATCCACTCATTAAAGTAGCAATTTCTATATTTAACTACTTCTGGTTTCCAAAGTCTAGTCATTTTCAGTTCTGGAAAGACATCCAAATAATGATATCATTTGCTTGAAACAATAGAAAGTCTGGATACTAGTCTATATATGGAGATATTTTTTTAGTCTATTTATAAACCACGCCAGTTATTTGACCTGTCTAGTTTACTCACCTACGTAAACTGGCAGACTCAGGAAACTTACTTAAGAACACATTATTCTTAGTGATTGGTAAATCTTAAAAGTTGCTAAATCATACTTCAGATAGGCATCTAGTATTTCTGAAAACTCATCTGCACCTATTACACTAAGAACAAATCAGCCTGCAAATGTAGGAAAGATTTTTGCTTTTGAACCACCAGCAGTGCAATTGCACCAGTCCAGCTTATGGGGAAGGGACTGAGAGAAACCAGTTGTACAGCTGTCTGCATGGCTGCAGCATCTATATTTGTTCACTGCAGTGCCATGGTGCCACAGTTTCCTGAAATGTGAGCATAACCATTGAGATTTCATTGCTGTTTCATGTTTTCTGTAATTACTTTAAAATGTTTGATTGTGTATGAACTGTTTTACCAGTTGAATGTTACTTTGTTTTCCTCTGGTAACTGTTTACAGTCACAACCTGCTGACCTGGTTCTTATGTGAATGCTTAAGAGATCCTGGGAGGGTTCTGTTTTCCCTTGGGAGGGATGAGGTTGATTACAGTTTTTGATGGCCTTTTTAATCTTGTTGTGCCTGCAGGATTAAACATAGTAGAGAAATAAAGAGATCTGAATTAAAGTTCTTCCTGCACAATTGCCATTAGACACATATACCAACAACTGTAAGTATAGAATTAACCCCTAGAGCATGATTTCAAAGGAATGGATCTGCACAGGTTTATCAGTGATGACATACATTGACTGATACTGCTTTTATCATACATGCTCATGGGTAAGTCCAGTCCAGTATAATGCTTACAAGCTCTGGCTCAGTTTTCAGAGTTGGCTGTTAGACAAATGACTCCAGCTGAAATATTAAATGTGGAGAATTGCTATGCAGTTTTCCAGAACTGCTTCTTGGGACTGGACTGGTATTTATTTCCTTAAAAGTAAGAAGAATGGGGAAGGGATTTGCAAACTGCAAAAAGAACTGCATTTGATGATGGAAGTGTTTACTGCTAACTGCTTGATCAGATGCAACACCCACCATTTCCTTTCTATTTTAGACAAGAAAAAGCTTATGAGAAATAGCTTTCCTACTGACCCATTTAACTTTTCACATTAGATTTCAAAACTTAACCTTCTCCCTGAGCCGCCTTCTCTCTGCTCTGAGCTGATCAGTCTCGCCACTGGGAAAAGCCTAGCAGTACAATAGAGGGTCTGACATATCAGGACTATATGCAGATATCTGTGAAAGTTTTACTATTTGCAGTGGGGTCAAGGCAGGAAATCTAAAATACAGAAGAAAGCTTTTTCTTGTGGATATAAAAACTGACAGTCAATTATTAGTGATAATCTCTTCTCACCCATATACTATTAATTAGTAAAATATCTCATATGAGAAAAGAAAGACCTGCAAAATCTTTTTTTTTTTTTTTTAATTTAACATGTTCCAATGCACATTAAGAACAACCAAAAAAATTCAAACAGAAAAAGCATTATAATTCCTGCTCATAATACATACATATTTCAATTCTAACTTCTACCCAAAACCTCTTTTAATTACTTACCTACTCAGGGGGAAAAAAATCTATAACTTAATATAATGTACTTGTATCCGTAGATTACAAAATCTGAAACTCGGAATGGATGAATTAAGATATCTTGTACACTAAAATATAAATGACAGGCTTTTTCTCTGGATATTTCTTCATCCTTCATATCTGCTTCCCCATAATTTTCATGAGAGGAATGCAAAGGTTTGTTTTTTTTTGGTGGGGGGAGGTTCCATTTCCTTCAAAATATCCCTTTGACTATACAAGAATATTAACACATATACCATTAGTTCAGGAGATGATAATGTAGAATTTACATTTATTTACCCAGATTAAAAAAAAAAAAAAAAGATTCATCTTTCCCATATATGCCCCTTTTGTTTCAATTCAGTTTGGCAGCTGGGCTGGTTTCTGCAATGTTGCAGAACTGAGTTAAATGCAGTTTTCCATAGTTGCATGAGCCAGTGGTTCGGCTTGGTCTAGGACCCAGGACCTTCCTGTCTTCCAGTCCATTTCCCTAACCAACAGACAAACACTGTCTGCATTGCTGCAATAAGTCTTGTGGCTCAGTCTCCACATCAAAAATGCTCTTATCATAGTACAACTAACATACTGAGAATATAAACAATCAAATATCAAGCTTCTTGAAATTGACTTAAAGGATGTAATTTAGCTTCTCTTTCAACATCCTTTTTTGCTATATGCTTGTCTTTTTGCAAAGAAATCTTGTATAACGTGTACACCCCACCTAACTCAGGAACAATAGCCCTAAACTCAAAATCCAACAGAGGCAACCAGAAGACTGGCTGTATGTATTCAGCTTTGCCATATGCAGCATTCTGTGGAACTCCTCATAGGTGATGTCAGCTCAAAATATTGATTTTGAGAAAGAACGCCAAAAGCCCAAGAATACATCTTACACATACTTTAACAGAAATGGTGTGCAAATAACTTGCAACTGCCATGTTCATGGATTACAGTATTGCCAAGAAAAAATGAAAAACCCCGCAAGCTCTATCTCCTTGCCTAACTCCTTGAAACTTCAGAGATTGTATCTCATGACTATGTTTAGAAGAGGTCTTCTAATTAGAGACCAGTAATGTCTTGGGAAGGTACCACCTTATTATTGCAGTGGTCTAGCCTCCCTAAGACAAAAATCTGTTCTCTTTGAAACAAAACCCAGTGGCTTTTCCCTGACATAAGATGCAAGACTCTGCTAAACTTCACAGTCTAATAGAGGAAAAGAACTCTCCATATGTAGACTGAGGAATCAGGCCTCTGGTGAATCATTACCATAGGTATGGCTCAACCATCATTCTCCAGGGGCCCTTTGCTCTACGTCACAAAGCCACAGCTTCGTTTTCAGGCACCAGAAGATAACAGAAAAATCACATATTTTTCTTGTCCTTCTTTTCCATAATCATGGAAAAGTCAATATCTATGCCGTATTTTGTGAGCAGGATAGATCTCAAATGCAGTAAGTTTCTGGAAGAATTCGACTGCATTTCCCCTCCTAGCAGAATAGATTTCTCACCATTTAATTTATAGAAGATATTTCAATGTTTCACCTGCTGAAAGCATGGTAAAACAATTTCCTTTCTGCCTCTTCATTAGATCCCTTTCTTCTGTGTTCTTTTTTTCCCAGCATCTAATGAATTATTCCAGTTGATTTTGCAACACAGGTCTTTTTCATGAAAATGTAACAATACATGCTGGATCAATAATGAAGTTCTGAGTCCTGAAACACTTCATCAACAACAGCTGTTGTTCACCCTGATGGATCTCACCAAGCATGCATTTGAGGAGCTGAGCACTGTAAGCTGCATAACGAGAACTTCATTTCTCCATCCAGCAAGATAAGCAACAGTCCCCAGAAAACTCCCACTCTCTTATTATATTGCTTAATTTGTAACCTTTCCCTTTTGTATCCTGAATGGTAAGAAGAGGGTTTCCCTAGTCATCAGATCCTGGAATCTGTTTAAATGAATTGGAAAGCTCCTAAAAGAAGTCTTGGAGGCATTTACTCCAAACCTTATCCACTTTATTTCCTTAGTGTGTACTTACACACAGACAAGTGTAATTCATTTTCCTGCTGTGAAGTATAATAGTTTTTCTTCTGGCTTCTTTTCTTTGCTTTTCTGTTTTCTCTGATGAACTGGGTTCCACTCAGGCAATTGCTTCTCAGTAGCAAGAGATCCCAGATCAGCTGCTAACGTTGTTTCAATTTCCCTGCTCAAGCACAATCTTTTAGCACAGTTGGACCATTTCTCTATAGTTCTCAGTTTTCATGGTGCTAACTGTTCACACAGTCCATTAAGAACATTTATTCTACTGCTCTTATTTCTGATTTCTGATAATCCAAGCATAATATTTCAGTTTCTCCAGACTTTAATGAGCGCTGCCCATTACCTTCCTTATGCATTCACATGTTCTTTCCTTGTCTCTGTACAGTAGGTCACCAGATCATTTGGATAACTCCCTAAAGTAGATTACAGTCACACTAACATTAACTTCTATCTTGTGGCATTAGCAATTCCTGCTGCCCACTGTTATTCAGAGCATTGGCTTTAGCATCTTGGGAGAGTGCTTGTTCCTACTGGTGTTCCTGTCCTTCTTTATTGTACACAAGCTAGATTTTGGAGTCTAGGCCACCACTGATGCAGCTAGGCAAGATACTGGGAAAACAGGCATGATGAAAAGAATCCTTAAAGATCTTAGTATGGCATTAATAAAGTCCCCTTCTGGATTTCCCTTCTCCTATTTACTGAGAAAGATTAAGGGTATTTATAGTAAAAAATTTCCAAGAAATTCTTGCAATGTTTCAATGCCCTGCTTCTTCTTGTTTATAAAAAAATACCCCAAGCCCAAAAGCTTCCATTGCAAATAGTCAGCTGGTCTGAACTCAGTTATCCCACTAAATTCAACTGTTTGCCTTAATCATGCAAACCCAGCCTCTTGTTGCATATTGGAGAACTTAATAACCATAATAAAATGTGATGCTTTTGGCTGTGACCTGTTGCTACAATGGAACTAAGATCCCAAGGCAAGTGAGAAAGTTTTTTCTGCTTCTGCTAGTTTTATTATATTTAGGTAACTAAGAAAACATTAGTTCTTGTGTTTTCCTCATTAAGCCATAGCAATAATATCAAAATAATGCAAAAAGCTACTCTTAAAATCTCACAGTAACAAACCCTCATACTTAACACAGATTTACTTCTTTAACTCTTACAGACCCAAACCCCAGCATGCTAGTCTTTGCACAAAACCACAACAAATGTAACTATTACCCCATGGTGGTAATCGTATAACTCTGCTGTTATCTTTTTCTAGCAGCAGGTGACCTGGATGAAACATGACCGAAGGCAACTGTTTACGCAAGATGCTAAAACTACACAAACAATTGTTTGGGTTTGTATTTTGACCAAACATATTAGCCACCCCAGTTCCCAATCTTATCTTTTTCTTAACAATTCTATTCTTTCAGAGGGAGAGCAGTAATGCTGACATGCTTTGCGTGTCTGTTTTGCTGGTAGTAGCTGGCACAGGCAGCAAAAGGGAGGTTAACTTACTTCTCACTTCCACCCTACCCCCCCTGCCCCCCATCCCAGGAAGGCAGTAGGAAAAAAGGAATTGTTCTTCTGAATTGCACATCCGTCAGCCTCCTCCTGGGAAGAGACAGCTATTTCTTATCTTGGCTGTTTTACATCACTGAAATGTGAAGGGAGAATTTGAAGGAAGGAAATCAGAGAAAAGACAGAGATCTCTCTATGTTTTAGAATGTTGGAAGGAACTACTCTCTACGTACCAGAAGAAGGGTGGGGTGGTTGGTTGTGATGACAAGAATGCTGTAGGTATTGAAGAGCTAGTGAACCTCCACTGACTGAAAAAGAAAACTTTTTGGTGAAAATATCTTTGAACTGCTACCCTTTGCCCCTTTTGAAAAATATTTTGGTCTGCACACTTCTTGTCAATAGTGATTGTTTTCTGAGATCCTAAAGGAAAGATGCATCTGTCTATGTTATTCCAACCTCAAAGATAGAAAAGAAAGAAAAACATTCTTTTTGCACTATTCCAGGACACACTGCCCTTGGAAGTAGGGGCTTATGGCTAAATTTAGTATAAATAATGTCATTTGGTAATACTTCAAGAAATGACAGCAGGGTTAATTTAGTTTTCCTTCTGGGGACCATGAATGAACACATGGGTTCTCTGAGAAGACACCAAGAAGTTTTACTTATCTCATTTAGAACAAGCTCTGTTTAAAGGACACAGACTTGAAATGTGTGAGGGGCAAACTTCAAAAGATCTGGAGTTAAAGATAAGCATCCAAAATGTAGAGTACTTATCTGAAGCTTATTGAGACTATTTGATGCTCCGTGAAACAGTACCAAAAATCCTGTATCAGCAGGCCTCCTCTAGTAAATTCAGAACTTCCTTTCAGGCTAGAAACTTGATCTGTTTGGTGATAATTCCTCACCTTTGGACCTTGTGTAATGCTGAGAGCATAGCATGAGAACTCAAAACCCAGTAACTTTAGAAACTCCTGTCACGGAGCTGCTAACCAGGCATTTCAGAACTCAAAACTGCTCATGCAGCAACAGAAGCTTGGACAAAATCAGTCAGTTTCTCCTGTGACAGCAGATGGTCTGAAAAGTGGCCCCTGCGCAAGAACTCCTGTGGACAATGAATCTTCTCCATAGACTAGAAAAGAACATTATCTCTTGGCATTTGCTAGCAAAGGAAGGGAACAACGGACCAGGCTTTACCAGGTTTAACTGAACACTTAGTTTCTAGCATTTTGGACCTTTGTGTTAAAAAACACTAAGTTAAAAAGTGTACACAATGGTATGCAAAAACACATTTGAAAAAAATAGGTAACTATTCTGGAGTAAACAGTGGCTGTAATAAATTGCTCTGGTCCAGAGAAGTGTAAAAATGTGTCTATGTGGGGAAAAAGATTCCAAGCAGATTATTTCTTCTTTTCCTTTTTTTTTCCTTAGGAAAGAAAAAAGACTTAATTCAGTAAGACTGTTCTGCATGGTTGGGGCTCTGCGTGGATCCCTGCACCGCTGCACTTTCTCTAAAGGACCAGAAACACGGCAGGGCTGGCTGTGCAGTAGCTGGAGAGACCAGAGAAGGGAGTAGTCAGGAAGCTGGCTGCCAGCACAGCAGGCACAGCTCACAGCAGCAGCAGTGACTAATGGCAAAACCAGTGGCAGAGCTCAGTGTGGCAGAACACATGTGGGGATTAGGGTCAGAGCGGGTGACCTGTGAGACCTGGCACTCTGCTCCTGTGTGGTGGGGGGGTGGAGTGGAAACAGGAAGCCACCACAGCCATCACCCCCAGTTCCTGGAGGACAGTATGATGCTGCAAACGTACTCTGGGAAGGCAGCTTTGCCTCCTGCTGTGGATTCCTTAGGTTTTCCAAACTGACGTATGATTAATTGGGAGGTAGAAAGAACAGGGAAGTGTAAAGTTTTATTTATTTATGCCCTTTGGTTTGATTCATTGTTCCTGTGGAGGCAAGTACTGCTCAATAAGAGAGCATAATTTAGATTGCCAGATTTCTGGGTGGAGGCTCAAACTGGTGCAGTTTGTTTGACTCCGCATGATGGATTGTTTTTCTTCGGTATGGAGAGCTAAAATTGATTCTGACCTATACTGCTTCTTGCCAGAGAGGTTTCCCTCTCATTGAATTCCCTGCTGGGTTAGACATCAATCTACCTGAATGATCTCGGCAGATACAGATCTCTAAAGAACCAATGCATACAAGCAGGTATCAAATCTAGAAGCATAGCTATCTTGTACGTAGATGGATGTAATGAAGGGTAATTTATCACCTGGATAGCTCAGCCAGGAAAGGATGCTATTGTGATCACACTATCAAATCACAGTGCTGCCAGCAGAGTGCCTTTATGAAAAAACCCCCACAAATTGGGACCAGCACAGGTTTCTAGCTTTATGTATAACAGACTTTTGTCAACAAAACGTACATATGTATATATATGTATATATGTGGCAGGATTGCAGACCTGGCTAAATATTGCTTAAATGGAACCTTAAAGTTAGCTAGGTGACTAAAAGGATGCAACTGAGATGGCACAATGCAACATTGTTCATCACTTCATATAATAAGTTACTTGTAAATATTAAATATCATAATAGTATTATACAAGTACATGCTTAGATATGACATGGTTTTGATTGAGTTCTCAGTCTTAAGAGAGATCATATCAACTATGTTAATTCATTCTCCATATTAATTCAAACAAAAATGTAAACTTGATTACAAAGAAGGTTTTCCCCAACCTTCATACATGCTTTAGCTCTATAGAATCAGGTCAGAAAAAGTAATAGGAATGCAAAATACTTTCCATGTAAATATGAAGTTTAGAAAATTTCATTATGAAAATGACAAATCACTAAAGTTATTAATTTCTTCTTTCTGGATAGGAAAAATAAATTTTCCAGACACTTTTCCATGAAATTTATTTAATACCTTTGTAACACAGCTTTCTTTTATATAAAAGTTGCCCGCACCTTTAGGAAAATAGTATCAATAGAAAGGTCAGGCAACTTTCTTTTCCAAGCCTCCACACAGACTCAAAACGCCCGTGCCCTGAGACTCCTCCACCTCACGGAGGTTGTTGCCCAGACTCGCTTTGCTCAGGAAAACGGGTAAGGCTGCATGTTGGACCAACACAGACTGCAGGCCATGAAGACCAGCAAGGCTGTTCCATCTGTCTCCCAAGTACAGTTGGAGGCTGCAGATGTTACTGTTACCTTCTGCATCAGATTGCTAGTCAAAAGCAGAGGAACACCAACAGAATATGAATATGCTATTTAATCTTATTGAGGCTACAGCCTTTCAATATTGGATTTGTGTATTGTTTCACTAAGATCCTTTGTTGCATTCAATTTTTTTTCTCCTGGCATTTAATGTCTCCCTTTCTTTGGGACACAGCAATACCTACTGCATGAGGAAAACAGAAGATACCATAAGTAGCATGAGGAACAGGCTCCTGGCTAGCAGAGCAGAAAAGAAGAACATTCTTCACTTGCTTGCTCACTTGCTGAGAGCTCCCAAGACTCTCTTATCTTTGTGACTGATCCTTGGTGAACAGCCGGCAGCAAAATGAACTTTCCAGAGTGGCTGAATATCAAATAATTGTGGGTTGCCTGGCCTAGAGAACAGCACCATTACCACTTATCTTGTTATGACAAAGTAAGTTAGCATATTTGTCATTCTTTACTTGATAAATGTAAGCAGACTCAAGGGGTATGTAGGGACATAACATCACTTTCTTTCATTTCTCAAAAAATAGCAAAGTTAAATGTCTTCTCTGGAAGTGCGCTGGATTCTAAAAATAGAAAAACAAAGACTGCAGAAAGGTTTCTGGGACTTGGTTTTCTAATTAAATAATGAGAAGAATGGTTTCCTCCATTCTTCCTGTTTTGCTACATCTCTAACTGTTGTCTGGTAGATGGAAGGAGAATTGTAGTTAAGAAACATGGAGCTGAGTTATATCTAAGTTAAAAAAAAAATAGGAGATAACTGAGAGAAACTGAAGTTCAGTGTTGAAGTAATACTATGTAAGGGTGTTCTCAGACTTACTTGGGTGATGGCAACAAGTGGGTAGATCTATTCTTTGCATTTACAAACAAGCTTGAATCCACAAATTCAGATCTGTGCAATCACTTCTTTCATCTCCCTGTTACACACATTCACTCACATAAGACCCAAGCTCCAGCCTCCTTAGTCAGAGATGCAGATATCCTATGGGCTTCTTTGCAGGTACATCTGTGCTAGCAGGAAGCAGTAGAAATAGGTGCTGCTGATTTTGTCTGTGTGCACATGGAGACTCAAGAAAGCAGAGCTGGAAGGCGCCACCTCCAGCCGGTACACACCTACCACTTTAAAGCAGTGTGCCTATATGGCTATTTCATAAGATACAGTCCGGGAATCACACAAGAGACTGCAATAGGAAGAAAATGGACTGAAAAACAAGTCACAAACATTTGGATCCTTAATGCAGCCCACGTCACAAAACAGAGGGCAAAGTAAAGTGTCTTCAAGTTGAGCTTTGGTATTAGAGATCTGGAGTCCTGTCACTTGTGTCAGACCATGAAGGGAAGATGTTCATCAGTGCTACTCCAGAGACCCAGGCTTGGGGACAATAAAAGCAGATATATTTAGAATATTTCATGTGTTACAACCATTATAAAGATAAGGCAGTTGTAAGAGCAAAACTAAGCTGGAGAAAAAAAATGTGATGACTTGAAAAAAAAGAGAATTAGTAAACCTACAATCTGAAGGAACACATTAAAAAAACCCAAAAAGAAGTATCATTTGATGGCTACTCTGAGTCTTCTGATTGCATTAAAAAAGTCACATAAACTAACGTTTATGCTGCTGCTTTTTCTTAAGCAGAAGTATGCAAAGTAGCTTTAAACTTATCTCTTATCTCTATACTTGCTGTAAACGGAATTTTCCAGAGGAATTTGTCTAGCAGATGTTTTTAACTAATGTTCATTAAAAGCATGATGAAGCCTCATCAGGGAAAATAAGTAACAGTGTTGTGACACCAGGAACCCAGTTGTCATCATTAGTGATGAGAAAAGATAATTGCTTGCCCTGAGCAGAATTCTGGTGGTTTCAGTAAAATCTAAGACTGAGGAGAACAATCTGGACTGAATTCTGGGAAGCAAGAGTATTCCACCATATACCTTCAAATCATAAAAGGCCTTTATAAATTATTCACCAGTCTTTAGCATGAGATTTTAGGAGCACCTGCCTTGTATCTGGAAAATACAGTATATGGGAAAAGAAAGTGCCTCACATCCAACTAGCAACTAAGAGTGAAAGGCTGAAGTCGTTGGACCTTTAAGATGGAAAGCTTCTATCCTACAGAGGTTTAATGTTGAACATGGTGGTAGTGCTAGGTTGACAGTTAAACTTGATCTGAAACACCTTTTCCAATATTAATGTTTCTATGATTCTTCTTAATTAAACTCCTAAAGATAGTCACAGGGGATACCGTTGGTCAGGGAGATGAAAGTGGGTTCTCTGCACAATTTCATGCTATCTGCACAGTTGTTTCTTCCAGGCTAAGAAAGTAAAATGCCCAGACAGATGGGGAAGAAATTCTACAGAGAACTTGGTAAAGATTTCCTTCTCTCATTTTTCTCATGGAAGAAGGCAACCTGAACTCTTAAAGATAAAAAATAAATGCTTTATGAAACCTCATATGAATCAACTTCTCATCAAAAAAGCCTGCTCTTCTACATGCAATGCTCTCAAAAAAGTTGCAGTGGAACAATTTAATATAATTAGTTCCACCCAATCTGCACAATTCTACCACTGATGTGCTGCTTTTGCAATACCAGAAGCAAAATTGAGCACGACTGAACTCTTTTCCTGTGATGTCATTTTGCTATACAAATAGCATCTGGCTTCAGGCTACAACATCACGCTGCATTTTGAGTCCAGGTTAGTCTGTGTGGGGTGGCTGTGCTCTCAGGCCTCTTTGGAGGGGTAATGAAAGGACACTGTGGGTGGTAGGTTCTCACAGTGCTAATGGTCATAGGAAAAAATGAAGCAGGACAGAGGGCAGGGGAGGAAAAAATATAAAGTAGGACCACGAAGTGGAAATCTATTGTATGTCCACAAAGCTCAAAGGGAAAGAATAAACAAAGTACTATTATTCCTCCTGTTGCTGCTTTTTTAGAATTCATTTTCTCTGTACTTTTTTTTTATTTGTCTTACTAGATTTCTTTCATCATTTTGTCTCTCAAACTTTGTTTAGCAAAAACCCACCATGTTGAGACACACTCAGGCTTAAAATTGATTAAAAGAACCACATTGTACTTATCCTCTTAAGTGTCCCTTTGTGCAAATGAGCTTCCCTGTTGACTGAGGTGCTGAGCCAGGTAGCAAACATGCACACACTTCACTTTAGCAGGCATGCTCCCTCCTACACCTGACCTTAGATCACCGTGCAGTGTGGAGCAGGGGCATCACATATCCTTTGGGGAACCCCTAGCTCCCAGCCCCCTGACATCAGCCAACAGCTAAGGCAAAGTTGCCTCAGGAAAGGCTGAGGCAGACACTGATAGCTGCTGGCAGCAGCTTCCCCAGATGGGCAGCTCGCCTGGGAGATGGATTTGAGAAGGTAGAAGATGCCTCTTGTTACTGGCATATGATTGCAATGAAACACAGCTAAGCTGTGCCTTGCAGGGTCATAACAAATGAAAGCCTCACAGCAATAAATAAGTGCCTGGGGATTTAATATACTTGGAGGCAAAGACTCGAGACCACGTTAAAATGCACAAGCCACCTGTGTTTTCTAAATGAGGAGAGGCTATGGATACCTGGAAGATCAGATGTGCTGCTGAAACACTTTAGATGGGTCTGTTTCCGACTCATTGCTGCCTGTGCAACCAGGGAAGAGACATAAATATCTTCAGAGGACAACTAGCTCCATCTGTGGTGCCTCCAGACACCCATTCACTACACAACATGCTCAGCTGTGTCCGGAAGGTACCTCCTCCCAAGCAGCCAGCCTAGACCTACTACAGAGCCTGCCCATGGCTAACACTGGATGAGGGGAAGCCATGTCTTTTAAAAACCTGACTTCTCTGAAGCGCCTCATGTTAGACATTTACTATTGGTAGTACTTGGACTACTGTGAAGGTGAAAACATTGTATAAATGAGTTTATTAAGTCAACAATATGCATCAGCGAGTAGGCAACAAGGTTTTCAGGTATAGTATTCACTTTTCTCTGGCAATGTGAAGAAATTCTTGGATTAGTAGCTAGAAAAAGGAGGGATGTATGTGCAGCATGCATTCAAAAGTATGAAAAGAAATGCAAAGTAGAAACGCATGCCTCATAACATCTCAACCTACCTGAGAAGATGCATTTTAAATAAGTTTGTAAATGGAGTTTCAAGAATTATATTATTATATCACAACAATTGAATTCGTAGTACTTCAGGGAAGGCTCTCTTCTGTTTCTTAGAATATTTCTCAGAAGTACCTGGCACTGGAATGTTTGCCTCAGTAAATGCTTATTTTTGGTAGTATAACCTTCTTTCCAGTAAAAGTGTGACTTTTGGTTATTTTTGCAGAAGAAAAAATTTGGAATTATCTATCCGTATAGTATTCTTTAATAGGCTGAAAAAAATCCAAATACTTTCCCTAAAAGGACACTTTGAAAGATAGTAAATTTCCTGAGTTTTTAGTGTATAATTAAAGAATGCCACAGAGGAGATAATTTTTCCATGTAGTATGAATGACAAACATTATAAAGGATTATACAGATATGAAAAACTTCCAGTTTGATTAACCCACACACTTTGTCCCAGACAAGGTAACCTTCTCTATACAGAAAGTAGGACCTCAGCCAAAATGTGGACTCTTTTGAATAGGTTTTTTAATAGACAGTAAAGCCAAAACTGCTTTTACTGTGTGCTACTTCATGAGTTCAAACCAAGAGGTATATATTTCAAAATATGATGAGCCATTTCAAAGATGGAGATACATGATATTTTTATGAGACAGAGGCCATCAAACAAACTCTTGATCTGGAAAACTGTAAACTCGAAAAAGGAAACAGCCCTAAAAGCAATTGTATCCAGAGAGATGGACCTTATAACATAAAACTTGCCAGCGCATGGTAACCATAATCTCCTCCTTTCAGTCCAAGAACAGCAGCACTAAGTACACTGTGATTGTTTCTTTGCATTATTTTATACCAAACACCCCAGTTAGGTAATACACAATTTCCTCTTTGTATTCCTATTGTCACCCTTTATAAACTTAATTAAAAAGTCTAACTGGGAGAATTGTTTGCAAACAATTCAAACAATTCTCCCTGTCGATGTCATGACCTCTTTTCCTAGGTATCAGCTGTCACAGTTTGAGCTTCTCTCTTCACCCTGTGAAGCCTGTACTAGGAAACAACAAAGTAAACAATACAAGAAAAGAAGAAACCCACCAAGACCTAGACCAGCTTAACTTAAAGAACTTAACATAATCTTTAAGTTAATTGAAATAGTGTTTTGGCTTTTCTGATTAATCTTTAGATAATATTGTAGGTTTCTTGGAATTCAATGCACTCTGTCTCAAAAGCACCTAAAATTTCAAATGAATATGTATCCTTATAAAGAGAAGATGCTGCATTATGGACCAATCCTATTTTGTATTAGTAGTCCTTAATAGACCTATATCAAACCTTTTTATAACGTCAAAATTATAAAGAAAATGTAACAAAAATAAATTGCCTTTGTGTTGGTACTCCTAGTGCTGATCTGTGCTGGATGGGGAAGATTTGTTGCTACCAGTGTAGAAAGTAAGTATACAGGAGTCTGTGTACGACCTCAAAAAGGGGAAAATAACCTTTTATTTGTGAATGTGGATTCAATTCCTACTTCCCATGACTGCAAATTTGTCAATGACCATCACAGCTATGTGAATTGGGATTTTGCTACTCTGCAGAGTAAAATTGCATTGACTGATGAAATTTTAACCTTACAAATGTCAAGTTATACTCACCACAGGAACATTGCATTGGCCCTACTCCACATGCCAAATAAGACAATGAAGTTAACATCAGGGTAATGTTACTTTGTGGAAATAGGCCAACTTATGAATGATACATATCTGAATTTCCTCATTTCCTTTCACAGAAGAATTATTATTAAATGTAAAAATACAAGAGACTTAAGTGAAAATAAGTAGGATTGTTAGTTAAATAATTTTAAATCTCCATGACTATCTTAAAAGAAAGAAAAGGCAAGAGAATTAACTGGAATTCATTACACTGTAAGGAGTAGGCACACCAATCTCAAGTTACTATTTTCAGCCTAGTATGCATAATAGGACAAGAGGGCAAAGGTAGAAATTAAAGAATAACAAATTCCAGCCATCAGGAAGCATTTTTCACATGAGAATCATAAATGCTGGAATGCTCTATCAAGTAAGGTTAATGAGGCTAACAGCTAGCAGCCAAGGAACATAAAATGTAGATGGCATCATGGGTGGATGACAAAAAAAAAAAAAAAAACCAACAAAAAACCCCCAAACAATCTTGCAATTACCCTGAAGGCAAGAGCGCTTCTGATGCTCTTTACATACCAGTATACAGAAAGGGCCATATTTGCCTTTCAGTTACATCTGCAAAATCCAATAACCATTCACAGGGAAACTGCACAGCATCAGTGATAGGATAACCTGGTCCATGGGTTTTATGAAAGGTATGCAAGAAATGAGAAAGGAAAGGTTATTTTTCCTTAATTGGCTGTGATTTAAAAACTGCTGTTTATTAGTTGTATAAGTTACATAGAAGACATTTGCACTGTCAAAGTTAACTGATTTCATAAAACTGGGGCACAATAAAGTAGAGTCTAGACTGAATGCTGAAATGGGAGCAATGAAAATACATTTTAGTGCTGCCCATTGTAAATTCTTATCCATAAATAAAGAACAGTTTCTGGGTCACACAAAAAAAGAGGGATTCTTTTTGGGGTATCTGTTTCTCTGACATGAGGCATAACAGGGTTTTGATAATCCATCAGATCAATATGAAGTCCCAGGTCCCCCTCTTCAATGAAAATAGATAATACAACATTTGACCATATGAACTCAGTAGTACTGAATAGAAATAAGGAGGTTATGCAGTTTTCTTAGTTAAGAATAATGGACTGCTTGATTTGGTTGTGACTGACAATTTCAAGTATGAATGGAAGAGGACTTGTAGAAAAGTCCTAGGAAATGGGCAAAGACTTGACAGAAAGGCTTCTTTAGTGACAAATTACAGGAAGCTAATCTAGGTAGCTTCATAGTACAGTGAGAATAGGGGTTTAAAACAATTGTTTCACCAGATACCACTGTCATCAGTAATGGTGGCTGACATCATGGACATGCCATTCTCCCAGCTCCATGTGATAGACTCTCAGGCATTGGAAAAGAAAAAAATACAGATGGGATGTTTCTCCAGAACTAGCACTGTAATTCAAACATGAATTAAACTCAGGAAATTCTCACAGCCTACTTTATAAATATCAGTCTAAAACATTCCATGTTTTTCTTTACACCAATAAACACGTTTCAAGTGCCCTTTATCAAACTGACTCTGTACTTTCAACTGATGATAGGCAAGGACTGAAGATGAGAGATGAAAAACCCAACAGTTTATTGCTGTAAGTCGTACACAAGAAAGTGTAATGTGGTGGAGTGTCATAGGACTGTAATGAATAGAATTCCTGGCTCTCTGCTTGCATGATTGTTATTTAAGGCAAACCTCAGACATAAATTCACTGGTTGATAACAAACGTAGGTGATCAATTTGGGGACATATTCTGACTCACTCTTCCAGGCCCCTGTGTTAACTTCCAGTTCTTAGAAACTAAACTTGAACCTCCTTAAAGGTGGTAAAATATTTTTCAGCTCAACAAAGAAACATGACAACTACACAAATACAACTACAAAATCAGGAAAGCCAAAAGTTGTATGCAATGTTAAGTCACTCATTATTACCTGAGGGAGGCTTGTAAAGCAGAAGTTCAGTAAAGATTAACATGAAACCTCACTGTCAGCTCACACAGGGAGAATTTCTATTAATTGTTACCCTGAACGCTAAATCCAGTCAATCCTATTGTGTTCTGTTGCACCTCCCAGCAACCAACAAAAAAGGTCAAATGCTTACAGCCTGAACCAATGTGTGTTCAAATCCATTGATTTAAAGAGAGTTTTAGAATATGCTGCAATCTCACTTTAAAACTGACTGAAAACATTAGACCATTTAATGGCACAAACTTAAATTAGAAATTTCTGTTGAAGACATCATGCTGTTCTGCTTAAAAGCTGGTGGCATGAAATGGCTCTCATAACACTGTAGTTAATCATTACAAAACAGTAAAGCTGGGAAAGTATTGTGTTTTTCAGCTTTAGTTATTTAGACTTAAAGCAACTGGTCACATGCCCTTAATAATTAGACAGAATCCATGCAATAATATACCAAAATCTCACACTACTAAGTCTTACAAATCATGCTGAATATACTCTTTGGAAACATGTGACTTTTTGGGGCTTGTCTAATGCAGCACACAGCAATACAGCACAGAGATTCAAAAAGTGAGTTTCAAGTGAGCCACCTTGGGTACTTTATCTGGCCTGAATAGCATGGGTAACAGTACATTTGTAAAATCTAGAGGAATTCATTAGGAACGTTCTAGCTGCAAAAACACCCATCTTCCTGAAAGTAACTATTATCTCAGTGAGGCACCCAGCTCAGTGACCTGTAGTAATCAAAAGTGGCAGGCAACAGCATGCTACTCTGAGTGTACAAGGATACAAGATTTCTTTCACTGTTATTTTTGAAACTGATAATGTAATACAACTGTGGCATAGATGTATATACTGAATGATAAGGAGAAAATGGTTAACAGCCTGCTTAGGTGCCGAAAGGGAGAATGAGTTCCCTCTCCCTCATATGCTTGGCCAGGCAATGCACACATTCTGCATTGTGTAGACAGGAGTACACCTTATCTGCACCATGGCCCAGTAAGAGCAGCATCACGGGGATGGACAGGCGGTGAGTCCTGGCTTGCTTATGCTCCCTACTTAGTCAACTATTGATCTCATATTTGTGTTATGTATTCACTGAATCATAGAGTAGCTTGGGTTGGAAGGGACCTTAAACATTACCTACTTCCAACCCTCTGCTGTGGACAGGGGCATGTTTCAATAGAACAAGTGGCTCATAGTCCCATCCAACCTGGTTTCGAACACTTCCAGGGATGGGACATTCATGGCTTCTCTCAGTAACCTGCTCCAGTGCCTCACCATACCCACAGTAAAGAATGTCTTCCTAATATCTAATCTTCTTTCAGTTTAAAGTCATTCTCCTTTGTTCTATCACTACAAGTCCTTATAAAAAGTCTGTCTCTCTTTTAGGCTCCCTTTAGGTACTGCAAGACTGACTGTGTAGCTCTGCTGCTGCAGAGGCCTGACACTCATGCTTGAAGGAGGAGAGCTGCATGGGTTCACAGTAGCCAGCATTTCCAGGTCCCTCACAGGCTCATTTGCGAGCTTTTGTGCTTTGTGCTTTTGCGAGCTGGACCCCTGAGGGGGCTGCTCTTCTCTTGTGTTTGTGAAATCCTGGAGCTTTCCTTTTCCTCAGGTCTCCAAGTTTTCTGGTATTTGTCTTGCTGCTTTTGGACATGCAGAGGTTTTGAGAACAGATCATCAGATCAAAAGGTCAGAAGTCTTTCCTGCTCTGGAGTACAGTCTTGGTGTACATTGTTATTTGAAAGATGCAAGGGACAGCTGATATTACTAACTAGACTCCCTGCAAAGGCTATAGAGACTAAAATTACATTTGGTTCTGAAATGCCAAAAAAGGATGCTTCTTGAAGCTATGGCAAAACCTAGTTGGTCTTTCATCTGAAAACAAAAACAAGCAAACAAACAAGAAAAAAAAAAAAACAAACCCAAAAAGGAGAAGAAAGCAATAACCTTGCACTTTTATTTTAATTCACTGTTTCCCCATGCCACAGAAAAACAGTATTCATTTTTACACTAGGAAAAGTTGAAAGTAGGAAGATACAGTAGAAATTCTTAGATTAAGCAGCAAGATTTCTGCAGCTCAAACAACTTCAGGTCAATTTGACCCCAAAAGACAACAGAATAGTCCAACGTCTTGCTTCTCAGCTACTGAGGAATAGAACTTTCCTCAAAGAAAAGAGCAAATTCTTATTTAGAGAAAAGTTGCAAATAGTGGGGGATCTTGAGGTGACAGTTGAATAGTTTCAGGATGGTTCCTGCCCCTCTTGAAAGAAAAAAATCCTACTTTTTCTGTATGTGCAGAACTGGGTTTGGGGAGTCGACATTTTGGCATGGATGAATGGCTTACTATGGGGTTGCCCATTACCTGCGTACAGCACTGTAATTTCTCTACAGACCACGTCTGCAGGGTAAGCAGTGAAACTACTTGGCAAGTACATTTTCACATCCTTTTATCTACTGAGAAGGATGACTTTAATCTCCCCAAATTAATTATGCTATTTCATGAAGTTATGTGTCCTTGTCTTAATGGAACATTTTTTTAAAGCCTACTGGAAGATCAGTAGCCTTAAGGCTAAGAACATGTGTCCAGGGTGGATCTCAGTCTATGTCTCATTCATAATGAATGACGACTGCACTTCAGTTCCTCTCTCCTTGTTTACACATGTTACTGCCTTTGTGGATGACAGTGAATGATACATGACTAACACGGAAATCATGTTGAATGAAAATTAAATACCTTGAAGAAGTAGCAAAAATTACATCATCCCCAATTTGAGATGGTATAGTTCCAGTAAAGCAGCTGACAGTCCTGGAGTTCACCTCATGGAAAATGGATTCTATACACAAAGAGCTCCCAACATGCCAGTACGATGTTTCTGGCTGCCCATGATTTGGTCATAGTAACTACTATATGTTTTTCCTTGGGAAAAAAACCCGACAGATCATTTGGCTCAAAGCAGCACAGGATCATGCAAGCATGTTGCTGTAGGGCTCACAGGATTCCTTACTCTAACAAATTCAAGACTATAGTCCCAATCTTCAATATGATTTATGAATCAGCCTCAAGCTACCTTACTAATCACCCATCTACTCACTGGTGACTCTGTATGATACTGTGTCCCCAAGGGACAATATAACCCTCAAGCAAGAGATTAGACTTGTGAAAGCACAGGTAACATTTTCTTAAAGAATGACTACTATCTTATCCCCTAGAAGACACAACCACAGCTATTATGAACAAGTAACAACAAGGAGAGTTCAAAGTTTCCCCTCTTACACAGAAAAATAATCCGATTGATGTTGGGCAGAGCATGCACTGGATCAATGGCATAACATGTTTGGATCTAATTTGATGGCATAAATTCATAAAAGGAAATCAATGTTAAAAGAGAAATATAAATTTTTTTTCTGGATTTTTCTCAGTCCATGAGCTATATTAGTTTGTTTAAATAATCATTCCTTGGAAGGGATTCAAGAATAGATAGTTTCATGTGTGGAAATAGTACCACATTTCACTCTCTTTGAGTCTTATTAAGTCTATTTACTCAGAAGAAAAGGATACTGATCTCTTTAGTCCCTGGGTCTCTGCAAGGACGGACACACAAAAAATCATCTCATTCTCTAAAGACTGATTCACCAAAGAAATAAAAACTCTTGCCATACGAAAGGACTGGAATAGAAAAGTGAGAATGAAATCTAGACTGGAAGGTGGCACTGTGTGACTGACAGTTGCTAAAACCCCAGTTCATATCAAATTAGGATAATTAAAACCCCTACCTTCCATTACCACCTTCTATTATTCACCTGTCCTAGACTTCATTCTGAAACGGTAGGATAAAGGAGCACATTTATGCCATTCCCCTCATCTGACCATTCTACACAGATGAAAAACCTCTCTGGAGAGTGGGGCAGTTGAAGAAGATGCACTGCACTCTTCAAGGGCAGATCCAAGTACAGTTGAAGTGTGTGACATAAACCAGCACCACAAGCCAATTGCTATATACTCTAGTCACTGTCTTTTCTTTGGGATGGATTACTTTTCCTTTCACTTCAACACTAAACACAGTAAATAGCACTAGGAAATAGCTTTTGTGATTTGGTTTGAGACCTGTTGCCATTTACACCTACTTACATGCTTATTTTTGTCTCAGATTTTACTTAGATGATGCAGATATAAAGAAATAGGGCATAATACCATGAATCATCACATAAAACTTCAAACTATGAGGAGGGGTTTTGGTCTTCCTTGGCAAAAATTTCTATTCAAATGAGTGACAGTGCTGCTCAGTTCTTCTATTCCATCCCTACTCAGGTAGAACTACCCAATACACTGATGCATGTGAGAAATGAGCGTGGGCTGTGTTTTCCAGCCAATGTCACAGTCTGAAGCACACATGCTCCATATTAATGTATTAAGTCACTCTGTGCCCCACAACTTGATTATCTGTATCATTTTGCTGTCAGAAATGTCCCATGATTGCCTGTTGCTTGGGCTAGGAAGCTTTCACTTGCTTTCCTTGCACAGACAGTTTTGGCCATGGTGCAAGACTCAGCATAATGTAAGGAACACAGACAGTCTCCAAGGGGCCATCCTGTTTTGGAAACTAAGGAGGCTATTACCATTACGGACATGAACAAACTGTGCCAATTGACCACAAGGCAGAGAATACACTTGGGACTCTGTGGTTTACTATAAGGGACACAGCCAGAGAGGAAGTAGCCTGTGGGCTTTAGTGAGTTAAGAGATAACAGATGTGCTGGCTACATGTACAGAGGACAAAAGATTTGGGCAACTTACTCCTTCACACCTATTCTTACCACAAACGTGCATAGCACCCTAGCAAAACCTAACCTTAGCCCCATGCAGCAAAGAAAGTGCTTAAATTTCCCCATTTGCTTCCTTCTTCCAGCCAGTGTGACTTCAGATTTTCTAAGTTTTATGCAGAGACATTTGGGCTGTTTCCAGCAGACTGTTTCTCTGACTGCTGGCTTGGGGAGATATGCAGGCTTCCCATGCTCTGTGGCCCCAGTGGCTATTCCCAGCCCTGCGCGGGAGCAGCATTCCTTTCTGCCCACTCCCTTTGCTGTGGCTCAGCCCAGGACACACCGGCAGCCCTGGTGAGCAAGCTCCACTCTCCTCCCAGAATTCCTCCCAGAATTCCTCCCTGAGGTCTCAGTACATGTGCTCGGGATGCTGTGAGACTCGGACCAGGTGTCTGAACATCAGTTACACTGGGTCAGAGAGGCTGGAGCTCCAACACAGAAATATCTTTCGTCATCTCTTTGTAGCATGTCTGGAGACTTGACAGGCAGAGCAGCAGGAGTCAATACTGTGTTGAGAGCAAGGCACACACCAGTGAGTTAGGGAAAGCCTGCAAAGCTTTGCCAGTTTCCCATCCCTGCCTTAAGAAATGATTCTGCTCCCCAGAGCTGCATAGCAAGCATGGGCAGGACCTGAGAATGAAGACTCACGAGGTACAGGCAGCAAACTGTCAATTTGTACCAATGCCTTTTTTTTTCTTCTTTTTTCTCTTTCTTTTATTTTTACCATTGATGAACAGCAGGTTTGGTTCCAAGCCTGGAAGGAGGAGCAGGGGGTATGTGGCAAAGAGCTCAGCTTCCTGCCAAGCCAGGAGCTGCGTCCTCCAGAGAAGGGGCAGAAAGGCAGCCACACTTGCTCATGCACCAACGAGTGATACACAAGCTCCATCAGATATAAAAATTCACAAGCTCAGAGCTGTGCTTTGGAACACAGCTCAAACCTAAGGCAGAGAGTTGTTTTGTAGTGACACAAACAAAACAAAAACCAAAACAAACAAACCCCCACTTGCAGAAGAGGACAAATGGAAGGGTATGTGATGTATCAACGATAGTTCATTTTGCTCAACTTCTGTTTTTTTATACAGCCTGATTATACAGGTGAGTAATTTTGGCTCTCAAAGAACCTTTAAAGGCCTAGTGAAGTATATAGGAAAAATACAGTTAGAATAATCAATTTATCACTTGGCTCTATCAACCAATGGTGAGAAGAGGTGGGTAGGATCTGCAGCTAAGACCTGCCAAAAATAAGCCAAGCCCTACTTCTCTGAATGATCTTTACTTGCTAACTTCAGAAAGCTACTTCAAAATAAAGGTTGGGATCATCTACAAATAAATAGTACGCCTGAAATATCCCAGTAAGTGTGCATCCTTGGTAACTGATACCATCTAAATGCTCTTCTGATCTCCTGTGTCTAAAATAAAAATAGAACTTGTTAGTAAATTTGTGTTGAACATCAGGGGGTTTTCTTAACAAAAATTCCCTTTTTGAGGAACTCTTGTAGGAGAGAAATGCCAAATAATGCTGCTCTTTCAATTCACATAGAAGGCTCCAGTCAATTTTGAAATTCTGTCCCAGCCCTCCTAAAACATGCTGATTTACCTAAAATTGCCACTGAATTTTAAACTTATACATCTGCTTTTCCAGCTCTCCAGCCTCCCCACAGCTGGGCTGTACTGGGACGCACTGGCCGCCTCTGCATCACGCCCACTCCCCCATCCCACCCCAGGGGAGCCCCAGGTCTGGCCACTGGGCACAGGGCCAGCTCCTGGTGCAGCTGTGCTCTCAGAGGGGTGTGAAATGAGCTGTGTGGGAAAAGGGCTGTGAGAAGTGGGGCTTCCCCCTTGGCCTGTCAGCAGCTTGTAAGCTTGGCTGAATGCTGGGCCTTGGTGTTGGCTTGAGCTGTGGTCAGCCACATCTGTGCCATGGCTACCCTTGATCTCCTCCACACATCCCAGCCTGGCCTCTGCCTGGCTCCATCCCCATGGCCCTGTCTTGCCCTCCAGAACTGTGTCTGACCTTGGTGACCACATGGAGGACCCTGACCCACTGGAGGGTAGGAGCCCTGCCCACCTCCCTGCCCTGGCCTCTGTCTCCTGCCTCCCAGCTCCCCTGCCCACATGGAGCAGCAGACTGTGCTTCCACTGGGTAAGCCACATCCACATCCCCCCTCATTCCTGCAAAGTACAAAAGCAGAGGCAGAAACCGAAAGACAGCACAAAACCAGGCATGTTCAGAAGATGCAGCAGCCTGGTCAAACACTGAGACTTGTCAAAGAGGGGAAGCTGCAGCAAAATATGATCCTGCTGAAGAAGGGCAAATTAATCACACAAATGCAAGTTTTGTTCATGAAATTCTCTGTGAGAGCTTTCCTCTTGCTATGCATCATTTCTAGGGTCTGAAAACAAGGAGCTACCCTTGCACTCATAATTAACATCAGCACCCTCAGCTTCCAAATGGACAAAAAAGGGCACCTGAAAACCAACAATGTCAGTGCTTGGTCACTCAGAACAGTTTGCATGATAAAGATCACATACTTTCCCTGTGAGCTGAGTCAACAGCTGCTGTCAACTAGCTGCTGCCATTTTAAAGAAAATCACTGTGGATAAACATCAGGAAATACTGCAAATTTCACCTTGCTTTTTACTCCTTGGGAGCAAATGACGTAGTGCAAGTGAAGCAAAGCATGAGAAGATAAGCTGCCTCCTTCAGCAAGCAAAGACATCGTAACTGTAAGGTATTAAATTAGCACTGAACTCTCCCCAGTTCTTCAATCAGTATCATGCAGTACAAAGAACATTCCACTTCTTGACCAATTTTTGGCTTGGAAAAACAAAAGCACAGAATTAATTAAGAATGGTCTGGTCTCAAAAAAGAAATTCATTACTGGAAAACAAAAAAGATCCACTAAAATAAACTGTGCTCTGAGCTACTGAATTAAAATATTTATAACAAATGTGTTTGCTTATAGTATAACTGAATAAGCCACAATGCAGCTTTACATTTGGGGTGAGGCAAATATGGTTGGATTATAAATATTTTTTTTGCACAAAATTTAGAAAATACATGTTAGGTTTAGTATTATAATGCTTAAAGACTTCCTGTGGTGCAATTACTATACAATAAAACCCAGATGTCCTACTTTAAAAACTTAAGGAGAAACAATGCTTAATTTGTAAAACTGCTTCAGCTACTTTCAGGGTAAGATGACAAAAATAACAAGAACATTTTATTACATGATAGTTTACCTTGTCAGGGTTATTGTCTCTCAGTATTAACATTTTAACTCTGAGAAATCTGTGAGGCTGACAGAATTCATCTAGTCTTCTATCAAATCCAGCATGCATATGATATGCCATTTAAAAACTAAAAAAAAAATTAGAATTAACTTGAATATATTATAGTAGATATTCATTGAGCATACTTCTATTCACCAGGAAAAGTAAGAAAAGAATCTGTACACGACTTTACACTCAGAGATTAAAAAACATAGACCTGTGCAAGAGCCTCCTCCTCTTCATCACTAACTCCAGGAAGGCACAATATTTTGCTTTTGGTGTAACTTATCTTTAGTCTTTAAATGAATAATGTGAATCAGTGTTAGGATATGATTGTATACAGGGAATACAGTCTTTAATTTAGTCCACACAGACATAGCAGAAATGGCACTTAAAGATATGTTCCTAGGAAGAATGGCTAATTAACAGGAAATTAGAAGTGTATCAGTTTCATAGGCATAGCAGCAAAAAAAATTTCAAGGAAGAATTTGAGGAATAACAAGGGAAAGAGACATTGAAGGGAACTCTCTTACTTATAAGTGGAGCAGACAGTACACAAGAAAAGAAGAAACAAAAATAAGGAATTTAAAGCTATCAACCATGACTACATTTCCATGTATGCAATACTTGGAGTGAATGTGTTTGTCTCCCTGGCATCATACAACGCTGACAGGAGAAATCATGGATCTTATAAAGAAAAAAACCCCAATTTCCATTTGGGTTACTATTCTGCTGCCCATCACTGAAACACCACTGTCAGGCCAAGGCATGGCTGCTGCTGTTGGTGAAAATGAAGGGCTTTGCCTTATGTAGCTGTTTGGATGCCACCTCCTTTATTCAGGACTTCTCATAGTTCTTTAACAAAGCTGTCTTTTCTTGACAGCTCCGTGACCAAACATGCAAAGAGTCTCCTCTGAACTATCCAATAATTCTCTCAGGGTTCAAAGAAATTTTGAATAAAGAAATCAGATATGCTGGGAGGCTCCCCAAAATGCTGTCATTTTTTTCAAGGTATCATTTTTCTGTCTGATTTTCTCATGCATCATCACTCTTACTCAAAGATGGGCCAAGATGTATGCTCATTTAAACAGGCAGTGTCAAAATACCTCAAATGAAGTTCTTCTAAAATAGGATTGTTATGTTTCTTTTTGGGGAACTCCTAGATAAAGCTATTTCTGAAGCACCACACAGATGCTGGTAGCAGCACACAGAGCCTGGTATTTCCAGGAAGAGATGGAATCGCTTTGCCTGCATTAAGTAATGTGCCAGAAAAATCAATACATTGGACTGATGCCTCATTCCCAGATCACTGGGACAGTATGCCTGCTCTATCACATTTTTCACACTGTGATCCCAGTGTGTACATTCACAGTGGCCTTGCTGAGCAGGATGGGCCAAATGATTACTCCACCCTGGCTTCTTTCAGCCTGGAAATCCTGAGTTAATATAAAAAGTCCTCCTGCTTCAACCAGACAAATTTCCTGATGGAATAAAACAGGACACATCTGGGAAAACCTGGATGTCAGACAGGCACAGAGCATTGACACATCCTAAGTTTGAGCAGTAACTTAGGCACCCATGTCAGCAATCTAATTTCACTAATTTCTCTCTTTTTAAGGATTATTGTTTCTCCCACTTTGATGACATTCCCCATGACATATCCCCTTACAATCTCACAGAAGTGAATTATGTCTCATGAATTACTCCAACTCTGTTTTCTTTCTATGTATCTAGTTATTTTTGCAAATGTTTTTCAAACTTATTGTCTCTCAATTTTCTTTCTTTAACCTGACAGTTATTTCCTTCTTT
>JAWWEV010000001.1:94935180-94993104 GCA_035583235.1 Hafferia zeledoni
AGTTATTTTTGCAAATGTTTTTCAAACTTATTGTCTCTCAATTTTCTTTCTTTAACCTGACAGTTATTTCCTTCTTTTTCTGGGATTCTATTGCTCCCTCCAGAATATAACTTGAGAAAAAAGTAATTCTCAATAGAGGCAGTTAAAAAAATATACTAAGGGGGCACCAATAAAGTAATCAAATGTTACAAAACTAATTAGGAAGAAGTGTGCTTTGGAAAGACAAAAGAAAAAAAAATCAGCATTAGCAGAAGGTATATTCTCTCTGAAGAGAAAAAAATCAAATTTGGACTAAATGTATTTGCAGGGACAGAAAGGGAGAAGGAATCTGCAACCTTGGTCAAACTTCAGGTAGTTATTACTATTTAATTTTATTTAAGCCATGTGAATTCCCAAATCTACAATTCAGAGTATTTTTAAAGTTATTTGAGGCCTTTAACATCACTACCCAGCATATGCCAAAGAGTGCTAAAGATAACTGGGGCCTGATCTGCTCCATTTGGCTGTCTGTCCTAGCATTTCCCTTCAGGGACTTTTTTTCCTTAGTTCTTCAAGATTGCATCCCCTTCTCTTGCCAGAAACACCATTTTTTCTCTCCCAGTTCTCAGATATCTTAAAACATCCTCCTTCTTTTTCTTCCTCTCATTTCTTTTTCTGCTGAGAAACATCCATCTCCCTAACAGCTAGCAGCAGCCTGCCAGGCAAGACAGTCAGACAAACTCACTGAGTTCCGTTCTTTCTCTCTTCCTCCTTCCTGGCTTTCTCCTTAATCTCATTCCAGTTTCTTTCTATGTGCAATTTTGCTCATTCAACAGCACTTACCTCCAGTAGCTGTAACTCATTCACATATATATGGCTGTCAAACTCAACAGCACTGCTTGTCTCATTATAGGTGGAACCGTGACTTCTAAGACCTGGTCCCACAGACTCTAATAATTCATAGCATGCCTTTTTTTAATCCAAGCTAGTAACACACTTCAAAACATTAGCATTAATCTGTGTAACATATTGGAGAAGATTCAGCATGACAAACAGGATTACAATATAAAGAATATGACCGTCAGCAACCCACTCACAATTACTCAGGTGCTGCTGCTTCCCCTAGACACCTATTTTGTCACTTTGCAAACACATTTGACCAGAGCTGTCACTGCAAGGAGCAAGCCCAAGCCTCCTCCCACACCCAGCTGCCTGCTCCTAGTCCCACGCCAGCCCAAGTTTCTATGAATACAAGTGGTGATCTGATCTGGGATAAAGTTAGCTCTCACCCCTCTTCTCCTCTGGGGTACTGATTAATTTAAACAAGGAATTTTCCAATTCAGCTCACCACATGACTACAGAAAGACCTGGGCTGCCCAATGGAAGGAAGCAGCATATGGGTGGAAAATAGGATAAATATTTTGGTGGCCGTGAAGCTCAGTTTTTTATGGAAACATGACCAAGCTTCCCCATTCACATTCACAGTGGTGTTTCATCTCCTACAGAACCACCATCTTAGGAACAGTCACTTTTGGGAAATTAGATGTTCAGGCAGGCCAATTTACTCTTCCAAGATTCTCTGGGAAAATCAGCATGTGGAGATTCAAGCAGCCATGACCAGACTGCATCCACTGCATCCTCGAACACCTCTTCAGTACATCTCTATTTTAACACCACAGACTGCAGTCTACAACAAGAACATGAAGGACAATGAATCAGTTCATGCTATAGCTAAAACTGAGATATCATGCTACACACACTCTAGCACAACCTCATAAAAAGGAGAGTCATACCACAAACGCCATAGTTTTATGTCAACTAAACCCAGTGATATCATTACTGGGTACAAAACATTTGCAGTATCACCAGCCTGCCCTTGTTTCAATAGCAGATGGCAATTTTATCATCCATTCAGCACTACACAGCAGAACAATGTTTGTATCTAAATGTGGCAAAGACAAGTAGCACATGACACTTGAGGTACTCATTCCTGTCCCTTCACATGGGGCTGTGGGTCCTCAGCCTGACAGCTCTTGCTCAGATATGTTGTGGAGAGACCAGTCATCCACACAGGCTGATGGGCAAGTTCTACATGCCAACTGCAGCTGAAGCACAGGATTACTGTGTGCCACAAGACCTGCTGCAAAAGCCCTACTATTTCCCATTCCTTAATACAGTATGACATCTCACCACCAAGATGGAACCACATCAGATATCTGTAAGGAATATAAAGTAATGAAGTTGCAGACAGGTAGGATAATTTCTGAAAAACTGTAATCAAGGTCCCACTTTTACATGACCATAGAGCCTTATCCACAGTTTGTGGCTGACCAGTGAATGTAGCCACAAGACAAGCCTTACCAACATCAGACTGCTGTATTCAGGCCTGATCCAAAGCCTACTTGCATTAATAACAACTTTTCCATGAAACTGACCAAGCTTTGTAAAAGGAAAATGTTGTACTTCTACACACATTCTTCTCTCACTTCTTTCACATCCTTGTGACAATGAAGCAAGAGTTTAATAACTTCTGCTTACATCAACCCTTCAGGTGGATAGCTACAACTTATATAGCACCTAAAACCTATTTTTGGATTTAACAGCAATTGAAACAACAATTTATTAATCAACATGCCTCTGATTTGTAAAAATAAGCCTCACAGTCTTCAAAAGAGGTGTGAACTTAACTGGAGACATTTCATTTGCAGGTTAACTTTTCCAAAGCAGTCTTTGGTATCTACTGCATTGCATTTTAGTGCTTTTCTTTTAAAAAAATGAAGAAGTTGCTGGATTTGTTTCACTATTGCTTTAACAATTACTCAGTCTGAGCAAAATTGACAATGGAATACTTCAAACAACCTGACACCTGAAGCCTTATGCTTCTCTGTTAAACATGATTCTGTTGAAGGCAGCAATCTGTAAGGCAGAGACGATTTGTTAGTTGCTTCTTTTAATAGAATGATAGATAAGCCATCTGGCAAAGCAAATGCAGTTCCTCACTTTCTGGTACCAAGGAAACTGCTTTTTCCTCCTCCCTTCTCTGTAAAGTCGTAAGACGTTTTACTTACAGCATCTACTTTGACGGCTGACAGCACAACTTCCATCAGGATCAGCAGAAGACTCACATCCCTGCAAGAAAAGGTGAATAAGGACAACATTGTTTTAAGCTAGCACAAAACAAGCACGTGATAACAGTCTGCAGTTAAAGGTGACAATACGACTTTAAAAAAGTTATTTCCAAAAGCCTGCCGAGCGGAATTACTTACTGACAAAGGAAAGTACGTGCACTGGGAAGCTGCGAGATGTCCATTTTCGCTCCTTCCCTTGCCGGGGGCTCGGCTCAGGGCTCCCTCCCGCCGGACGGCCGCCCCTACAAGGCAGAGAAGAGCCCGTTTCTAACGCCGCTCCCCACGCCGGAGGGCTCCGGGCTCAGCGCCGCCGCTGCCAGGACAGGGAGCGGCCCCTCCGCCCGGGCCCGGCCGCTCCGCTCCGGGGGGAGAGCAGGGTATCGCACCGCGCACAGTGCCGTGTCCCGCAGCCACCCGCGGGGGCGCGGACCCCGACGGGCCGAGCAGAGCCAGCGCCCCCGGCCCTTCCCCGGCCCCTTCCGCCGCCCAGCCCCGCGCCCGCTCCGCACCGTTGCGCTGCCGTGCCCTCCCGGGCGGCCGCGGCGGTGTGCGGCGAGCAAGTGGCGCGCCACCCCCTCCACCCGCGCCCCCCCCCGGCCCGCCACCCACCCGCGGCGCGGAGGGGGAGGAACTGCGGACAGCGGGCGAGGTTGCGCCCTCCCAGGGTCCCCGCCCGGGGGGAGGAGAGGGGGCTGCCACCGCCCATCGTTTACGGCGCGGCGAGTCCTTCGTCCTCGAGGCATTGCAGGGGCCGCGGTCGCGACGGAGGAGAGAGACGCGCATGTAGGGCCGGCCCGCAGAGCCCCATTCTGAGCCGGCGGCGCCCCGCCGCACAGGGACCGACGGCGCGGTGCGGTGCGCGGCAGCATGCGGCTCTGGCTGGGCTTCGGGCTGCTGCTGAGCGCCGAGCTCAGCGCCGTGTCCGCCGCGGTGAGTACGCGGGGGCGGCTCCCTCGGGCTGCGCGACCGGGTGCCCACGCGGGACCCTCTCACGGGGAGGCGCGGGGAAGGGACGGGACGGGGCGCCGACGTCGGGCGGCGCGGAGCCCCCGCTCTCCGAAAGCTGGGGCAGCCAGGTGGGCTTGGTGGGGATGCCCGGCTGTCCCGTCGCTGCCGAGGGGCTGTGCCCGCTCGCCGGCCCTCCGCGGACGCAGAGCGGGGCGCCCGGCACGGCGCGGGACTGGCGGCGGGGGGTCCGGGCGGGGACGGGCCCCGCCGTGCTCTCGCTCTCCCACGGCTCGGCACAGAGCGCCCCTGGCTGGGGAGGGAATAGTAAGCACGCACCCACTCGGGCTTAAAAGTAGCGAGTTGTGTTTCCATACACGAAAAAGAAAACAATAATAAAAAGTAGTGTTTGTTGGTTGGGTTCACAGTGCCGTGCGCGCTGCCTTTGACCCCCGCGATGGGCAGCAGGCTGGAGAACAGGAAGGGTCCTAATGTTAATGGTTAAAGTTGAGCTTTGGCACTTCTCCCTATGGAGCCAGATTGTGGCACAGACTTGTAAAATCGAAAGCATGCAAGTAGCCTGAAAGTTTTGCTAGGGGAGCTAATTTTATCACCGAGATAATAGCTATTCGCTATCCTTAAGTTTAAAGGACTCTCTTTCCTGGTGCTTCTGAAGTATTTCAGCAGTTCCTTCTGTACCTCTAGGTAAAGGCTAGTTGACATAATAATTTGAAGTAGGTCATATTTTTTCTGTCTCCTTGTTTTCTTGCATATGTTTGGGTTGATACTGTATTAGTGAAATTCAGGAGTGCAGAAATCTTGTTATTAGGCATAGGCAGGCACGTGGATTTTTGTCATGCTTCCTGCTATAAGTGTAAGATCTTGTATTAACATCTTAATCAATAATGGAAGTATGGGAAATTGTTATGTTACAACCTACCCCTGAAGGCATAGTAACTGAGGTTCATGTTAATAATAAATGCTTTGGGGCAGATTAGAATGAAATGACACCAAATGACCGATGACAGTATATATACGGCAGGCTTATTTCAGATCAATTTCGTTGGAAAGGAGGTATATAGCCATTTTGGCTATTTGTTATTATTATCTATACTAATATAACAATATAAAAGTAAAGAGATATCACTTGACAAAATATATTAGGACAAGGAATAAAGAAATAAAAATAAAAAGGGAGAAAGGATAAGAGTAGATAATGGAGAGGAAAGATAGCACCACCCGTGGGTCCAGAAGTGAGACTTGATTGTTTTAATTTTTGATGTCTGTTAGTTGGAGTGATAGTTGCAGTCTTGATCCATCAGGAGTGGGGGAAGCTCACAAAACATAGAGTTCAATGGGTTCAATATGTTCAAATTTACATGGGAATGCCCAGGTACACCCTCCTGTGGGGAGAAGGAGAGTTTTATACTGTCTGCAATACTGTGAATCATGCGCAGTCCTCTGGTGGAAGGCCCAGGAAATGAATCTGGGGACACTTTGAAGGTCTTCGATGGTTTATGACACTTTCTAAGACATGACAGCTGCCACTTAGTTCAGCTCAGTTGAGCCAGTTATGCCCCATCAGAAGGCATGAATACCTTCAGGCCTACATGGGAATGTCCCAGTACTTCCCTGGAGGTGAGTTTTTACACCTGAGCCAGTTATATAAGAAAGGACATTGGCACAATAAAAAGCATTATCCCACCTCACAGGATCTGTTTCTTATTGGCCTCTTCCCTTACCTGGCTCAAACCCCAACTTGTAGCTCTGGTGGTGGGTGTCCACCCCCTCTGCATCGGGCCAGTTATCTTGTACATCATTAACAAAGCATGCTCCTGTTTTTGCAAATGGCTGACTGTGTGAGTCAATAACCATGAACATTTCAGTCTCTCACAGGTTATTTTAAACTTTTCAGCAGTTTCAGATAAAATTCAAGTTCTATAATGAGTTTTGTGACCATGGGGATGGTGTGTATGTATGTGTCAGCTGAAGTAAGCAATGCACTGAACTTCTGATGTGTTACCTGTTGCTCCTAGGCTGACAATATCAAGCTTACTGTTCTTGTAGTAAATCACTCTTAGGTGATTCACCCATCATCACTTGGCATTAAGCTACTTAAACCGCATTCCTTTGAGGTTATAATTAATTTTAATTAATTAGAATATTTTGAAGTAAATTACTCACTTTCAAGTTCTGAATTTGGTATTTCTAGAGGTATAAATACCTATTTGTGAGATATGTTCTTGTCTTGTGCTGTAAAGTGAAGTCATTAGGTAAACCATCAATGTCAATCAAAGACAGAAAACTATGTAGGTAAGAGGTACTTATTAAAAGAAGATATGAAATCTAATATCACTTGTACAATTTCAAGTCTTCTGTAGCATCTCTGAAGAGGCTCTGTTCTAGAAGTGATCTGTATGTGCTGAATAAATTGTTTTATTAAAATCAAGTTTCTTTAAAATGTTATGTAGCGCTGTTAATTATATTACAAAGATATTCCCATCATTAACTGTTCTTTATGTGTTAAGCTGACTGTGGATTTACAGGTCCTCAGCAGCACCACCCAGAAACACAAGTATGCTGTGGAAGTTTACCTCTTTGCAGTTTTGTTGTCTTAGGTAAACTTTCAGCCTTTCAATACATTCAGTTCTGACATTGTCCCCAGCTCCATGTTGTTGCCTGTCACCAGCAACGACCCAAAAAGTGATGGAGACTGCTGTTGGCCTGCACCATACCAGATGTGGGTGGTGGTTAAAGAGCTTCCCTTTGGAGATTCCTGATCTGGGCTGATGCTTCTGCATGATTGTGGTTGGGTGGTGTGAAGCAGTGTGCACCTGGGCAAGACCCCTTCTGTTTTTGGAGAGCTGGCAGAGCTGACTCAGTGCTCACATTGTCCTCAGATGAACGTGTTTCCACTGTTTACATTTAAAGATTAGTTGTGTTAGCAGGGGACTGTGTGGTAGGCAAGGTTGTATGCAGTACTCTTCACAATAGGCTGAATAAAGCAACCACTTTTCTCCAGAAAAAAAACAACCAACTGATTCCTTCCTTCCGTAAAATAGCTTTTATTAGCTAGAATTTTTTTTAATGGCATTTTTGCAGCCATAATCTTCTAAATTGCCCTGTGGCCTTCATCACAGAGTTGCTCAGTCTGGTGGGTACCTTGGAGGTCATCTAGTCCAACTCCCTGCTCAGAGCAGGGCCAGCTACAGCAGGCTACTCAAGGCTATGTCCCACAACATTTTGAATACCTCCAAGGATGGAGACCACTTAACCCCTCTAGGCACCTGTGCCAGTGCTCAGTCACACTCATAGCAAATGTTTCTTCATGTGTGCAATGTGTTTGGGCAGGGTAACAACTGAGACTTGAGATCATGCCTGTGAGTGCAAGGAAATGTGGCAGAAGCGGCTCATGCTCTGCTGGTGGTGATGATTCTGCAGTCTATCAGAGCTGACAGACTGAAAAATTGCTTTTATCTCCAACATATCTGTGATGAAATACATACAGGAGATTTGGAAGGACTGCTCTCACAAAGATGTCTGATGTAGCAAAGCCAGCTTTGAGCCAGCTACTGTCAGGATCATGTGCTTCAGTACAGAAAGAGGGAGCTGCAACAGAGCACTGGTTTCAGTGGGGCACTATAAAATGCATCCAGATGCAACATTGGAAGTTTTGTTTTTGTGGTTTTTTTTTTTTTTGGTTGGTTTTTTTTTTACCAATTATAATTAAAATATTAATTATAGCTAAACTGGGGTTTTGTACTGTTCTGCATTCTTCTCAGGAGATTTGTTTTCAGATTACAGTGAGAGCAGAGTGGAAAACAGGGCAGTAGTTTAAGATGTTTCCAGGTCAGGCTGAGACTGCTCCCACGAGACGGTTACAGGAGAAGCTTATTTTGATGGATCTCTGCAGGGGCTCTCATTGCTGACACTCTTCAGGCTGCTATTTCCTTTGGAGAAAGTCTGTTTCCTAACATTTGTACTGCTTGGTTGAGAGATGACAATGCCGTGGAAATCCTGGTTTCACGTTTCGGTACTTTGTCAATGCTACTGCAGCGCCAGTCCCTGTGCTTTCTGCAGTGGAGCAACATCTTCCACCTGTGCTTGAGTTGCCTTCCACACAAGTGGCTGGTGCCATGTAAGGCCGTTGGAATGAAGAAGATGTCTTGGCCACCACTGCTCAGCGGTGGGCTTAGCATTCTCTCTAAGTTCCCAGCCCATCTCCCTTTTCGCTCTTAGTCTTGGCAAAATGGATGCTGAGACAGAGCTGAGAGCAAGCTCTATCAAGCTAATAGGGAGAGGTGTGCCATAACAGTGATAAAAGCACACATAATTTTTTCCACAAGGGTAGTGTTGATGCCACCAGTGCTATTTGAGCTGTGTATGTGGTGGCAGCTGGGGATGCACTGGTGGGAGGCCAGGAGGTTCCTGTCCCTGGATAAGCCCTGTCTTGGAAGTGCTGCCCTGTATGTGGCCAGGCAGAGGCATCTGCTGTGTTGTCCTCATGCCTTCCTTGTGTCACCTCTCCTGTTTTTACATCATATTTGGGGATGCAGTCTGGTACGCACAATTCTAGGCCAAACCCAAAAATAATATAATTGTTCCCAACTAATCTGAACAATTTTCTGTTCTCATTAAAAATGTGATTTACTGAGATGAAGATGTACAGGGCACATAAACCAAGAGCAGATAAAAGGAATTACCTGGTCTTTTGGCATGTGGCTGACGAGAAGTAATAAGACTGAGTCAGAATAACTGGCAGTACTTGGGTGTGCTTTTACTAATGAAGTAAGGTAGAGTTGGGCAACTGCCTTCTGCAGCCATTCCTGTCTAGGGCTGCCACTGTCTTGGATGCTGAGACATCTGTTCCCTTAGGCCATTTGACATCCTTGTCCCTGAATGTGCTCAAGGAATTGTCAGCACCAAGAGCAAATTTAACTAACCCTGGCAAATCTTAATTCAAGAGGGAGACATGGTTATTTCAATTTCAAAAACACGACCAGAAGGGGAGACCCAAGTGATTTCCAGTAAGCTAAGCACCTCTCAGGTTACAAAGGCTTCAGAGAAAAATGGGAAGTGGGTTTGGTGAAGAGTAGTGCAGCACTCCCCTTTCCTTCTGTTGGAGCAAGATGTCTTGTCACTAAGGGTTGTTACAACTTAGCCCAACTTTACTGGGTGTACGTCTTAATTTCAGGCTCTAAGAGATTTTGCTCACACAAACCCTTGTAAAGTCGTTGGTTCTTTGGTATCCTGAGTTAATGTTGGGAGAATAACTACACATTTTTCTCTAAGAGATTTCTTTTAATTTGGGTAGAATATAGGCATTTTGGCAAAAAGGATTTTACAGAGATAACACGCAAGTTTACAAAAGCATTACAACAAATTACCAGGATTATCAAGCATTGTTATAGTAAGGAACTTTTGTTACACCTAGCAAACACAAACTCTATGCAACTTAAGTTAGGTATCCATAACTTTACAGAAAACAAATGTTTAAGTTACTCACAAGAGGGAGAAAACAATAAAGGAAGAGAGATTAAGAGAAATAAAAATAAATTGAGAAAAAGAGGGGAGAAAGAACATAGTGACCCCTCAGAAGGTCACATGTTGATGGCTTCGAAGAAAACAGGCCAGGGTCCAGTGGAGACCTCATGCTGCCTCCTTATCAGTTCTGGTCACTGTGGCCATTCCCCCAAGGCTGGACCTTTGGTTCAATGACCACTCATTGTCCCCTTGGCCACAGTGAGGGATGTCACAGACAATCAGAGGCTCCAGGGGTGTGGTGTGGGTGGGTTATCAGGCAGACCTTATTGACTGACAGGTGCCCCGTGCAGCCTTCATGCCATGTGGCCAAACCTTGGCAGCCATCTGGGCTGACCATGTGGACACTGCTAAAGGTCTGTGCTCCTCTCCCAACACACCCACAGAGACGTACTCACATTGGGTGGTTCTGACTCAATAATAACTGATTTGGTGTCTAACAGGGGTGGCTGAGGGAGCCCCAGAGTCATGAGAGCATGGGCAGGAGGGTGGCCTTCCAGCCTGTGGTGAGAAGTGCTGGCTGGTAAAGTGGTGGTCACGGATTCGCCTCCCCACCCCCAGCAGTGGGGAGTCATTTACTCAATAAATTTACATAGCAAAATGCATGAGTGCTTCTGGGGACAAGAGGGCAGGCCTGGTAACTCCTTACTCTGAAAGGAATATCTTCATCCCTGCTGTCCTTCCTTACATCCCCTCCCCCTCTGGCCATCTCTTCTACAGCATCATGGCACAGGGTTCTGGAAGCAGAAGAGAAGGACAGGCTGCTTTGGAAACATATATCTATCTGCTGCCAGCTATGTTGGTGAAACCAGTCCCTGAGCAGTCAGTCCTGACTCATCTTCATGAACTTCATTCCTGGAACCAGCTGCTGAGTGTCGGCACACACAAGTGCATTCATAGACCGTCATCACAAGTAGCACAGTTTTTGCTTCTGAGTGTTTGTATCAAATGCCTGCAGGACTGCTGCAGTGTTTAAGTGCAACTTGTCCTCTTGGTGTATATAATTCTGGGATGTCATTAGGTTATACAATGCCTGAGGTTATCCTGGATGTATATTCTGTCAGCTGGCCTGATTATGTAGAGCAATGTAGGAGAGCTCCTGCAGGCAACTGAGACGATTGTTCTAAAATGTCAGAAACCCTCTTTAGGATAGCCTTATGAATATTGTTCTTTTTATAGAACTAGACTAAACAAAGGAAGATTCAACAACATCAACAGAGAATAAATTGACTTACTTCATCAGTGTTTAGAAGTCACATAGTGTGCCCTTCCCAGAATTTGCGTTTACTTTCCCTACACAAAGGCCCTTAACACCTTACAAGAGTTGATCAAAGGGAAGAATTTGAACATGGGCTATTACCTGAATGGAGGAGCAACCTGTGCCTTTAGTGTGTAGTTGAAGGTGTGAAGTACTGCTGCACTTTAACAATATTTGGGAGAAGATAAATTTTTTGTTGTGAGTGTCTGGAATTGTTCTTGTTGATTTAATACATCAGAAAAGTATGTGGCATTAGCCCTCCAAGAGTCTTTATACAGCAGTGTCTTGGACAATGTCAAGTAAAGTACAGAACAAGTTAAGACATTGTAGTATTTCAATTACTACCATTATGCAGTTGTACTCTGAAGTGATTTGCAGTAAAGAAAAAGGCAAATGTATTCTTCATAAAGAGTATAAGTAGATAATGCAAAAAACCCAGTCTGTTCTTACTCTCTGACATGTATAAACAGATAAAGAATCAAAAACCTGACAGTTTCATCTTCCTTTATCTCTGATATATTCTCTTACAGAAAGAGAAGCTTGGATGAACTTTATATAAATTGAAAAAGAAAGGTACAGTGTATACATTGGAAAGCACTTCAGCTTCCAGTTCCTTGTGCTTCTGCTATACTCGGTTCAGCTCAAGGTTCACTTATTACCGCTTTGATTGATCCAATATCTCAAATACGCATTTTTTAGGAAACCTCTTACATTGTGCCTGTTTCCATTGAATTTCCAACACAGGCAAAAACATTATAAGCCTTAATGTTATATTAGCTTTTCTTATTTTAGGTGATTGTGTGATGGTGGTAGGAAATACCCCTTTTCACCTCTGTTTTGCCAAGGTATCAAGTATCTGAAAACTTATGGATTCCAATAAGCATTGTAGTCCTGCTTTTATACCTGTGTTGAGGTGTTTAAGGGATGTCAGTGCAATTCTGGTGCAAGGTGCTGAGGAATGGTTGCAGACAGCAGGTGCTGTGGGAGCTTGCAGCTTGGGAGTCTGCTTGGGTGGAAATGAGTCAGCCTAGCCTCAAAGCCAGAAAAAAACCCTCTTTTTTTTTTTTTTTTTTTTTTCCCTTGGCTTGCCTAACAATCATATAATAAAAAAAACAAAAAAACCCAAAACATGTCCAAAAATGAAGTGAGGGAAGCCAGAGAAGAGCTGGAAAAGGATAGGTTTCCTACTTTTTAATTTTTTTTGTTACCTTCATGTCAAAAGGATGCTTTTCTCACACATGTTCTGAAATAAATGGCAGAAGATTTTTCATCAATAGGCCAACTTAACTCATACAAAGTGTAACTATGTTTTTACTAAAGTTATTCAGCTACTAAAATGGAATTTCATGTAGGCTGAAGGGCTTCTTTGGGTGGATCCAAGAGAATTGCTAAACGTCCTCTCTTCCCCCCTTTCCTCTGCCTTTTCTCTCTGCATCTGCTGCCTTCACCTTTACTGCTGCTGGCAGACAGCCTCTTGCAGGGTCTGAGGAAGGGTGTGCTTCTTCAACAGAACAATGTGAAGGACAAAATACAAAGTCCTGTCAAGTGTGTGGAGTAAACACATTGCAAAGTAATAATTTTCTTTCATCTTTTTGTGGCTTTCATCTGCTAGTAGCAATGACAGAGACAGCATTTTGACATGAAAGTTTTCAAGCCAGCTGAGAGGGAACCAGCGGAAGAAATGATCAAAGTTGTAAAATAAATACAAGAATTAGTTTAAATCACTGGGATCGGTAAGAAAAACTAGAATATTTTAGTTAAAAACCTAGGGAGCTAGGCCATTTGCATTCAGAAGAGATGTAGTCTTTTATAGATATAGTGTGGTACAAACTATCCATTATCCTGTGTGTAGATAACAATTTATACCTTAAAGAACATCCTAAATACTACAACTGGGAAGCAGAAGTAAGTTTTTAATTAAAGTCTGTTACCACGGTGGAGAATCCTGCCCGGCTGTTAAAGTGGGAGCAGAAGTGATTTGCTGAGCAGCTCCAGACTGTGCTTGATCACTGCTTTCAGATAAGACAAAACCCACAGATCAGGTCTAGATGTTGAACTTTCTTGAAAGGTTCTAAAAGCCTGGTAGTGTTCCTTAACATTTGCTACAGGAAAATGATTTGAGGCAACTATCATTCATCTCCTCTACCACCTTCAAACACCAGCATCCAGCCTTTTCTCTGCCTATGTTTGTCTCAGCTGCTGTGGGATTTATAATCTCTCTGGCTACGTGTGGTTTCACAAAGATGCTCAACCTTTCTTCTAGTCAAGGTGCCCTCTTGTACATTTCTGTACGTGAGGATGTTTTCTTAACGCTGAGGCATGAACCTGGTAGAACATTTCTAAATGGTTTAGTGAATGAAAGTGTTCTAATTCATCAATATAGTCAATGCCATTTTTACGTGAGGATTATTTCTGTAGATATGTTGGAAATTCATAGTGAAGTATGTCATCTTTCATGCAAATAATCACTAAGTTAGGGGAAAATATATTGTTTTATTAGCTGGTTCTATTTTAATAGATGATTACTTATTTTAGTATGCAGAAACCAAAATGAGAAAGGCTTTTTTTTTTTCCATAGCTACGTGTTTACTGTGTATTTTAAGTTGGTTGGTCTTATTAGCCCAGTTGTTTATCTAGTTGAAGAAAAATTGTTTTCCAGTCTACTGAAGACTTCTGTTGAAATATTTGTTAATCTAAAAGCATTGAAACAAATCCTAGGATTGTAATGAAACCCAAATAAGGCTGAAAAATTATGCTGGTATGAACTTATGGGGCTGTAAAGAATTAGAACAAAAGTTTAAAGAAAATTTAGTACACTAATGGTTTGTATTCATACTGCACATATTAAGGGAAAAATCAACTAAGTGAGGATAGATTCAAGCATTCCAAGAATTTTCGTATTGTCCTTGAAACTCTGTCCCTTTTATGGCAATGGTAAGTCAGTTATCCACTAGCAGAATACAAAAGGATGAATTCTGACTGCCATAAAGCCAAGATACATGTGAAAGCACTAATTGTGGCAAAACTCAAAAGATATTTTAACTGTAAATACATGTGTGTTTTTAACAGTTCATAAAAACAGGCAAGGAAGAATAAAACTACATAAATGCTTGTAATATAAATGCTTTCCTTGAGAAAAGTATGAATAATTTTTTACTGAAACTATCCCTTTTTTTTTGTTTTAGCTGAAGCATATTGACTGAGGCTGCATCTTTGTTAAGAACAGCTGCAGTTTTTGGAATCAACATGGAAATATTTGTAGAAAAGCAGGGAATAGCAAGACATATAAATGAAAGTGAGAAGCAAGTAGAAAGATTAACATTATCCTGGGAAGTCTGTATTCTCATCCTGCTTTTTTAAAATGGCACAGTGATTCTGAGAAGTCAAGGCTGTGTGACAGTGATTCTGAGGAGTGAAGGCTGTATGACATATCCCAGGGGGCCAGAGTGGAAATCAGGGCAAGAACCATTCTGGAAGCTAAGATTTAGAAGAAATTGTAAAAATCTGGTATTACAAAAAGAAAAAAAAGTCAGGAAAAAGGGAAAAGACTGAGTGCTATAGCCCTGCACTTACAGTTCTGCTTAGCTGGACAACAACTGTGGGAGCTGGCTCTAGCCCCTGCAACCAATTGCAAGGACCCTCCATCTGGCAGTCTCAGCCTGGAAGGGATTGTTCCTGTGATCATTGCTGGTAAATCCCAGCTGGGAGAAGACTTGGACATGGATTCTGGTGCTGTTAATTCTTATGCAATGTAATCCTACTGTCTGTGACTTTGAATTGCTATTTTAAAACTTATTTCCCAGTATGGACCTTGGTGATCCAGCAAATACTGCACCACTGCCTAAAGTCATTGGGTTAAATAATGTCTCGGCTCATGCCCTTGTGAATGCCAAAATAATAGTTCAAATCATGCAGAAAAATAGATCCATCTTGCTGGAGACGTGCCTTTCAAAATGTGATTCACACTGCTCAGACAAACAGCGGATGCTGATTTCTGATGCATTTTCCCAGAATTACGTGCTTGGTTGGGACAGAGCTTGTGATCTAAAATGGACTGTATGTGTCAAGGGCGTTGAAAAGCTTTGAATGGTAGCCCCTGAGATATGCAGGAAGGCAGGCAACTGCTGACTTAGCAGTGATTCTAGCTCAGTGCCTTCTGTCCTGTCAGGAGCAGAGTAATTTCCTCAAAGTTGCTAATAATTTCCATTTCCATTTAATTGATTTTTACAGTAGTCAAAGGTGCTAAGGATGTGGGAAGACTTTTTTTCTGGAGTATCAAGGAGACCAAAGAAGATAATGGAGACAAAGTAAAACCAGACAACTACATGGGTCAAAAATGAGGAAGATTGTTTTGTGAGGATGCTTCTGTGTGCTGTCATTAAAGGAATCACATTTTTTTCTTAGTGTCTTCAAGTGAAATCCTTTAAGGAAAAAACCTAGCAAGCCATTGCCTTATACCCATTTGTGTCACCACAGCCTTTGTGAAGGTAACATATAGATCTACTAAAAGGTGTTTGTTCTAAATGCCTCCTTCAGATTCAGAAACACGTTCTCACCAATACCACAGAAGGTGCTGGAATGGACTTGGCAGTGTCAAAGCCAGAGGAGAAGGTCTGTGTGATCCTCTAGACACACTACTACTGGATTTTGCCAGGCCTGCAAAGTACAACTGTGCAAAACACATATAGGATATTATCAAGACTAACTGACCCTATGCTAAGGCCTGAGATGGCATCTACATGGTCCCATGCAGCGGGCACATTATGGTTTTGGTCCAGAGTTCACAAATGACCAATTCCGTGCACAGCTTTAGTCACACAATATAAGACACATCTGTGCATTGACAGACATGTAAGTCTGGACTCTGTTTCAGTAGAAGTCTTTTTATATTTCTTCATTGTCAATACATTAATATCCTTTATTTTAATAAATAGTGTTCTCTTGGTTATAATTAAGTAGAATCAATTTAACTTGCAAAAGAGAACAGCATGCAGAAATTAATGCAACACCAAAACAGTCTGTGTACTAAGTATCACCTGTTGAGCTCAGATTTATTTTAGCTGGACTGTTACCCTGTACTACAGGGCCCATAAGCAATTCTCTGTTTTTTGTAAATCCCCATTCATCATCACAGATTAAAGTCTGAACTATTCATGACCAAAACGTGAAAAGTTCAGCATTTCCCACCCTAGGCTCACTCAGATGCGTGCCATGATTGCAATGTGTAATGTGCAATTACATGGGATGGGTTTGCACATGGCGCAGTGTGGGTCTATGTTGTCCAAGGGAAATTATGAAATTGATTGATGTGGGAAGCTGCACATGTAATTATGTCATGTCATGTATTGTTTAGGATAATAACCCTACATTTCTGGTAAATGTAGTTCAGCTGTCTAGAAAATTATTTTGTGGTTCTGAATCCAAATATGTATAAATCTTATTAAATCAGTCATGAGAATGGAGAGTGATTTCACTGTGAAGTTGCACATATTATTGGATGAAGTACTGCTGAATTATTGAATGTTGTGGCGTACTTAAAATGTGAGCCTCTTAAGAGTTTTTCTCTATCTGAGGACAACTGATTAATTTCTAGAATGTTAGGTAAAATGTAAAGATTTTGTACACCACTAGTTTAAACAAAATTTGTAGGTTTGCGTGTAAAGTGATCTGTTTCTTCTAATGATTGTTTGCTGTGTTAGAAAGTATAAAGTACAGAATTCCTGTGCTTAGATTTATAGTATTATATGGAAGCTGCGAAGAAAGCATTCTTTATATCTGAAGCACAACATGCTAAAGGCAAAGTTATGATGTACATTCATACCATCTCATAGTTGTCACTGGTGGTAGACAGTGATCTGTGAATTTCCCTCAGTACTAATCGTTAACCTTATAGCCCAATATCAAGTGATATAGCTGATAGGAGTTAGTCATGTAACTGAATTTGGGTGCCGATGCTTGAATATCTGACTGGCTGCAGGAATTTAGTGACCTGTTAATTGTAAATATGGGTCTGTTTTTAAAGAAGCCATCACCTGTCTGGTCTGGTTTACCTGCCTGTGTTTGGGAAGGTGGAAAAGGGATGGGATTGTAAAAGAGTCAAGGCACTTTGCATGTTGTGATGAAATACTAAAGTAGCAGCTGGGCAAAGAAATAATTTCTAAGTGTATGGACTATGTAAGACCAATGGCCACACTTAGTCATCTATCTCCCTGTACCTTCCTGTGTGTGCTATACTCCCTGTGGGATAGATGGTGTTTCAGCCTGCTCCTTACACCTGCATTACTGTGGCATATGGAAAAGGCATGCTGGTTTTTCTTTCCTGGGTGGTGCCTCCTGTCGGACTCAGCACATCCTCCATGTTTCTTCCCCCTCTCTGTGTGTTTTTCCCTGAGTCCCACCTGCCTCCTGCTTGCAGCCCCATGGTTTGTCTCCTCCAAGTACCTGAGCTTAATCCTGCCCTCAAATGTACTGTCCAATCTCCTCCAAACCCTGCCCCTATCCAAACCCTTAAAGCCAGACCCCAGCCAGAAATGACGTGCTTTCAATATGTTCTCCACCAAACCTGTGTGTGTGTGAGTTATGTCGATAGTGTGTCCCCACCTCGGTCCCGAGAGCCTCCTACACATTTTGCCTTGCAGGTGAATCAGCACTGTTGACAGCCTTTTGCTGGCTGTCATCATCTGCATTTGAAGCTGCTGAGGCTTGAACTGGTCAGCAGCAAGGATGACCTCCTGCAGGACCAGCAGCAGCACCTGCTGCCCATCATCCAAGGGGAGAGACAGAGGAGTGCATATCAGCTGTCAGGCTGTACATCCCAAGTTAGACACTTGGCAGGTTGCATCTGTTTCCTGTGAGCTAAAGGATGTCCAGCAAACATCCATCATCCTTTGCCTGTCCTGCTGGGACTGAAGAGGTTTTCTCTCCAGTAGGGTCTGAAGTGGTAGTGCTGCTGCATCCCTGTCTGGAGCTGCCTTTGAAGCTGAACTCTCTGACTGACTGCAGTAGGGAGCAGGGCAATGGCAGTTACATCCCCTTCAAAACCTATAGATGGTGAGAAAGGAGAGTGAGCAAGCTGTCGAAAAGCCAGAAAATGTCAGTGAGATCTGTGTGTCTTTTCTTACTCTTGGAGTGTTTCAATGATTTGTTTATGGCATGAGAAATTACTTCTGTCACTGAAGAATTTTTACATGCAGGGAAGTAGGTTAATAGTCTTGATCAGCACAGTAAAAATGAGTTTCATGAGCTTGATTGTTGGAGGATTATTTTATATTAACAGTACTAGAGTGGAAAAATAATGCTGGTCAGATGTTCTGTGCCTGTTTTCATCCCTTATAACCAGCTTTGCCCTGCTCCCCAGACTGAAAGTCTAGTGTCACGTCCCTAATCTCTTTTTTTTTTTTCATGTTTATTTCATTGATGAGCCCATGATCGCTTCCTAAAAACTTAGTCAATTAAAATGTAACACATGAAAATAAATGCTATACCTATTGTCAGGAAGCCATTGTAAGATTCTGGATGTGCTGAGAGCTAAGAAACTGCTTAGGTGTACTGATAAAGGTGAATTATCAAGGGGAAAGTATCTCTACAGACTCTTGGGTGAGTTATCAAAGCAATATTTTAAAAAATAAACATTAATGAAGAGACACCTTCTAAAATGCTACCACTAGAGTACCAGGCAACCTTTTCTCTAGTGTTTGGCCTAATCTTTCCCACTGTTAAGTGAACTCTTGAAACTGGCTTCAAAGACGGTAGGTGTATTTCTTGGTATCCACATTTCTCCTTACTGTGACTCTCAACAGTGCAAAGACACACTGCTGGGTAGGAGCTCCTGGTAGTTTCTTAGTCCAGAGCTGTTTTCAGGGAAGAGGGACTAAAAATGCAAGGTCGACTGAAACCCAAGAAGTTTTTGTGGCTGACCCAGAAGGTATATTGTTTCTATTTTTAAGGACCACTGACAGTTGGTACAAATCACAGCATTTAGAACCTGTGTGAAATGCAGGAATACATGTCGCTTTTGTTGTTTTTTTGGGGGGGAAAAAAGCAATCTAAAATGTTTAGGAATATAGAAATAAAAGGTGAGTTTTGTTTTTGTTTGTTTGTTTGTTTTGGTTTTTTCTTCTCCCAGGCCTTAGCAAGAAGCACTAGAAGGAAGAATTTCAGAGAAAAAGGCAAAAGAAATGTGCATTGTATTGATGCCTAAGGTTTTAGTGTGTATTTTGTAGATTTTTAGAATTTTTGAAGAAATACCTGCAAGATAGCTTTGAGACAAAACTGTAGCATGAGCCCAGAGCCCTTGGAGCCTCTCCAAGGGGCAGTTCTGAGGACCTCTATATGTGGGTACCAGGGAAATTGTTACCCTGGGTTGGCTATAGATAATAAATGTGCTAATTACTGAAGGTTATAAAAACTGTAACATTTCTCAACCACTGGTGCGCACACTTTGGATGTGCATGTAGAAGCTTCTAAATAAAGGTAATTCTTTATCTATCTCCACTAATGCTGTTTTGAAAGTTTTTCCCAGGATTTTAGACATCAATATATTTTTGTCTCAGGATAGGCAGTAAAATAATTACTAGGGTAATGAAAAAAAAATTACCACTGCACTTTTATTTATCAGAATTCTTTTTAAAATTATAAGTAGTTTGAATAAACAACTTCATTTTGGAACTTAGAGTATCGGCCGAACACAATTCCTGTACACTGCAATCTATACTATTCTCAGTCCCATGCTAAGTGTGCTGTTGTGTATTGGCATATTATGTTTCTTGAGTAAAATTTTTTTCACCGGAAGCATCTCTTTTATTTTTATTATAGAGTGAAGTACTTGTGCACGTACTTGTTTCTGAAATCTTCATTTTTGTTTTCAAGTTACTGATACTGACCCTTTATCTTTTTCAGCATTTTTTCTCTCTGTTCTAGATATATGCCATTTGTGCCTACTCACCGAAGTATGTGCTAATAGAACCCCATCAGTATTACATGTAATATTCAAAAGTATTTTAGCATTCATTTCATGCAAACATCTAGCACTGCTCACTCATTTTAAGACTAGGAGATACATTATACATAATGTAGATAAACCCTCATTTTGATTAGCAATTATCTGTTGCAGATATTCTTTTTTTCCTCTCCCTTCATTGCATTTTCTTTCTCTTCAGAAAAAGTGTGATACCCCCTGCCCTCTCTCCCAACACCTTTAAAACTTGTGGAGACTTCTCACAGCTAAGTCGGGACCACGGTCTAGATAGATAATAGATAAAGGAAGAGTAACAGTTCCAATGAATGTCTTTTCCCTTGCCAATAAAGTTGACATAACCTATATTCTGATACAGTGGTGAAAATAAAAGAGTGAGGTTTTATTCCTTCTTCCTTCAGGTTAAATTATGAACTTTCTCACTGTGTAGTCGAAGGTTTTATTTTCCAGTACGTTTGGTTCACTGACATGTTCATCACACCTTTTTAGATATGAAGATATGGACGTTGCATTGTGTTCAAAGGTGGAGTGTCTGTTTTAGAAATAAATCTCTAATGTTGCCTCTGGACATACACTACATGCTGCAAACCCCTCTAGGACTATAATTTCTTGTCTGAAGTTTCCAGTGCAATTGTTGCATCTCCAGTGGTTCTCCTATTGCATATCCACCTGCTCCCTCAGCTACAAGCAGAATTGCAAAGAGGTTTGGGTACTGCAGCCTGAAGGGGTGGATCCAGCATATTTATAAGGAGCTTGGCCTAGTACCAAGTTGGAACTGTTCTTTCCCTTTCCTCTTTTCCATTTGGTGCATGGAAGGTACTCTTCTCCCTGAGCTGCTCCATCTGGCTGCTTAGATACTGAGCAAATAGTGTGGATCTCTAGCTCCATAATGCTATTCAGCTTCTTATCTCTTTCCTGTCCAAGGATAGGGTCAGCTGGGATCTGATCTGGTGAACTGAGGGAAATGTCACAGGCAGTATCCAGTCCAGCTTCAGAGTGTGGCTGACTGAACATGTGGGAGCAGAAATCCAGTCCTTATTTTGCCACAGGCTGCCTTGGCAGCCCTAAGGCAGGCAGTATTTTTAGTTTCCCTGTGTCTCCCTTTCCCAAAACTGAAGTAAGGATAACAAAGCTTCCTGATCTTCAAAGGAAAGTATAAGTAAATTGTGTGATATTCTGTGATAGGGATTATACAAATCCTGAAAGTGTGTAATAAAAATGAATTTGATGGAGATTGAAGATTAATTTCTCAGTATCACCAGCTTCAGGAATAAAATGAGTTCACACATCCCAAAAGTTGGCAACATACTGGCCCTCATGACCTAACATGTAACTCTGGGTTGCCAAGCTTTTTCCTGTGTTGTCCCTTGCTGCTCTTTTAGCTGTTTCTGCAGTAACTACAGAGACAAAAACTTTACGTACAGAAGCTGAATATCAGAATTGGAAAAAAGGTGAATGATCAAGGGGAATTTTGTCATAGGGTTCAAGATAGTGCACCAGATTAACTGGGGATTTCCATATGAAGTTTTTATTTTGGCTACCTCTCTGTGACCCTCCTGGAGAAGAAAACAATTCTGAACCTTACTACAGTATATTTTAAAGCATATCTTCTAAATTGTTTCTGCTTAGGACCCCCAAATAAAAAAAAATCTCTTTTTTTCCCTATAAGAAAAGGCAAGTATTCACAGGATTATTTGGACATGTAAAAGTAGAGGAGGAAAATAAAAGTAATCTGACAGAACAGCTTTAAAGCTACTTAGTTTGTGATGCCTGTCAGTTCTTATGAGCTAAAACCAGCCAAGATCTCCATATAAATTTATTTTAGTGATTAAAAATAGTCTTTTGGAAATGGAAATTTGAAATTTTAACTTATTTTTTTCCTGGTTTAACATGAAATTCTTTTCCAGTGGAAGAAGGGGAAAGGAAATAAATTAATAAAGGAAAAGCTTGCCAACAAATGATAAGCCTTGAATTGTTGTAAACAATTGTAAAAAGTTAAGTGACATTATAGGAGAGTATTTTACCTGTTCTCCTCTTCCCCACTGCTAATTGAAATTATTTTATTCTCTATAATTAATTTTACAGCATTGAACAAGACAGGGAATCCAGGCTGTTCTCAGCTGGATAACAAACAGTAGAGCTATTCTTTTGGTCTGAAAACCCTGACGTCGTAGGGAAAAGTGATCCAGCTGCTTCCAAAATAGGCACATCTGTATACTGCAGTACTTTGTCTCTCAGGAATACTTGATGTATGCTCCACCAGTTGAAGAATGGGTGAGATAAATGTAGAGTTCCAGGATAAAAGGCATGAAAATACACCTAATCCCAAAAATTTTTAGGCAGTCTTTTGTGGTTTTTTATTTAGAAAACCTAATATCAATCTATTTTAGGTAGTACAGCAGACAGCTTCTGTTCTTCATTCTCCTTACTACTTGCAGTTTCTGGTGGGCACTTAAAAACTCTACTTGTCTTAAATACACTTGCAAATACTAAATCATTCTATTGCATCATTATGAAAAGAAGTTTTTCAGTATTCAGGTACTGAAATGCAAAAATCTAGATGGAAATTCAAAGCAAACATCTCATCAGCTGGCTTTGTTCTCATTTTCTCTTGAAAGGCAGTGTGTTTGAGATACTCAGAAGAAACATGAAATTTAAACGTGACTGTAAAGTGAAGGATAAATGTGATTTTACTTATGTAAGCAGTATTTCTTGCTTGTAGACAGTTTTCCATGTTGAATTGAATAGGACAGCTCCCAGCCACTGTACCTCCTTACTCCAGTAATATCAGGTAGCAGTGAAGTAACTATTGCTGAATCCATTGGTGGGGCAAAAGATTTGCTGCCTTTCCCAAAAGAGTAGTAAGAAAAGAGCCTTCTGAGCAAACCTTCATGCTGTCATTGTAGTAGGAGTAAGAGAACAGTTAGCCACACCAGCTGGGTATTGGCAGTCAAGGTATTTGGTCTCTGTTGTAAATGCTTTGTGAATAATTTAATAGGGTTGGACAGGATAGGAAAGCAGGCTGGACTGACTTGCTGGCTGATGCTAAAGTGGCTGTGTCCCACAGGGCTGCCAAAAGAGACATTTCCACTCCTTTTTCTCATCTATGTCAGTGTCAGTGTTCGTTTTGCTGTAAGCTGTAGTCCATTTCAGCCCCGCTGGTTCCCAGTGTTGGCTCCTGGTAGCATTGGCTGTATGACGGTCGGTGCTGGCGCACAAGAGGGAGCGGGACCAGGGCCAGACCGCAGCTGTTAACAGCAGCAGGGATTTGGGCTGTGCTGCAGAAACTGTGGTAACCACAGCTTCAAGGTGTGGTTTCACATCAGAGCTGGACTGACCTAGAGGAGGAGTGGAGGATTAGTGAGGCTGACCTTCTGGTCACAGCCAGCTATTTAGCTGGCTTCCCCAAACTGCAGCCTTGATCCCCCTCTTGTCTATTTGCATATGGAGTGGCAGTGGCCAGTCATGATGGGTAATCAAATTCACTTCCCTCTCACTACTGTCCGTATGCTGACATGATATTAACATGTCTTCATACAGAGAAAATATTTAAAGAATATTCTGTTTTTATAGTCAAGCTCTGTGCAACCTAAACCTGGGCCCCTTTTACATCATTCTAGCCTTTAATTGCTTGATGGATTTCACAGGATCTCATTTCATTCAATACACAGAACAGAACGTTCTTGCTGAACAAGGGAGGATGCATAAATTTTTGCCTTAGTCTTCACTTCCTGGATCTCAGAATCAAGTTGTGCTTTGAAGGCAGAATAAGTGCCTTCAGCTTCTTATGAGCTTTCTGTGACTTTTGTCACAGTAATACCTGAATGTTTTGAAAAAGCAGACAATGACTTTTATAAGCATACTCCCCAGATGGAAGGAGGCAACGCACTGCTGCTCTCAATTTTTCACCCCATTCTGTTTGTGGGAGCCAGAGTGGTGCTTTAACATTTCCTAAAGATTTCATAGCTATTTGCTGACTCTTTGGGAGAGGAAGCCTAGAGAATGTAGTGTCAAAAGTATCTCCTAATTAACATTCAGTACTATTTTATGATTAACTTTTAACACAGTAACTTCAGCTGAAGCCAGGCCTTTGAGATCTTTGGTCTGAGAAAAGATCGAACGTGTAGAAGATTGCAAATATGTAATTAGTGACTGCCTGTGAAAAGTGTGGAATTGGTTTGTGTGACATCTTCAGTTAATTTCATGTTAATGGCAGGGGTGGGATGCTGTTCTCCAGGGCGCCACTCAGCAGCATTAACTGGGACATATCTTTCCAATTGTCTGCCTCAGCTTTCTATGCATAGAATCACGGAATATACTGAGCTGGAAGGGACCCACAAGAATCATCGTGGCCAACTCCTGGTCCTGCACAGGACCATCCCCAAGAGTCACACCATGTGCCTGAGAGTATTCTCCATATGCTTCTTGAACTCTGTCAGGCTTGGTGCTGTTACCACATCCTTGGGAAGCCTGTTCCAGTGCCCAACTACCCTCTGGGCGAAGAACCTGCAGCAACCAAGTGGCAGTCATGCAAGCAGTCTGCTTTATGATTTCAAGACCTAGTGCTGAGGTTTCATATTCTCTTAAAATGGATCTCAGTGTGGTTGGTGCTGGCCAGGAATAGCCATGCTTTCTTACAGCTCATACCTATTTTCAGAAAGGATGAGTGTTTTCCAGCAGCCAGTTCCTTGCTGTGGCTTGTCAGACACTGAAAATGCAAGGCAGATGGGATGATGCAGCTTGGCCAGACCAGGCTGGTGTGGAGGGCTTGGGTTACCTCAGAGCAGTAGTAGTTCAATGACTTCAGCCTATCAGGAAAGCAGAGAGCTGCTCAGCAAGAAAGGAACCCTCTGCTCGGGGCAGTTTTGTATGGAGCTCTCACAGACACCTTAAGTTAGCACTTCCTAACTTGCTTTAGCTTGGAAGGAGAAGATTGTAAATCTAAAACTTTAAAAAGTAGTTCAAAGTGAGTTGATAAAAAAATTGGAAAATGTAATAATTTCCCATTTTGACTTTTTCAAGAAAGAAATATTTTTGGCAATCCTAAAGTTGTGACGTGTAGTACCATCACAGAGATTGCGATGAGAGGTGCCAGTTCCCTGCTGCTTTCTCAGGGCAGGAGAAAGTGTGGTGTTTAAAATCCTTTCTGAAAGGCTTCATAGTTACTTACTGAAAGCAGTGGTGAAATGGAAATTAATTTTGATGTTAGCATTGTATATATTTGAGTATTTTGTGTTTTTAACTGCTGATGAGCAGACAGCTCCCAGTTTATAGCTACTTAATCTGTTTGATTACAAGTCCTTAGTCTGTGCTCCTCTTTTGGTGTTCCTTTCTTTCTGTTGAGCCAGATACAAGTCATATGTCTGAAACATGGAAGAGTTGATGGAATTACTGTCTTTTTCCTTGGACATATTTCAGTGGGTTTTTGCTGTAGTGGCATTCCGTGTTGTGTTTATCTCTGTCCCCTCCAATGCTTAAAATTACTGTGAGAAAATGGAAAGGTCATATGCTGCAGGACTTCCGTGCAAACTTGCTTTCTGTGTCACGAATACGAAGCTTTTAAAACTAGCTAAAAGCTTTGTTGAAACTACTGGAGAATGATAAAATCTTTGAATTCAGATGAAGCAATGGTGAAACAGAAATATAGTTATTTTTAGGCCTTATGTAGATAGATACAGGTTTTTGCAACCTGTTTTGAATTATCTGTGATAAGAGAAAATCATATATTACTATTTACTATGTAGAACTTGAGGTTCGTCTAATCACATTTCTCTTTACAGAAGTATTATTTGGAATATCAGTGCTGGCACTGTGACAAAACATGTCCTCCTAGACTTGATGCCTTCTATGCACTGTTGGCAGTAGGTAGCCCCAGCTGTCTACTGATGGCAGTGAGCACCTTGAAACTAATTGTAAACCTGGTGTGCATTATACATGTATTAAACACTCACGGTATTCTGGCATTTCTCTAATTATCTGTTTAAATAAATAATTAAGAAAAAGTCTTTGTTGTCCAAAAAGGTCATGATATACCTTTCCTTAGGGCTGTACTAAGACTTAGAAATGAAAAAGAAAACTAGAAGAAACCTGACAGCCAAAAGTTCCTGCTCCATTGGAGTTTTGTGTTCTGATTTTGCTAAATGGGATCAGCACATGAATAGTTGCAGGCAGGTATCATAGCATGAATGTAGTTTAGTAAGAATCACTAAAAAAGTTTGAAAGGTTGACTTCTTTGGCTATTGTTGGTGTTTGAATTAGAACTGCTTTTTTGAATTCAAAGTGAACAAATACTAGAATTACATCACATGTCTTTTAAATGTTTATGTGTGCCATGACTTCCATAATGCATAAAACTGCAAGGAAAATAAGTTGTGCTTTTTGAACGGCAAGATCTAAAATTCTCACTGTTGGTATTTCATTAGTTTTTAGGACCAGTTCTTTTAAAGAGTTTTGCTTTTAATATAAATGAGTAATTGTTTTACATTTTCAAAGGAATAATAATGACATTGTGTTGCATTCTAGATAGTTCGAGTTTTAGGAATGCGACTTTTATTTTAAGGTTGCATGGGATCTCCCAAAGGCATTTCACTTTTGACCTTTAGATGAACTAAATGGATGTTCCCTTTTTGTACAACAGACAAGCCTGCTGGTGAAGTGTAAAGGCATTTCTTATTTAGCACAAAGTCAAGCTTTATGTGAGGAATTAGATATACAGATTAAGCAGCAGTACTAAAATGAAGTAATGCCAATATAATACCAATCTTGTTTTCACCCTAAATCAGTTTACATTCTTAGACTCAGATTGCTAATGTACATCTTTGTTATTAGCTCTGCCTTTAGCTCCTTTCCTTCTGTTTTTCCATTCATAATTTCATCAGAGGAGATGCCTATGTGTGGATGTGTGTGCTGAGAGTCAGACTTTACTTCTGCTGAAGTCCAGTGTGTCTGTCTTGTGAGGTAGTACATCTATTTGTTAGCAGATGTGTCTGATTTTCACAGTAGAACAGTTTTGATTCTAGGTAATGGGACATAGATAGATGCCCAGATTGTGACTTCTGCAGTGTATCTTAAACTGTGTCTTCCTTTTATTATGGTAAAATGTGTTCGTAACACATTAATTATTTCATCTGTTCTTCAAGGGTCTGTATATGCAAGGGTTTTGTGTGACATTGATTTTTAAAGAAAAGTACACGAGCTGTAAATGGATTTTAGATGTTAGAGAAGACAACCTGAAAAAAATGCCATACAGTGGAAGCAAAAAATGAAAGGATATATTGTGATGCTCACTAATCTGTAGAAATCCATTCATGGCTATGAATCAGCTTTTTTGAAGTGCAGAACCAATCAGAAGGAGCAGGCTCTGAACTCTCCAGGTGGGTTGTCCTTGGCCCTGGGGGGTGACCAAGGTTTCACTCGTCAGTCTTGCCTGCCCCAGAAGAACCGTATGCAGATGAGCGGTACCAGCGGTCACTTGTCCTGGCTAAAGACGTGGCCAGGACTATTCAGTTTTGCTTGGACAATGCCACAATGAGGAAGCATGGATATTATTTCCAGTTATTTACTATACATGGAAAGTTGGTCAAAATGGCATTGAAATACCAACTTCCATTTTCAGGCAGTTTGGTTTAGGTGTATCAATAAGAACAACAAAACACAACAGCACCCATCCTCTCCACCATCTCTCCTCTGCTGGACCTGCATAATTTGAGGGAAAAAATCAAGAAGAAGTATGGTACAGATAAAGTATTAATCACTCTCCCATAAACTTCCTTTGAATCCCATGTGGTAATAATTGGGTTAATGTATATCCCAAGGGCAGAATGTGGCACCTCAGTACTACAGTGCCATGCATTTGCTTTTTCAGGAAAGTTATAAATGAGTTTCAGTACTTAAATGGATTATTGCTCAGTTAATTTTTTTTTTTTAACAAATTTAGGTCAAAATCTGAGTCTTGCACAGGCCTCATTTCACTGAGAAGCAGGACATTTGGGCTTGAAAGGGATTTCACAGAAGCAAGGTCTTTTGAAGAGCAGGTACTTCTAAAACTGTTTGAGAGGCCTGAGCTCTGAATAACCTGAGTTAAGTGCAATGATTTCTTTGTTTTGCTGAACCTCCTCACCTCTGTAGTTTGAGCCGCATTTCGTATTTAGATGAAAGAACTGCAGAGAAAGTTAAAACTTCGCAGGCGCAATAGTGCCTGCAGAGTTGCTTTTGTAGGTGAGAGATGGCTCCAGCAGATGAGGAGAGAAAAGATGCTTTTGTGTAGGCTCTTGCTTTGCCACTTTCCTCTGACTCTTTGTTTTGTGAATACACTCTTGAGCTTTAATGGGCTTTCTATACTGCTTGCTCCCAATGCTAGGCTCTGGTGTTGTGAAGAGAATGGATTCTCAGCACTCTGCCTGCCTTTGATTTTATCAAAGGCAGAAACAAGGGAGGGAGAGGCATTTTGCTTCCCGGTATCCTTCTCAGCAATTAAAGTGATGGATGGAGAGAGCATCCAGCCTAGCAACTGCTTAAGCCAAGCAAGCTGGACTAGGCACGGGTTCCACTTTGTGCTGGTAGGGAATACAGAAAGAAGTGTTTGCCCCATTGATTTGATTTGTCCTGTGGACATGAACTAACATACCTGTTTCTGTCTGATGATCAGTGATATTTTGATTTTGAAAAGCTATGGAAATACTTCCATAGCTGTGCAGCTTTTCATTCTGACTTTGTTTATGGGAAAGTGGAATGATGAGTATAGTTATAAACTAAAAATTCTCAGGAACCTGTTTTGAACTATAGGCTTATGAATTTGGGGACAGTTCTTTCCTTTTAAGAAGTATGCCAGTGTTAGAATAAACAGGTGGAAAACTGGAAGCAAAAGCATTGGTAGAGCTTCCTGTTCCCTCCATGGCAGGGGGCAGGGGGACCAAACCATGTCTGGCATCAGGGTGATGGTGGGAAACAGTGTAAATCAGATGCACCCAAAGTACAGTTTCCTGTTTCATAGAAGCAGTGAGTTCAGCGATTCCCCTTTCTGTGTTGGCTGCAGAAAAAAAACATTCTTGCGTTCTTCCGAGTATTTAACCCGTCATCCAGTTACAGTTGTGAAAAATACAAAAAGATTGGAGTCCATAAAAGGAGATAATTTGAAGTTAATGGGGGCAGCTCTGTGTCACACAGAAATGGAATGCAAGCCATCGTGCCTTTCACTCTTGTGTTCTGTTCTTTTAAATTAATCTGCCAATTTAACTTATGTCTGTACTAAACAAAACTTTACATGACATAACAGAAATTAGCTTGTGTTTCTGCTTTGTTGCCTTGGCTCTTTCATAATACTGTAACTTTCTGCCTGCCTGAAGACAGCAGAGTGAGCCTCAGTGTGGGCTGAAAGGCAAAAGGTTGAATAGTTGAAGCTCAGGAGTTGATTAAAAGGGTGGCCAAAATGTCCATCCTGCCTCTGCTGTGCTCCCTGATACATATTAACCTAAATTGGTTAAATATACAACTTGATTTAAGAAGCACAAAATTGCTTCAGCAAATGAAAGCTACCTAAGCCTGCAGATGTAGCATAGTCCATAGCCTTAATTTTTTTCCTTCATTAGTAAGTTAGTACATTAGTTACTGAAATTAATATAGGGTGCAAAAAATGAAATTCTGTGCATCTGAATTTGTTTGATGAGCCTGGAGCATCAAAATCAAGTAAGCCTGATGATGACTGCCCCTGAAGTTTAAGGCAGCTGAGTTTTACAGCAGAGAACTGTTTTGTCCCTTGAGAAGGAACCCTGTAGCTGTTGTGAGGATGAGGGTGACAGCAGGAACACAGTAGAGGGAGAGAAATGTGGCTGTGACAGTGATGGTCAAGTGAAGACATAACATATGGGAGCGCTAATATTTGCAGCCATGTTATGCTGACCAAATGTGACTAACGCTTGGAAGACTAATGGTCAGTTGCCACCATTGATCTGTTAATTGAAGATGGCTTTTGTCTTAATCTCCTGTATTGCAACATGTTGGAGATGTGCGTCACTAGATGTTTACTGTTGAAGATTATTGATGTTCTTCCAGACTGCCTTGTGTGTGCTCAGTTTTGAAAACTTGAGTACAGTTGTTCCACTGTGAATTTTAGAAACATATGTTCAAGAGTATATATCTTTCATATTCCATTTGTGCAGCTGCAAACAAAAACTTGGTACTATCTCTTACTTAAGGGGAAAAGTAAAGAACGTGCTGTACCCGTGGATGAGTCATGATTCATTTATTTTCTATGAGAAATTTTAAATGCTGTATTGCATGACCTTTGCCATCTTTGTGTACAGTGGAAAAAATATGCCAAGCCAGGAATATCAATGAAAGTCTTCCCAACAACCAAAAACAGGCAAGTAAGTTCCCATTGGGTCTTTTCTTTTTTTTGTTCTTCACTAAAGGAGTCTTTACTGTGGAACAAATGATGATGACTGCCTGAGAATTTACAAGCTAAATAAGCTTTGAGATCATACAGCTGCCTGGCCTAACCAACATTATCTGATCTTACATCAAAGGAATGGGGCTTTTTTTGGTGGGCAAACTGAGTCTGGAGCAGACATGTCTGCTTCTATGTTTTGAACTGAAAGAGTTATTTATATTACTAATTATGGGCTAATATGGATAATGCATTTATTGAAAGTGGTGTGTGTAGCTATGCCTTGTTTATTTGGTGCTGTACTGAAATGGATGAAAGATGGCAAAGGAAAAATGAAAATTTCAAACCTAGACCTGAAATAAAGCTAGAACATCTAGGACAAGGTGCATCTCCCAGGTTTGTTCCCTGATGTGCTTTGAGGAATGTTGTTACCCAGTGCACTGTGTACAATGCAACAAGCATTTCTCATCCACTCCCTTTCCCCCCAAGCATCTGAGGTTCTTTTTCATTGAGAGTTAATGTTTGGCTTGTAACCAACCTAACAGCTTACTACAGCTTGCTCTGTGGACCCAAGCATGCCCTATAATGGATTAGATACATGTCTTTAGAATAGAAGGGATTGTGTCTGCTGTCCAGGGATATTTGTGGGGGTGGCAGAGAAATCAGAACAGACAGCCAATAAAATGCTCTTTCATTCATGCCACAGTTTTCATGAGGCTTCATAATGCTGTTTTTTGTGAGTGCATATTTTCCTAGTCTGTACAATTTTTGTTACTGAATATCCTGTTTATTAGCATACATCCTACAAAAAAGACCCCTAACACAAGGATACACCTATTGCCCAGTGTAGCAGTTTTCATAGGAAAGTGGGAAATTGAGAGTAACTTTTTAAGCCAAAAAGGGATGTTTTAGGAATTTTGGTTGATTAAGACAAAATATGAATTTTAGGGACATTGGTTTTTTAGATCTGGTTTTCACCTGTTCAGATGGACTTTTAGAGATTATGAAAATGGCATTGAATTGTGAATTGTAGTTGGTGATATTTGCAAATTACAGTTTTAATAAATTCTGAAAAGGGGCAGAAGTAGAAAACAGTTGAAAGAATAAAGTACAGTCTCTTTGACAGACTTGGGGATGCTTTGGTAGGATCTTGCTGCAAACAAGACTAAACAGTGTTGTACTTTTAAGTAGCATAAACTAAAGAACCACAATGGGAAAAAGAGAAAATATATTTGGAAACTATTTGAGAGGTTCACTAAAGAGATCGAGGAAGTTGGAGTGTGTTACACAGAAAACGGCAGTGAGGCCAAATTACTAGGAACCTTCATAAGTACAATGGGCTTGTAGGGGCAAACTTGAAAAGGGACAAATGAGATAAAAGGAGCTGGGGGCATAATAAAGATACAGTCCTTGTGCTTGCAGATGTTAAGAAAAAAACAAAGGCAAGAAGTTGCACCTTAATAGTTGCAGATGAAAACCTCATGATGAGTGAGGCTTATATCTTCAGGTGGTTAACACATGCATCATCAAGAGTCTGAGCTATCTTAGGGACAGAGCAAGCTAGAACCTACTTAAATTAGATGGTTATTTTAAAATCATCTGGCCCTCATGACTCAGACTCATGGCAGTACTCACAGTCTAGTTGTTGGGTTTTTTTAAGCTACAGAGCCATCAGACGAAGCAGTCTCTCACTCCTGCCCCTGCCCACTCCCAGGAGCTTACTCCCACTCCTGAACTCTGCCCCTTCTTGTGCTACCACAGGAATTCATCCCGTTATGTGGTAAAGCATGGCAAGGAGTTTATTTGGCTCAAAATTTTGATGTTTCAAGAGCTCTTTACTGTGTTAGGTTTTGGAAAATGTCTTTCACGAACCCAGTCCACTGCGTAGTTGTGCTGCTGGTAGCAAGGCAATCAGAGAGAGGTCTACTTTTGGTGGCTGTCCTTACATCAAGCGTTAGTGGACCTGCAGCATGAACTTAAACCTGAAGTTCCAGCATGTGAGAACTACCAAGGTGTAGTTCTATGTTGTGCCTGATCTGATTGGCTCTATATCTTTTTACTGCTCTTGTTGCTGTAATTGTCCTACTCTGAGCCAGTTCGAGTTCAATAGCCTATGGAAAACAGAATTATTCTTTTAAAAATAGTTGTCTTCTTTTTTTGGGGGAGGAACAGGGTGATTCCTTACAGTGGCAGTGAATGAGTGAATTGACTGAGGCAGGCGCAGCTCCACCTTTGGCGAGTAGCGATCTTACAGTTGTTGGCAGCTACCTTGGAGAAGTGATGTGAGGTAGCAGTTGGGGCAGAGCCGCTGTAATAACCCCCTTTAAAGGCTGGCAAAGGAATACCTGTGAACTAATCCTGACTACTCAGTTTTTCTCAAGTTCCCCAAAAAGCTCCTTGGCTGACTAACAGAGTGGAAGCACCCGTGTAAATAAACACCCACGCAGCTCATGCTGGCACCATCTGTGTTAAATCAGTTCAGTGGCTCTGTAATACAGTAGCAAGTGGACAGTGGCAAAGCTGCAGATAACAGAGAGTTCAGTAATGATTTTAACATGTCTCAGCTACTTCATGATGCAAATGTCATGTGTGAATGTTGGGTCATATGATGGAGGGAGGCAGTACCATACAGTCCTTCATGGGAGGCTTGTGTAGGATGTCTGGGAAAAAGGAGGAGCATCACTGCTCAGAAATGCAAGAAAAGATAAAAAGCACAGGTCTTGAGCTCTATAAAAAGTTGTGCATGATTGACTAAGAATAAATTCTCTTCAGGTAAAATGAGAATCATGACATTTCTAGGAGAAGGATTTGGGTTGGTCATTAAATTGCAAAGTTTTAGGAAAGACCAGACAAGCACTACAGGAGGTGGGTGTAGCGGATCCTCCCTTGAGATAGTAGGCTTAGTAGCTTCTTGGGTTTTCTTTTGTAGATGGTATTTTCTAGTTTTTCAACTTAAAGAGGAAGCATGGTGCTTAACTGCTAGTGTACACCAGGAGAAATTCAATGAGCTACAAGATACCTTCAGAGAAATTTACTTTGCTTCAGAGGAGCTGAAGGACTGTTAGGCATTACTTGATGTCCTATAGTTGCCTCAAACATTGGCAATTAAACTCAATTTCAGTGTGCATCAGTGAACACTTGGAAAACTAATCAAACCTATTCACATGCTATATTCACATATTTCTTTGCTTCCCATAACCCCCTTTTGTTGGATGCAAAAAGGAAGTCCTTTAAAATCTTTTGTTTGTTTGTTTGTTTCAAGAAGGAGGCTATGGGTAATTATTATAAGCAGAAAAGCTTTGCTTGTTTTGCCTCAAACTGCACAAAAATAAATGTACAAAGGGTTTAGAGATTCTCTAGCGCTTTCTTTAGGGTCATGCACCAGGTGGGGAGCCTAGCTGCCTATTCCTCCTGATCTTTGGTTTGCATTTTTTTTTTTTTTTGAATCTCAGTGAAGGGAAAAAAAAAAATTAATTAGGGAAGAAACATTAGTGAAGATTTTCTTTCATCACAGAAATGGGAAATTTTAGAAATGCACTTAATGAAAAATGTCTTTACCTCTGTCTGATGTTATTCTTCCTTGGTAGCTAAATCTATCATTCTCCCAGAATGTTCATATTGCCCATAACTTTGAATTTTTAGTCACCTTTGGACGGAATGGTCATGGGAGTTATGAGGCTGTTTTGAAAAACTTCAGTGAATGTGGCTGAACTGAGTGAGGACCTGTTTGGGAGCAGAGAAAAGTTTTGTTGTTTCTCAGGGTGAGGGATCTGTGTTGCCAACATGGCAGTCAATGTCAAAGAAAACTCCAGTGACTTCTGAAAGGTTCTTTCCTCACCCTCCTTGCTTGTGCTCCCATGTAGTGCAGCTTCTTGGCACTGCCTACATTTTACACAGAACATATGTATTGGGGCAGTTAAGCAAGAAGACAGAGCCAATATATTGTTCTCTTAATTTACTTATGACCTTGCACGTATCTGTAGCTTACATTAAATTACATGCGCCATGGATTTACTGTATGAGGACAGTTTTTTTAAGCAATGTATTTGTTATGAAGATAATGCTTCCCCAGTAGGAAAAGGAAGACTGTGTTGTTTCAGTGACATGTCTTTGTAATTTGAGATGACATTTCTTTTCAGAGCTTAGACTTCATGTGTGCAATTATAATAAAACCCCCAGATCTTTGGTATTCTAAACTGCAGGCAAACACAGTTCAATAGAGGGATGCAAACAAATATTTTATTTTTTTAGTAGTTTTCATCATTACTTAGAAGCCAAAAAAAAAGAAAAAAAATGAGAAAATTTAGCTTCTGTTCCACCCAGATTTACAGAAATTTAAATGCTGAAAGTTAGCCAAGCTGAGAAGGATTTTCTGATAGTAAACCAAAAAATTTACCATGGGTTAGGATTGAGTGGCAGCCCTATGTGTGTGTTAACATACTAGGGCTGGAAGAGCCAGGGATGGACAGATATCTCTCTGTAGTGTTCTCTTTTAATCCACAGACTTGGCTCAGTCTCACTTTTCTGCTCATCTGTGGCACATCTAGGGGACTTCTCTTTTTTCGCAGCTCATCTTTTCTCCTGACATCTCCTACTCACCAGTCTTCTATGAACCAAACTCCACCCTATTCTCCACTTCTCTATATTTGTTTCCCATACCTCTCCTGCCTTACCAGTGGGACACTCATGGTTCCCTTGCTGAGGCCACCCTCATTCTATCTGCCCTGGGTTCCAGCCAATGGCATCTTCATCTTTCTCTGGGTACCATGGGCTATTGCCCTCATCTTGGCAGCCTCTTCAGTCTGTGCTCTTATCTGGCCCTTTTTGTCACAGAAATGAAGCTGTTCCCTTTGACTTTTTACTATTTCCATCCTCCCAGTCTCCCAGTATAGGGAGCTGCCTCCAGGTTTTGGTTGCTGCTGCTCTTCTCCATAAGTCCTGCATGGTTCTGGAACTGCCTGCAAGTGTATCCCCTGTCCCGCTCATCCCACGGCTCCTTTGCCATGCTGCCCATTGTATTCTGCTTCTGAGAGGCTGCTTTATTTTGTCTGCTGATCCTGTTAATCATAGTTCAAGGGCTGTCTTTTTTCTATTTTTTCCCCTGCTGATTTGCATGTCATTAGGTATGTTAATACTTGCAATGGATGTATATTTAAAATAATATTTTATTTTTTTAGTTAATTGTCTGGTTAAAGCCTGGATACATGATGGTAGGCTGAGAGAGAGTAGAGCTCATCCCAACTGGTGGAGTAGCTCATCCTAAGCTTGCTGCTGAAGCTGCTGTTCTAAAGAATGCTGTGCTTTTTTCTTAGAAATACTTTCTTCTTGTAGTAAACCATGTTGAAAGAAACTATGGAGAGTGGTGTACTCTGAGTACTATTTCAGTAAACTGGTGACAATACAACTAGATAGTCCAATTGTCTAATGAATGCCGGTAGTGGGAGCTTATCTGATTTGTGTCTTTGCGGGAATTCATTAAAATAAAATGCATGTATTATGAAGATCCACACAATAAGTACAATTTTTGCCTCCATTGGTGTGAATATCCAGCTGGCCAACTGAACTTCCAGCATTTCCAACAAAGAAAGTATAATGAAGGATTATTTTTATATTTTTTTCCTAGATATGTTACTGTAATTCCTTCAGTAATGAAATACAAGTGTGCCATGGTTGTCTTAAATATCCCTACTTGATTCATATGGCCTGGTGATGACTTCACTCTTAAAGGAAGCTGTTTCTCATGAAATGCTCCTGGAATTCAAGGGTTAAAAATCTATGTAGACAAATGATGGCTGACCACGTTTAAGAAAATTTCATGGTGTCATTTGAGCCAGCATCCTTAATACTGGGTCAGAGTTTACAACATTTCCTGTTTTCGGTGCTTTGTAATTGTAATCTAATCTCTTTTGGTTTGGAGGGGAGATTAAATCATTGCCAGGGACTAATTTATGAAAACTGAAAGTACATGAAAAGTCAACTGGTTTTGCTTGAAAGTGAAAATATAAAGTGAAATAGGGTAGGCTTCTATTTTGAAGTGAAAAATAGGGCTGATATTACAGTAGTCACTGAAAAGCAGTTCAACATACAGCTTTCAAATGTTGTTTTTCCTAGTTCAAGGCAAAGACAGTGTAGAAAGCCTTTCTGTAATGATCAATTTCTATAATCCACTTCTCTAATAGCTTAAGTATCACTTTTCTGAATCTTGAAAGTATCTTTCAAGAATTCTGAAGCTAGTGCCTGTAAACTGAATTTATTTTATAGCAAATTTATTATGGGATGTGCACTTCTAGAAGTTATTATAAATGAAATAAGATATTTGATGCCCAAATGGCTAACATACTGCTACTATTAGTTTAGAGTAAACAGATAACATTAAAAATTGAATCTGATAATTCTTTATTAATCCTACAGATGACTCTTCTTAAATATATGTGAAGCTTCTATTCTAACGTTCATATTTATCTCTTTATACTTCATAATATTTCTGCCAAAGGGTACTTTTGCTCTACTTACAGGCATTTAAAATTAATTTACTGTGTCTTGCATTTTAAAGGTGGCTAATCTTTAAGACCAGAAATTTTTGCCTGAGAATGTGCTGTGATTTGAAATGTTGTTCCTGTAAAAACCCGCCTGGAGAAGGAACTGTTGGAGGAGTCTCCTGACTCCATCTGCTCTTCCTTCGCTCTTGGGATGAGTCTCAAACAATTCAGTAGTTTATTGAAAAAAGACTCAATCAGAGAGGGATGAAATGGAGCATATATACAGTGCATAGAATGTCAAAAACACAAGACTAAATTATTAATTTCTCCATATTTCCCTGTTCCTAAAACATTGTACACTTGTTACAAACCTAAGCTGACAGAAGGGTAGAGGTCTTAAGATATTTTTGTGTTGTGAAAATGAGCAAGACCCTACTAATGACTGAGGAAAAAAGTGATTGGAGTTACTCTTCTCTTAGATATGAGAGACTATAAATGTTCTAAGCTTCAGTGAGAATTGGAACTGTACTGAGGCAACTGAAAATGGTGGCGTTTTGATTCTTTTATTGTTGGTTTGGTTTTTTTCTAACCATGGGAATCCTTTAGTGCTTCAAAGTTTCTTTCATCTCCAGAAAACTGATGTAGTCTATAAAGGATACACTTCCCCACTCTTTTGCTCTTGTTTTCATACACCAAGGAGTTACAGAGATTATACTACTTGTACAGTTTCTTCAGCTATCTTCTTCCACCTCTCAAGCATCACATTTCTTTTCAGAATTAATCATCCTCAGGCTGGATCTAACCTGTGTCCAAATCTCAGCAACACCTTTGCATGACATCAATTTGAGTCACACAACACAAATACAACTGTGGCTTTCATTTGAGTGTCACCCATGTGTGAAGAACTCAGGATTGTCGTGCCTGGTCATTAATGCCCTGAGTGTTGTCATAGGCAGGGACAAAACAAAGCTCTTGATGACTATTAGTACAGATCATGTCAGAGAGAGAAGATTAATGGCTGTTGTAAGAGGAAACAATTGTATTTAGTATGTTTCAGACATTTAGGAGTGGGGTCCTGTGATCACAGTTTGTCTTTTCAGGTGGGTTTTACACAGCAAAAGATGACATTGTCTGTTCCAGAGTTGGATTTAAAGAAGTCCCTGCTACTGGGAGTAGGAACAGTAGGTGGCTGGTTACTGCTACAGAACCAAACATTCTATTAACTAAAAGGAAGGGTCTTTCCAACAGCTACTCCTGCTGTAGGAAACAGGGAAGTGTGCTGCTTACATGTATATATTTCTGTTCTGTTTTGAGTGATTATCACTTCTGGCAGTTGTCTCAGATACAGGTGAAACTTCTTATTTTCCCCTTCAGGAGTAGTTTCTGCACAAGGATTTTCCTCAACTTCTTTAGAAAGGCAGATTTTGAAACTGAGATTTATGATAGGGCAACTCTGCTTTCTGAAAACTTATGATTGTGCAACTAATTCACTGACTTACAAATCTCATCTGTGAGGTGCATTTATACATTACAGTTCATATTGCTTTGCTTTAAGAATTTAAGCTAGCTAATTGGGTCATGAATTTCCTGTTCATTTTCCATGTTACTGCCACTGCATTTGCATTTCTAGAACAGTTTTTGCCACTTCATAGTCATCTAAGTCCCAGTCATGAGGTACACAGTTAAAAGAATGTGAATTGGTAGAGTAGACCAACAACCAAATGTTAATGGTGCTGTGTGCCTTCACAAGGCGTAACAAATCTGTTGCAGTACCATACAAGTAAGCTATGAAATAAAGTCTCCAGGGACTTGTCATTGGTGTGAAAGCTTCCATACAGGACATGGCCAAGGCACACCACAAATTGCCAAGAGCAGGATTAGGATGTGAACTGGCAATGTGTCTGTTGTCCCAGGTGTGTGCTTGTCCAGCATTGTGTGCATATAGAAAGAAGCCAAACTAAGGATTCTTCAGAATAGAACAATTTGAGCGTTTGGAGACCAGTTGAGTTTGTCCTCGAGCTTTTCATTGTCAACAGTAGCCATAGGACAACATTTTACTGCCAGTGGTATCTTCTAGTCAGAAATAATCAAAAACTTTCTGTGCTTTTACACATTAGAATGTATTTGGAGTTTGCTTGTGATTCAAGTATTTAAGAAGTTTCAGGGCTTATTGTAGATATATTAAAAGTAGCACACAGAAAAGACCAAGAGAGTTTGCAAGAAAGGAAAAAATTATGAAAGTCAAGGGTCCTTCTGCCCTGTATATTAAAATGAACATTTTCATGAGGTATTTTAATTTAATCACCTTTGTTAAGCATTTTTAATGTATTTTTGATTTGTTTTGTTTTTCTGGGGGTTTTGTTTGGTTGGGGTTTGTTGTGTGTGTGTTTGGTTTTTTTAAGGCATATTATTTTTTAATGTTCCATTACTCTTGTACAATTACTGAAAAAGTCTGGAAATAATACATTTGAAGTTTTACAAAGACAAAATTCAGATGTTTACTTCTTTACAAAATGGTGACACGCAGCCATCTGAAAGGAAGGAAGGATGTGAAAAGTAAGACCAAAGGAAGAAGTTTGCTATTTTAATGAGTATAGCAGAATCTTCTGTGGTACTGATTGCTTGATGTTTCCATTTTCCTACAGAGGCTGTTTTTGTATAGCTTTTTTTTCCCAAGGGATGAGCTGGTGGTTCCACGATCTCACAAGTGATACAAGGTGCCATTACGTCGGGCCTTGATTTGAGTAGAATAAAAGCATTCATATTGTTAATGTGTACATTTCAAGACAGCTTCTGAGATAAAAACAGGGTTTTTTGGGTTTCTTTGCAGTTAAACTGTCTTTACCTAAGCAACTCCTAACTTTGGTTTTGATATTCTGGATTATTTTAGAAAATCTGCCAAGTGTGGAGAAATTAGATGACTTCATAACATGCTGTTTTTAATAGAGGATGTAAAATTCTTATCATGTGAGAAGTAAAAATGCTATGTTGAATGCTTATACATTAGGAATAAATAGTGGTAAAGTCAAGATCCTACACTGAAGGTAAGAGAATTTGTGGTGGTCTTGTTTTCCTTTGGCCATTTGGAGTGCCTCTTAAATTCTTAAGGCTCTTTGACTCAGAAAGTTAGACAAAGAGTAGTCATATTTAGTAAACAAATGGGTGTCAAAAGATGTGCTCATATAGCCAAATCTGAGTGAGTAATAAGATTTTTTAAAGTCTTTGAGTACTCAGGTTTCTCATCATATTGTTAGGTGATGTGATAAGTGCAACACTGTTGAAAGAATCTGCTTCAGTGGTTTGGTTCTGCTTAGTGCCCTGCAAATTTGAAAGCTGTGAAGCTCATTTTGATTTGTACAGAGGAAATACTAATACTAATGTTAATGCTATTGCTAAACTGATTTTTGCAGGTGTTTTGTCCAGTGGTTTCTCATGACTTTTATTTCTTAAAATTGGATGCTTTAAGTGTTGTTCCTATCCAGCAATATGCTTATTTAGTTGCTCAAACTTGTTAGATGTTCAGAACCTCTTGAAGGCATTTTGATTCACATGGCCTATTTGGCAAAACTTTTGTCTCTATGTTGAAGAAGTTCCGCCAAGGAGTCAGATACCATGGGTACATATCAAAGGGAAAAAACAGATGTATGTTCTTTGAGTCTGAGTCCATTCTTCTGTTTTGGCAAACTGTGTCCATCTTCCTAGCCATTCAGCTGCTGTGTAAGTTTGTAAATCCCTGTGGGGTATGTTCCTTCTGGGAGATGCTGTGGCACAAGTGTGTTCGTGACTACAGATGCTTGGAATTGTTGAAGTCTCTGAATTGCAGATATATTTTTCTTTTTTTTGTTTTTTTTTTTTTTTTTTTTTTTTTTGCTTTTCTTGTTTTATTTGAAGTTGAAAGAAGTGACAGATAGAGACAGATAGAATAACATTGCATTGAATGACCTTAATTGTGCCTTTGTGCAGATGCTTACAGGTTCTGCAATCTGAAGATCCTTTTCCTCCTCTTTCTCCAGCTTGGGGCAGCCTGGCTCTGTTCTTTGTGCCCCTTTTATTTGTCAATCAGAATCCCTAATCATAGAATCGTAAAGTACCCTGAGTTGAAAGGGACCCACAAGGCTCATTGAAGTCCAACTCCTGGCTCTGCACAGGACAGACCCAAGAATCTCACTACATACCTGAGAGTATTGTCCAAATGCTTCTTGAATTTAAACAGGCTTGGTGCTGTGACCACTGCCCTGGGGAGCCTGTTCCAGTGGTCAAACACCCTCTGAGTGAAGAACCTTTTTCTAAAATCCAACCTAAACCTTCCCCAACACAACTTCAGGCCATTTCCTTGGATCCTGTCACTGGTCACTACAGAGAAGGTGACCCTCACAAGGAAGTTGTAGTCTGCAATGAGGTCTCCTCTCAGTCTCCTCTTCTCCAGGCTGAACAGACCAAGCGACCTCATACAGCTTCCCCTCAAGGCCCTTCCCCATCTTCATTGCCCTCCTTTGGATACTCTCTAATAGCTCAGTGTCTTTCTTATATTGTGGCACCCAAAACTGCACACAATATTCAAGGTGAGGCCACCCCAGTGCAGAGCAGAGCGGCGACTGGTGATGCTTTATCTGATGCCCCCCAGGACACTGTTGGCCCTCCTGGCTGCCAGGGCACTGCTGACTCACATTCAACTTGCCATTCACCAGGTTATCCAGGCCCCTTTCCACAGCACTGCTCTCCAGCCTCTTGTTCCCCAGTCTGTACACACATCCAAGGCCGTCCTGTCCTACATCCAGGGTTGCCCTATCCTATGCTGCAGTGCTATTTTCCTGCTTTCCTTTCTCCACTTTAAGTACTTCAAGTAGTGCCAGCCTAGAGTTGTGCTTGCAGAGGTCATGTCAGGTGATGAAAATGGTATAAATTCTTCTATTTCTGATGAGTCTGGGAGCTACTGGAAGTTACACAGTTTAATTATTAAAATGGTTTTAAATAAAGTAACTTCTGTTTCTTTCTAGCACTTCATATGACTTCAATTAAATATTTTGTCTTTATCTTAATAGGGTACTTCTCAAGCCCAAATTATTTTACTTGAAGATCAAATAAACTGTTAGATACAGAGAACAATAAATATTATAAAAACTTAATATAAACAAATATATCCTTTAAAGCAAGCACCAGTGAAATTAATGGAATAATTCTCTTGTAAAACTTTTGCTTATATTAAGTCTAGTTAAAATATGCTAATGGTAACTTTATTAAACACACTGAATCTGCACTAAAAGCTTGAATTATGTAATAGTTGTATTTTTTCTATTTCGACTTCTGAATTACATCAGCTAGAAAAATGATACAGGAGCAAATTCAAATCAAGTTACCACTATCCGTGTGCAAGAAACATGAGCTGAGCCCAAAGCAAATGTGATTTTAATTTAAAAAGAATATTTTTGATAATTATCCTTCCGTTTTTGTGACATTTATGCACTCTTTTTGATCTTTGGTTTGCAGATTTCTGATCTATGAGACAGTCAAACCAATGAAACTTTTTAAATAAAAAAAAAAAAGCTAGAGGATATCCGTAAACTAACTTAGCTTGAGTCTAAGGAGCAATGCCAAAAAGAAAGGACCCCTGATAGTCATGAGCACTTGCCACACATCTGTAAGGCAGCAGTCACAAGTTTAAGGTTGTGTATAGGCAGCATTGATACCCTTATGATTAATGAGGCACTTTTATTAAGTAGAAGTAGTGAATTTAATTACTTCAGTTTTCTTCAACTTTTCATGCAGTGTAAATATGAGATTTCCTTTAAAGTGTTGTTTAGATGTGTGGTTAAAAGTGTGGTCTGTTCTAGGGAGCAATTTGGGAATACATCTGGCGCATTAAGGATGTTGCCATAAGAATGACATGTTCTGAACTTTGAGTTTTAATATGACTTCTGCAGATGTGCTGGCATCGAAAGTTGGTCTCGTGATGTGACTTTGGGTGGTTTTGCTTACATTTATCACTTTTTTTTTTTTTGATGGCACTTGTTACTCAAAATGGTCGATATTTGCGTTTTTGTAGTGAAATTATTAAGCTGAACATTTTTTCATTCATGATTCTACTTGGAATGTTCTGAAACAGCTAGACATTTATCATTTGCAACCAGCATTAATTCTAGCCAAATGCTGATCAGCTAGGACTATGTGAGTCTTCACATCTCTTTTGTATATGTCTTAAGGACTTTCATCACTTGAGGATGATTTTCTTGGGTTTATGCTTGTGTGTTAGTATTGAGAACATACTGCAAATCACAAGGATGTATACGTAAGGATAAAGGATAATTAGAAATTTTAATTTTAATGTTTTTTTTTTTTTGTACTCTGGATGACATGTCTTCCAGAGGTGTTCATGGGTTGAAAGGGTTTTAGGAAAGAACATTGGCAACCTCCTTTTCAACATCTGCCTAAGTCCCCTGAAATTTGCAAATTATGATGTAAAGCCTTGTAGGTACTGCCACGGTGTATGATCATCTTTGTAAAGTAAGAAGCCTGGTTAGGCTTGCAGTCACATTGCAAGTAACTGCTATCTGTATCTGTAGTAACATGAGGTTGGTCAACCTATTAAAAAAAAAAAGGACATAATATCTTACAAACCGATAAGAAATGGGATTATTAAACAGAAGTCATACAGGTATATGAAATGGAAAGAGATCATCACCTCCTTTCCAGAATAATTTTGATAAGCATAACTTTAGAGATACTTTGAACCCCCTTTAATTAATACTAATAAAAATTGAAGTATCTTTGTTAGTAAGTGAAAAACTATTGGAGATGGAAATATGATCAATAATACTTCATTTTACAGGTAAACTGGGGATCTCTATTTTTTTTTCTGTCACAAGCATGTAGTAGCTTATAAATTTACCAGTTTGCTAGTTTATCTCAGGGTCTGGTAAAATAGTAAGTGCCTTTGATAATTAAAGTACTTGTGACACATATATCAATCTTAAATCCCCTATGTCAGACTGTTTCTAGGCAGTTCAACCTATGGTCCTACTTGCATTATCTTGCCCCTCCACTATGGCAGCATTTATTTGACTGATCTCATCATGAAAGTAATTTGATAATCTCAACCATACCATTAAAAAAAACCTGGGAAAAAAGTAGTGTAATTCCAGGATGAGTTTGATGTGTGGCAGGACAAGAGTAGAGCTAGGACTGCAGAAGGGAGAGGACAATCCTGTGGCAAGTCCCACTAACTCTTCTGTTCTTGTGGCTTTACCTGTTTGACCCAACCCTTCACAGAGTCATTGGAGGAATGGCTTTTGTTTATGTCCTTTGTCCTTCCATTTGGATGTTTATGCCTCTTATTAGCAAGATACTTTTTTTGGAAGAACTCTAAAGTGGATACTCAGCCTGCTTCTCTAGTAGTCCACGTTTATTAATTTCAGAAAATTTTTTTTTTTTTTTTTTAAATATGACATCTTTAGTATTGACCTTTTACTGGATGCATGAGCTTATGGGTTTTAATTCTAAATAACGAGCATGGATTTTGAAGCCTAGTTGTGTCTACTTCATTAGTGGAAATGATCTTTCTGCTGAAACATTATCCATTTGCTTCTTAATGTTTTTAAATAAACTGGTCACAAAATATTTAGAGCTATATCTCAATGTTCATCAATGTTTGCATTTCTGCTGACCACTTCATGCAGGAATACAGGTTAAGCAAATGTTTAATTTTATTCAACTATAACTTTTCCATCACTCAGGAAGTTGCCATAGAAAAGAATGGGTTTTCAGCTTCTCTTCTAAATCACGTTATTTCCGTTTCTGCAATGAAAGCTATTTACTTTTCTTTTTGTACCTAATCAGTATGGCATTTTTATAAACTGTCAGATATCAACCACTTCCCTGGATGCTCGTGAAATATGTTTTTATTTACCAAATGCAGTCAGCAACTGAAGTGGTGCAATAAAAATTACTGTGTATGCTTTGCAAGAGGAAAAAAATCAATTTTTGTCAGCTTCCTGTCTAGTCAACAAAGACACATAAAAGAAAGAGAGGACTGACAAGTTTGTTTCCTTTTGCGTCTGGCAAATGTTGCACACTAAAATAATATTTCCTGTGTAGCTATTTTGCTCTGATGTTCCATTAAACATTTAAATTTTTACTAAAACTGAATTTTCAAATGTCAATTTGGAAAAAATATGGGTTGGAGAAATTTTTGTCTGTTTTTCATTTGGGCCAGACAAGTAAATTAGAGTACATGTGGATAGTACTGGTTTTTCCTTGGGACTATGTTTTAAAAATGGCAAAAGCACCCAGTTGACCAGACACATTACTGAAAATTAGTTGCACAGCTGAAAAATAATAATAAAAAAGTCAGTCTAGGTTATTCTTCTGTTACTGATTTTGCAGACAAATTAGTCTTTAATAGATACCTTATTTGCTGTGCAATGTGCATTTAGTATGTCACAGTCCAATTACAAGAATGGTTTTGGACTAAGGAGCTAATTTGTAAAAGGAAGATCGACCATTATAATTTCTACAAGTATGAATATTCTGCTGTGTTTATGTAAGGATTGAATTCAGAGCAAGTTAGTTTGGGCTGCAGGACTTCAGAGCAATACAAGCCACACTGATGATTTGTATTGCCTCTCTGAACTCCTTTATGCCATAAGGCTCTTAGCTAAGAACTGAATCTCCAATAGGAGGTGTAATTACCATAAGTGTGGATTTAATGGGACAAAGTCTGAGATTAAAACATCTAATTTGTGCTTAAGCCCCCTTTCCATGTAACTTTGATGTTCATTGGACAAATGAGGAGCATCTTGAAAGGGATCTGATTCATCCATTCCCTATAAGCCTAATGCACACAAGTGCTCTGAGTTCTTTCAAGTCATACAAGTTATTTTCAACTTTTACGTCCCAGTGTGGTGATACTGCTGCTCATCAGCTAGCAGAGAGGACGTGCACTCTTCTCCATACCTTCTAGTTCTCAGAGAAGTTATGCAATCCCTCAGTAAGACTGTGGTAAAGCTCATCTTAATTTTTTTATGTGTGAAGTCTGGTAGAAGGGAGTCACAAATGGTCATAGGCTATGTGTGCCCAAATGTGTTTGTTAAAGACAGAGGCTGTTGTTCATTGAGGGAGGTATTTACTACTTCTGCCATTGTTTGTGCAGGATCTATAGCCAGTGCCTTGCTTCAGATAGGAGGTAGTGCCTCAACCATGGGGCAAAGTTCTTCCACAGCAAACTTGTGAACTGAAACAGTGATTTGGGTGTTGCTTCCCAATTATGTGCCCAGTTGCTTAACTTCACATGTGGTTTGAGAGTTGCAGTTTGTTTGGGGGTCTTTTTCTCCTCTTTTTTCCTTGTCCTCTTTTCCTATCTTTAGACCCTTTCTTAAAGGACAACACCACTCACAAGTCCCTAGTACTTCTCAGAGAGGAATAAAGTGACCTTTGGGGTCATTTGTCTGCAACCACAAAGGAAAAAAAACCCACTTTTTTGACTTTTGTTTCATTGTCTTCATACTTCTGAGCAGGAGTTGAATCTTCACTTCTGTACTGAGCAAGGGCGTTTGCAAAACGTTGAGCTTTGCATTTAAGAGAAATACCTCTTGCAAGTAGTGACTCTTAACAGTCATGGCCATATACATCTGTAGTCTTTAAATAATCAGTAATGTCCTTTGAAAAGTAGCTTGAAATGAGTGGAGTATTTCTGGGGTGTGTAGAGTCTTTAGAAGAAAAGATACTGATGTGTCCTGAAGAGAGAGCAGCTTGTATTTAATGGCATCCTTGGCAGGAGCCAAAGACAAGATTCAGTGGCCTGTTAGGGAGCAGAGTAAGCAATGCTTCCCCTTATTGCTTTTTAGGAGTCCAAACAGATAAATGACTATCAGTGTCCTTGCAAAAAATATTAGTTTAACTAAACTAAAGTTGTAACTCAGAGCTTAAGAGAAGATGCCCAGGTGGATTGTTGACTGGCAATTTGTTAAAATATTTAAGAAAAAGTGCATAACGTAAACTTCTGGTTCTGCTTCCACTACAGAAATTATGGTAGGGTTATAATACAAATACTCTGAAAACAGTTTTCATTTTAGGAGTACTTTTCCAATTTTAGGCCTTCCCCATGATGCTGCAGTTTTTAGAACTGACTGTCATCAACAAGTGGCTGAAATCTTTCACTACAGCAATTAAATGGAGCTTTTTTTACTATAGTGGTGGTATTGCCATGGGATGAACCTGTTTGGAAGAACTTTGAGATCTACAGGGAAGAAAAGTGGGTTTATGGGATGAATTTTTGTGTATTTTGGCTGGCTGCTAAGTAGACTAAACATGCTACATGCTTTTTAAATCCTGTGTTTGACAAGGATGTTGAACTGCTGTGGTTACTACTGCTGTTTCCAGAATACTATAAGGTTCTTAAAATGTACCAATTAGTTGCTCATTAACAATCTCGTGACTTTTTGTTGAGTCTGCTGGCCAGAGTAAGGCCATCACTACCTTACCTGTTTCCTCTTCCCAGTGTTACTGAGGAGATGAGTAAGCTAGTGTTGTGAAATATGAACAATGTATTTTAAACTGTTTATATTAATTGTTACTGTTATTTCATTGCCAGAATTTTTGAAAAGGTTGGGACTCCTTTTTAGGAGAAAAGACAACTGCACATGTTTTACTCAAGAAGTTGCACAGTTCTGATAAATTTATGCAATAATGATTGGATACGTGGTAGTTAAATTTGTGAGTCCTTAAACACTCTATCTGACAGTACTCCTGGAAAGCTTTTAAATGTATATACATGCAGTATGCCATGGAGGTCAGTGGGGTCTTCCCAGTTAAGGTTTTCCTTGCAGAAGCTGCTTGACAAATCCTGGTAATGTCAGACAAGGCTGTGCATGCTGTACAGGTACAGCCACAGCTTTGGGGAGTGATTGCAGCACTGTCTGTGCTGAGGAGCTGCTGCCAGTGCACGTGCAGAGCCCTTGTGGCAGGTACTGCATACCCACATAAAGCTGCATTGTTTCCTAAGTTATGCAAATTCACACCCAGGGGGAACTGAAGGGTAAGGAACTGGTGATGGGAAGCAGAGTACTAAGAAGGAGCAAGTGGACACCATTCCTGCAGCATATGTGGCATGGAGGCTGGAGGCCTCCTGGGGAAGGTCTTGCGCAGGGTGTTGGTGTTACCTGCAAGTGCACACAGCCTCCTCCACTGGTGATAGATCATTCTGCAGGACGGTGGTAAAAGGAAATGAGGAGCTGCATCCGTGAAGATGCAGTGCTCAGAGCCAACCAGATGGAAGTCGTGCTCAGGAGGTGTGAGTTCAGGACACAGCAGTCTGTGCATGTACTAGACTGCATGTCACCTGAGTTTCTGCTCTGGACTTAAACTAGAAGTTCAGTTTATCTTCCTGTACTTTTGTCACATTCTTTGGTGTGGATCCCAACTAAGAATATTTTGCTTCTCCATTTATTTAGTCTAGGCAGGGATGGCAGAGGCCAAAACCCTCCACTTCCCAGCACTGTGTTGTTTCAAAGCTGTTACTTCTAAATGTATTTGTTTATGTGCATGTTTCTCAGCTAACGGAAGGGAAAGCACTGCTCATGGAGATGCTGTAAACATTTGCAAGACAGCTTCACTGGCTTCCTGCATATCTCTCTTGAGCATCTTCTTTGCTTTCTGGTTTACAAAAATGCCTTGAGAGAGGCTGAGGCGCAAGAGAGCTGTGTCTCCCTTGCAGGCTCACTCTTTTGCTGTGTTCCCTGATGTAATGGGGGCTTTCTGAGGCCAGGCGAGTGCTGATTATAAAAAGGGAAGACTTAGCAATGGCTGTGGACAGTGGGGCAAAGAGATGACTTCTCCATCAGGACCCACGACCGTCCCTGCAGCCATAGGGACAGTCCTGGGCCCTTCATGGCCCATGCTTGCACAGCTCTGGGGGTGGTTTGACCATGTCGGCCATCTCTTCTCTCATTGCCCAGTGCTGCTTAGACATGGCTGCTGCCTCTGAGAGGAGGGAAGCAGGAAGTCTACCTTGACAGTTCCTTTTCATCCTCGTTCTGCCTCTGGCCTGTTTTGAGGAAGCACTGGAAGGTGGAGGGTGGCTGGGAGGGGCTGCATTGCCCAGTGGGCTGGTGGCCACCACTGCCACTCCCTCAGCCTCTGCCTAGTTTTGGTGACATAAAATAGGCAAGGGAAAAAACACGGATCTGTGCTGTGTGGGGCAAGGAGTAGTTTGTTTTGTGATCTTCAAAGTAGTTGTATATAAGGCACCTGGTGAGCTCTGCAACAGCCGTGGGGGTTCAACAGGATTTTCTGCCCTTCCTGTGGATTTTTTGAACTTACCAGGATGAGTAATGGAAGCTTTTTACCTGTATCACCTGGCTCCAGTTTGCCCATTCACAAAGTGGAAGAGCAGAGTGGGGATTGTTGGCAATGATTACCATAATCGAATTTAGGAAGGGTCATGCCCTTTGAAATGTATTCCTCAAAGCACTTGTCACTGAATGTTAGAAAGACCTGAAACATGCTCTAATCCTCAGCTGTCATTGAAGTAATACCAGCTGAGTGCAACACTGGAGTACTGACACCTGGAATTTTTTTCAGTTCTTTGAAAAATAAAAGTGGAAGTGGAGTTCTTAAACAGGAAAAGGGTACAAACCCTACTGGATCAATACTCATATTGGTAAACATAGTCTTGTCTGTTTGCTGGAGGCTGAGCAGTATCTGATAGTCTGTGGAAATAGACCTGCTAGTAGATAATGGTCATGGGAGGCTTTATTTTTTAATGATAATGCCATTAGTTTGTATTCACAAACCAGTTACTTGATTTGAGCTGTGCAGAACTGAGTGCTATAATGTGATATTCTGGAAATTTCCCTAAGTAAGCAAATACCTTGATTGTTTCCAGAGCTTCCTGTAAAAGAATGTAGTTAGAGGAAACAGTTGCTTTAAATGTCATTTTTGTCCAAATAGGGAACAACAGGAATAACTATATTTCCTGTGAACTAACTGGGAGCCCCCTGGATTTGCATTACTTTGTGAAAACGATGTTCACATCACCAACAGGAAGTCATGTTCACAGAGCAGCTTTCGGGGGACTCCCATGACCCTACCTCCAGGATAGACCCTTGGGGAATTTGGAAAAGAATGTGAAAAATGAGGTCCCAGCAACAAAACATTTCAGCTCCAGCAATCTGATATTCTTTTGACTAAGAAGACATGACTCTTTTTTTAAACATGTTTTAAGTGAAGTCCTTCCAACTGATGCTAATTTATAAAATATTTTCAGAAATAATGAATATTAAATATTTAAAAATTAACTAATGTTGCCTTGACTGGCTAAAGTACACTGGAGATCTCTGATAATAATCTGTGGTCTGTCTGCAATTTTTGTATGAACTTCCTGTAGGATTCTGGTAATACTAAAAACAACAACAAAACAGCCCTCCCCCCAGCTAAACAAAAACCCCTGCCAAAGGTATATAAACAGCCCACTCATGTCCCAGTATCCATAATGAATTTTTTTATATTATATTTTATGGAGTTTTTCTTAAAATCAGATGATTTTCTGAAAATTCCACAAGGCTTTTAGCTAAAATGAGAGCTGAGTTGTTCTGATTAGTTCAAATTTCATGCATAGTGATATTTCAGACAGTGATGTGCCACACCTTTCAGATATTATGAATATGTTAATTTGGGACTCTAAACTAAAAAGTTTTCCTCAGACTAATAGGGATACTTGATTTATGCACTATCATACAAGTAACTGTAAAGTGCCACCGTTTTCCACTGCGCAGGTTTGTTGCAGGTGATTTTTAATCTGGTCTAAAGCAATCCCTAGAAAAGACATATTAGGAGAAGGGTTCTGCATTAACAGAGAAATGAGTGGGGACCACTTCTGCTTCCTCCTGTCCTACTCGTGTACATCAACATACAACCAAAGAAGAAAGGTCTTCAGGAGAGTGATTATTTGAATTCTTTTTATCCATTCAAGATTTAATGAGCCTTTGGAGATTATTGGCTTGCACTTACTTCCATTACTTAAAGATAGGCAGCTGATGCCTTTTGAAATATTTACATAGACCAAGCAGATATGACCTAGAGGAGAGCGGTGGTATCCCACAGGACATCTTGAATGGCTATCCTCTGTGAAGACTGGATCTACAGAAAATTTAAATGGCACAACCAAGAACTTTAAATAGGTACTGCATGACAGAAACTTCCAGTCATTGCTGACGAGAGCTGAACTTTATTTGGTGACCTAAAGGGTGAAAGCTGTAAAACCGCTAAGTCTTCCCTTGGTTTGGGGAATTCCCTTGAAAGTCATAACTGAAGTGTCCCCATGATTTGTTGGGGAAAAAAGAAAAAAAAGAGAGGACGTGAGGATAAACTGCCAACTGTTTTGGTTTTAATTTTTTTTTTCCCTAATGGGTAGAAAACTCAGGAGAGGAGGAAAGACTGGAGCTTGCTGACATTATAAAATCATAAAATATCCCTTTTGTCCATTATTTATCTCTCTGTAGACATCTGAAATTGATAGGTTTTACAAATGAAATGGGAACTACTCAATTTTTGGTCTTTGCTTTAAGTCCTGAAAATACAGGAATGGCAGATGTTTCTTTTTCTGAGACATTTTAAAAGTTGAAGTTCAAGTCATCAGTCCAGGAAAACTGGCTTTGTGTCAAGTCCTGCAAGGGAGTATAACTAAATTTTGCTAATTTACTAAGACAATCTGTTTGTCTTTTTTATTCTATTTGTTCTAACTAAGTGTAAGTCAGAGATTTTAGCAACATGATTTTTTTTTTTTTAAGTTGATAATGGACTGCAAAATATTAAGGTTTTACTGGAATATAACAGTGATCTCCTCTAGTGGTACTTTGCACACAAAAGAGCAGTGCAGCTAATTCAATAGTTATATCTAAAGGGTGAAGCCAAGAATAGTAATACAGCTAGGGAGCTATTTTGACATTCCGAAAAGAGAAGAAAATATGAGAGGAATGCAAGATAAGTGTCCTGCAGTTGGCATCACTGCCCTTTTTCTGTATTTGGTGGGATGCAAAACATGAAGACATTATTGATCCAGCTCTCATGTCAGCTACAGGAGTTGTACGTACATGTACTTAGGAAGAAGTGTGGTGTCGGCTTTGTAGGAATAAATCTCAATTGGCCTTTCTTGTTGAGACTAGGTTAGCATAGGGGTGGAAAGGGGTTGGTTTTGTGGAGGGAGGAGATTCAGACTTTAAGTTGTCACTGTCAAACAGCCATCCTATTGTCATAGCCATTCTTGTGTTGCAGCTTGAAACTGGTATTGGAATTCAACTCAAATTGAGGTTTTAACTAAAGCAATGTAGAGTGGGAAATCTATTCTGTTTAATCAGAAAACATCATCCATTTAAGCATCACATCTAAACAGAAAATGTCATTTTATAATGAATGAATCATGAGATGAAATGATTATGACTATTTTTACTTTTTAAAGCCTTTAAGCTATGAATTAAGAATATTGTGAATAGTCAGAGAATTTTGCTATCTGTGTCTAGTTTAACCATTCACCCGTTCACAGAATTGTCTGTTTTGAAAGACATTGTATTTTGTGTAGAAGTCACTACATTCGCTGGAATGAGATTTCTAACATGAACAGAGTTAAGTAAGCAGTGAGAATTTAATGAAATTTCTACCTTACATGTGTGGTTTATAGAGTGCAATGTGAACTCCAACTGATACCTACACAGTTAGCCTAAGCTGGCTAGCTCAGTAACTGAAACTCAGTAAGCAGAGTCTGAGGTGATGTTGTGGGAAAGAGACGTACTTTTTGTCTTGAGAAATGCACTTCTGTAAGAGAGTGGAGCGTTCAAGAATGGACTTGGCCTTTGTATTTTTTTGGAGATGTCTGTAGCCTCCAGAAATGGTGCATTTCCAAATATGGCAGTTGTCTCCCTCCTAGGCGCTCGTCTGGCTGCTTGCATCGTTCCTGTGCAAGTTCCAAGCAGTAGTCCTCAAATGCCAGGAAAGTAGCTGGATGTGGAAAAACAGGGCAAAACGCAACAAGTCTGCAGTTATGATCTGACAGATGTCTTACAGGCTGTGCTGCAGACCAGAGTTCGTTCCATCTGCTGCTGAAAATTTTAGCAGCCTTCTCAGCTCTGTCACTAATGAGCCTTAAGGCTTCTAAGGCTCAGTACAGGGGTCATACAGGTGCGGACTGGGATGCCCATTCATTAGCAGAATGTTTTTTGAACTATACATTAATGTGGTAATAAATAAATCACTGTCTTTTAGGCAAACACTCAGTCTGCATGCAGCACATCGGTATGTGTGGTGTTGAAGGAACGTAATCTTTTTGTAGTTTAATACTGATTTGCTAGGGTGATTCACTAAGCTTATCAGTTGCAGACAGTCTGGGAGAATGAAATGGAACGGAAATGCTTGTCAAAAAATGAAGCAATTTGTATCACTAAAATGAGCTTCTGTTTCTGGGTGGACTGATATTCTGTGGGAGGAGTAAGATAAAATTAATGTCTTCAAATGTTATATGAGAGGCTGGCCTATGGTGCAAGGAAGCTATGGCTATTTGAAAACTGTGAGCATATCATGCAAAATAGGTGAGGTACCTGCTGCAGTGCTCCTGGCCAAAATCTTTGGATTAGCCTGTAACTGGCTCCTAGGCAAGGGATAAAGGGCCTACCTTTTCCTCCACCATTCCCCACCAGAGATTATGCTTCTCACCTCCCCCTGCAGATTATTGCTTAGCACTGTCCCGTCTGTTTTGGCACTTGAAGCACAGCAGTTATTGTTCCAAGCTCCATGCAGTTTCTGGGGAAGATGTTGTTTTGAAGAGAATGTCTGGGAGATATGGCAAAATTATTTCTCTCTGTTTGTCTCGTTATCTCTAGTCATGTGTAGTGAGAAATCATTAACTGGATTGTTCATGTCTTGAGACTGATTTTAAAACCATAAAAGCTTAGAAATAAGCAATAATTTGCATAGTTTCTGTTTAATTGCCTTGTGATGATTCCTGTACTTACTGTAACCATCTTTCTCTCTCCCAGAGTCTCATTACTCATGTGCCCCTATGACCTCCTTAAATTGATGTCTGATCCATAAGTTTTTTCCAGTCTGACCCTCCCATCTTCCCAGAGACCAGGAAGAAAAAACTTGATACTCTTCCTAGAATAGGCAAAATTTTATCACATCCCTCAGATTCTAAATACATTTTAGTAGCTGAGGATAATGCTATCCAGTAGTGGTTGTCCTTGTTGGCCAACCTTCCATCCACCTGCAAATACTACAGCCAGTGATAGTAGGAGATGATGGTATTGTAAAATAAAATATTGCAGTGTTTTGTGAGGCAGGTGTCGTCCTCTGGCACATCAGGCTACACCACTTCCTCACCTTTGTTTATTCTAATCTGAGACTTAAGAAACAGGAAAAGTTGAATATAATGCAGTCATTTTTGTGAGGACAAAAAGAGACTCAAAAACATGAGCCCATTCTTCTGGCCATGCTAAATTTAAGAACAAAACCCTACTTAAATAACAACATAGTTTTTTCCTAAAATGGTGCATGTTAAATAACAGGCTGAAGGAAATATGCAGGGATTAACTTGAAAACAGATGTTTACAGTGATTCAGTGATGTATTTTAATTACATTCCCAGATGTAATTAAAACAGACTTCTTCTGAATTTAGGGGATGTGTTGATAAAACTGATAACATTCTACATGATGCTGGAGGAGGAAGTATGAGCTGCAAGCATGCATCCTCCAGCTGTGATCTCATCAGGTCTGAAAAACTAAGAAGGGTCACACCAGGTCACTTCTTGTAATGAGAGACCCAATGTTTTTCCAAGCGTAACCATGTACTGCAAGGAGTAAAGCTGATTATTCAGTGGGTGGCACTTTTGCCTCTGGATTCTTATGGAGGTTGCATTGCAGCTTGCATTTCAGATCTAATTCTCCTTTTGAATTATATGATAAATACTCATTCTAATCAGTGTTAATTAACATCCTTCTGTGAATTTATAATGTAATATGATAAAATGCTATAATGGTGTAAGATAAAAAATTATAATTATTTTTTCTTTATGTCAATATAGAGAAAGTTTCAAAAAGCAAATTCAGTGAATCTACATTTACAGAAAAAAGAATGTCAACAACAGCAACAAATTTTTCAGGGCTGGTATTTTTGTTTTATTGGACAGCCTTTAATAATTTTTGTTTTGAGTATCAACCCCCCATTTCTCTTGGATGCTTTACTTTAAAATAAAATGTATTTACCAAGTAAAAATATTACTGTATTATTTAGCTTTCTGGAGGAATATTTATTGATCTCATTGAGGGCTTTCCAAATTTATAAAGGGTTAGGTACATTTTCTCTTCATTTCCCAGAAATACTGAGATTGCAGTAGACTGTGAAGCACACAGGTGTAAAGGGACAGGTGCATAGAGCATCTGTCTTAAGAGCTGGCTCTGGGGAGGTGCCGTCCCTGACTGATTCTGAATAAAGGCTTAAAGGGGCTGCTGAAGGATCTCATGTGCATTGGTGGAATATTCACGGACAAAAATGTTTCGCTTCTCTTCCTCCTAGTTTGTTTCTGATAGACATGACAGTAAAAGCAATGGACTCCTGAGTTGCTTAGCAATTGCTTCATGACTGTGAGGAATAAAACTTGGGAGTAGCCCAGATGCACTTAAGTGCACAGAAGTACTTTGGTAACACAAAGTGGCTGTAAGATTTTACCTGTACATCACTTAATCTGACTTCTCTCACATTACTGTATTGGCTTACGCAAACATTCTACACTGACCAGCCTTGCAGTCAGTGTGGTGCTTCTGACATCCCTGGCTGATTGCAGTGTGTTCTGCCTGTCACCCAGTTCAGACTTTTAATTTTTGATTTCCCTTTTATTTTCAGGGTTGTTCTGGTTGTGGAAAATGTGACTGCAGTGGAGTAAAAGGGCAAAAGGTAAGTCAGAGCTCTTCACTTCATTTTATTGCTTATTTCAGCTACAGGGTGTATAATGTACTGGGAGTCAGGTGAACCATTGCTTTCAGTGAAGACTTGCACCACCAGGGAGCATTGCCAAGACCAGGACATGTGCCCTTCAGCAGGGTTTCCAAAAAGCAGCCAGCTTGATGTCTGCAGCTGCAGAGGGCAGGAGGGCCAAGACTTGCAAGCAGTCAAATGCTTTCACTGCAGGGTGAAGCCCCTAGCCCCATGCTTGGCCATGCCCTCCCTCCTTCCCCATAGAATGGGATGCTTGCCCATCACTCTCACCTTTCCTCTGCCTCATCTTCAGTCTTTTCAGTGGGTAGCAGGCCTGACATCATGACCATTTCTGGAATTGAGGCAAGCAGTTCAGTTCAGAAATGCTTCTCTCAGCATGCTATGTGTATTGCTCTCCAGGAAGGCTGTGATGCATCATAATCAACATAGCCTGACCAGGGTTAGCCCTAGGAGGCAATGATCTGTAATACAAAGAAGGAGGTTAATAATCAACTTAAATACAGAAGACTATTGCAGGTCAAGAAAAAAAAATATTTAAAACGTTTTAACACAATCTTGAGAATGAGTTCCAAATTTTTTATATATAAAACAAAAAAGGCTCTTTAAAGTCTTCTTTTAAAGCAGTAACAGTGAAGAAAAATTATACCATACTTAATTTTCCCTCTAAATTGCCTACTTTTGTAAATATTGTAGACATTCAATCACTCTCCTTATCTCTTCCAATTTTGCTGTAGAGATTTTAATCTACAGTGTGTTCTATTGTGCATGCACACATGCTGTAAAACAAAGGTTTTATCATCCTGTGACTGCTTTGGGTACATTTTTCAAGGTGAGTTGTTTAGGTCACCCAAAGGAATGCTTAGAAAATGTTGGGGCTTTGTTTGTTTTTTGTTTTCAGGGTTGTTTTCTTCTTTGAAATAAATAACTGGTGTTCTATGTTGTCTCAAATGCAATAGCTGCATAATTATGGACAAGTGGTTTAAGAACATTTGTTGGTAGCTTTTCTTTGGTGTTTTCCAGAACTAGGAATGTAAATGACTTAATTGGAGACCAAAGCAAGATAATTTTCTTTGTAACAGAGCATAGATTAATTTGTGACACAGATGAAAAGTGTTGAGATACAAAACATCTTTTAGATGGAGTCTCCTTTTTTTTAAATGACCTATTATTATTTGTTTAATAAAAGTCAACTATATATTAAAAACAAATACAGCCAAGGTTTGGGAGAGGTTCAAAGCTCTCAATTTATTCCTTGATATCTTGATCTTAATTTTCAGTAACAAGTACAAATGAGTCATTGTAGATTGAAAGAGACATGTTATAACTCTTGTTGAAAGACAGTAGTTTTCAGTTTATAGAGTATGGCAGCATCTTGTAATGAGATCATTTTAAAAAATGATAGCTTGGGGAAATAAATAGTATTAAAACTTATGCTTCATTTATTTCCAGCTGCAATCCTCTCTGTTTGCTAGAGCTCTTGCTGGCATTTTTCATTTTCATAGTCCACGGTCTCAAAATGTTCTCTTTAAAAGAAATAGGTGCTTGCCTGATATGCTAGAGTACAAAACTATCTCACATTAACGCAGGCTATTTAAAGACGCAGAAGAGAGAAAAATATCAGTCCAGTAACAGAAGGCATAGTAAATTCCGAATCCCATGCAAACTTGTCCAGCATGTCAGTTTACTCTCTACTTTTGCTAATGGACTCCATCACAAACTTCTTTAAGCATGGTGTGAAGTATTTACATAATTTTAGACTGTATAGGAAATGCAGTTTCTGACATTTGAGACATCAAGACAGGTGAATAAATAAATATACATATAAAACAATAGTCAAGAAAGACATTTGGTGGTATTTTGGAATGCATTTAACACAGAAGTTGATTCTGATCAATGCTTGTTCATTATGTTAACACTGTGAGGTTTTCAAATATGTATTTAGAATTTCAAACAGAAAACAGACTTTTAGTTAAAAACATCTGCTCTCTGTCCTTGTTTCAGCTTAGAATAGTTTTTCATCCTGATTCTTTACATTTAATGCCTGTATAGAATAAGGATGCTTCTCCATGGACACCTCTTTATCACGGGGGAGAAGCTTGCATGCCCTCATGAGGTTGTGTGCAATGCTGGTGGTGGTTTGTGCCTCCATTAGGGTCTCCCATGCCAGACAGGTCTCAACTGAAGGGTCAGACAAAGTGTATGTATGGGTAGGATGGGCTCGCTAGCCCCCTGGCAACCATCCTAGGAGAAGGACAACTCTAA